>CM057451.1:643132500-644345000 GCA_016271365.2 Neoceratodus forsteri
AGTCCTAAGAAGGCCCTGACATGCTTCTTCGTTTGGGGTCTTTCGCTATGTAGAATAGCTGATATTTTAGATGATTCAGGCTTTACCATCCCATTACCTATAATGAATCCTAAATATCTTGTTTCTTGCATAGCTAAAGAACACTTGACAGGATTGATAGTCAGATCCGCTTTAGTTATAGCTGTAAATACTTGTTGTAAATGTGTTAGATGGGCATCCCAAGATGGACTGAATATAATTAACGTCATCTAGGTAGGCTGCAGCATAGGAAGTATGGGGACGTAAAATCTGATCTATACATCGTTGGAAGGTTGCAGGGGCCCCATGAAGGCCAAAGGGCATGGTAATAAACTGAAATAATCCAAGAGGAGTAGTGAATGCTGTTTTTTCTTGTGATCCCTCATCTAAAGGTATTTGCCAATATCCTTTTGACAGATCCAGGGTGCTTATATATTGTGCTTGACCCAGTTTGTCAATGATATCATTGATGCGAGGCATTGGATATCCATCAAAGACGGATATGACATTTAATTTGCGGAAATCCAGACAGACACGTACTCCTCCTTCTTTCTTATTTACTACCACCATGGGAAAACTCCAAGGACTTTTAGATGGTTTTATAATCCCCATTTGTTGCATTTTTATTATTTCTTGTATCACATCCTCTCTTACACTTTCGGGCAAACGGTACGGTTTTTGTCGGATGGGTTTTACCTGTGCTACTTGAATATGGTGTTCTATTTCTTTTACCCTGCCAGGAGTGACTGTAAAGTAAGGCTGAAAAACTTTGAGTAATATATCTATCTCTTCTCTTTGATCAGAATGTAGTGTAGGATTTATGTTAATGTCCTTAAATGACCATTTACCATCTAGTTTTTCATAGGCCAACTCCATTTCATTCATCTCGCTTTCAGGTGGGACATACATGCTAGGTTGACTTCTATTATACCACATTTTCAATAAGTTAACATGATATATTTTCTTTTTGTGTCTTTTATCCGGTAATGCTATCTCATAATTAACATTTCCCACAGGTTTTATTATGGTATATGGTCCCTGCCATTTCATTAATAACTTGTTGTCCGAACAGGGTAGTAAGAGCAAAACCCTTTCCCCGGGTTGAAAGGATTTATTACCTACTCCCTGGTCGTACTTCTCTTTTTGGTAGTGTTGGTGTTTTAATGCCTGCTGATGTGCTGTATTCACATATCTAATCAGTTTGCTTCTAAGGTTAGTGATGTACTGTACCACTGTTAAGGTTTTTGCCTCTGGATGTTCATCTTCCCATGCCTCCCTCACTATATCTAACATACCTCTGTTTTTTTTTGTATATAACATCTCAAAAGGGGAAAACCCAGTAGAGGCCTGTGGTACCTCTCTATATGCAAACATTAGATATGGCAGATATTGATCCCAGTACTTTCCTTACTCTTGCATAAACTTCTTTAACATGTGTTTTAAAGTTTGATTGAATCTTTCCACCAATCCATCGGCCTGTGGATGATATGGTGATGTGCATATAGCATGAATACCTAGTGCTTGGTATAGGAATTTTAATACTTGAGAACAGAAATTACTTCCCTGGCCGGTAAGAATTTCCTTAGGAATGCCTACTCTGGAAAACATTTTTACCAGTTCATCTGATATCTTTTGTGCGGTTATGGTATGCATGGGTATAGCTTCTGGATATTTCATACTGTAATCACAGATTACCAGAATAAAACAATTCCCCTTTGTTGTCTTTGGTAATGGGCCTACTATATCCATAGCTACATGCTGAAAAGGTTCAGTAACTAAAGGCAGGGGTTGTAGGGGTACCTTATCCTTTCTAGTAATAGGACACACTTTTTGGCAGAATTCACAAGTTTTACAGTACTCCTTCACTTGCTTATGGATACCTGGCCAGAAAAAATAATATAACAGTCTATTCAAAATTCTTTCTGCTCCCTGATGTCCTGCTAATGCTATATCATGTGCCATGTATAGTAAATGCTGTCTATAGCTCTCTGAAACCATTAACTGGGAAACTATCTCCCCGGTCTTAGGGTTAACACATTCCTTATATAGTAACCCCTTTGGTAATACAATTTTTGGTCCTTCCCCAGCATCTTTCCCCACCTGTAGAAAAAATGGTTTCAGAGTTAGGTCCTGCATTTGCTCAGTTCTAAAAGATTTTAAAGAAATATATTTTCCCCTATCACTATTCATCTTTTTGGTATCATCATTTTTAAGTTCCTTTTGTATAAGTGTCCACTATTCTTATCCAGTCTTCATTCTCTTCAGGACTTACGAGACTTTCCTGGCTCTGTACACAGTTCACCTTCGAATGGAAAGATATTATTCAACTCCACAGTCTGCTTAGTCTGTGACTTGGTGGTAAAGGCTCCCAACTGTGTGGCCTTAGACAACAAGGTATCAAAACTAGGATGGTCATGTCCGTTAATGACTGGCACAGGCAAATGGGGTACTAGCCCGACTGGCATTTGCTGGAGAGTTCCCTGTATTTCAAGAAGTAAGGTTTTCACTGGGTAAAAATGGGCATCCCCATGAATACAAGTGACTCCAGTTGCTTTCTCAGGTTCTGTGGTGCAGGGTATTAAATTAGCCTTTATTAAAGTTTGTTGACTGCCAGAGTCTAGAAGACCAGCTACTGTTTGGCCGTTTACAGTGTCTGATGTTAAACACTGTCCCCAGTTAGCCAATACTAAATGCATAGGTGCAGTCTTTTTCTTAGGGCAAAATCTGGTGATATGTCCTTTTGCTTGATAGATGTAGCATATAATATTAGTATTATACAGTCTCTCAGGTCTTACTGGTCTTACACCCCGAACTATATTATTTGACGTAGAAGAAAAAGTCCTTACCATAGGAACTGGTGTGTTGGTGGAAAAGTGTCCTTTTTGTCTATGGGGTCTTGCTGCCAAGTAATCTTCTGCCAGACTTACAACTTTTGCAGCAGTCTCAGGTCGATGTTCTCTGACCCATACTTGCACGTCTTGTGGTAGAATCCTCACAAATTGTTCTAATACGATAGCCTCAAGATCTGTTCCTTAGTATTAGTCCTTGGGCACAGCCATTTGGTACACAAGTCCTTCAATCATGTATATGCCTCCTGTGGGGTGTCAGTAGTCTGGAATTTTAAAGCTCTGAATCACTGTCTGTAGGTTTCCTGGCATATATCATAATGTTTCAATATGGCCTCCTTTATAGCATCATAGTTGTCGCTCATGCCACTGTCTATATGCCCATAAGCCAACTGAGCTCTTCCAGTCAAATATGAAATAAGTCTAATGACCCATTGTTCTCTGGGCCAATTACATGCACGGGCGATGTGATCAAAAGTAGTCATGAATGTTTCTATGTCATCAGCTTCTGTAAGTTTTGTCAATTTGATATCCTTAGGGCCATCCACTGGTGCAGGAGGACAATCTGTTACTAAGGCTTGGATGGCTCTTAAGGTGTCCGCCCACCTAGCCTCATTGCGCTGATTGTCCCTCTCTCTTTGTTTTTCTAAGGCTATCTGCTACATACATAGCCATTGTAATAGTTCCTGAGAGTCACCCACAGGTGGACTCACCATTTTCTCTTCTTCCTTTATGATGTCTTCTGCCATCTCTCCTCCAATGGCATCTTCCTCCTCTGTCTTGGTTGTTCTGCACCTCACATCCCCCAATCCGGGTAACAAGGTTACTCCAGACTTTGCTGCCATGGTTCTAGTGTAAACACCACTAGTCAGCTCTCCTTCCAGCATCCAATCCTTCACTTGATACTTTGAAAGTATATCTCAGTCTGAAATATCAAACCTTATCCCACTTCTAACACCATATATGAAGATGTGAGTATAAGGATGACACTGGAGTCTAGAATAAGTCCAGCAATAAGTCTTTATTTACAAAAATAAGAAGCGAACTGAACGATCAATAAAAAAAAATAACTGAATAAAAACAAAATAATTCCAAATGACAAAATAACAACACGCTAGAAAACAGCTAGTGTAATTCCATCAACGGGATAGCAGAGCACTAGCTTCTTCGAGATCTGATCACAGAATGAGAAATGACTCCTTTTATACATACAGGTCAAGTGATATTTGAAAGCTCCACCCCTTTTCTAGAAGCCAACTCTTAAACACAGCCAAATAAACATTATATTTGTTTTTTACAACATAAATCCTCTTTTAGGCTTAATTAAAATATCATATTGGTCATGACTGGCGAGCTCAAGCGGTTGGATTTCGCTTGCGCGCCCGGCTACCGGGTTCGAGAGCGGACCCGAGTCGTCAGGGCCGGCGGGGAGAAGGATTGGCGTCCGTTGGACTGCTCTCCTTCTCCGGGGAGGATGGGGTAGCATCCGGGCGATGGGGACTCTAGCGGAGGCCAGGGCACCACGCTGCAGCGCCAAAAGATTGTAGGAGGGTGGGGCAGGCGCTGGGCGTCATTGCCGCGACCCGCCTCCCGGAAAAGAAAATGGACGGCTGCCGGCCACCCTCCATGAAGCCCGCCCTGCTTTGATTAGCCCCCAGGCCAGTCCTCCGACCAATTACGGCTCTCTGCGGGATGGCTCGCTTTCCCATCCCGCAGCCCCACCGTGGGGGGTAAGCCACGGGGTATCGGAGGACCCAAGGCCGATGTGGGGGGTGGAAGCCATTGGCCCGTGACCGGGCTGAACATTGGGTGGCTGGCAGCTAGGAGGAGGTGGAAAAAATGCAAATTTAAAAAAAAAAAATATCATATTGGTAACCACACAAAATAAAATCCTGCCTAGAGTGATAAAGTAACATTACATAACTATCTAGACCCGCCCCCTTATTTACAAACTATAAATAATGAAACAGAAAGGCCGGCTGGCACTATAGGAAGAGAGGCAAAACAAACATGGCTTCCCCTAGAGCTACCCCCTGGGTTTGGTAAGCACTTTTAAACTTAGCTTTTCTCTTAAAACATAATTTAACTTAATGTTATCAAGTATACCTTTCTTTTAATGAAGAAACACACAAGAAGAAAGCAGAAGAAATAAACATAATTGTAGAATATATATGTCTGTGTTTTTAGACCCTTTTGATATATCAGCTTTAAGGTTCAGAATCATAGGATTCAGTTTTACTAGATAGAGCTTATAACACTGTTATACTTTTTACAACAACCTTCTATACTCTAGCATTATAGCTTTCATCAAACAAAATGATTAAATCATCCTTCTGTGATTTAGTGCTTTCAACAGTTTTTATTTAAGGTTTAAACAGTTTTTATTTAGAGCTTCTACCAGTTTTTATTTAGGGCTTTCACTACGTGCATGTAAGTAATTACAGCTTCCTTCTGTGGAAAGGGAAGAAAGAAAACATGTAAGAATCTGGAGTTATCTCCAGCAGGAATAGTGTCTCCAGAAGAAATCTCTAACTGCTCACTTCAGCAGCACAGCAAACCCAAGGTAATCCTTCTCACTGGGGGAGGGTTTACAAAACAAAACGAGCACTGCTTCTTCTTTATATTTTAAACAGTTCCCAAAGAGGCTGAAGAGGCAAGAAAAGTGGAAATAAATGAATTTTATCAGGGCAACACATAAACGTTATGTATTTTAGTACATTACACCGATATATGCATAGACGGCCAGTCTACACATATCCCTTAAAGGGGCAGTGTATCTAAATACATAATGTCTTAACAAAGTAAAATAAAAGACATGCTGTTACAACAGACTGATCTAAACATATGAAAACAAAACAAAAAAATAAGGATGCCCCAATACTTTGGTGGTATAATCAACTTTATGAAAATACAAAGTCACACATGCCCCCACAATGCAAAGCATCATGGGCTGCATATGCAAATCACCACAGAATGTTATGTTGGTCCAACTTTAAGCAGAATTGCATGGTGCCGAAACTTTGTTTATTACCACTACTGCCCTCCCACCCTTATCAGCAGCCTTTATGACAATACTTTTATTGTCACTTAGGCTCTTAGGGGTTATATCACTGATGTGATTTATCGTACTTTAACAATACAATGTCCTAAAATACCTGTGTTGTACATACTGCCCAAAATCCATAAGAATATGTCACAACCCCGAAGGCCTATAGTTTCTGGGCAAGGTTGGTTAACGGAACCTCTATCCCTGTATTTAGATCAGTTCTTACAACCACTAGTACAAAATCATAGATCCTATATTAAGGATTCTAAAGAAATTGTACGATTAGCAGAAGACGTATGGATGGAACCAGAGTGGTATTTTGCTGTGATTGATGTGAACTCACGCTATACTGTTATTCCCCATTTAGAGGGATTAGATGCAGTGACACACTTTTTAGAAACTAGAACAGAGGAGGAATGCACAGAACATCCTATGCATTTTCTAGTGGATCTAGCCCATTTGGTGTTACAGAAAAACATTTTTTTGTTTCAGGATAAACTTTATTATCAGATACAAGGCACAGCTATGGGCACTGCTATGGCCCCTAATTACGCCAATCTATTTGTGGGGAAATGGGAGAGTGATCACCTGCACAGCACCACCACAAATCCATATTTACATCTAATGGATTTGTGGCAGCACTTTATTGATGATATTTTCATAATTTGGAAGGGAACAAGGGAACAGTTTGGACTATTCATTAACTGGATGGAGCAAACAAGCAGTTGTCTGACTTATAAGTATGAGATTAATTTGACAACAATTAATTTCTTGGATTTGAAATTGTACAAGGATGGGAAGGGTGGAGTATGTACCACTTTATATCAAAAGAGTATAGACCATAATAGTTAGTTACATTTTGAAAGTTGCCACCCCCACCATGTGCGTTACAATATCCCTAAGGGACAATTGGTTCATACTTTGTGAAATTGCACAGAAGAAACAGAATATGTGCAGAAAGCAGGGGTTAAAATACTCAGATTCCAGGAAAGAGGATATAGTAGAGAAAATATTGCCTCTGCTATACAAAAAGTGAGCAATTTAAATAGGGAACAGACTATACAATATGATAAAAAAGGAAAAAAAATATCAAAAATATCAGTAATGCTGTGGGGTGCCACTTTTCTACTAACTTTTCTAGGAGATCAGGAGATATTAGGCAGATAATCAATAGTAATTGGTCTATACTTCAATTAGAACCAAGACTTGAAGCTATAGTGAAACAAGGACCTAGAATAGTATTTCGTAGATGTAAAAGTGTTAGAGATTTGGTGGTTAGCAATATATTACCAGGACCAGAGCCGTTAGGGCAATCATTGTTAGCTCTGGCACCCACAGGTACACATTGTTGTGGTAGATGTTCCTTTTGTAAATTTGTACATACATGTAAGGAATTTAAGCACCTCTCTACAAATAAGATGGTACAAATTAAGGGGGGGTTTCATCACATGCAACAGTAGTGGTATAATTTATATGTTGAATTGATTATCTGGGGCTTTTTATATTGGGCACACCATCAGAAAGTTCCGCACCAGAATGGGAGAACATGTGAGAGCCATTGAAAAAGGAGATTTATCTTATGCAATGGCTAAACATTTAGTGAGTAATAAATGTAACCAAAATGTAATTCATTTTATGGGGATTGAGCAGGTTAAAGTAGGAACCAGAGGGAGAGACCTTAACAAACTTATAGGACAAAGAGAAAGTTATTGGATATATGAATTGGGGGCACGAAGAAACAAAAGCCTTAATGACAGCATTGATTTGTCCACATTTTTGAAAAAGTACAGATGCTGATTTTGAAAAAATATAAATACTAATGTAGATAGGAAGGGACTCTTAAATACAACTTTGATTACTTGTGTGTATAACCAAATGGCGGTTTTAATATATGGTCACTTGGAATTATTCATAGGGGGTGGGCACTTTATGTTTGTTATGTTTAAAGTTGTTACCTGGAGCTGACATGATTTTTTTAAAATATGTGTGTGTGTGTATATATATATATATATATATATATAGAGAGAGAGAGAGAGAGAGAGAGATTATAATACCAAGACAATGTTAAGCAGTAGAAATTTGTATGGGATGTGCAATAGATGCCTTTATATTTGACACAGAAGAGACAAAATAAGTGTTTATCTTAAAATTGACACAAGCTTTAATATTTTCTATGCATTACCTGTACATGACAAGGTTAAATTTAAATTAAATACATGCTCACTCCAAGTCTGAGTTTTAGTGGATAACCTAACATGTGAAATAACTTGCACTTTAAGAAATGGATTGTTTCTTACCAATTAATTGATGTTAGCATTAATTGGTTCATTGTTCACATGTGATTGGTTCAACTCTGTATAAAAGCAGAATTTTACCTTTGTTATAATCACTATGATGAAGCCTGGCAGCACACTAGGAGAAACGTTAGTTGTTTGATTTTATGCCAGTTTATGCATTCAATGCTTTTATATCAACAAGACAGCATTTACTAATAGCCTGTGTTTGTGTGGTATTTGTTTCGAGTGTTCGTATGTAAAGGGTGCTACTAGCCTTTTTCAATATACCTTTAGTCACTGCATATAGTACCATTGCCTAGTGCCCTGGTGCTCAGTTTCTTTCACTGTTTTAGAACTGAAAAGTAAAGGTGGAAGATGAGCACTGTGGGTCGCTATGAACAGAGGGAGTGGCATCACTATCCAGAGAGGGGTTCTATAAAGACACCCATCTCAGGGGGAGGAAATGGACAAGGAAATGATAGAATACATTCTCAAAATGGCTGAAAAAGGGGAGATATTGTTGATGGTGGACCTGAATATGCCAGATGTTAACTGGATGACATGTACTGCAGCCACATCCAAGAGAAGGTCATTCTCAATACCCTACAGGGGGCATGCCTTAGACAGCTAGTATTGGAACCCACTTGGGAGGGAGCAATACTTGACCTGGTACTCTCAAATGGAGAGAAGATCACATATTTAGAAATGGGTAGCCATCTGGGAACAAATGGCCACCACATAGTGTGGTTCACAATAAGCACAACCATGGAGACAAGCCATAGAAAAACAAGGATATTGGACTTTAGAAGGGATGACTTTGGCAAAATGGGTGAATACCTAAGGAATGCACTAGCAAATGGCCAGAAAGGAGGGGAAGAAGAACAATGGAGAAAAATCAAAACTGCCATCACGAAGGCAACAAGCCGTTGTGTAAAACAGATACAGAAAACAAAACCAAGTAAAACATCACTATGGTTCTCAAAAGAGGTGGCAGGGAAGGTTAGGGAGAAAAAGGTGGCATTCAAGAATTATAAGGAATCACACAAGGAGCACAACAAGGAACTGTATCAGTTAAAGCAGAAGGAAGTGGTGAAGGCAGTCAGAATAGCAAAGGCCCAAACCGAGGAAAAGATAGCCAACTCAGTTAAGGATGGGGATAAAACCTTTCTTAGGTACATTAGGGAGCAAATAAAGGATAAGGGAAGGATAGTAAAGATTAATAAAGAGGAGGGGAGGTGGGCAGTGGGAGACAGTGAAAAGGCAGAAATACTGAATGAATACTTGTTGCCTCTGTGATGGCAGTTTTGATGTTTCCCTATTGTTGTTCCACTCCTCCTTCTTGCCTGTTTACAAGTGGTTTTCTAAGGCACTCTCCTATCTTGCCAAAGTCAGCCCTTCTGAAGTCCAGTACCCTCACTTTTGTATGGTTTGACTCTGCAGCTGAGTTTATCATGAACCACAGTGTTTGGTGGTCACTTGTTCCCAGATTGCTACCCACTTCTTGATCTGAGATCCTCTCACTGTCCCCATTTGAGAGTATGAGGTCTAAAATTGCTCCCTCCAGAGTGGGTTCCAACACTAGCTGTCTGAGGCATGCTCTCTGTAGGGCATCAAGAATTGCTCTGCTCTTCAACATGGCTGCAACAAAGGTGCTTCAGTTAACATCTGGCATATTCAGGTCCCCCATCAACAGTATCTCTCCTTTTTCTGCCATTCTATGGATGCCTTCTATCATATCCTTGTCCATTCCCTCCCCCTAAGATGGGGGTCTGTATACAACCCGTGTGCAGATTGTGGTTCCATTTTCAGTCTCTAAGGTGACCAACAGTGCCTCCTCTCCTCTCCTCTTTGTTTACTCTTTTGTTCCATTGCTTTTATCCCTTCCCTTACATAGAGAGCTACTCCTCCCTCCTTCTACCCTCCCTGTCTCTCCTGTAGGTTATGTATCATAGTATGTTAACATCCGAGTCATAGTTCTCTGGGTACCATGTTTCAGTGACTGCCACGATATTCAGGCATCTCTCTTCCATCAAGGCCACCAGTTCAGGGAGCTTGTTGCCATGACTACGGGCACTGGTACTCATTACCCTCCATTCCTTGATGGCCTTAACCATTTTTGCCCCATCTCTGTCCTTATTACCGTTGTCATTTTCTTCATTTACCCCTGCCCTACTCCCTATCGATGTCTCTATCTTGGTGTTTACCTCACTTACTACCCTGATTTTTTGGGGGTGGCTAGGATTTCCCTGTTCCTTTCCAGTGCCTCACCCCTTGGCTTGTTTAAATGCTTGCCAATGAAGCATTCAAATCTATCACCTAGGATCCTGGTTCCCCTCCTGGACAGAGGTAGACCATCATACCAGTATAAGCCTGCATCAATCCAGGTGGACCCCCAGTCCCCAATGAAGCCAAACCCCTGAGCTCTGCACCAGTTTTTCAACCACTGATTGAATCCCATAGTGTGGAGCACCCTAGCCTCACCCATGCCATAGACAGGCAGCACCTCCAAGAAGGTTACCGTGCATGCTACTTGCCTAAGGCCCCTCCCCAATTCCACAAACTCTTCCTGCACTTCTCCAATCCCTTTTCCAGCCAGGTCATATGTCCTAAGGTGGAAAATGACAGCCAGCTGCTCCCGCAATCCTGAGGAATTGATCCCTGTCCCTCCAAGCCATGGCACAATGCAGCCACCTTACCTCCCTTTCCCCTCCGCCCAGTTCTACCCTCATAACAATGGAGTCCCCACCAGGAGTTGTTTCCTTCCCCTGTGGGGTCTCATGCCACATTCCTGTGGGCCTCCCTTGTGGAGGTTCCCAGCATCCTCCTTGGTCTCCACTGTGGGTGCCTCCATAGAGGAACCACACTTTGCTAGAATAGCATATGAATTATGGAGAGGTACAACTGGGTGGATGCACCTCTGTTCTACCACCTTTACCCTCTCTCAGCCCACTATGGTCCAATTGCTATTCTTTCCTGGCAACCTCTGAGACAATGGCAGTGGCCCTGGTGGTCTCTGAGTGGAAGAGGAGGTCCTCCAAATCCTGGCCAACTCATCCTGGAGAAGAGCAACCTTCTCCCTCAGCCCAGAGAGATGCCTGCAGATGGGACAACACCACATCATCCAGAACATCTCCTGGAAGAGTTCTGCTCCACAGCCACTTCACTGCACCACTCCCATCATGTCTTATTTCTGGCCCATATTTACTTACTGCCTCTGTGCTCTTTAAGCTCCTGATCTTCCTGTTCTGAAAAATGAAGTTCTTATATCTCTCAGTATCCATCTGCTCAAGTAGTGCTATCTCAAGTCAGTTGAATTTATATCCAGTAGAAATCTTTCTATGAGTTTTGCACCAAGCACCTTTGACCCTTGGACCCTCCCAACTTAAGGTAACATGATACTGTTACACTTCTCTGACTTCATCTTCTGGGTGTTTTTTAAGGAATATTTTAAACCAATGGAGATTTTTTCTGTTTTTTTCTGCATGATGTAGATGTTAAAAGTATTGTTTTTTCTAAATAACTGTCATTAAGCTTCTGACAAAGGACTTGTTGGTTCAAAAGCTATAGCACTCTGTTCTTACTCTTTTTTTGCACTTTCTTTGCTACTGACTTAGAGAACCACAGTGACAGCTTCTTTCATTTACTTTTACTAAGCAGTTTTGCACATTGACTTGTTACTACTGCTATGGATCTCGTGAGCCTAAGCCACTGTTCTTCTACCCCCCCCTCGTATATTCTGCTACCAGGGCAATTTTGAGCTGTTCCTAAATTCCCATGAAGTTGGCCTTCCAGAAATCTAGGATCTTAATCTTTGAATGGCTTTCTTCTGCTGGTGTGTTGACTCTGAACCATACAGTTCTGTGGTCACTGGTGCTAAGCGGACTGCCCACCTCAGCAACCATGATTCTGTCTCCATTGTGCTTCAACTCCACTTGATGGAAGGAGACAAGCTGTGGTGCATTCGCAGTCACATGCCTCAAGAGCCGATTTCTAAATGGCTTAGTATACACATGCTATATTAAATGCAGCCATAACCTATTGCCAAAGTTGCTGAATTACTACAAACAGCTGTGTGCAGCTTCTAGATTTTGCTGTCCCTAATCCTGGTTTCATTTTCATGCACAGCAGTACCTTGTTGATTCACTCTAAATCCAACTTAAATCCATGAAGTAAAACCATACCAATGTTATTTTCAATTTAAAGAAATGCAAAGTGGATCAAAACCAGAATAAAGGGAGGTGAAGTCAAGAGGCAATTTACATAAAGAGCACAGTCATCATGGTGGCTCATACAGTGCAACTCATGCTAGCACCCTGTAGTAACAGCCCAGCTGCAAAAGGACTATTTTAGGTAAAACTCCATAATATTATTTTAGTTTTTATTTTAAATTTTGACACAACCTTAACAAAGAACTCATTTTATAAACACAGTAAAACACACCACAGTATTTATTGAGCTGCCATAGCAACATCTCAAGGGAATAAAGACACTCAGCCTACAACCTTATGCCTTACTACTCCACTGGGTGTGTCACCTGGTCAAATCTTATTGCTTACTCATGCTCTTAGATTACTCTCAGTAGAATGAGCTTATTTCCTTTAATACCGTGTTGTTTGGATGGATCTTCATCTCAAATTAACCTACAACATTGACATCATACATCTGAAGCACCAGTTTAATCTTGGTACAGTATTCAGTAATAAAGCCAGAATCCCCCTCCCCTTTCATCTTATCCTTGGTGCACTATACAGTAACAAAGCCAGAATCCCCCTCCCTGTCATCTTATCCTTGGTGCACTATACAGTAAAAAATCAGTTACTTCTCCCAACCAATTTAGACTTGGTGCACTATACATTTAGAAAGTCAGAATTTCCCCTCCACACCATCATAAACTTGATGTACTATACATAAAAAGAGCCAGTATTTCCTGCCACCATCTTAAACTTGGTGCAATACATTGTAATAAAGCCCATATAACCTCCTCACCATCTTAAACTTGGTGCTCTATACAGTAATAAAGCCAGTACCCTACTCCCTACCATCTTAAATTTTGTGTGCTACAGCTGGCCCAGTGGTGCTGAGGGTTGAGGCACTGGACACCACACCTCGTGCCACTCTGGTGATTAGAGTTCAGGAACAAGCTTGAGTTGCCATGGGTTGGCGGGGTGGAGGGTGAGGAGCTAGACTGAGCTGCTGACAGGTAGCTCTCCTCTCCCATGGAGGGATCTGGAGTCTCTTGGGTTCTTGGCTGCCACCAAGAGGAGACTGGTTGTAGCGCAAAGCCCAATGGGAGACTCAGCGTTAGGCTTGGTGGGGGAAGGGACCAGTACCAGAGCCACAGGGTATGTGCTCGCCTCCATGGGCACATATCACCATGTTCTGTGGTCCTGGGCTAAGAGGATGTAAACCAAGAAAAAATACCTATGTCTCCCTGATGCAGAAAAAAGGTGGGAGGCAGCAACGGGGAGCAAAAGGCTAGATAAAAAAAAAAAAACATTGTGCAGTACACAGAAACAAAGCCTGTATCCCCTACCCACAGTCTTAAACATTGTGAACTATACAGTAACAATAGTAGTGTTCTTTCCCCAACCACCCTAAACTTGGCACACTACACTATAACAAAGTCGGTATCCCCATTGCCACCATTGTGAAATTGGTGCAGCATAGAGTAACAAAGCCAGTATTCTTCTCCCACCACATTAATCTTGATGCACTATTGTAGCACTGTTGTAGCAAGCCAAGACTTTTAGGGAATGCTCAGAAAAAAAAACTCCAGTCAAACAAAGCTCAATGAAACAAACAAAAAAGTTGCTTTACTTCATCACCACACAAAGGTTCACAACAGCATGTTATGGCAGAGCAAATACAAAACAAAATGTCATTTTGCTTCATTCAACACTCAGTTCACAGCAGCAGCCCTGCTCTCTCACTGGCACCCAAACCTCCTTCTTGGTTTTTCTAGTTTTTTATTTAATGGGTGTCAGGTATGGTTAATTTACACCTCCTGCATGGAATCCTAGGCTTGGATCCCATGTGATGTAAGTAATACAATAATAGCAATTGCAACATGAGTGAGTGCACTTCACTAAAAACAACAAAGGTGATGTGCACTACTGTGGAACCATTAACAGCGAAGGTCCACAACATTCTCTATGGGTGTGATATATACAAAATGTTTTATGCAGGGGGTGGCACATTATTAGTATAATCAACTCAGGGGTCTGACTCTGGGATAGAGGGGAAACTTTGGGAGGATGGACTGTTCAGGGGAAAGCAACCTGTGAATGGGGGAACCACATGCAGGAGGACAGGGGAGACAGCACAAATTTTGTTATGTTGGGAAATGCGGTAAACAAAAAACTTAAGTATCCTAACATAATAACAAAAATTATTCCCACCCATCTAGCTATCACCAAACCTGGGTCCCCCACATCAAAGGCAGTGACTCCTACCACAGTACCAAATGACCAGCTCGGAACTGCCTGGCCAGACATCCTCCTATATCCTTATACCCTATGGCTAAGTCGCTCTTGTCTTCTCATCACTGTTTAGTACCCTCACATTTGCTGTAACCACCACTCACTATAATTTCACATTCACTGTTCTCACAGGCAGTCAAATTAAGTTCCTCAAACTGAGTCGCTCAATTTGACTCACCCATATCACTAGATACCCTAGGGTTGCATACAGCCAGAACAGATGGCCTTTATAGGGCCAGAGCAGAAATCAGCTGGAAAAACAGACTTGGTGTCACTACTCGTTAAGCTGGGTGATGAGTACAAATAACAAACCATGCCACCACAAAGACGTACACTCCTATCTGTTTCAATGCTGATAATGCTTTTATCTGATACAAATAATCATGCATCCACTACATTATCTACAATGAAACTAAAAAGTAAATGTGCAAAAGTAAGCAAAGACAAGAGCAGATGCACCTTAAACTTGCCGACTCTCATTAGCAGCAGAACATTGAGGGTGCACCCTCTTCCTCAGGAGGCATGGCTGACATAAGGTGCGATCAAGCTTATAGAGCCACACTAATCCTGTGATGATGTTAAGAAAAAGAAAAGTTCTGTGATGTCATGGTTATGGAGGCACTCCTTAAGGAAAGGATAGTGCAACACCTGGAATCCATAGGGGCACAGGATCCAAGACAGCATGGGTTTACAAAAGGAAGGTCCTGTCAAACTAATCTCATAGATTTCTTTGACTGGGTAACCAGAGTGGTGGACCAAGGGGAGCAGTTGATGTCTGCCTACCTTGACTTCCAGCAAAGCTTTTGACACTGTTCCACATAGAAGATTGATAAATAAGCTGGGTAGGCTCAGGGGTGGGTCGAAGTTGGTCAACTGGGTGGCAAACTGGTTGACGGGCAGAAAACAGAGAGTGGTGGAAATGGTATACAGTCAGAAGAGATGCAAGTCACAAGTGGGGTACCTCAGGGATCAGTCCTGGGGCCAGTCCTCTTCAACATCTTCATTAGTGACCTTGCAGATGGACTAGAGGGTAAGGTTTGTCTGTTTGCAGATGACACCAAGATCTGCAACAGAGTAGATGATCCAGATGGGGTGGGCAGAATGAGAAGAGATCTGGATAAACTAGCAGAATGGTCAGAAGAGTGGCAACTGGGATTTAATGCAAAGAAGTGCAAAATCATGCACATAGGGAAGAGAAATCCTGAAGCCACCTATAGGCTGAGGGGAGTTGCTAGCAGTCACAAAGGAAGAAAGAGACTTCGCATCATCATCACTGATGACCTAAAATCATCCAAGCAGACCTCTAAAGCAGTAGGTAAGGCTAGGGGGGTGTTAGGGTGTATTAGTAGGGGTATCACAAGTCGTAAGAGGGAGGTATTAATCCTTCTGTACAAGACACTGGTTAGGCCCCAGCTGGAGTACTGCGTGCAGTATTGGAGGCCACACCTTCACAAGGACATCAACCAAATTGAGGCAGTCCAGAGAAGGGCAACCAAAATGGTGCAGGGACTGCATCAGAAGACATATGAGGACAGATTAACGGAGCTCAATATGTATACACTTAAGCAAAGGAGGGAGAGAGGTGATATGATCGAGGCATTCAAACACCTTAAGGGCATAAACAAGGTGAAAGAGTCTAACATGTTTATATATAAGAAAAATAGCAGGACAAGAGGACACAGCATGAGATTAGAGGGAGGCCGATTAAGGGGGAATGTGAGGAAATTCTTTTTCACAGAAAGGGTGGTGGATGCATGGAATGGCTTACCACAAGAAGTGGTGGCTATGAATACAGTGCAGGGCTTCAAACAGGCATGGGATAGGCATAAGGGAGCAATACAAATGACTATGAATAGATAGGCCACTGACAGAGCAAAGGCCGATGGCACATTTATAAGGTAGAAAAAGAAATGGGCAGACTGGATGGGCCTTGCGGTCCTTATCTGCCGTCAACTTCTATGTTTCTATGTTTCATCAATAAAAGACCTGAATGGGTCACCACAACCCACATTAACTCATATCCTGAGACCTGATGGCAGTGTTGTCAAAAATTAACTCTGTGCAACAATGAAACAAAACACAACTGAAAACTCCTAGCCAGGTTTCAGTAACAGAGGTGTTGGCCACAGAAGCAAATATTAATACATACTGGAACTACAATACTAAACAGTGCCAGATTGTAAAAAAATTTTTACAAATATGTTAAAATTTCAAACTATACAGGATCTTAAAAACACAGAAATAGATGTATTGCTATAAATTTATCACACAAATCTAAATATGTATTTCTTAACTTCTATAAGGACTCTGACACAGGGGACCAGGCTTTCAAAGAGTCCTTCGACCAACACAGGCTGCGTCAACAACCAGCTTGTGTGAGCCAAATGCTTTGCACCATATTTTGCAAGAAAAGCATTCTCTGTGGCAGAGTCCCTCAAAATGATGCAAGAGGACCACTGCATCAAGAATATGATGCACGTGGTGAGAATAATGCAAGCTGAGAATGACACAGGTTGACTCAAAAATCTGATGCATGAGTGAGATGGAGCAAAACATGATGCAAGCTGGGTCAAAAATTACAGCAGGTGATATGGCCCCAGAGAATATTTTACATGCTACAAATAGTACTACAACATCTATAATGCAGGACTCTTGCAGCAGAATGCCATACATAGTACAACAGTTAGGTCTGCCCACATGCTTTGGGCCTTTGTATATGCTCTAGTGTCAGTTAGACCAGCTCTGTCTGGTCTAACAGCAGCATGCATTTTTGAAGCAATGTCAAGAGCTTCCACCTTAAAAAATCCCAAAAAGAGGATGGTATGTCTTTTTACACAAGCCCTGTTGCAACATGTTGCACCAATTTTTTATGTAAGCCTGGCACAAGCCACTTTGGTACAGCAGTTCTCCTTTTGGCACAAGCAGCATTAGAAAATCAAAACTAACACACATTTTGATGCAGTTTGCTCCTTGCATCATTCTTTTCTGGAGCAAGCACCATGCATCATTCTTGGCCCTTTGAAAATTGAGTCTTGTGTTTTCTCTTCAACCTCAAACAAAGGGCAAAACCTGTAAAAGAGTATCACAAAATGATGTTTAAAATAGACAGTCACCAAATAAATACACATACGTGATTCTATTAGAAACAATAAAATCCACTATTGTTGTTTCAAAAATGGTTCTCAGTCCATATGATCATTGAAGCCATTTGGCTCCAATGTTCATAATTTAAATATCCATTGGGATTCTTTTTGTAATAAAACATTAACTCTGTTACTTCCTCTTCTGTTGCAATTAACTGACTTAATACCAATGTATGATATCACATGGCCTCACACATCCTGCAGCTCCAACAAATGGTCTGAGTCAGGGTGGTCCACTCTCTTGTTAATTGCATGGCAGCACTCCTGTATTCTATCTTTCAGCATTCTATCAGTGCAGCCTATGTAGGCTCTTCCACAGGTGCACAAAGGGCATAAACAACAAATGATGTGTGTGCGGTAATGAATTGTTTTATACTGTATGTACCTCCCTTAAACCACTTGCTGAAGGATTAATAATTTATTTCCCAGAAGTGCATGTTTACTGGTAACACAATTTTTTTAAGGAGATATCACTGAGGTTTGGGAGGTAACCAGTTAGCAGCTGCCAATGGCAAATGAAAATTACTGTGAACCACACTGCCTCCTATACTCTCTGCAAAAGCTAATCCTAAAGCACTCTTCAGTCATTTTTTTCAAACCTGGGTCCAATCTTAATAAATGCTAATTTTGTTTGAAAATACATTTTAAATCCATAGCTGAAGGGCCAGTAGAGCTGGGTTTCAATTTTGCATTTTCTCTTGCTAGTGTCTCATTGAAAAGGGAGTCGTGAGTGATGGCTGCATAGACCCCTTCACATACCCACCCCCTCATTGCTGAGCCTGTGGCATACTCGATAGGGGCTATCATTGATCTGCCCTCCTGGGAGAAAATGTCAGCATTATTATGCAAGGAACTCACTCTTTGGTGTACCTGGATGAAAAGGGCTACAGAGTCAGGTACCACTGGGTGACTCGGGAATTAATGCCCCACATGGCATGGGACCATTTGAGGGGTGTGTGATTGGTAACTAAAGTGAAGCATTTTTCAGCAAACAGTAATGCAGTGTTTTCCCTTTTCAATGAGACACTAGCATCCAGGTACACTTCTAGACACTCTTTCTCTAGTGTGGCATAACATTGTTCCTAGGGAAACAATTCTCTGGACAAACAGAGGATGGGGTGAATCCCAACATCAAACTATTGTGACAAGACAGTCCTCAACTCTTCTTCTGAGGCATCTGTGTTCAAAATGAACAAAGCAGTTGATCAGGGAGGGGCTGTGGACATGGCCTACCTAGACTTTAGCAAGGCATGTGACACAGTCCCACACAAAAGATTAATATACAAGTTAGCCAGCCTGGGAGTGGGTCCCAAGATGACAGCATGGGTAAAGAATTGGCTGGAGAATAGGACACAGAGCGTAATAGTAAATGGAGTCCACTCTGAAAAAAGGGGGGTTAGTAGTGGGGTACCACAGGGTTCAGTATTAGATCGGTCCTCTTCAATGTCTTTATGCTACATTGCAGAGGGACTGAAGGAAAGTATGTCTCTTTGCAGATGACACAAAGATCTGCAACAGAGTTGATGCACAAGGTGGGGTGGAAAGGATGAGAAGGGACTTGGCAAGGTTAGAGGAATGGTCAAATGTATGGCAGCTTAGATTCAATGCTAAGAAGTGCAAGGTAATGCACCTGGGAAACAAAAACCCAGGGGAAGAGTACACAATGGGGGGTGAGATACTAACAACAACAAAAATGGAAAGGGACCTGGGGGTAGTCATATCAGATGACCTAAAGGTGGGCAAGCAATGTGAGAGGGCAGCAAGGAGGGTTGGGGGATACTGGGATGCATAGGGAGAGGCATCACCAGTAGAAAACAAGAAGTTATTATCCCTCTGTACAGACAGCTGGTGAAACCACATCTGGAGTACTGCGTGCAGTTCTGGAGACCCAATCTCCACAAAGACATAGACAGGATGGAAGCTGTCCAGAGGAGGGCAACTAAAATGGTGCAGGATCTGCACCAGAAGACATATGATGAGAGACTTAAGGAGCTTAATATGTATAGCCTTGAGGAAAGGAGGGAGAGGGGGGACATGATAGAAAGTTTCAAGTACCTGAAGGGAATCAACAAAGTCCAAGAGGGTAGCATCTTTCAAAAAAAGAGGTGTGCAAGAACAAGGGGGCACAATTTGAAGATAGAAGGGGGGGCTCAGAGGTAATTTAAGGAAGTATTTTTTCACAGAGAGGGTTGTGGATGTATGGAACGGCCTTCCAGAGGAGGTTGTGGAGTCAAAAACAGTGGTGGAATTCAAGCATGCATGGGACAGTCATAAGGCAATTCTAGGGGGTGGGGGTAGGAAGAAGTAGGCTGCTGGTTAACTAGGATCTGCAGCTTATCCATCAGGTAAGGAAATGGGCAGACTGGGTGGGCCAAGCGGTCCTTATCTGCCGTCAAATTCTATGTTTCTATGTAATGGATGAAATCAAGACTTCCTAGAAGAAGTCTCTTACACAACACATTTTTGATAATATTGAAGGCCTTCTGATACTTTGAAAATCATTGAATATTATTTCGGTAGCCTTTTTAGCTAAGTCAATCAGTGAGGCAGCACTTGTTAAAAACTCTGGAAGTAACCACGATAATACCCTGCTAAGCCAATAAAGGACGTACTGTAACTTGGAGGTCATGTGATTTAGATGAGCGGAGAGGAGCTTGGCTCTCAAGCTCTGCCTTTGAATTTTGGTATCGGTGGTAGTCCTCTTTCTCCTCTGCATTACAAGGACACTATTTCTTATTATGCTCCTCCCCCAGAGGTCAGGAAGCTGGATTTTGAAGTATTAAGACAGGTTAATTTACCAAAAAAGCTAAAAATGTAGGAGCTGCTGGAAGGACCTGAAGTCCCAGAGGCAAACCAGGCAGCTGCTTCTTCTGAGCCGATCTCTCAGCTGGTACATCAAGAGTTGACAGAAATCAAGCTGTTCATGAGTAACGTAATGGCTCAGCTTTCTGGAATTAACATTCCCCAGGAAGAGATTAAAGGTGCAGTAGATAATCTGGGCTCTAGAATCACAGAAGTTGAAGAGTGAGTGGGTCTCTTGGAGGACTGAGCTCATGCTACAGACCGCGAACTAGCCGCCATAGAGAGATATCTTCAGTTGATATGGGACAAGTTGAACGACCAGGAGTCACTGGAATAATTTGTGGCTCCTGGGCATCCTGGATATGACTGAGGACCAAAATGCAATCGAATTCCTCCAAAGAATGTTGCCCAAGCTCCTGCATCACTACTGGGATATGCACGTTGAGAATAATCAGGAGCAGAGAGTTTCATTTGGCCCGCCTCCATCTTCCCCTTCTTGCCCTTGCCAGCTCATCTTCCATTTGCTCCACTACCAGAACAAGATCATTTCACTAAAAGCCAAGCAAAAAGAAAGAATTAATGTGTCAGGGCACCAGCTTGAAAATAATGCCAGACTACCCAAAGTGTGTTATTGACTGCCACAGATCTTTTGATGTGGTTCAGGACTTGGCCAAGCAGTGAGGACTGAAATGCTTCCTAACCCCTCCAGCAACTCTCTGGGTGTTCATAGGATCTACACTGGAGTCATCTACCTCCCAAACAGATGCCTGGCAATTTATTCTGCACCAGGACCCTTCTGCTGGCTCATCTGCAACACCTCGGAATTCTGCTCCGAAAAAGGACTCTGATTCATCTCACAATCCTGCACCAACCAATAATGAGCAGAAACCTACATTGGATCAAAATCCTTTGTTGAATAAACTATCCAGTTCAATCAACCATCCTATATTGCATTATTCTCCTAAGCCCCAGTGTGCTTCTCTGCAGTGTTTGCTACCTCCTCCAGGGTCATTGTCCATCTTGTCTGAAGCTGCAAGATCAGAGGACCTCAACGATAAGGTGGTGGGGGTCAGGGTCTCTTCTGGATTCTTTTGTTTTGTGTGTTGTTTCTTTATCCCCCTACATGCTCCGGGATCCACCACTCCTTGGGGTCACAATGGTCTCCGACAACCCACTACTACCCCCTTGAGCCTCCTTATCTCATATTGCAACCTTCCCCAGGGTATCCCAGCATAACCCTTCGCTGGGTGCGTCCCTCTCCTCCGAAAGGGAAGACACCCATGGGGGCATCTAGCACACTCTTTCTCTTGGCCCCAGGGCATTGCTGAGGTGGACTTGACTCCATCTGGAGTTTCGGAGGTGTTGGCAGACCAGTAACTGTCATCCGGAAAATCCTGGAACAGTTTCTGCTTTTCTGGTACTTCCCCTATTGCAACACTCATACAGTGCTCCCGGTCTCCACCAGGAGCACTGCAGAACAATGCGGCCCTGCTACCCTCCCCAGGAAAGTAGAGCAGTCCTACAGACACTTAATCCTCTCCTCCACTGGCAACCCCCAGTGCCCCGAGACCATTCCCTAACCCGGGTCACCAGTATGGTGTGAGGTAAGGCACCAGCGCCTCAGCCCTCTGCGCCATCAGGCCTCTTCTGGATGCTTTATCATATGAGGCAATGGAAATTTCTTTGGTGCCTCCTTGATTTTATCCTTTTTTTTTTTTTTACCCGACCTGGACATTTAGATAATATCTGCTGGGACCGACAGGACTTTGCTACTGGGACTTTCCTTTTGAGCTCCTGCTTTTTGCTAACATCAGGGTTTGGGGTGCTTTCATGCTAGGAGGTTCCTTTTCCTATGAATCCTGGACATCTCCTCAGGGGGAGGAGTAATAATGTGGGGTTCAGTTACACTTTAATGGTTTTGCATATACTTTTGCACTTCTGTGTCTTAATATATTTTCCAACTATTTAACCTTGGGGCATGTTGGGAAAGGGGGAATTGTTCTCACTGGGTTACAACTTGTATCTGGACTTTGTGACATTCATTTTGGTGAAAGTGAGGGAGTGAATATGGCTTGCCGCTCCACTATGGAGCTAATATTTGCATTTTGTTTTATTTTATATTGTTTTTAAATCCCTCCTTTGTCTTGGTTGCACATGGACTGATTCTTATTAGTGGAAAGGGGGGTGGCTGCATGGCTGCTGGGGGGATTTTGTCTCACTCCCTTTGGGCGCCCATCTTATTATGGCCATGTTACTTGTACTGTCCCCAAGCCTGAAGGTTTGATCTGGCAAGCTGGTTTATGTTCCCCTGGAGGAATACTGTGCTTTTATTTTGTCAGCTCTCTGGCCATTTTTCTTAGGGCTGGCACAGGGCTCGATTGCTGCCCCCTCAATTCCTCATGTGTCTTTCTTTTATTCCTATACGTGACTCTGTATAGAGTGTGTGTGTTTCTCCATTTGGCAAATAAGGGTCCTTACCTATGTGATTGGTCAGGAGGGCTGCAGTGGGGGGTTGCTTTATTTTTCTTTTATGCTGTTTGTACAGGCAGAGATTTAGTGTCCACCATGTATTTCCTGTTTATTTTGGGAACATTTTCTGTGTCATTGTAAATAGTTTACTTGGTGTGTGGTTACAGTTCTTCTTATTGTTCATTGTTTTTGCTGTACATAGTTTTATCTGGTCTGATGAGGCAAGACAGGTGGCTATGGCGTTACATCACCTTAAAGGAGGGGTTGGGGAGGGGGCAGTATTTGTCCTCCTTTACAAAATGGCTTACAAAGCGATCACTTGGAATGTTTGTGGGCTTAATAGCCCTTACAAGAAGAGGAAGGTTGTTGCTAATTTAAAGTGGTTAGGGGGACAGATAATTTTCCTGCAAGAAACCCACCTTGTGCAGGAAGAGGTGGACAAGCTGAAGCATAGTGGTGGGGTGGTCTGTGCTGCTTCTTTCTCTTTAAAAAGTGAGTGATGGCAATACTAGGTACACTGCTGCACATAACTCATGGGGATGGAGGATTCAAGTCATCATTCTCTGAAGTGTGGCCAGGACACCATGCAACCTAAAGGGGAGTATGGCAAACTGATACAGACCAAATCTGGTGACAAAGACCATTTTCTCCTGTGACCCAGGAGTTAGCGGGATTTGCTAATGCCACTTGATCCATTCTAGGGCACCTATGTACTGGGCCTTACTCAATTGGTCCAGAAGTTCATTCCCACCAGGCATAGGATATTCATCAAACTTGGAGAGGGCAGTGACTTTCAGGAAGTTGGTACAAAACCGAGTGGATTCATCTGGTTTTGGGACTAATACAATAGGGCTACACTGGTTATTCAGAGATTCCTAATTAACTCCTAGTTCCAACATAAAGTGGATCTCCTCCTGTATCATCTCTCAGACTTTTCCTGGGAGCCCATATAGCCGTTGGTGGATCCAGACACCTGGGTTTATGTCTATGTGGTGTTGGATCACAGAAACATAGACTTTGATGGCAGATAAGGAATGCTTGGCCCACCCAGTCTTCCCATTTTCCTACCTATTGGATAAACTGCAGATCCTAGTTTTACCAACAGCCTACTTCCTCCTAACTCTCACTAGAATTGCCTTATGTCTGTCCCGTACATTCTTAAATTTCCCCACTGTATTTGACCCCAGGCCATGACCTCTTTAGGAATCCCATTTCATGCTTCCACCACCATCTCAGTGAAAAACAATTCTTCCACATGTTGCCCGTGTGTTGTTCTCCCTCTGTTTTCAAATTGCCCCTTTGTTCTTGCACATCTCTTTTTCTGAAAGATGCCACCCTCTTGGACTTTGTTGATTCCCTTGAGGTATTTGAATGTTTCAACCATGCCCCCTCCTCCTTTTCTTGAAGCTATATGTATTAAGCTCTTTTAGTTTCTCTTTGTATGGTTTATGGTGCAGACCATGCACCATTTTGCTTGCCCTCCTCTGAACTGTCTCCATCCTGTCTATGTCCTTGAAGAGATGGGGTCTCCAGAACTGCACACAGTACTCCAGATGGGGTCTCACCAACTATCTGTACAGAAGGATAACAACTTCCTGTTTTCCAATACTATGGCCTCTTCCTATGCATCCCAGTATCCCCCAGCCTTCCTTTCTGCCTTCTCACTTTGCTTGCCTACCTTTTTTGTTTTTCATTTACAGTTTTTTGTACTTTTTGCCCTTTTTCTCCCTTTTCCCAGGGTCATGACATACACATGCGTACGATTGTCTGGAGGTGCACACGTATGCCATGATCCAGTGACCACTTCTACCCCACCCCAGACTTACATCACCAATTTTGCCAGCTGCGCACCTATCGGACCTCCACCCAATGGGTGCGGAACTACAGAGGAGCAGGCGTCCACTCCCTGGAGGGGGAATCCTGCTCCAAACCTCCCCCCCAGCCAGCACCATGGTGACCCGAGATCATTCCCGAACCTGGTTTGCCGGCGTGGCACAAGGTGTGGCGTCCAACTCCTCAACCCTCAGCACCATTGGGCTGGCTTGCTTGCCTACCTTTATATCATCTAATATGACTACCCTCAGGTCCCTTTTCATTTTTGTTGTCATTAATAACCCCCCCACTGCATACTCTTTCCCTGTGTTTTTGTTTCCTAGGTGCATTACTTTCCACTTCTTTGCATTGAATCTAAGCTGCCATACTTTTGACCATTCCTCCAACCTTGCCAAGTCCCTTCTCATCCTTTCCACCCCCCCTTGTGTATCAACCCTGCCACAGATCTTTGTGTTTTTTGCAAAGAGACATACTTTTCATTCCAGTCCCTCCACAATGTCGCCTATAAAAACATTAAAGAAGACCAGTTCCAGTACTAAACCCTGTGGTTAGTGGTGGGCAAAGTGAGAAAACTCCGCTACGTGGAGTAATCCACAAATTTCACCTGTTTTGACAAGAAAAAATGCAAAATTTTGCCTAGTGGAACAGCGAAATTTGCCTATGAAATGGTGAAATTATGACTTCCACTGTGAAATTCCACCTTTTGTGGTGAAATTTCACCAGCAGAAGGTGAAATTTTACTGCAGAAGGAGGAATTTCACCTGCAGAGGGTGAAATTTTGCCTTGGCGAAATTCTATCTAATGCAAGGAAATTTCATGGATTCCTTCACATGGCGAAATCAGCCACTTCACCACCACTTCGCCCTTCGGAATATAAAATTCACTGCATCTCGCAGTACCCCGTTACTAACCCTCCTTTCTTCTCAGTGAATTATGTTTACTATTATCCTGTGTGTCCTATTGTCCAGCCAATTTTTTACCCAGATTATCAGCCTGGGACCCACTCCCAGGTTGGCTAACTTGTTTGTTAATCTTTTATGTGGGACTGTGTCAAATGCCTTACAAATGGCCTAGGTAGGCTATGTCCACAGCCCATTCCTGGTCTACTACTTTGGTCACCCAGTCAAAGACATCTATTAGATTTGTCTGACATGACCTTCCCTCTGTGAATCCATGCTACCTTGGGTCCTGTGCCCTGCTGGCCTCTAGGTACTCAACAATTGTTTCTTTTAGAAGTGATTCAATCATTTTCACTACCACTGAGTTCAAACTAATATGTCTGTAGTTTCCTGCCTCTGCCTTACTCCCACGTTTGTGAAGGGGAATCACATCCACCCTCCTCCTGTCCTCAGGTACCACACCATCCTCCTATTATTTGTTAAAAATGGCAGTCAGTTGTGCCACTACTGTAGTTTTTCCCTTAGTTCTTTTAGAATTCTGAGGTGAGTCCTGTTAGGCCCCATTGCTTTGTTCACCTTCAGTTTAGGAGTTTTTCAGGTCCATTTCTTCTGTGAAAGAACTGGTATTGACCCCCCTAATCGAGTGTGCTTCTATTATTTGATTTAGGCACCTCCCCCTCCTCCTCTTTTGTGAATACTGATCAGAACTATTTGTTCAGTATCTCTGCTTTATCACTGTCATCCTGTGCCCTTCCCCCCTCCTCTTTATTAAGCCTCATTATTCCTGCCTTGGTCTTTCTTCCCTCCCTATTGTACCTATTAAAGGTTTTATCCCCTTCTTAACTGAGTTGGCTATCTTTTTCTTGGTTTGGGCCTTTGTTATTCTGACTGCCTTCTCCGCTTCCTTCTGCTTTAACTGGTACAGCTCTCTGTCCTGTTCTTTCTGTGTATCCTTATACTTTCTGAATACTATCTTTTTCTCCCTAACCTTCCTCAACACCAAGTCTTCCCATTTTCCTACCTATTGGATAAACTGCAGATCCTAGTTTTACCAACAGCCTACTTCCTCCTAACTCTCACTAGAATTGCCTTATGTCTGTCCTATACATTTTTAAAGGCTTGTTGCCATTGTGATGGTAGCTTTGATTTTTCCCCATTGTTCCTCCACCCAACCTTTTTGCCTGTTTTCTAATGGTTTTCTGAAGCACTCTTCTATTTGCCAAAGTCAGCCCTCCTAAAGTCCAGTACCCTCTCCCTTGTGTGGCTTAACTCTACAGCTGTGTTTATCATGAACTACACTGTTTGGTGGTAACTTGTTCAGAGATAGCTACCTACTTCTAAATCTGAGATCTTCTTGCTCCCCATTTGAGAGTACCAGGTCTAAGATTGCTCCCTCCTGAGTGGGTTCCAACACTAGCTGTGTTGTTCTCGGTTGTGGCTGCTGCAAAGGTGCTCCAGTTAACATTTGGCATGTTCAGGTTCACCATCGACAATATCTCCCCCTTTTCTACCATTCTAGGGATGCCTTATATCATTTCCTTGTCCATTTCCTACCCCTGAGACAGGAGTCTGTATACAACCCCCATATGGATTGTGGTGCCATTTCCTGTCTCCAAGGTGACCCACAGAGCCTTCTCTCCTCCCTGTTTACCCTTTAGTTCCATTGCTTTGATCCCTTCCCTTACGTAGAGAACTACCTCTCCTCCACTTTTACCCTCCCTGTCTCTCCTATAGACTGTGTACCCTAGTATGCTGACATCTCAGTCATGGTTCTCTCTGTACAGGTTTCTGTGACTGCCACAATATCCAGGTGTCTCTCTTCCACTAAGGTCACTAGTTCAGGAAACTTTTTACACAGACTATGTGCACTATGTGTACTCATTGCCCTCCTTTTTTGATAGTTTTACCCCTTTTAGCCCTATCTCTGTCTTTACTGTCTGTGCCTTTCTCTCCATTGACCCCTGCCCTGTGCCTTATTGACTTCTCTACCTTAGTGTTTACCTCCCTAACTACCATGTTTTGTGGGGGGGGGGCAGGGATTTTCATGCTTCTTTTCAGTGCCTCCTCCTTGGCTAGTTTAAATGCTTGCCAATGAAGCATTTAAACCTATCACCTAGGATCCTGGTTCCCCACATGGACAGATGCAGACCATTGCGCCAGAATAGGCCTGCATCCCCCCAGGTGGACCTCCAGTCCCCAATGAAGCCAAAACCCTGAGCTTTGCACCAGGTTTTCAACCATTCATTGAATCCCATGGTGTGCAGTACCCTAGCCTCACCCATGCCATAGATAGGCAGCACCTTCGAGAAGGTTACTGTTTGTGTTACTTGTCTATGGCCCATCCCCATCTCTACAAACTCATCCTGCACTGCTCTGATCCCATTCCCAGCCAGGTCATTGGTCCCTAGCTAGGTGGGCAATGACAACCAGCTCCCTCTCCCATGCCGCTGCTCCCACAATCCTGAGGATTCACTTCCTGTCCCTGCTAGCCATGGCACTGGGCAGGCATCTTACCCCCCACCCAGTTCTACTCTCCTTGTGATTGAGTCCCCCATCAGGAATTGTTTCCTTCCCCTGTAGGGTCTCATGCCACCCTCTTCTGGGTCTCCTTTGTGGTGGTTCCCAGCATCCTCTTTGGTCCCCACTGCAGGTGCCTCCATAGAGGAACCACGCTCCGCCAGAATGGCATATGAATTGTGGAGAGGTAGAACTGGAGGGATGTGCCTCTGATCCATCACCCTCACCCTCCCTGAGCCCAATTTTGTCCAGCCACTCACATGAGTTCATCCTAGTCTGGCAGAACTCACAACCCCACATTTCCTACCAACTTCTGCGCTTTGTTTTTCTGAGTCAGGGTGAGCCATTTGTCCAACGGGACAGGGTTTGCTTCTTTTAAAATGGTAGAGTCTAAGCCTTTGGACTTTCAATTGGAGGTTGTGAGACAGCCCCCTTAAAGCAGCTCTGTGCAAAATACTGTTGATCAGAGGACTGCCAGAGAGAGAGCCCGGTGTTTTCCATTGGACATTTAAATATTTGCTTGCTGGGGGTGAGAGCCTCAGTATAGCAGACTAGCAGCTGGACTAGTGTCTGAACCTGTCCCATCATTTACATTTGCTGTCTTCTTCTTGATCTAAGGGGGATTTTATTGTATTTATTTCAAGGGTTATTTTTCAGTTGGGTTTGCAGCGTGTGGAAGTTTTGTTTATTTTTTAGTTAATTAAAGTAGGGTGGTGTAAGGTTTTATTAAATCATTTTAGTTGTATGGTAGGTGGGGTTTCTGTGTTTGGTATTTTGAGATAACTGTGGGCTGGAGTTCTGGTTTTGTCAGCATGTGTTGGCAGTTTGCTCTCCCTGCCAGGTGTTACTCCTCTTCCAAACTCCGGGACCTCCATCCTTTTGACTGCCCCACATTGTTTGCAATGGTCTTATGCCACTGCAGGTCATTGTGACAGGGGTCCTGAATCTGGATAGGGAGGTAAGCAGGGCGGTCGGATTGCGGTAGTGAGGACCAGTAGAGACACCCTGGGATGAAATGGAACTCCAAGCAAAGTTTGCCTTGCTTGGTGTTCAAACCCAAGGGCTCCACTTCTACTGGGCCGGTAGCTAGGTCAGTCCTGGTATCACATCCGACTTGCATGGTGTTATGCAATGCTAGATCCATTAAGAACAAGATGACTATTATAGTTTATCTTGTTTTGTCTAGTTATTTGTTACATATATACTAACATACTAAAATTCCAGCAGAATAGGCCTAATGGTCTTTTATGTCTGCTCATTTGTTCAGCCCCCATCCTGGGAGCTGACCTTGCTGCCCCCCTCTCCCTCTCTGGCTTCTCCCTTCCCAGTCCCGGATATTTTTGCTGCGCTGGATTTTGCTTCCAGAACCTATCCCCTGTACCTTTCCCACCCCCTCTTGAACCCCTCCACCAGCCCCCTGGGCAGCGCATTCCATGGCTCCACTACCCTCTCAGTGAAGTAGCACCTCCTCCTTTCTCCCTTGAATCCCTCCCCCCCCAGCTTCCACCCATGCCCTCTAGTTTCCCCCCTCCTTCCTTCGGAGTACCCTGACTGCTCCTCCCCTATTTACCCACTTCATGTACCTGAAGACCTCTATTATGTCCCCCCGGTCCCTTCTCTCTTCCAGTGTATACATATTTAGCTCTTCAAGCCTCTCCCCATAGGTTCTGTACCCCAAGCCCCAAATCATTTTGGTTACCCTCCTCTGGACCCTCTCCAGGAGTTCAATATCCCCCTTTAAATGTGGCCTCCAAAACTGCATGCAGTACTCAAGGTGCGGCCTCACCAAGCAGTTATACAGTGGGAGTATCACTTCCCTCCTTCTGGAGGTGATCCCCTAGCGATGCATCCCAGCATCCTGTTGGCCTTTGCCGCTGCCCTCCTACAAGTCTCTGAGTTGTTCATCTTGACATCCACTATCACCTCCAGGTCCCTCTCAGCAACTGAGACTTGTAGCATTCCCCCCCACCAGGGTATACACTTGGCCTGAGTTTCTGGCTCCCAGGTGCAGTACCTTGCATTTTCCTGCATTGAACCTCAGCTTCCACTTTCTAGACCACTTTTCCAGAGCCTCTGGGTCCCCCTGTAGGGCCACCCTCACCTCCCCTCCTCCCCATCCACCACCTCCCCCAGTTTTGAGTCATCTGCAAAGAGACTCATCTCCCTCCTGAAACCCCTCCTTATGTCAGAGATGTAGGCGTTGAACAGGAGGGGCCCAAGGACTGATCCCTGAAGAATCCCACTAATGGCCCTTCTTGGGGATGAGACTATCCCACCAATCACGACCCTCTGGGTCTGGTCCTAGAGCCAATAGCCTATCCATCTGATCATCTGGTTTCCCACCCCCATTTGTCCCAGCTTATCCAACAGGCCCTCATGAGGAACAGAGTCAAACGCCTTGCTGCAGTCAAGAAAGAGGACATCCACAAGGTTTGTCTGACACGATTTCCCAAGACGAATCCATGCCGTCTATTGTCCAGGCACCCCAACTTTTCCAGGACCCCCCCAGTCTCTCCTTGACAATGCCCTTCATCACCTTGCCCACCACTGATGTCAGGCTGACTGGCCTGTAGTTCCCTGCCACCTCTCTTGATCCCCCCCTTGTGGATAGGCACTATATGCACCACCTTCCAGTCTTGGGGCACCCATCCTGTCCTCAGAGAGATGCTGAAGAGCTCCGTCAGGGGTTTCGCCAGGACATCCACCAGTTCCTTTAGCACTCTGGGATGTAATTTATCCAGCCCTGGTGCTTTCTCCATCTTAAAGACCTGAGGGCTTACCTCACTCTCTCTGCTGTGATTTCCACCTCCACTACCTCGTCCCCCTGCTTTGCCTTCCCCCCACTGGCCAGTGATGCCCCCCCTCTCCAGACCCGCCGATCAGTAAGGGTCCCCCCATCTCCTCAGTTTCACCATCTCCTCCCATGCATGATGCAGCCCCCTCATTTTCCTTGGTGAAAACTAAGGTGAAGTACTCACTTAGTACCTCAGCCTGCTCCCCTGGGTCTTGTGCCCATCCCTCCCCTGTTTTAATCCTACTAATCTGCCCCTTCACCCTTCATTTTTCCCCAATGTATCTAAAGAACCCCTTGTTCCCTCTCCTAATTTCCCTGGCCAGGTTCTGCTCCTTCCTTGCCTTAGCCACCCTCACCACCCTAGTGGTCCTTCTGGCCATCAGCTCATACTTCCCTTGATCCCTTTCACTCCTTGAGCACTTGAATTGCCTATAGGTCGCCTTCTTTCCCTTCACCACCTCCTGAACCTCCCTGGTCCACCAGCAGGGTTTTCAGGCCCCACCACATTTTCATCTTGCTCTTGCGCAGGTGTTGGTAGCATCCTGCACCCCCCTCCTGATGATTTCCCACCTATTGTCAGCATCCATTTCTGGCCCAATCCCATACAAGTGCTCCTTAAGGATCCTTCCCATTTCCTTGAAATCCGCCCCCCTGAAGTCAGTTATCTCCGTCTTTGTGCAGCCTTCTACACCTCCTAGTTTCAGGTAGCACCAGACTGTGGCATGGTTGCTCCCCGCCCATGAGTCCCTTATGCCCAGGCCCCCCAATCTGGTCACTGTCTGCCAGGACCACATCCAGTATCAACGCCTCCCTAGTCAGTTCCCCCACCTGTTTAGTTAGGAATGCGTCCTGAAAGACATCAAACAACCTCTGTTCCCTGGCCACCAAGGATATCATAGTCTCACAGTCTGTTCCTGGTATGTTTAAGTCACCCAACACTACCACCCGTCCCCTGCCCAATCAGCAGTATCTCCCAACATCTGCCACCAGACTCTCTTCTAGCTCCTCTGCCAGCGCAGGGGCTCTATACACCACTCTCATTTTTGCTCTCTTGCCCCCCTTGTATTCAAGGTGATCCAAATTGTCTCCACAGTTCCCTCCGCCTCCTCCACTCCTCCTATGGCAATGCAGTTTTTGACTATTATTGTTACCCTTCCTCTCCTTCCTTTCCTTCCCCCCTGTCCTTCCTGAACATGGTGTAACCCTCCAGGTTCAGGTCCCAGTCATGTCCTTCAGTGGCCCAGGTCTCAGTGACCACTGCCACATCCACATTTCCCTTAGTTAGCATTGCCTGGAACTCAGGCATTTTATTGCCCAAGCTCCTGGCATTTAGCAGGACTACCTTCCACCCTTTCCCTATACTTCCATTTCCCCTGCTCATGTTTCCATGGGGATTCTGTCTTCCCCTGGTCTGCACTTTACCAGTCGGCCTTTTACCGCATTCTGTCAGCTCCCAAGGGGGGGTGGAGACAAAGTCCCTCCTTTATTGGACCCCCTCGACAGCCTTTTCTCCCATCCCTCCCTCCCCCTTTCACAAGTTTAAACCCCACCTTTCACCAATGAACCCCTCTATTTTCAACTTAAGGATTTCCTTCCCCTCCAAATTGAGATGGAGCCTATCTCTAGCATACAGCCCCTTGTCCTCCCAGGTCTCCCCCCAATCCCCAACAACCCACACCCTCTGTTTCCACATCACTCCCTGACCCACTGGTTTATCTCCCTAATCTTCCTTTTGCGTTCCCCACTAGTCCTTGTTACTGGCAGGATTTCGGAGAAGGAAATCACGCCTCCTTTGTCATGACAGACTCTGGCAAGCTCTCTGAACCTTGCCTGTATCTCTAGCTCGCTATTTCCCTCAATGTCATTGGTACCCAGGTGGACCAGTATGTCCAGGGAACCTCCACAATCCTTTGCCAGCTGATATACCTCATGTTTGGCCCTGTGCACTGTTAGTTCAGGGAAGCATTTTGTTCTAACTAGGCAAGCTTCCTTCTCCCTATCCCATTTGATACCCCTGATCATGGAATCACCCAACAGGAGTACTCTGACCACTCCTTTTCCTCCATTTCCACCCCTTCCATGTCCCTCATCCTTTCTGCAGGCCCCTTCCCCATCTGGATCCTTGCTCCCCCCCATCTGGGTGCCACTTGCCACCCTCTCCTTATTTACCCTGACTACCTCCTCCCCTCCAATCGTATGCCTCTCCTCCTCCCTAGTATCCTTTTGTACCCCGCTACCCCCCCGTCACTGCTCGCAACTGGTCCTTCCCCCTCCATCTGTTAAACTAGCCTGGCTCATCCTACCTTCCTTTCCATCTCCGTTCAGCCCCACCTTGCCTGTCATGCTCCCTTGGTCTAAACTCTCAGCTCCCATTACTGTATCCTCCTTGTACTTCTGGTCCTTCTCCTTGTCCTTTCCTCCCAATTGGTCCTTCTCCTTGTGCCCTTCCTCCCTCTACCCCTCCTCCTTCCTGCTGTGATCCCCTGCTCCCCCCCATTCTCTCACATTCCAAGTTCTCCCAGTTCCTCCTGCTATCTGGCCCCTGCCTTCTTCCCCCCCACTCCCTTTCCATCTCTAACCGCCCTTGTCATAGCTACATCACCCCCCTCATCCTCAGGCAAAAGAAGAGAACTGAAGTGGTTACTGAGCTTAAGGTCCGATCCACCTCCCCACCTTCTTTCCTTCTCTCCAGCCCCAGCCATCTGCCTGCTTCCCTGAGACTGTCCTCCCTTTGGCCCCCCTCTATGAGGGTCCCCAGATACCTGACTGCTTCTTTGGTAGTGTCTTCCTTTTGGGCCTCCTCTGTCAGGGTCCCTATATGATCCCAGAGTACTCTCCTGCACTCCTTTCCCTATGACCCCACCCCTAGTGGTTGGTGCAACCCCGTTCAAGAGCTCCTGCCCTATTCCCCAAACATACCCCCCCTCTCCCCAGTTGCCTCCTAACCCCCTTGACCTCCTCCCTAAGCTGTGCCAGCTGGTAGCACACTGGGCAACCACCGAACTTCCAAGCCCAGTCCAGTATCATGGCCGCCCCACACCCTGTGCACCCCACCACCCTCCCAAAGATGCTGGCCCCAATGACGAGTGGTCCCATCCCTATCCCAGTAGGTTTCCTTGGGTGAGCCACCAGGTTCCCCACTAGTCCAAGATACACCCCTCCCCACTAATCAGGTCCCCCACTAATCCTAGATACAGTCCCACAGTAAACGGGTACCCTTGTTACTAAGTGCAGTACTACACAGTAAAGTTATAAGGGAAGTATACAACTCCTTCAGCTCCACTTTTCCAGTCTTTAAACCCGACACCCAACTCTCACAAGAGTGTATCAGCCCTGGCAACACACTCCCAGCTCTCCTCAGTTTAAACTCAGATAACAGAATTACCTGTGCAGCTGCTATATTCCCTATAGAAGCTTCTGGTAATGTAGACAGCACCTCCCCCTCTGCAAACTGAATCTCACATTCCCAGCTTTTCTCTGTTTAAACTTGTTATTTCTTTTGCTATTCCCCTTCTGTTAGTATACTAAATATTGTGGATAATGCAGCAATTGTTTCACTGAGTCTTTCAAAATTTATCTGACTGTCCCCCGCTACCCGCACAATTGCTGCTTGTGATATCACAGTCTGTTGTCATGGTGAGCACTATGATGTCATAAACAAAGGCGCTGTGAAGTTAACAGGGTAGAGACAAATGTTTTCAACTGTTTTCTATACAGACCTTTTAGGTGGACTACCAAGATATTCCATAAATCTTGCAAAAGGAACAATGATAATATACTGTATATAAAACAAATTCTCTAGTAAATGATAACAGCTGAAACATTTTATTTGTGGAAGCACATGTGAAATGCAGCGGTGGTCTTTAAGCCTTGCCCTGACTTACGAGGCAGGAGGTTGAGAGGTATGGATCCAGCTATGAGCATGAAGTTCTACCAAACTTTGACAGACAGGAAGTGATGCTGTTTCATCCCAGCTATGATCAGAGCAATGAGTAAAACAGGGAGGGGGGATCACACTCTGTCATACTGATATCAGATTACAGTTACTGGTACTTTCTTTCCAATTTAGCTGAATTGTGAACCAGGAGATTGTACTGTATGTTCAAATCCAACAGTGTCACCTACCCATTGCATGACACTGAGCAAGTTACTTTGCTGTATGTTTGTCATTTCAGCTGTAAAATTAGGTAGAATACAGTCTTCATTTAATTTATTAGGTTTCAAGACAGTTGGGCCATCCTGGGTAAACAAATTATTTTGCTATTCCCTTTCTGTTATTCTACTAAATATTGTAGATAATGCAGCAATTGTTTCACTGAGTCTTTCAAAATGTATCGGACTCTCCACTCACTGCTAAAAACACAATTGCTGTTTTTGATATCACAGTCTGTTGTCATGGTGAGCACTATGATGTCATAAACAAAGGCACTGTGAGGTTAACAGGGTAGAAGTAAATGTTTTCAACTGTGTTCTATATAGATCTTTTATATGGGCTACCAAGACATGATGGAAATCTTCAAAAGGAACACTGAAAATGAAAATAAAATGTATTCTTTAGTAAACTGTAACACCTGAAACATCTTATTTATGAAAGCACATGTGAAGTGCAGAGTGTCTCTTTAAGACTTGTCCCTGATTTATGAGGCAGGAGATTGAGAGGTATGGATCCATTTATGAGCATGAAGCAGTTGCAAATTTTGGCAAAGATGCAGTGATGCTGTTTAGTCCCAGCTATGTTTTGAGCAGAGTAAAAAAAAACGGGGATGGGGTATCATAATCTGTCATCCTGTGGTCAAATTACAACTATTGGTGCTTTCTTTCCAATTAGCTGATTACACTGGATGCTTGGCAAACACATTTTTTAGAATATCGTGATGTGAGAAAAGTACTTTGCAGAGTGAGGACAAAGATTGAAATCATGATTCGTATATGCACATTTACATATATTGTTCCTCAAATATATTAGTTTTTTTTTTTTAATGACAGAAAACTGAGTTCACTAATGAATTTTAAAAGGGAGATGACTAAATTAATCAGACTTGCCTCAGTAGACAATAGTACCCATACTTTTTTCATACCAGGTGGAGAATGCAGCAGTTTTCAGCATTGACCATCATCTGTTCAGGGAGTGGGCTATTTAAATCAGGTCTCTATTTTCCTGTTTGCTCTGTCCTGCTGTAAGACCTGCTTACCTCTTAAACACTGAGGCTAACACCTGCACCACATTACTCAGTCACCCAAAATCTCCTCATTTAGCATTGCTAGAACTAATCTACTGACTGAACTGTTATACTGAATCACAAAAAAAAAAAAAACTGCCTTCCTTAGTTGCCAGTGTTTTTAAACATGGTGAGAGAGATTATGCTTAGGGAGGGGAGGAGGGAGGAGAAAGAGTGAGAGAGAGAGACAGATAGACAGACAGAGACAGAGACAGAGACAGAGAATGTTTGGTACCTGGACAGATGAGCTGATAGAAGCTGGGAACATTCATAAAAACAAGACCTTGGGGAATTCCCATTTTCTCCTGCTTGGAGCAAGTAATTCAGTTTAGGTATTTGGGCATAACACTGGATATTAACTTAACTTTTATGGAGCATATTAAACAAACCTGTAAGCAGAGTAATCAGAAACTGAGTGTTCTTTTTAAATTTCAAAACAGTCTGACTTTACAGTCTAGAACTACTATTGCTAGGAGTGTTCTCCTAGCAATTACGAACTATAAATCTTTTCTCTTTTCAAATCTTAATAAAGCGGATTTGACACTTCTCACCACTAAGTTTCATAGTATCTGTAGGTTTGTACTTAAAGCCTCATACCAAACTCACCAATACTTATTATGCCATTAGCTGGATTGGTTCCCTCCAAGGTTAAGTACTATCTATAATCTAAATTGTTTAACAGATAATGTACTCGGACAAAAGTATGATTCTCCACTATACTCTTGCTATCAGATTAAAGTTAGCGAAAGGTTATTAAGATCCACAGCAATTACTAAATTGAAGATTCCAAAAGTAAAAACGAAAATGGGTGCTCAATCTTTTTCTGTCATGACTGCTAAATATTGGAATTGCTTAGCATCACGTTTGAATGATGATATGAGTCACAAAGTTTTTAAGAAATGGTTAAAGCAATATTATATGAACCAAGAACAATGTAATTGTTTTAGTTGATGATGTGGTGTGGTAATGTTGTGGTTTGTAGAAGTTCAATATTATTGTATTGTAATGTACTGTTATATATAATGTTATTTGTAGTATTATGTATTATGACTGTATGGTCCCGGTCGTGCCTGAAAAAGGGCCTTGTCTCATGGCACTTACCCGATAAACAAAAGTTAAAATAAAATGAAAAACATTTGCATATTAACCGTTGCTGTGTCACATACTGATATATCAGTCTAGAATTCCTATACATTCTAGTTTATGGGTTAATAGCAGCACCACATGGTGCTCTACCTAACAAAATAGTAGGGGGGACAAACACATTGTATTGTATTGAGGACAGGGAGAGATTTTCAGGAAGTTGTGCTTTTATTCTCTACTCTCTAGTAACAACAACAGCTGTGCTGCCTTAGGAATTCATCTCTTTCTCCCTGTGTCTCCCCCTCCCTCTTTGACTCTGTCTCATTGCATTATTAGATAGCTCACTATTGCCTTTGCTGGATGAGCTGAGAAAGTAGCAAATGGGCTTTGCTTGAGTGTTTCTAGTGAAGGGATCATGCTTCAACTCCAAAATAAATGTATGCTTTGTTATGAGTGTGATGTGCCCTTTTCCTAAGTGATAGCAAGATGGCTTATGGAGCTCTGCCCTGCAGCTGTAAACACTGGCTTTGATGCCTAGTGATGACACTAGGACAAGAATTGCTCTGCAGTAAGGTACCAGATAAAAATATTACCACTTCAAAAATAATGATTCCAGGGGACTTTCAGGGTGGGGTGGAAAGAGCAATGGGGCCATGATTAGCAATGTTTTTTTTTCCTGTTTTACTTTCTAATACTGAATGTATATGTACTGAGGAGTTAACCGACAACTTGCCCTGGTTTATGGGACCAGCCCCACAACAAACATTTTTCCTCTATCTAGGTGCTGTGGAGGAATCCTGCCTGCTATCAGTACTCCCAAACGCTTTAATAGAACTTACACAGTAATAGAAAACCAATGTCACAGAAGTTCTGCAGTATCAGAGGGACCTGCCACAGAACTTAGACCCACATTTCTTGGTATGAAATTGGGGCCTTCAATATAATAATTGTGTTGTATCTGCCAATGTTGACCAAGTTTATCCCTGGACCTTCTGCACCAAAGGCAGCAATCCTGCCACTGTGCTATTATACTGGCCTAATTTCTACATGTATTTCCTCTTTACTTATACTGCTTACCTACACTACCTCCTATAGAAACCTCAAATCCCCCCCCCCACTACAACTATGGAACTCCCACTCAGGTTTATATGCTTTGTAAGACCTTTTTGTGGCTAGCTTCTCCCCACTCCCCGATATAACTTGCCTAACATTAATTACCCCTCATGTTAGCAATTTTATCCACGTGCATCTGGACAGCACCACTTGCGATCTGACCTTCCATCCCTCACATGTCCTGGGCATAATACCCTGCTCTACTATCCACTCTAATGAACTGTCCTTACTCTTTCTGTCCCATGTCCTCTCCCTTCCTATACCCTCCATTGGTACCATGCCCTCTTCTTGTAAAGTGTTAGTCAAGCCTAAACTGCTAAAGTGCGTCTTCTCCAGGTTTGCCTTACTACTTCTACATCTCTCCGGCAATGTCCACTCTAACCCTGGGCCCATTTTTCTGCCCACTCCTTCTTTTCAGCATGCCAGCAGCCTCTTAATAGGCACAGTAAACATATGCAGTCTACTGCAATAATATGACATTCTCCAAGGTTGGATTTCACAGTACAATCCTGATATCCTGGCCTTGGATGAAACATGGCTCTCTCCCAAAATCCTTGATTCAGCCATCACCCTGAATGGTTATCTGCTCTTCAGAGTTGATAAGACAGGCAAAAGGGGTGGGGGATGTGCCATCTACCTCTGTGACTCCCTCCAAAAACACCTACTTCAGACCTCCATCCCTACTAGTGGAACACAGGCCTTGACTATAAAAATAGCTATTGGTAATAAGGGTAAATCTCTCATAGTGATGGCCATCTACATTCCACCCCAAAACTCAAAACATGGCTTCAACTGTATGCTTGACTGCATCTCCCAGCTGCCCACTAATGCTAAGGTCATTGTTTAAGATGAGTTCAATATTAACTGGGCTTTCCCCTCCACTGCCCTTCATAGGGATGCTGCTGCTGCCATCAACCTTACTCAGATGGTGAAGTCACCCACACAGCTCAACTACAGGACTGGTAACGGAACCTCAATTAATCTTGTCCTCCCCAATCATGCTGACAGACTCCATAATGTCTCGGTCTTACCTGACTCCCTAAGTGACCACTCTCCTATTCTTTGCTGTTGGTTGAATCGCTCCACAAAACTGCCTCCTAATGTTTCTTATCAGCACTCCCTCAAAAATGGCATCCTGTGGCAGTTCAAGGCTGACCTCCTTAACTGTGACTGGTCCCCTTTAGACACTGCTTCAAGTGTTGATAGTGTCCTAGCTTTGTTCATTTCCACTTTTAAATCTGCCTGTGACATTTTTACCCTCTACGCTAAGCGTGTAATGAAAAGGCTTTGAAACCCCTTAGATCTCTCTTGCACTTCCTGACTTTATGCGTACCTGAGACAAGCTTTGGTAGAAAGTCTGGGTGTCTGGTCTCCCCATTGACAGAAAATGTTATAGGGCTGTCAGAAATACCTGCAACAGGGAAATTTGTCATGCAAAGGCTGCCCACTTTCAAGCCAGCCTCTTGTCCTCCTGGTGCCAGGGGAAGAAGTTCTGGAATAACACAAAGGAGCTAACTGGTAAACTTAATTCTTCCCCCCATTCCTTGCTAACTATCAATGGTGTCACTACCCAGGATCCACAGTTTATTGCTAACTCTTTCAATGCTACATTCTCCAACCTTAGCTGGATTCTCCCACCAGACTTCTTTAGTAATACTCTCAACTCCTCCCCAACCCCCCCCACCAGGTATCCCCTCTTTCCATTTCAAAACAGTGTCCCTCAATGAAGCCAAATCTTACCTTTTCAAGATCCTGGGGAAATCTAGACTTAGTGAAGACTCACTGGACTTGAAGCTCCTACTACTTGCACTGGATGTTGTCCTATCCCCCCTCACTAAACTTCTTAATCTTTCCCTCCATCTAGGCCAATTGTCCTCATAATGGAAGTCGGCGGTGATAACCCCAATACTAAAGAGTGGTGACAGAAACTTTCTTAGAGACTACCGCCCAATTTCCATCCTCCCCCTATCTCCAAAGCCCTTGAGAGGATCTCTTATGATCAACTCTCTGACTACCTCTCTAAATAGAGCCTACTCTGTCATCAGCAACACTGATTCAGGAAGGGGCTACAGCACTACCCCTTCCCTCTTGGAATACTCAGACTTCATACATAGAGTCCTGGACCATGGTCATCTAGTTGAGTCTGTGTACATAGACAGAACTAAGGCCTTTGACACAATCTTGCGAGAGATACACATTAACTACCAAAGGACCTTAAGAAAAGCCATGCTTGTGAAAAATAGGAAATTAGATGCCCTTCAACATACCATACTTCCTAACAACCATGAAGCACACAATGGAGTCACTGAACAACTACACAATACTGATGGGCAGCTTTCAGTTGTTAATTTGTCCAACCACACACTGACTACTGGAGAACTGAATGTACTTTCAAAGGGCCTCACTTTCTGCCCAACAAAACCACTGGATAACATACTGTTTTGTAGTGAACTAGAGGAGTACTTCCGTAGATTGAGACTTAAAGAATTCTTTCATGGCAGGGAAGAAATCACTGGTAGTGAAGACAGTGCAAACAGCAATAATGTAATGGATAAGAAAAAGGAATCTGATTTTACCCCCTCAAGTGGGCGTAATAAAAAACTAGACAATTATATTAATTGTTTCCAGCCAACAAGTCAGTGGTCAGATCCTTACCAGGCAAAACAAACCCATTATAACCTCTCTCCACTTGAGCAGCGAGCTATAGGGACACTGAAATCAAACCACAACATTGTCATCAAAAAGCTGATAAAGGTTCTGCAGTGGTGATTTTAAACAGAGAGGATTATATTACTGAAGCTAATAGACAGCTAACAGATCTTACATACTACAGAGAACTGGAGAGTGACCCCACTACAAGATATAAAGATGAACTATGTGACTTAATTAAAACTTTTCCTGACCATGTCCAAAAGAAACTAGTTCACCTCATTCCTGCTGAACCAAAGCCAGGGACATTCTACATGCTGCCTAAAATACATAAACCTGGCAATCCAGGGAGACCCATAGTCTCTGTAATGGTACCCTGACTGAGGGGATCTCAGGGTTTGTAGAGACCATTTTGAAACCACTGGTTATGGAAAGAGACAGTTATATCCAGGACACTACACACTTGTTGCGTGTACTTTTGGTTATAAGGATTTACCACCTGATGCCATTTTAGTGACAATGGATGTAACATCCCTCTACACTAATATTCCACACACAGATGGCATTGCAGCATGCCTTAAATACATACATGAGAAAGGACCTGACCAAAACATCAACCCTGGGTGGTGGGGGAACTTATGAAATTCATTTTGACACATAACAACTTCAACTTCAATGGTAAACATTATGTTCAAACTATGGGAACAGCAATAGGCACCAAAATGGCTCCACAGTATGCTAACCTCTTTATGGCTGACTTGGAGGAGGATTTTTTAAGGCAGTATCCCCACAAACCACTGGCTTATTTCCGTTACATTGATGATTTGTTTATCATCTGGACGGAAGGCACAGATGCACTCAAAGATTTTCATCACAAACTTAATAATCTCCACCCTACTATAAAGCTTACCTTGGAGTACTCTACCACCAAGGTTAACTTTCTGGACACCACAGTCATCATTAAGGATGGAACCTTACATACATGTATTTACAGGAAGCCAACAGACAGACAGAGATACCTGCACAGGAAAAGTAATCACCCTAACCATACAAAAAAATCTGTCATATACAGTCAAGCCCTTCGTTGTCAACGTATTTGTTCAAATGAGGATGACAGAGATACATTTGGCTATGTTGAAAAACACCTTTATGGAGCAGGGACACTCTTCCAGGAAATTGACAGGATAACAGAACGGCAACGCAAGTACCAAGACAACAACTACTTCAATATAAAGAAAAGACAGCTACAGAAAGAATACCCTTGTGAATCACATATCATCCAGACCTTGAACGCTCATGCAAGATTATTAAAGATCTCCACCCAATATTTAGTGAGGATGACACCCTTAATTGTATTTTTCAGGAACTCCACTACTATCTTTTTAAACAACCGCCAAATTTATCCAGCCTAATTATTAGGGAGCAAACTTTCACCGGAACAGAATACCATGTCACACAATGGCACACGACCCTGCAATCAACTCCTGCAAGACCTGTAGGCTCATTTCTACCTCAGACTGTGTGGTTACATCACAAACAGACAATTCCAGGTGCATGGGAGTTATACATGCAAGTCACGTATATGTTGTTTATTTCATTCAGTGCAAGAGATGTCCACAAACAGGTTATGTAGGAGAGACACGCCAACAGCTCAGACTAGGATGAACTCACACAGACATACTATTACAGCAAGGAAGACTGACAAACCAGTGGGGCATCACTTCTCCCAGCCTGACCACTCAGTCTCAGATATGTCAGTAATGGTCTTAAAAGGAAATCTCAAAAACACACAACAGAGACAAGCTTTTGAGATTAAACTTATCTTACATCTCAATATGGTAGCAGATGGGATGAACTTGGATATTGGCTTTATGGGACACTACAGAAACTAACATTCACAGACCTTTTCTTCTTCAAACTGACATATTATAGGACTTCAGCATATGTGAGATGTGGATGTATGTATGTATGCATGTGTGTGGGTATGTGCTGTGAATTGGGATGTGTGATCTCATTTGCTTGGGGGTCCTGCACATATCTTTTTACATTAGGCTTATATTATAGCACTTTACTCAGGATTTCATGACAAGTTGTATTCCTTTGGGGAACAATTACAGCTACTGAAGTTAATATAGGTTCACTAGGAGAGGGATTGAGAGTGTGTGTGTGTGTGTGTGTGTGTATGTATGTGTGTGTCTGTCTGTGGGAGAGAGAGAGAGAGAGAGAAAAGGAGGGTGGGGATAGAGAGAGAGAGAGACAACATCTCGTTTAAGCTATGCATCTCCCTCACCCACATTATTGTGATGTGGGGTGGGTTAGGTTGTATTGTTTGTATGAACAGGAGGAGATAAATTACATTTTTATCTCTTTTTCAGATTCCCTAGACACTTGTGGTACATGAAGTTGCTACATTCTCAGTATATATTGACATCAGTACATATCAGGCTGCATGGTCTGAATTCCTTGAGGTTCCTCTACTAGAGTTTTTTGCTTAACACTAATATTATCTATTTATATTTTAATTATCATGTATATAGTCCTGAGGTTTTTGTAATCTCTTGGGCCTTTTATTTAGCTTGAGAATACAGCTGGGTGGCAAGTCCAGCTAGGTTTTACACATCACACAGTGAGCACTGATGTTTTTAGACAACTTTACTGGTAATTCTTGTCTTTAATGCATACATTGTAATTTCATGAGCCCTATAACTATCTCAGTCTGTCTTTAAGCTGGGTGGGGTTGCCTTTCAGTAATCACATCCTTATACTGACTGTGGCACTCATGGCTTGATTTGGGAGTTATCTGCTTCTGCAGTGTTATCTTATGTCAATTAAATTTATGTGCAGTAGGATTCATATATGTGTCTAGCACCAGGAACATCTGAACCCAAAGTTCATTCGGACTGAGGCAGTATTGTACTGTTAAACTTGTCTGACATCATCTGTTTTTTTTTTTTTTTTTTTAATGAGTATTTTAAAACCAATGGGGATTTTTCTGTTTTCTCTGCATTATCTAGCTGTTATAAGTATTGTATTTTCCAAACAACTGCCATGAGCTTCTGAAGAAGGACTGGTTGGTCCGAAAGCTAGAGCACTTTGTTCTTGTTACATCTATGTTGGTCCATTAAAAGGTATCAAATCATTTGCTTCTGGATCTATTTGACACAGTCAGTCATGCGCCCCTTATTGAATCCCTCCCATCTCTAGGCCTCTCTCAGGGTGCTATCTCCTGGTTTGCCAATTACCTTACTGGGAAATCCCTTCAGGTAAAAATCAATGGCACTCTCACCTCCAGTCTTCCAGTTTACTCAGGGATCCCTCAAGGGTCAACTCTAGGCCTGCTCCTGTTCAGTCTTTTTCTCAATACCCCCCTTACCTGCTCCAGACAAATGTTACTATACCAGGACTATGGTCTAATCTTCTGTAGCCACCCTGACCCCATCCCACTGCAAACTGACCTTCAAAGGTTCTTTTCAGAATCCAAGTCCTAGTTCTTTCAGCATAAACTCATTCTAAACTACAAGAAAACTAAAGTGATGATGTTTGCCAACCCACAAAATAAAATCAAAGGCTCTCCAATAACCATTCTCAACAGTCAGTGTGAACCCCTGGAGAAGTGCTTAACTTTAAATATCTTGGCATCACTCTTGACTCTACCCTGTCTTTTCATGAACACATCAATCTGGTCAATAAGGTGGTTAATATCAGAACTGGCCTGATCTACAGGCATAGGTCATCCATGTCAGTTGATGACCTTCGTCCTGTGGTTACCAGTTCTGTCCTGTCAATAGTCGACTATGACATCATCATTTATGGATCTGCAGGAGACATAGCATTAAACAGAATAAGGGTCACCTTAAACAAAGCCTGCTAACTTGTTGCTGGCTGTGGCCAGTACACTCATACCTGTGACCTGTACAAACAAGCCAACTGGTTAAACTTCGATGGTAGGCTTATTTATCACACCTGCCTATTAGCCAAAAAGATAGCATCTGGACTCTCCCCTCCTGTAATTCAGCATCTCTTAACTCCTGCCCCCCTCTGCTCAGGCAACAAGAAGCTCCTCTAAAATCTGCTTCCTTGTCCCATTTTGTAGAACCTCCTTAGGAGAGAGGCCTTTCTTGTACTGGGCCCCATACTGGTTGAATGATCTGCCCTCTAGGTCTGAGCTATAAGTAATATAGACCCTTTCAAACTTCAGCTCTGACAGCATCTCCTTGCATCCAGTTGCTACAACTGTCACTAGCCCACCCCTTACGGCAGTATCTCCCTGCCTTTAGTCGCCATGTCTGTTATTGCCTCCTCCTCATTTTTCCCCTCCCAATCCTGCCCCCCCTCCCCTTGGCTATACCCTCATTTGACAATGTCATTGCTGACTTCACTTATTTTATCTTCCTTCCCCCCCACTTCTCTTCCTTATTCCCACCCTCTCCTCCCTTTCCCTCTCTACCCCGTCTTCTGCCACTGTTCTCCACCACCCCACCACCCTCTTTACTTTCCTGAACCCCATCCCTGCTGGATTTTACTGCAGCATGTAACCAATCTGTTTCCTGGATTTAAATGTTTCTGTATTTTATCCTGCATTGCATCCTTGTATATAACTTGTTATTTTTCAGTATTGTACCTTGCATTTTTTGCTACCATTGTGTATTGTTGTATTTGTCTCTGACTGAATGATGTGGAGCCTTTGTAAAGGAGTCTCTGACCCAAAGGTTGTGATTCTGAAGCTTTAATAAATAAAATGAAAGGGGAACTTTAATCCCAAGAAAGAGAAAGAAAGAAAGAAAGAAAAAGAAAGAAAGAAAGAAAGAAAGAAAGAAAGAAAGAAAGAAAGAAAGAAAGAAAGAAAGATGTCATTATTTCACTCCCCACTTGCTGGCTGAATGTTGTGAAAATCATTCTACTGAATTTTGTTAACTAGGAGAGACACACTAAGCTGAACGCTTGTTTACAGGTGCTACCTGGGAGCACCAGGAAGTTAAGTGACTTGCTCAGAGTCACACAGTATACAAGTGGGGGCTGTGGGATTCAAACCCAGGTCTTCAGGTTTGCAGCTCACAGCCATAAACAACTGCACTATACTGGCTCCATTGAACTACAGGGAAGTTGTAACAGCCTCATAGGACTGTTCCATGAAGTAGAATATGACAAGATAATTACAGTAATCATAACATATTAAAAAAAAAATGGTTGCTAATGACCTAGGTTCAAGTCCTGGGGTTGGCAAGAGCTGCCAGCTAGGTAAAGGAAGGCCCCTGTATAGAAACACAGACTTTGATGGCAGATAAGGACTGCTTGGCCCACCTAGTCTGCCCATTTCCCTATGTAACTCCTAGTCGGCACAATCGTTAAGGTTACCACCCCTGCCTGTAAGTCTGAGCACAGGTTAAAGGACAACTAAACCGGTTATTTAAACTAAATGAAGTAGATAACATAGGGCTATAGACTAAGCCCTTACCTGTGAAATAATATTCTTCCTTTTTTACACAAAACTGTTTTATGAGCATTTCGACAACTTTAAAAAAAATGTAAACAAAGCTTAGAGAATTTCAAGCTCTCCGCACTGGCTGCAGCCTAAGATGGCCATGACATGCTTATATGATGATGTAATTGGAGGGCCAGTACTCCGGAGCAATCATAGGAGCTCTATAGGGACCTCTTAAATATATTACTTTAACTCCCTCGATCTGCATATATGGGTAAAATCTGTTACTGTACATCTGTGATGCCATATTAAGGTGCCTCCACTCAGAATAATAGTATTAGACGTGTCTATCTAGCCTGTTACAGCCTTCTGGGAAGCTACAACTACCCAATAACCCTCCTAGTGGCTCAGAAACCTTAACAGCAGTTAGCACACAATCAGTATATTGCAGTAATCACATGCACACACCCTTCACACTTTCCACCAGGGTCAGGCCATAACCAGTTTCCCTGGAGACCACCTGTAAAGTAAGGCTAGCAAGACAACTGCACACTTTCATTACTGTAATCCAACTAATAATATGCACATTAGCCAGGTTTAGCATACAAAAAGACAATCAGAATTATTCAGGGGATGTGGACAAGGAAGGGGCGTGAATTTAGTTAAATGATTTGTACTCGGATTTGAATCAGGGTTTTGGCATGCACTTTTAGTTCCAAAATAGACAGTCCTGCAACACTGAGTACCCAGGATAGAAACTGACTAGCCAGAGGCATTGCCTGGGGGTGTCTGGCATTACAGCTGATGTTGGGGCTCTTGATGGAAAGAAAGGCAGTGAGCATACAGAACAACAAAATTATTATTTGTAATCCGAACTGGTTGGCTTAGTCTTTTGCAAACCCAGAAAGTTTAAGAAATCAGATGGTACCACAGATGATTAAAATACCTGTTGCAGGGAACTACCCTCATTGTACTCACACTAGCAGATTGCTGCAGAAAGGCAGGCAGTATGGAGACCTTGTGGTGTTCACCAATGAGCATGGGGAAGCAGAACCGACAAGACGTACCTCATCTTCATGGCCTTTCCCTCCAGGTGGCCGTAACTTGCAGGCTGTTGTTGCACAAGGGCTAGATTCCCAAAGCTGGTCTCTCACCAAAAACAGTCTTGGGTGCAGGGCAATCAGTCTAGACCGGGTTGGCAAAGTCCCAGAAGGATGCGCAAATTGGCAAACGTTTGTTTGGTTCTTGCTGGTGAAGCCCTCAGCTGGCATAACAAAGCGGGCCATGAGCAGACAGGTCTTGACCCATGAGAAACACTCAGTACATTTAACTCAAACAGCTTCAACTTTCTACAGTTCAGATACAGTCTGGTTGCTGTTGCAGTAGATTCACCGAGCAAACCTCTCAATCCAAAATTTGTCTCGCACACTAGCTGAGCTGATTGTTTCACAGGAACAATTCTTCAGTTCAAAACGCTGATGGCGCTAGTAAACTTCTTGCTTCATTGTGCTGCAGTTCCAGGCCTAAATTGGAACAAGTCTGACTTCTGAAGCCAGGCAGTTAAAGGCAGGAGAAACGTGGCAGTGAGGTAAGTTAGGCCTCTTCCCACAGATTTCTCTACACTCCATTCAGGGAGCAGCTGCTCAAAAGCTTGAGCTGTTCACACTTCAGATTCCACCTCAAACTGATCCACTGTCTCATTCAGCACTGGGGATTTCCATTGTAATCCAAGATTCAAATTGGCTAGGGAAGCTGTCAGTCACAGTTAGAACTTCACCTCTAGGTCAGTTTTAGCGCCAACCTAAAAACTACAAAAACTACAGTTTTCCTTCCGGCAAGACACTTGAGCCAGGATCCATTTTAGGTCCCCTGAAGTCCTATTGGTCCAATTGCTGGAGGTCCCAGACCTAACATTGTGGCTCCAATTCCAAAAGGAAAGCTGTAAGGCAAGCCGGTTAGACAAATTTCTCTAATTCAAATATAACAACATGCAAGCAGTAAATAAGTACAGTTTCCATACAGGCTCCCTCTCCGCTAGTATCGACTACAGAGTGAACAAATCAGAGTGGTGTCTGTCCAGACATAAGCCTTAAATCACTTGGACCCACCTCAGACCATTCATTATACATATATTAGCTAAGCTCTTAAAGGGAGTAGCGCAGATGCTCAGCATGGCACTCACACGTAAAGGAGCAGGATCAAACAAAGACAGGATGTCAGCTTGGCAGTGGGGATTTAGGAAGCCACTAGAAGACATTAAGGTAAACTCCCAAATTTGTTTTGGGGGGGGGGGTGTCACACCTATCTATTGGAAAAGCTGCAGATCCTAGTTAGCCAACAGTCTACTTCCTCCTACCCTCCCACTATAATTGCCTTATGTCTGTCCCATGCATTCTTGAATTCCCCACCTGTTTTTAACCCCACAACCTGCTCTGGATGGTCATTCCATGTGTCCACCACCCCCTCCATGAAATAATACTTCCTCACATTGTCCCTGAGCTGTCCCCCCTCTACCTTCAAATTGTGTCCCCTTGTTCTTGCACATCTCATTTTCTGAAAGGTGTTACCCTCTTGGACTTTGTTGATTCCCTTGATGTACAGCAGTGAAATAAGAAGCAGTATCAGAACCTAAAATGCTAGTGAATAAATAATAAGCATTTCTAAACAGATTAACTGTCAGAGTCAGTATGAGCATATCATTAATTGCTGCAGTAGGATGCAACACAGCTGGGAAATATGGAAAAGACTCCTGGCTCTGGCTTCCTCACACAGATATACTTTATATGTTCATTTTTACTGATTGGCAATATTTTGTACATAATGTATGAAAATGTATGCTAAAATGGTAGTTGTAATTATTGGTGGCCAGTGGGCTAGTAAATTCAATTGCCCTGGCTACCGTAACATGTCCTGGTGGTCCAGTGGTTTGATTTGGTCTGCCTGGGTTGCCTAATATCTTTAATGTTTATTTTTTATATTGTAAATATCATTCCTATGGTAAAAGCTGGTCTGTTGTGATTGTAAAAGAAATGCAGGGTAGCAGCGGCGGGGGCAGTGTGCACCAAAAAGAGGAGCAAGGAATGTGAGAGACCAAGAGTCCATCCCACAGCAAAGTGCAAGGCACTCAGTAAGGAATCCACAGGCTATTTTGTGGGCTGCCACTCCTTCACTGTGATACTCATCACATGTCAGGCTTTGGCCTGTAACTGTTGACTGCTGTGTGAAAGTGCGAGAGGGAGACGCACTAAGGCACTCCTCCCACAAGCAGGATCAACCAGATAGTGCCCTTTCTTTTAGATGTGCAGGTGACAAGCATCAGGAAATGACTAGGGAATGACTCACATAAATAAAATATAAATGAGATGGGCACACTCTGGTAAGGATTCTGTGTAAGTCCCCCCCCCCCCCGTAATGTGAAAGCTGTGATCTGATATTCAGGAACCCACAGCTTCACAATTTGATTAAACACATTAAATATACAAACTTTTTTATAAATTCAAGCCATGGAAGGGTTGATGGAAGTACTGGCTAGTTAGTGAAAATACAATAGTGTGTTATCCGGTACAGTCAACATTAGTAAACAAAAAAGATATTAAATAATGGGAGTAGTTTTCTACTAATCACAGCACAAATACACTAGTGCAAGTGGTTGTAATTGAGCCAACTCACCCAATGTCATAACAATATATTTTTTTGTATTCTCACTTCACACATAAAAAAATATTCAGGAATACAGTCTCTGTATTTTTCTCCAAACATTTCAGACTTCAGACCTTCATCAGTGAGGAACACTGTATAATAAAAAGTATTTTTTGCATATTTAATATTTCATCAATATTCCTGCTCATTCAAATGTCTCACTTTAGACAACGTCATATTCCTCACCATACACTTCTCCAGCATATTCTCTTTCTCGTATATGAATCAATTGCTTAGGTATATTTTTTGTTGTCTGTAAAAATGCGCAAAACTACCTTGAATAACTACCACTACTGTATTATTATTCTTAAATAATCATATCCAACATTGTTATTTCATTTAGATGTAGGAACATCCATTTTCAGTTCCTGGTATCTAGGACAGGCCTATAAGCCTTATTTCCATTAATAAATATCACTTATTCTGGTCACAATGTAAGAGAGATACAACATACCCCTAAGTGGGGGGGAGGGGGCCGATGGGGGGCATAAATATCAGTACAACCATTTTTTCTCTAGGTCATCACATATTCCTTACTTAAAAACTTCAAACACATTTCTTTATCACTCATCTATTTGATTAATACATTTCCATTGTATGCCATAGTAAAGGCCTCTTAAATTGTGACCACTTGTCCAATTTCCTCTACTCAAATCTTTTTACATCAGTTCTCTCTTTTCAGGCCATCTTAGTGAGGCCTCCCTTATATAAAGCATACTTTAAAGTTTCAACAGTCATCCCAGAGTGCTGAAAACATAAAAAAATAAAAACACTTTGCATTATCCCCTATGCAGTATATTCCATAAACCATAAGAGTATCTCTATTAGGCGTGCATTCTCAACAAATTTAAACTTTTTCACAAACGCCTCTTACACAACTTTAGTTAAATATGTGCCTGCTTCAAAATAAATCTGGGGAACATACCTGTCCCTTCCCAATGTATTAGCTTCTGCTGTACTCTATTTAGAGTCATAAAAATAGAATATACCCCATATTACACTCGAGTCTACAGAAGTTTTTCTTAAAATTTCCAACAAAGTTTTTATTCTTGCATCAAATGAAACTTACTTTTTTGCAGTTTATCTTGTTTTTGGGCATGCACTCCTCACCTCTGTTCTCTCAAGTTAATGGAGCTTTATTTGTGGCATTCTACACACTTGATAAATGCTTCCTTGTGGAATCAGTGCTCAGGTAGGTGGACCAGGTCATGTGACCTAGCCACTAATACCCTGTGCGCCTGACCTGCATTAAGCAGCACCTAGCAACAAACAACAAAAGTTGTAAAGCTGGGCATCGCCACAGAAATGTAATGCATCAAAGTATTGTTTGTCTCTTTCAGTTATCAGTAGTTATATTGACCTGTCTGTATTGTTAATACAGTGATAAAGATTCAGGGAACAAACGCTCAGTCCTTTCAGGCTAACAGGAGATCATTGGGTTCCAGTGTATTTCCCTGGAAAGAGAAAAAGGGAAATGGCTATAATTCTTAAACTCATGCCAGAATCTCACTCAGTTCATTTCAGTTTGTTCATTGTCCCGGTCCAAATTTTTTATTATTATTCTTACTTTCCCTCATCTTCAGATTAGACTCCAGTGGAGGTAACCAGAGTTACAAGCAACTCATTAAGGTCCAGATTATTTATGTACCCATATTAAAAGCTCTTTCCTGCTTTCCTACCTGTACTCATTGTATGCTCTAAGTAATATTGTGTACTGTTACCTCTGAGTTCAGATAGAGGTTAGAATAGCCACTACACTCGGGGGTCAGTTTAGATGTATGTATTGTTACTGTTTGGGTCTTGTACCCGTAGTCAATGTTTTTTGCTTATCTACCAAGTGTATTGCTTTATGTCACTGTTTCTCCAAATGTTCCCCAGGTCGCACCTGGAAATGAGCCTCGGCTTATTGGTTCCTTTCCTGGTTATTAACTTTTAAATAAATAAATAACAAAAAAATAAGTTCAGCTCTTAGTGACTTAGTTTTCCTGTGGGTCATTTTGTACAAAATAAAATACAGGAGAGAGATAGAGATGTTAGCTTTCCAGTTAGGATACTGAAAAAGTACTTTGACATAAATAAAGCACTTATTTTTTGTGACAAGGAATGTGTACATAAATGGGACTCAGAGTTATAATAAAAAAGGAAGTCTTAGACTGTTGAGAGGGGCAGTTGGATTTCAAAACTATGAATTCCATTATGGCTTATGCTGCTGCAGAAAGGATTGTGATTGGTCTTGAGCCCATGGACAGGTCAGGGTCAGCTCAGAGTCCAATTATTAGCATAAGCAGATTAGTTTTAGGTGTAAAAGTAGCTGCACAGCCAGTGTGCAGTTAGTCCAAGCAGGGAGAGCAACCAAGAAGGAGAAACCCAAACCAAGTGGGTATCCTGTCAAAAAAAGACTACTGCAGTTGTTAGAACATGAAGTGGACAGCCTTATTTAATTAAAGTGTAGGATAAGGGGATCCCCTGATTCCCAGTGTAGGGTCAGATAGGGCAGTGAGTGAGAGCAGGTGTCAGTGTGGCTCAATTGGTAGCACATCTGCCTGTTGACCAGAAGGTCTTGAGTTCTCATCCCACTCTGGGATTGGACCCATACCTAAATACTGGACCCAAGTAAAGATTTAGGGAGGAGCTGTACTGTTGGGGTGTGCCATCCTTCAGATGAACCATTAAACTGAGGTCCCTTTTACCCATACTTTTGCTGTCCTGGTAGGTGTCCAGATAGAAGTAAAAGAACCCAAGGCATTCTTTGCAAAAAGTAGGGGACATTACCCATGCTCTGGCCAGTATTCCCCTTCCCATAAAACTGTTTCATGCATTTGTCCAGGCTGTATATGGGTGTTGATGTGCGATATAGCCACCACTACAGGTTCTGTCACTTCACTACCAGTCTAGCACTGCTTATAAAGCACTTTGGAATACATTGTGTAGGAAAAGCACTATGTAAATGCTGAATTATTCTTCACTTTCTAGAGAACCTGCTGCTTCAAGTACCTGATGATCCTGTTGTTCCAAGTTTTCCTCACCAAAAAAAAAGCTGCAACTTGAAGAATTCATCGCTTCTCCAGATTCCAACAGGAAAACTGTTTACTCATGAGGGCCCTCTCAACAATTGTCAGCATTTCCATCAAAGAATTTCTTCAGAAAATCCAAAGGAGTGTGGTATTATGAAAAAACTTATTGCTACAATCTGGGGACTATTTTAAAAGACAAGTGACATTGAAGTAACAGATAATTTACCTCAGTCCTTCTACATTTTAAAAATAATGTTGCCATCTGAAGGACTGAACAGTTCAAGGAATGAGGGGGGGAAATGTCCTAGCTTTAAATGTTCCATTATGTGATATGTTTTATGCCACTGTCATTCCAGAATGCTTAGAGTGAATTTATGTGTAGTAATGATAAGTGATTATTAACTGTGTAGAATATAAAGTGAATAGTGCAGTAACTGTGTGACTGATATCATTTTAGGTATCTGGTGTACAGGGTTAGTTGACTGACTAAGGTGAGATAATGCCTATTAGTCACTGCTTGCCCTTAAGGCTATAGTGTGAACAACCTCGTGGATTAAGGCAAGAGACAGGGTGATTATCCTGGGACTAGCTTGTGTGATCTGGTGGGCTGGTGGGTGGTGAGTGCCTGCAGTGTCCAGGAGTAAAGTGAAAGTGATCTGGAGGGCTGATGGGTGGTGAGAGCCTGCAGTCTCCAGGGGTAAAGTGAAAGTGATCTGGAAGGCTGGAAGATGGAGGATGGTGAGTGTCTGCAGTCTCTAGGGGTAAAAGGTATAAGAGCTGGAGGGCTGGTGAGTGGTGAATGACTGCAGTCTCCAGGGAACAGTGTTAGTAGGGTGGTGTGTCTTACTGAAAATAAAAAAAGATAGGGGATAATGTATGTTCATTGATTGTTAATCTTTTTTTTAACCATCGACAGGTTAACAGGATGACTGTGTAAACATCAAGAGCGAAGCTCAAGAGGTTTATGTCACCATGGCAACCTCGAGATGGTTTAACAAACTGGTTGCCTATTTATGTACCACACATTATATTTTATAGTGTTTGGTACTCAAAACAATTAAAATGATGAAGTAAAATCCTCACTTTTGTCAGCTGCTTCATCATTCTTCCAGTCACCAATGCTCCCGGCCATGCTCTCACCACCGCAGCTGTTTCAAGAAGGCAGTCTGTTCATGAACCGTGCATGCGCAGAGCAAACCACTTATTTATACCATCGGTGCAATGTACCATTAATGGATTAACAACACTGTGACATCACATTGACAGTATAACAAACCTGAAAAGTGTTAGATTTCATTGATAACAACATTTGACTATACATTATAAAGTATATAATCAAACTACTAAATTACTGTTTATTTGTTTTCCATTTATACAAAAAGGGCGCTGTGTCATTTGTGGCTGTACAAGCTATTTTTTTCACCTTTTCAGTCAAATTGTACCTTCCTTTTCACCAATCCAAGTGTCAGAGTCATTTTCCTACAAAGCCAGTGTAGTAGTAGTATTTATTGATCGGTCATTTGATCATTACAAAATTGCATACAAATACACACATCATAACACACAATCAGTGATAAAAAGTTTTAAAAAACAGCATATAAAGTCTTTTGCATAATATCCTATGTCATACATTCCAAAACTGAAATCATCATCATGTATAGGCCCATAAATCTACATAAATAAGGCCCCCTTTCTGTCTTACAAATCCTAAAATCAGTTCAATACAATATGAAAAAAGAATCAGCAGAAGTCAGATACTGGGCTCAAAGATCCCCATTCTTAACAAACCTTGTTCTCACTCTGTATATTGCATTATTAAATTTAGATACTGCCAGTACAATAGTTTAATCACTTGTGGTAAACAATACATTTAGTAACTCCAAATGGCCACTGATCAGAATTGCGTTGAAAATTGGCTTTAACCACTTATTCCTATACATATAATACCATGTACAATTAAAAATAACATGAGACAAATTTTCTATCTGCTGAAAAGAACAGGGGCACAATTTGTCGTCAATAGTAATACTCTTTTGAAATCTGGCATGAGTACTGCACTTGGAAAAACTTCTAATCTGTATTTAATATACAATGATCTACTATTAGAGTCTAAGATTACATCAAGATATGGGCGTAAATAATGGGCTCTATCATTATGTCTTAGCCACGGTGAGACATGAAGCTCTGAAATAATCTGCAGGTCGTGTTCATTATACATAGCCTCTATCTTGTTTGAAACATATTTTTGATATTTTAAGCTAATTTTAATACCCTTCTCCTGATAAAGTCTCAAATTACCTAAACTGGTAACCCCCTAGAATCTGAAAGATTTCCCATAGCCAATTGGACTGTAGATACCCCAACTTCAACCATGAATGTTTTTCTAACAAAGCAGAATGGGCTAATCAATTTGAATTAAAATGGGACAGCTTGATCCGGTTGTTTAGTTTTCTGGATGCATAAACTGCACTTAATTTTTTCAGGCCCAGTTCCACTCTAAGAATGGAAGAAGGGACTTAACAAGACTCAAGCTGGATCTCAATAAATTGTTTAGTGGAATCTCTAATTGTTTATCATTAGTAACATACCATATTTCACTACTAAATGAGGCATGGGCATAGTGGTTTGCCTTAATTGCTGATAAAAGTGACCTGATTGTATTTCCCCCATATTTCCTATTGAAACAACCAAGTGAGCCTGCCATTTGTTTTAACCTAATACTTAGATACCTAGAGTAGTTTAACCATTTTACATTCCATGAGAGAACTAGGCCCAGATAAGTATATTGAGATACAGTATTGAGAACCTGAGAGCTCACCTCCCATGAATTGTATTTATGGCTAGAGCCAAATACCATAACTTGACTCTTAACAGCATTAATCTTAAGTTTGAAACCTTCAACATAATCAGCCAAAATTTTCAATTTCTGAAGTAGGCCAGATTTTGAGAGAAAAAACAAAACTAAATCGTCTGCATACGCAAGAGCCGCAACTTAATGATTCATAATTTTTGGAGAATCGGTAACAGACAATTACAGCTGATTAAGTAAGTTGTCAATATACAAACACAAAAGTGTTGGAGCAAGAACACAGCCCTGTCTTACCCCAGTATTTGTTTCAAAGTTGGCAGAAAGTTGACTGTTCCTGCCTAAACTAACTTCGGCCCGTGTCTGGGCATAAAGTTCCTGTATTGTTGCAATTATCTCCAATGAGAAACCTTTTTCCACTAGACATGACCACAAGAGAGCTCTGTCTAAGGTGTCAAAGGCAGAGCTGAAGTCAATAAAGGCAGCATAAAGTTTTTGTTTTCTAATTCGGATATATTTCTCATAAAACTGCATTATTATGTAACAATTATCTGTTGTACTAAACCCTCTTCTAAACCCAGACTGTAAGTCTGAAATCCCACCAATAGCTTAAAGCTGTTCCATTAATCTGTTTAATGCCAATTTCGCAAACATTTTTCCTAAATTATCCAGTAAGGAGATAGGTCGATTCATTGACAGATCGGCTTTATAACCTTTTCTATAAACAGATATTATGATAGCCCTCTTACAGATTTTGGAAAACATAAGTGTAAACAACAATAGTTAAAAAATTATGTCAAAATAGATGACCAGTCTGAAACTGCCATGAGAAAAACTTATTTTGGAAGAAGATCAGGACCAGAAGCCTTATTACCTTTCAGTGCAGCTATAGTAAAGTATACCTCTGATCTTGTAAAAAACTTAAAGTCAGATGCTGTGTAATAATGACCTACCAATTATTTTGATCCATATTAGGTTGAAAAAATGTACTTCTGTAATATTTTACCCACGTGTCAAGACTGATATGTGAGTTGATCTCAAACTCAAGATTATTGGTACCTTTGGCTATCATTAACCAGTAAGATTGTATATCATTCCAGTTAATGACTTCCAACATCTTATTCCATTGTGATTGTTGAAATTGCTTTCTTTTAACTTTTAGTAGATTCTTGTAGCTGTCCCTAGTCTTATTTAGTTCCTTATAATTCATGCAAGTAGACATAGCTCTACAGCATCTAATTAAATAATTTAACTGAGACTTGGCCACCTTACAATCCCCATCAAACCAGCCATTTCTCACATGAGGCAACCCTGCAACAGTAACCCTGGTCATTAGTCTGTCTCTTATTTCTTCAAATAGAAATTCCAAGGTGCCCTCAATTGAGAGATAATCCATTTTGGGCATATCTAAACTTGTAATACACTTATGAATAATACTTGAGATATCAGAGCTCTTGGACACCTGCCATTTGACTGTTGTCTGATTTTTATTTCAAAAACAGGTAGGGAAACACACTGCTCAATATACTCTGTGAACATAATAGAGGAAAGAACTAAAAGAAAATGATCACTTTCAGCTTTAACAATCACCTTACATGATTCCCAAAAATCAATATCTCCACTCCACAGCAAGTAATCAATTGGGGAAGGCCCCATTGGCAGAGTAATGCATAAAGTCACTAGTACAATCACCCTTAATTCACCCATTAATTGGTGCTAAAAAATGGGATGATAGTAACTCCAATAGTCTAAGACCAGAACCATTAACTTTCTGGTCCTTGGAGAGTCTACACTTGTTATGGGATTGTTGATGCATAAGCAAGTGAAAACTGCAATCCCCATACCCATCATAGTTACCAATCTTGACATTAAAATCACCACATAATAGCAGTTCTTCACAGCCAGTACCAGCCCAAGCCAAGTGTATTGCATCTTCCAAGGATGTCCAGATTTCAGAACTATAATTTTTAGTTCTAACTGGTGGAATGTAGGCATTAATCAGGCAAAAAGACTTCTTACAGAATTTGATAACAAAAACCTGAAAATTAGACCTGGACAAAATAATCTCAGCCAAAATGAATGAGGTAATATTAATCCAAGTAAACAAACCTCCAGTATGTCTCCCAGAATTGGCAGACTTATGGCCAGGAATGTGGTAAGTTACATAACCATTCAAACAAAGTTCTTGATCTGGCTTGTGCCAAGTTTCTTGTAAACAGATCAAATTGTGATTCCTAATGAACTCTATCCATTCATTATCTGCCCATTTTGAGCTGAGACCTGTTATATGCCAGGATATTAAGTCAAGAGTTGCTGAATTCCTTATCTCCTGATCAGCTAGTCAAGCCTCATTAGCAAAAATCTGAAATCTATTTTTGACTGGAATATCAAATACCAAGTTACCAACTGACTTAGAATGAAAAATGTCACCTTATCAGTGCATACCATGGGCTCAAAAACACTATTAAAGGGTACAACATGCAAGTCCTTTGAGTCTAAGAGAGCTACATTCTCCAGTATTTTGTTGGACAGGCTCTTATAAGCAACTTCCAAAAGAACAAGATCACAATTGGGGTCAGTACTCTGCCTAACAGCCTTAAGGGCAGAAGGATCGTCAATCGATATATTCAGTAATTGCTCCATTACATTCTGTACTGTGCAGTGTAGAGTTCTATAATTCTCCTTTTTGGAGCATCTGAGACCATACAAGCACAAAGTAACTAGGGATTTATCAATCAGCACACTACTGGGCCTAAATGTTTTTGCATGGATGAAGTTTTGTTGTCCATTAAGTAAATGCCCATGTTGTCCAAAATAGAGGTTCTGGACAAAATTTATTTTGCCAGATCCTGATTGTTAATCACAAAATCCACCTTACCATATAGACCCCATGAGTCATGCCTATAGACATTCAAAATATTAAAACTGGTTGTTGATAATTTTAGAATATGGACTAAAAGAGTAGAAATTGTTTGTTGCAACTTTAGTGAGGATTTATTTGGAGCGGACATTAATCCAAAACTGCTAAAATGGATGAGCCTAGTCATCTCCCTACATCCAACATAGAGTAGTGATTCTCTGTTAACAAAATCTACAGAATAGCCCATCTCTCTCAAACCAGTGTTATTTAACCATATCTGATTTGCTATATGGGGAGAAGAACAAAAAAATATAAAACAGTCCCTGCCCACATGGTCTCTGTCCCTCCAGACCTGGACAATATTAAACAGACCTATGTCTGCACCAGTTGAAACTCTGAGCAGCTGCACAATCTGCTCCTTGATAGAATTAGTGAACAGGTCCCGTGGGAGAATTAGGCCATTCAGGCAGAAAATGGCACAATTCATAATGTGAAAGAGCCCACTCTTGTTACCTTTCTGAGAGACTCCACCCTCCTTTGGTGCTATAGCCAGATTAGAAGTATTACGAGCATTAAAATCACTAGCTCCTGATAAAGATTGGTCTATCTCTTCCTTTAAAGTATCCTGAACCTCAGCTCCAGAGTTGTTTATTTTGCCAGCTGTTCTATCCACTGTATGGGCTGAAATGGGCATCGATATAAGTGTGCTAACTGCATCAACTATGACCGCAGACAAGGAGAGTATATCAACCTCTACAACTGTCTGCAGTTCACTTTTCTTAGCTATAATAGCTGTCTTTGATGCAGCTGCACAGAGATTATTAAATCTGTTAACCTTTGAATTCTTTTTTTTTTACCCATTTTTTGTTTCCCTTGTTTTGGTTTTCCATTACCCCGTTTCGACATCCTGTTAACCACAGGAGAAACTGGAAACACAATCGTAGGAAAATAAGGTTGTACAGGTGTAGTAGACTCCAGAATTACTGTCGAGGAATCAGAAGCTGGTACAGTACCAGTTTATTTAATTTAAGTAAAATATCCTTCAGCCTGCAACCATTAATAGCCACATTTTCTTTAAGGGTGTCAATTTCATGGTGCAAGTTAACTAAATACTCGATAATCATAAGGTTAGCAGTATAGGGATCTTGAGCTTTTTTTTTTTTTAAATTCATTACTTGAACTAGTGGGAGAATTAACATTCATCACAACAGGATTAGTATAATTTCTCCTAGATGCCGACTGGGCCACAATCCTCTGAGATTCTATACAGGTTACATTAGGTATTAAAAACTGTTTCAATCCCTCTATGGTTTCTCATAAATCTGTCACAATACCTTTTAGGTCATTATTCTGCACTAGATGGGGACTAGAGTCTAAACAGTACTCAGAACAGAATTCCAAGGATCCTAAGTTACTTTCCCCATACGCATAGGCTGAGGAGTATGAGGGATATGAGGCATAAAGAGATATCATATTACTATGCCTATGGCCTATTCCCTCATTATTTAGACCAGAACATAAGACCGACCCTACTGAACCTATAACAACCTGTGGGACTAGACTAACAGACAATTTAGGAGACTTATTGACCTCTATATTGACAGTACTGTGGATGGAATCACTCCTATCCAATAAATAATGTAAAGGGTCCGGCACTGGAGTCGCATTGATGGTAAAAGCCTCCTCCTCTTCATTGGAAGTCACACTGACTTCAGCCACTACCAGAGCCACAGGGTCCATGGCAGATTGCTCTGCCAACTAACATGCACCCAATATTAAGGAATCGGATTCCTTCTCATTAGAGCAATGAGAATCACATAGGTCGAAATGATCAGATATTTTTGTTTGTTTTGAAATTGATCTATTGTCTAAAGATTGTTTTTTGCTCTTTTTAGCCTTTTTGGCCTTAGAACAAATGTTCTCTTTAGCTACATGATCCACATTTTGACTACCTTTACTATTGTTTTTCAGAAGAAAATACTTAGTCTTTTTTTACCCTGGGTTTTTTGCAATCTTTTACAAGGCTTAGAGCCCTTTTTCCTCTGATTTTGTTTTCCCTTAGTTGTACCCATTGTTTGAATAACTTGCTATGGAGTTGAATGAACATCAGGGCTGAGATAAGTAACCTCCATGTGAGTGTCATTCAAAACCCCAGCATGTAAGGGTGTTGGTGAAAATGATAATAGAACAGAAACAACTGAGCAATCTGCAAACTTGGCAGGAGTCATAGCAATAGCCATAACTAGATATTTTCATATATATGTTTCCTTGTCAAAACCATGATACCTATGATACCTATATCTGTAAGATTTAGCTATGAAATGTATCTACAAATAAGATATAAAATAAACAAAAACAAGAACAAGCATATTAATTGAATTATTAATTGATTGAATTATTAAGAGACTAAATGGCTAAGTTAATAAAAGGCCAATCAAGACAGCAATCAGTCAATTGCTCAGTCAGTAATTGAAAATGTGGACCAAAAATGCCAAAAAGTCTTTACAATTCTTGTGGCCTTGAGAGCTTACAATCACAAGTCCTTAAGTTGCTGCTTCAGTAATATGAACCTTAAAATGTTCATAGTCTTCCACATAATGTGCTTGTACTATGGCCCAAAGAGAAAACTAACAATAAAATTGGTAAGTACAAGTTCACTCAAGGCAGAAGAAGCTTTGCTTGTATTTAGATTAATCAAACTCCTGTAGTGCCAGATCCAGGAAAGTAAGTACAAGCCAAGTTTGTAGAATCCGGCCACTGCCACTGCACGACCACCGCCACCACATGAGCAATGTTGTTATTCCACTCACACCCCTCGATGCACACAAGCTCAGCAACCAAAAAAAAAATGAAAAAAGCAAAATTAAAATACAACCCTATATGTAAGCATAAGCATCGGCTGACCCACCGTTTATTATCACAATAATTACAAACAAAAAAAGAGCTAAAATACTAAAATAAAAGAGCTGCCTTCACTGGCTATAGTCAAACTGTAATCAAGCTGTAGTCAAATTAGTTTTCTAAAAGTAACAAATCCATAAAGTTCATTCAAATTGTAGCAGCATAGACAATACAAATAGCAAAAACTGTAAAACTATAAAAGCCTGTATGAGCTCTATAAATTTAGGAGACAGATCTTACTTATGCTCCATTGTAGCAATTGTGGCCATCATAACCACATCCAGCAGTCAAAAAGAAAAAAGACAGCGGCTGTTATCGAACGACTCCATTGCCCACAGTTCTGGGTTTAGAGGTAAACACTTTAGTTACACACAGACTTGCACATTCATTATAATTTCATTCAATTTTATCAAGAGCAAACAATTACTGTGATTACTGTGAGGCTAAAAGAACAGAACTACAGAGCTACAGGCTACTCCAACAGCAAAAAGCAAAGAGCTGCAGCACCAAACGCCAAACTCTAATCTGAATTACAGATTTCACCAGTGCTTAGTATAGTACTCCCCAATTAGCGCCTCAATGTGCTGACTAATTAGAAATAAGAGGAAACAGCTGGGGGACAGCCAGGCAGCCACAAGAAACTTAAAGTTAAAGGGGTCTTTTTATCCTAAAATGCTAATAAGTAAAACACACTACTAAAAATAAGCTTTCGACTGCTTACAATCAAAATAAATACCACAAAAATCACTGGAGTTAAACTCCTTTCATAAACAGATTCACAACCCCCTCAAAAAAAAACTGAACACAAAACGTAAACACAAATGACACAAAACACAGCACAAACACAAAACAGACAAAGTGTAAAAAGAAGATTAGGAAGTGGAGAAAATAAACTGCTTCAATTTCCACTCTCAGAGTGTCCAGCTTCCAGGGCACAGTGTCTCACATCCTCGGCTCTCAGAAATGTCGGCAGCTCACCTTTTCCCCTTCTCACCATCCCGAATGGCGATCTGCTTAGAAGTTCACTCTTGCCATCAAATTCTGATACTCTGTGAACAAATGCAAATACAGGGGAACAGCAAGCCGCACAGCAGAAAAAAGCTGGTCTGGAAAGACTGCAAATCACAGCATGGATGGCATACCTTTTTTAAAAATAAAATGAGCATACCAGTCCTGCAACCGCTGCCTCCTCCTCAAGTAATGGTGCACGTAGCTTCTCTCTGCTCCCTCACAGGTGTCTCACATTCCTACAGGTCTCCAGATCAGTCTAATGCAGCATCCCCTACACTTGGCATCTCTCAGCTACACCAGTTGGGGAGGTAAGGTCCGGTACTCAAGTAGTAACAAATTGGAGAGGTGTCTGAGTGGAAGGGACAGAGAATCCTTGATGACACCCACAACTGTGTGGAATTGTCCCAGCTGTGGCCAAAGGTTAATGCAGTAGGGATCTTCTGTCATCACAAAGTGGAATGTAGCAGAACAACTGCACTCAAATTCAGGTCTCTACAATGGATCCCCTCACTCATTCCTGCTGCTGTATTGCCCTGGATTCTCCCCCACACACTCATACCTGTTCCGTTTACTCCTCCATTTCACTGTCATTACTGAAGGGAAGCTGCCTCTCCCACTGTGCCTCTGTATTCTCTGAATTCTGGTTAGTTTTTCATGGTAAGTTGGGTTCCTTACATGATAGTAAAGCAAACTTACCTGCTGGATTCAGTGGAGCAGATACAGTAAAGAGTATTGAATTTCAAAGCTTTCATTTTTTGATTTCCTGACTGTGTGAATTTTTACATCTCTTGACATATTTTTGGCATTTATACAGTAAAACAGGCATTTGATATATATATTAAAACACAGAAACATAGAAGGATAGAATTTGAGGGAGTCATGTGATGGCAGCTTAACCACCTGCAGCTCTCTCCCTCAGCTCCGTGGCCCTACAGCAGGTAAACTGAACAGAAACCACTAAACTGCTATCGAATTCCACAGAGGATTGCAAGATTAAATTACCAGTAAGGCCTAGACATTGAAGAAATATTCTAAAATGGAGGTATATATGCGGAAAGCTCCACCACGGCCCTCACCCCCATGATACCTGAAAAGGAGAAGGCCTCAAAATGGCCTAAGCAACAGCCAGACTCTACTGGTAAATCTGCAACTGGGTCTGTGGCACTTACTGAGGAAAGGTTCTTGGAAATTATGCAACCGATGCAGAACTCCATGGCTGATATCTCTGAAGAACTGCACCAAGTGAGTACTGCTATGGAATCACTGGCAATGACAGTGTCTGACTCTGAAGCTTGATTAATCTCTGTTGAAAAGAAACAAGACAAAGCTGATTTAGACCAGACCAATATCAATTGTAGACTCAAAAAACTGGAGGAAAAAATGGAAGATCTCGAAAGTAGGAGCCGTAGAAACAATCTACTAGTCATGGGATACCTGAAAAGGAAGACGGCAGCTCCCCAATTATTTCCTCCAGAAGTTATTGAAAAAACTGTGGGCCCATCCCCAAATGGGGCAACTTACATCACTGAAAGGGCACACAGAGCTTTACGCCCACCACCACCTCTGAATGCACCACCTAGATCCCTTTTTTTAAACTACTTAACTTCTTGGATAAACAACACATTTTAGCACAAGTTAAATCACTCCAGGAAGTTCAATGGGAGGGCCGGAAAATCTGTATTGCTCAAGACCTCCCACAATCAGTCAGACTTAAAAGGCAAGAACTACACCTAATTGTGTCTAAATTAATAGCTGCAGACAGACAGTTCCGAGTCTGATACTCTGCTATCCTGCAAGTGAAATTTAAAGACCAAGGGCTCTCCTTTGATACACAGGAACATGCACATTTGGAACTTAAGAAACTCCTTCCTGACCTTTTTAAGTGAAGGGTGCAGTAGCAGCAGTAACTTTGATGCAAATGATTGCTTTACCTATAATAATGGGTCACAATAGTACTACTTGCTAACAGACCGTCATTGATGTTCTATTGAGAGTTACCTAGAGACTTTGTTCAATCTACATCTCTCACAGCATACTCTCATGTGAAATATGCTGAGTGTATTGCCTATTTGCATCTTTCCTGATGGTACCCCAGTTGTCTTGACACAGCATCGATCAGAACTCTGATCCTTGAATATTGCCTGAGGAGGATCCTGGCAGACTCATAATTCACTTCAACGGCTGAGTAACAAGCCTTCTTTTGGTTTTTCCCTAGATATACAGTCTCTGTATGTGTTTGATCTACTAGCGCGCTTCAATGATTATAACTGACAAGTGACTCCTTAGCCTCAAATAATTTAAAATCTAAGTTCTGTAATGTGATAGGTTTATCATAGGTCATGGCTTTAGTACAGCTTTTACCCCTTTTTTTTCCTCATTGTGTTTTACTTTTTTCTTTGCGTTTCATGACTGAGGCGATTTTTGGCGCATAGGAGAAGAACAGTACCCTCTGTATAGTATGTATTAGCAGTATTTAGCGCTAATAAGCTATAGAGGGAATGATTATGTGATACCCTGCCTTCTTATTTCTGAAGCTACTTTATTGAAATTATAGCGATAGTGGTCTTATTTCACAATGCATATTGTTGGGGATGCCGGGGGGATGAGCTAGCTCGTGGGCTTGCATTGAGACATCACCTGGCTGGATTATTATGCCAGTACAGTTTTGTAGAACTGGGGGTAGTAACGTTTTTAGTGTTGATAGAAATAGTTGAGTAGATTTAAAATGGGGCAGTTTTGTTTTGATCTATGTGGAGAGGGCGGAATGCCAAAATCCTATTTTCAAGGGTATGGACCCCACAATAACAAAATTGAAGAGCAAAGTAAAATGGAGCACTTCGAACATAGATCAATCTCAAGTCAATTCTTAAGCAATGAGTAGGGTATATAATATAGTAACGTGGAATGTTAGGGGTATCAAAGACAGATGTAAATGCCAAATGGTCTTAAAACATTTAAGTCATCTTAATGCTGGGATTGCTTGCTTACAGGAAACCCATCTTAGAAGAGAAGACACCTCTTTATTATGTAGGACCTGTGTTGGTCAAGCTTATGGATCAAGAGTTTCCACTAATGGGGGTGAGGTGGCCATACTTATTGTCAGAAAGATTCCTTTTAAGTTAATACAAGAGATATGGGATGTTCATGGTCACTATTTGCTATTACATGGAATGTTACAAGCCCAACAAATTCTGCTGGGCTCTATATATGGACCTAATGTGGATTCTCATAGATACATAGATACATAGACAGTGTCGGCAGATAAGGGCCTATGGCCCACCCAGTCTGCCCATTTGAGCTTGTAAGTTCAGTTTGTTTTCCTAGAAGTCTGTTGCACCTTACCCCTGACCTCCAGAATTCCTTTATGTCTATCCCATGCATTCCTAAATCCCGTGATTGTTTCAGCCCCCACCACTTCCTCTGGCAGGGTGTTCCACTTGTCCACAACCCGTTCTGTGAAGAAATTCTTTCTCATGTTTCCTCTGAATCGTCCTCCCTCCAACTTCATCCCATGCCCTCTAGTCCTAGAACATCTTTTTCGTTTAAAAATAGTGTTTTCCTGCACCCTGTTCTCCCCACTTCTTTACCCACCTTCTGAAGTTAGTGGCTTCACCAAACTCAAGATTTATATATTTGGGAGGGGACTGAAACCTGACGCCACATATACAACTTGATAGATCAGATAGTAGAAGAGTAGGCCCCTCTCCAGCCCAAAGAGCCCTGTCAGATCTCATGTCTGGTGCAGGCCTGGTAGACATCTGGAGAATACTAAATCCATCTGAGAGAACCTAAACTTTTTTCTCATCTCCCCATCGAACTTACTCCAGAACTGATTACTTTTTAATAAGCTCCTTTTCTCTGCCCTGGGTGCTTGCTACCGAAATAAAAGCAAGAGTCATCTTTGATCATTCCCCAGTTACTCTCACTTGTCTTCAAGGCCGTATCATGCAAAGAGACTCTGTATGGCGACTAAATAACCAATTAGTTAAAAATCCAGATATTCTACATCATATTAAGGAATTTATTACCCAATTTTGGGAGACTAACAGAGACTCTGTTACTAAAGTGGATGTGGTATGGGCTGCATTGAAATGTGCATTACAGGGTGAATGTATACACATAGCATCTTTTAGATCCAGGCAATCCCATAGCAAAGTAGAAGAGTTATTAAGCACTATAAAAAGCATGGAAAAGAATATCAAAAATAATTCATCAGAAGCTGACTGGGCTAAGTTGCATATCATGCAGACACCATTTTTTAATTTAATGTCCCAGAAAGCCGAATTAGCATTAAAAAAGACTAAACTTAAGTATCTAGAATCAGGCGAGCGAACAGGGAAACTTATTGCCATCCAGATTAAACAAGCTGAAGCAACCCGTCATGTATCAGGACTGAGATCAGGAGAGGATAACTCAATAATTACAGATCCTAAAACAATTGCCATGATCTTTAAAGATTATCTCCAAAACTTATATAATATTCCCATTAGTGAGATAATGGTACAGACATAAATAATTAAATATTTAGACTCAGTGGTCCTCCCCAGTCTGTCCCAAGATATGACAATAACTAGGTAATCCTGTTACTGAGCAGGAAGTAGGACAAGCCATACAACAACTCCCTCCAGACAAATCTCCCGGACCGGATGGCTTATCTAATAACTTATACAAATCCTGCCCCTCTGAATTTATCCCTTTATTAACCAAAGTATTTAACTATTGGTCCACCAATGGTTTCTTTGAAAACAAGATTCCTTGAAGCAATTACTAACCTTATCCCCAAGCCTGAAAAAGACCCCTATTACCCGAAAATGACAGCCCTATATCACTATTGAATACCGATATAAAATTTTTGCTAAATTCTAGCAAATAGGTTGGGACTTATCATGACAAACTTAATTGGGCCAGAACAAGTCGGCTTCATGGCAGGTAGGTCCTCCAGTGACCATATGCGCCATCTACTGCACCTACTATCCCTGTCCAGTCATTCAGATATCCCTTCTGACTAATCTCACTCGATGATGAAAAGGCATTTGACCGAGTTTCTTTGGACTTTTTATTTGCTGTACTGGGCAAGATGGGTTTCCCAAAAAATTTCATTAAGTGGATACGACTTCTCTACTGTTTGCCTACTGCATGAGTATGGTGTAATGGTAAGCTCTCCAACCCAATTACATTACAACGGGGCACCAGACAAGGTTACCCATTATCTCCTCTCCTTTTTAATTTAGAATTGGAACCTTTTATCAGAAAATTGATAGCTTCAACAGATCTTCTGGGCATGAAAGCAGGAAATAGTAGGCACCTTGTAACTGCCTATGCAGATGATTTATCATTGCACCTGGAAAGCCCACTTTGTGGTGTACCAGCCTTACTTAGAGAAACTGATCTTTTTTTCCAAAGTCTCCTACTATAAACTTAATCCTACTAAAACTACAGTATTCCCATTGAATGGGAAAGTTTTACCTTCAGATGTTGAAAGATACAAACTAATATGGGAACCGAGATTCCAGACTTATCTAGGCTTTAAAGTCTATAAAGAATTCCCCTCCATAATGAGAAAAAATGTTACCACCTACTTACTACCCTTAAAACAGACTTAGCTAGATGGGGTACTGTACCAATCTCTTTATGAGGATGAATAGCCACAATAAAAATGAATGTGTTACCCCGCATTCTTTACCCCATAGGAATGCTGGGCCTTTTTTTCCCTAAGAAGTGGTTTACACAATTGCAAATAATAATTAACAGCTACCTATGGAAAGGGAAGGGAGTATGGCAGGCTTACTTTAGACTTACTGCCCCTAAATTACAAGGTGGCCTTGCTCTCCCCTCCTTTTTTATGTATTATAGTCAGGACCTCTAGTGCTTTGCGGCAGAATCACAGAATTCCAGGGGCCTTGATTATAGTGCAATTCATATTAGTAAACTAGTCCACTGGTCACTGACACCTGACCTAAGAAACCAGGCAATCCCTCAGCCCCTATGGCTAGATATAGAACCAAATCTAGCAGGCAATCTTCCTGTACCTTACCTGCCTTTCTTCATTCCTTACCTCAATGTATACCCAGAGTATTAAGACACACCGCCACTGGATGGTCTATCAGGGTTTTACATCAGTTGCAAAAGCACTTAAATATTGACTGGCACAAATCCATGGAACAACCATTGATAGGAAACCCACACTTTTATATTGGGAAACTCCCCATTCTACCCTCCTTTTGGACCCCCTTAACAAACCTTAAACTTCAGGATATCATTCATGAAAACAAAATGCTCTCCTTCATACAAATGTGTCACTCTTTTAATACCCCAGATAAAAATACTTTTTACGTATTTTGCAGTTAAAGCATTCTGTTACTTCATTCCTCGAATGAACATCTCATATTATGTCTACAACCAAAGAAATGTTGCCCCTTCTAATGATAGCAAACCAACCACATCCTATATCCAGAGTGTACAAAGATCTGCAAATCCTAGACTATAATTTACCAAAAGGCATTTGTTATTATTGGGTTAAAAGCTCTTTCTACAAGATAGTATCACCATATGGCACTCTGTATGGTGCAATCAATATACAGTAGATATATTAAACAGGATAGGCTCCGCTTAATAAAATTCAAGTATTATGCACAATTTGTATTTTTGTCCCTGAAAGGCGCTGCAAAATTAGAAGACTTTCATCCCCACAATGCCATCACTGTGCCGGTTCACCTAGAGACCATTATCACATGTTATGGTCTTGTCCTAAGATGGTAAATCTTTGGCTTAAGGTTAAAAAAATCCTTGAATCCACTATTGGGTTTAGACTAACTATTTACTGCAGAGATTTGCCTCCTTAACATATTCCCACCAGGAACTATAAAATGTAAGAAATATCACATGGCTCTTATCTCTGCAGTAGTTAAGCTTGTTATTATGAGGCATTGGAAGGATGAAGTATCTCCATCTTTATTAGGATGGCGCAAAGTAGTTTTACTGGCCCTACAACTAGAAAAACACATTGCTATGATGGCTAACAAGAACCAAATGTATCTCGATAAGTGGGGGCCACTAGAAGCCCTTCCTATTGTCTGGGAACCATAGTCAATCTTATAATCGATTTAGTGAGTAATACTCATTTCTAAGTTTTTACCCCATGACTTTGTCAAGGGGAGTGGGGTGGGAATGTATTAAGAGAGAGTACAGATTGTACACTACTTATATTCAGAAGAAGGATACCTTGTTTCAGTAGGATGTTGTACCTGTGTGTTACCATCTCCTCAAGTGTACTGGAATATTTGCATATGTACTGTACTAAAAACTTAATACAGTATATGGAATTACAAGAAAGAAGGATAGAATTTAAAACAAACTACAACACCAAAAACACCAGAAGTGCAACCAAGGGGAGGCTACTGGTGCCCCTTAAGTGCACTATGCTTGGACTATGACCCGTATCATACTGGGACCTAAGTGGTTAAATGACCTCACACCCCCCCTTATCAAATGCACTAAGCTGGGCCAGTTTAAAACTGGGCTCTGCTCCTACCTCACCCATGAAAATGACTGCTGTTGCTCAAATAAACTCAGACTGCCCAAGTATTACCCCTCTAGCTCACATCCCTCCTTCCTCTGCCCCCACCCCATTCCATCACTCCTACTCCCACCCCTAAATACCATTCCTCTCTGCTGTACACTTGACAAAGCCAACTCTGGCTGTGTATATTTCAACTCTATGTACCTAGGTAGCCCAGGCATTCTCTCTGACCTTAAGCTGCATACTGAACCTGCCAAATCAATGTACCACACTCATGGAGTGTTGTTATATTTTCACCCATAGCACTTCTGAAACTGTATAACCTTTTATGCAATTACTGTCTTGTCTGCCTGTGTTTACCTGGAACCAGTGTATTGCCCCATATTTTATGAGTTGTAACCTTTGTAAAGGAGACGTTCAGCTCAAAGGTATTAATCTGAAAATTAAATAAATAAATTAATTAATTAATTAAAACTTAGGAACATACTGTAGAAGCATAGAATGTCATGGCAGATAATGACTGATTGGCCCCCAGTCTGTTAAGTTTTCCTTGCCTACCCTGTCAATGTAGACCCTACTTGATCTCCTCCTCCACACTCCTTACTCTCTAACTAATATTCCCTTGTGCCTATTCCATGCATGCTTGATGCCCATCACTGTTCTTGCCCGCAGTCACTACCTCCACTGGAAGACTGTTCCAGGTGTCCACAACTACTTCGGTGATTAAGTATTTCATCACATCTCTCCTGAATTTCCCCTTCCATCTTCACTGCATCTCCTGTTGTTGTTGTGCTTCTTCTTCTCTGAACAATAATCCACTCCTGTACCTTATTCAACACCATGTTCCCTCTCTCCTTCCCCTCTTGCAGGTTGTACATATTGAGGTCCTTCAGTCTCTCCTTGTATATCTTCTGATGCAGCACTTGCACCATTTTAGTTGCCTCAGTCTGGACAGCCCACACCCTTCCTAGGACCTTCCTGAGATGTGGATTCCAGAACTGGACACATACTCCAGGTGGGGTCTCACCAGTGATTTATACAGTGGCAACTCCAGGTGGGGTCTCGCAAGCAATACATATACAGAGTATAGTGGCAAAGCAATACTCTAATTTCACAGATCCAAAAATAAATCATTGGCTATATTTCCTAAAAAGAATCTGATTAAAGGGGTTGCCCTATTTAAAAGGGCAACCTCGGTTGTCAGTGACCCCCTGAGATTAGCTGTGCCAGGAGAACTAGGCAGTTGGGGGGGAGGGAAGGAACTACAAGGGAGGAGTTTATTAGGGAAGAAAGGAAGAGAGGGGTGGGGTTTTCTGGCAGGAGGAGAGAGACAATGAAGTCACAGAAAAAGTGAGGTCAGAGAGAGGGGGAGGGGCTAGAGGGAACGCAGCGGGACAAAGATAGGGAGGCATACCAAACTTCCCTAAGGGAAGCAGGGAAGGCAGTAAGGCAGGCAAAGGCCAAACTGAAGAAACACTAACACAATCAGTAAAATAAGGGGCAAGACTTTCTATAGATGCATTAGTGAAAGGAGAAAGTCCAGAGGAGATATTACTAAGATCAAAGGGGATAAGGGGTAGTGTGTGGAGGAGGAACAAGGAAAAGCATCTATCCTAAACAGATAATTCTGCTCAGTATTTACTGAGGAGAAGGTAGGGCAGGGCCCACAGCTCAGCACCATGGACATGGGAGGGGGGATTGCATAAGTCCAGTCACAAAAGAAAGGGTTCTACAAGAGCTCACTATGCTCAGGGTGGACAAGGCAATGGGACTGGATGGCATACATCCCAGGGTACTAAAGGAGCTTAGGGTGGGACTAGCAGAGCCATTATCAGAACTATTTGGTGAGTCTCTGAGCACAGGAGAGGTCTCAGAAGACTGGAGAAGGGCTTATATGATCCCGCTCCACAAGAGTGGTAGCAGGGAGGAGGCAGGGAACTACAGACCAGTCCATCTTACCTCAGTGGTGGACAAGATTATTGAGACATTCCTTAAGGAAAAGGATAGTGCAACGCCTGATGATAGTACGGGTTTACAAAGTAAGGTCCTGTCAAACTAATCTCATAGATTTCTTTGACTGGGTAACCAGAATGGTGGACCAAGGAGGTTCAGTTGACGTTGCCTACCTTCACTGCAGCAAAGTTTTTGATATTGTTCCACATAGAAGATTGATTAATAAGCTGGGTAGGCTTGGGGTGGGTAAGAAGTTAGTTAACTGGGTGGCAAACTTGATGGGCAGAAAACAGAGAGTGGTAGTAAATGGTATACAGTCAGAAGAGATGCAATTCACAAGTGGTGTACCTCAGGGATCAGTCCTAGTCCAGTCCTCTTCAATATCTTCATCAGTGACATTGCAGATGGACTGGAGGGTAAGGTTTGTCTGTTTGCAGATGACACCAAGATCTGCAACAGAGAAGATGATCCAGATGGGGTGGGCAGAATGAAAAGAGATCTGGATAAACTGGCAAAATGGTCGGAAGAGTGGCAACTGGGGTTTAACACAAAGAAGTGCAAGATCAAGCACATAGGGAAGAGAAACCCTAAAGCCACCTATAGGTCGGGAGGGGAGTTGCTGGCAATCACAAGGGAAGAAAAAGACTTGGGCAGTATCATCACAGATAACCTGAAATCATTCAAGCAGACCACTAAAGCAGGAGGTAAGGCTAGGGGGATGTTGGGATGTATTAGCAAGGGTATCACAAGTCGGAAGAGGGAGGTAATAATCCCTCTTTACAAGACACTGGTTAGGCCCCATCTGGAGTATTGTGTGCAGTAGTGGTGGCCACACCTTTACAAGGACATTAACAAAATGGAGGCAATCCAGAGAAGGGCAACCAAAGTGGTGCAGGGACTACATCAGAAAACATATGAAGACAGATTATTGGAGCTCAATATGTATACCCTAGAGCAAAGGAGGGAGAGAGGAGATATGATTGAAACATTCAAACACCTTAAGGGCATTAACAAAGTGAAAGAGTCTAACATGATTCAATATAAGGAAAATAGCAGGACAAGAGGACACAGCATGAGATTAGAGGGAGGCCAATTAAGGGGTAATGTGAGGAAGTTCTTTTTCACAAAAAGGGTGGTGGATGCATGGAACTGCCTACCCCAGGAAGTGGTGGATATGAATACAGTGCAGGGCTTCAAACAGGCATGGGATAGGCATAAGGGAGCAATACAGATGAGTATGAATAGATAGGCCATTGACAGAGTAAATGCCTATGGCACATTTGTAAGGTAGAAAAAAATGCTCAGATTGGATGGGCCATGCTGTCCTTATCTGCTGTCAATTTCTATGTTTCTATGAGAAGGAGAGCTGGCAACTGGCCATGGGCAGGTAGTTTCGGCAGGGAAGGGCAGAAGAGTATAGATAAGGGCTGCAGAGAGGGATCCCCCTCTTTCTTCAGCTACTTCAGGAGATATATTCTTCAGTTGCACAAGACTAATACTAAGTTGGGTATATTTTGTATTAAGGAGGGAAGTTCTAGCAGGCTCAGGCCTCATCAGCAGAGGCTGTTTTACAAGCATCGATTCGGGCCTTTGTTTTGCTTATGTTTAAAATGAAGTCTCTAGCAAAGATATTTTATTTATTATTTGATGCTAACTCTTGATGATGTTTTCTGCAGAATTATTTGTTGTATGCCTGATGAGTGGCATACTGGTGCCCAAAGATGTGGTGATTGCCCAAGGTTTGTTTCCCAGAGTGTAATGTATTTGCTGCAGGGTTGAATGGGCCATAGCAAAGCAGCGTGGCAGAAAAGAGCTTTTTTTGTAGTGTTTTTGTTTGCTATCAGGAAAGGGCAGGTCTCAGGAAGCACGGATGTGACCGTTGGTGGCTAGCGGTGGCGCTAGGACCTGGAAGAGCTGCTTTAGGCCAACATTTGCCATGTGGTTCTCCAGGGGTCAGGATTTTTTTCTGACTCATTGCTGCCACAGGGAGGGCCTGTTCTCCTTCAGATAATGGTAGCTTTTCGTGGGAGTGGAAGTGACATTACGACTCTTAGAGGTGCACTGGATGGCATGGAATGGTGTGCGACCTCATCACATCTCTGCAATATGTGATGTTATTTCTGGCTGGCTGGCTGGTGGGGAGGTCCTGTTGTGCTTGGAGGCCTCAAGTATCATCCATTTTCTGCCAGAAGCCCCAAGTGCTGGCTGAACGGGAACAAGGACTGGGTGCAATTGCCCATTATAATGAGTTTTTCAAAGTTTTTTGTCATTTTTGCTTTTCAGGTGATACTGCCCAAAGGGGAACACCGGCAACAGCTGGAGAAGACAAGCCACCAGGCAGAGCATCTGGACCTGGTGAAAACACCATGGGTGCTGGGCCTTTTTCTTCTCTATTGCCAGCTTGGCCACCTTGAACAAAGGGCCACTGTGGGCAGGGGGGAGTTCCCAGTAAAAATCCCTGGACCAGGCAATGGAATGAGGACATGATAAGCGGTTGCTGTACTGTTTTTTTTTTTAAAGAAGAATAGTGAAAAAGACAGCAGCCAAAGAGGAATGCAGCCAGGCGTGACCCGCTAGTCGGGGGCAAGGGGTCAACGGGTGTTGGACGTCTTCCAAGGAGAAAAGCAGTGAAGCTGGAGGGCTGCTCTTGTTCCTTTGCTATCAGGCCCTATTTGCAGCACTCAAGAGGGGGTAGGGGCTTTGGAATGCATCCTACACACATCACGTCCGCCTATTTGGTCAGACAGACAAGGTCAGCAGCTCCAAGAGAGAACTGGAATGCTGCAGCTGCAAACAAAGGGGGACACGGTGGTGATAAGCAGCAAATAACAAACCGCATTTTGTCCGGCAACTACGCTATTGTTTTATTTCATGACAGCCAGGTAAGGACCCGACATTTTGGAAGGCGGTTCTCCCAGCAGGGACGGCTGTCATTTTTGGTGTGGTCTAGAACAAGGGGAAAGGGCCAAAGCATGGCAACCTACCTATGCACTAAGGACAAAAAAAAACCAGCAATAACTCAAGCTAATAAATACAAAATAAAATAAAAAAAGCAAAGTGGACAACCTTTCCCGGCAGGGATGGAGGGAGTAGCAGGCAGGGCCGAGGTCTACAATGACCACAGGCAGGGGCGGGGGACATTGGAACTAAGCGGCCCTATTAAGGGACCAGAAAAAAAGAGGCAGATTAAATACAGATATAAGGAGGCAGGAGGAGAATGGGGGGAGGCATCTGTGGGCTGCTATTGGTACCTGAGGAAAGGGGGGATAGGGGTATAGAACAAGGAAGTGATGCAGTATAATTTTCTTTTCTCCTCTATATACAGTAAATAAAAATAAAAGAAAAAGAGGTAAACAAAGCAACGGAGATGAAGAGCAAGAGAGCAGGGGAGTGGGCTGGGGGGAAGGAGCCAGTGGCATTAGGAGATCGAAAAGGGGTGTGGGAGCAATTCAGGGAAGTGCTAAAAAGTCCATGGATCTGACACATGTATTTGCAGTTTCAGGATGGCCCCCAAGAAGGCAGTGACCCCAAAACTCAAGACCAGTGAGGTACTGGCACAGAAAACTACCGAACCTAGGGACCAGGTCTAGGCCATTTTTAAGGAGTCAAGGGAGGCAGAAGAGAAGGAGAGACAGGTGGCCAAGAGGAAGAACCTGCCATCCCGGAAGGAACAGCCTAAGAAGAAGGTGACCAGGAGCAACCTGGAGGATGAGGGTTAACCTCAGCCAGAAGATGGTAAGGTATCGACAGTGGACCTGTTGGTTGAGGGTAGTCTTAAAGACTACTTAGCAGGTCTGATTGACAAAAAAGGTGAGAAAGGTTGGGATGAGGTAGACAAGGCATGTCAGAAACTGAAGGCTGAAAAGAACGGTGAGAAGAAAGGAGAGCGAGGGACAGAAACTGGGAGGGCAAACAAGGGGGTATACGTGTGGCTACCCGTGATGACACTGGGAGACCATGTGTCCCAAGCTCTCAAAGAGAAGATTTGGAAAGGGGAAGACATTGATATGCTTGCCCTAATAGACAAAGACACTGTGAAAATGTGCAAGTAGAATGAGTCAGTGGGCAACTCTGAGATGGCGGTGACAAAGGCCATCATGGGCAAGACCTACAAGGTGGTCAGCTATAAGGGCAAGGCATTTGGGACATGGATGGAGGGTTTCACACATTTTAGCACAATTAAGCTTCAAAAGAATCCAGAATTGGGTGTACCTTTGCTGACCTATTCAGCCATTATACAGGACACCTATAGGGTTAGGAGCTGGTCTGGCTGGCTCATCTATCATGAGAAGATTAGACAGAGGATGGTGTCGCATGGCGATGTACGGTGGGATGTCTCCTTATCTGAGCTGTGGATAAGAACCCTATCAGTGCAGGGAGGGAGTGCTAGTGATGGGAAGAAGGGGACAGGCGTTTCAACGGCCAAGTCTTACTGAGCATATAACAAAGCCAATTGCACCTGGCCTAGCTGCAAGTTTAAGCATGCCTGTTTGAGTATGGGGATAACCATCCAGTTGGGGGTTTACAGGCACAAGGACAGTCCTATCAGGGAGAGCAGTGGGGGCAGAGGGGGATTTAGCAGACAAGGGCACAATTATAGGTGGTAGAATGGGAGGGGAGGTAATGGTGGGAGATAAGGATCCACAGGGTGAAGGGGTCCTGTGGGGCACCTTTCTGAGGGCAGCATCCCCCATAAACTTGGAAATATTAAAGATGTGGATGGAATTTTACCCCAATCAGAAGGCTAGGAACATGCTGAGGGAGGGTATGGGTGGGTCATTTATATTTCATAGGTACTAGGAAAAACACTACATCTAAGAATCTGGCATCTATTAAAGGGAAAGAGGATATTGTGGAGAGGAAGATTAGAAAGGAGTTGGAGGCCGGTAGGGTGGTGGGGACGTTCAATGCCCATGTTTTTCAAGTTTCAGGGTGTCCCCTTTGGGCATAGTTCCAAAAAAGGTGCCCGGGGAATACCATTTATTTCACCACCTATCATATCCTGAGTGTGACTCTGTTAATGATTACATCACACCAGAGAGGAGCACACTGGCGTACACTACACAGGACCATGCAGTGGATGCTATCCAGGCAAGGGAAGGGATCAGGATGGAAAAGACTGATATTGAGTCAGCTTTGTGGCTTCTGCTGGTGAGACTGGAAGAATAGGAGTTATTAGGGTTCCAATTTCAGGAGAGATACTATTTCAACAAGGCCATGCCCATTGGATGTTCAGTCACCTGCACCACTTTTGAGGTCTTTAGTACCTGGCTACAGTGGGCCTTTTCAGTCAGGCATGGTAAGGGGGTGGTAGCCCACTATTTGGATGATTTTTTTGTTCATGGGGAGGGTGAGGAGGAGACTCTGGGTATGCTCAGGTTTTTCAAGGCTATGTGCAAAGAGTTGAGAGTACCACTGGCGGGAGAGAAGACACAGGGACCCTGTAAGTAGCTAGAATTCCTAGGAAAGGAGTCTGACAGTGATCAGCAGTGATTCTGGCTCCCTGCAGGTAAGGTGGTCAAGCTTTCAGAGCATTTCAAAGTGATAAAGGGGAAGCAGAGAGTCCAGTTGAAGGTAGTACAACAGGTGCTACGCCACATGAACTTCTCCTGCAAGGCAATGGCACCAGGCAGGGTTTTCACGAGGTGACTGGCTAGGGCCATCACAAAAGCCAAGCTTCCTCACCATTGAGTCTATATCAGTGCACGGCTTCGGGATGACCTGCTTGCCTAGGAGAGATTGCTGGAGGAATACAATGGAGTTACCTTCTGGCAGAATAAATGGAAGGAAAATAGTGAGCTAGAACTGTACGCAGATTCAGCTGGGGGTATGGCATGTGAGTATTTTCAGGGCAACTGGGTCTCAGAAAAATGGCCTGATCATTGGGTTGAGTTGGGGCTGACCAGGGATATCATGTTCCTGGAGGCTTTCCCCATATGGTTGGCCATGATGGCTTGGGGGATGCTGTCAGAAACAAAAGGGTGCTGTTAGATGTGACAATTAAGCAGTGGTGAAGCAGGAGGGGGAAAGGGGATAGTGGACACAATAAGGGCATACATGGAGGTGAGACCTCGGGGGGGGGGTTTCTGCCATAGGAATGGGGACCAGGTCACTGCCCCCAGGTCACCACAGTGCTGAAAAGGGGGATGGCCTCCGTAGGCGAGGACCTGAAGCATTTTGCTTCGCACTCCTTTAGGACTAGGGCTACTTTAGAGGTGGCCAACCAGGGGTTCCCCCATCTGTGGCATGGACGCTGGGGTGGTCCATGTCACAGGCATATTAGAGATACATCAGGAATTGAGAGCTAGCTTTTTAATACTTTCTTCCAGGAGACAGATGGCAAAGGGTGGTGTGTGTTATCAGACATTCGTTATTTCATTGGGCAGAGCTGTGGCACTGATGACAAAGGGTGAACAGCAGCTGGGACAGGATCGGGACAAATCTCTGATAAAATGACATGGGAAGAGGGGACTTAGCTGGAGACAACTATTACTGCTTATTGATGAAAAAAGATGAACCTGGCCCATACCAGACTTAATTAGTATACAAGCAGGGGGTATTGACCTGGGTAACACCCCGTGGGTGGCTTTAGTGAATGATTTCGATGGATTTTTAGATTATAAAGGCATGGTGGCTACATGTTTAATTTGAGTGCTCAGAGATTATTTCCATGAGAAAATGGAGGCAGGCCAAGGACGTGTTTGCCATAGAAAGGGCTCATAAGAGGGTCTGTAGGAAGCTGGGCAGAGGGTCCGGGGGGTTATACATCAGACACAGCTTAATTACATATGACACACTAGGCATATGCAGGGAGGATGGGGTTCACATGTCAGTAGTGGTGAACTCAGTGCACAATGGGGATTTTCAGGAGGCAATTGAATCATGGTAGGATGTTGGTGGGCTATTTGCCTAGTTTTTAGTAGAGGAAGCCCTTGGGCTGACTGGGGAAAGCCCAAGGCATAAAGGGAAAAAATGGGGCCCAGCTGGAAGGAGGTACGGCTGGGTAGGGGAGGGCTCCTCATGGGCAGGCACCTGGGGGGGAGGCAGGGTTGGGGAACAGGTGTGACACCTGAACTCAGGCAGAAGAACCAGAAGAACCAGGATGAAGAGGCATTGGGTAAGCACACCCAAACCAATGAAAATGTAAATTGTGTGAAAATCAGTCATGTAAATAAATATGAAAATCTCCATGTTTGTGGTTGTAAATACAATGGATATGTATAAGACTTGTCCATGATGATATGGGACATGTATTAAGGAAAATGCATTAATAAAGGTGTAAAACAATGTTCAAATCTATCCAATAAAAGTCAGTCGTCAAACCAAAGATTGTGGTGTGGGAGTCATTGATTTTTGGGGGTCCAGTCGACAAAATAGGTTGCCTTATTTAAAAGGGCAACGTAGGTTGTCATTGCCCCCCTGAGATTAACTGTGCCAGGAGTACTTGGCAGGTGGTGGTAGGGAATGGGGGAAGGGATAGGAACTACAGGGGTAGAGTTTTTAGGGAAGAAAGGAAGAAAGGGGGTGGGGTTTCTGTTAGGAGGGAAGGGGAGGGACATTGAGGTCACAAAAAAGTGAGCTTACAGGGAGGAGGGAGGGGCTAGAGTAAGTGAACTGGCAACTGGACAATGGCAGGCAGGGTAGGCAGGGAAGGGGGCAGAAGGGGTAGATAAGGGTCTGCAGAGAGAGATGGATCACCCTCTTTCTGCAGCTGCTTCAGGAGATCCCACCCACCAACCTACTCAAAAAAAAATGACAAAAGGGTCCAAAGGGGGATGGGTTGCCAGGTGAGGGCAACAGGTAATTCACAGAAAAGTGAGTTGCTGTAGATAGCAACAAGTCTGAAGTGGTGAGAGATGATGCCCGGCGAATGTGGCGGCCTGGAGGGAAACAAATGGGGCCCAGGTGGAAGGAGGTATGGCTGTATAGGAGAGGGCTCCTCATGGGGCAGTTACCCCATGGGGGGCAGGGCTGGGGAACAGGAGGGACACCTGAACCCAGGCAGAATAACCAGAAGAACCAGGATGAAGAGGCATCAAGTAAGTACACCCGAGCCAATGAATATGCAAATTGTGTGAAAATCAGTCGTGTAAATAAAAGGAAAAACCACATGATTGTGACTAAAAATAAAATGTATATGTGTAAGACTTCTTGGTGGCGAATGGGAAATGAAATAAGGAAAATGCATTAATAGAGGTGTAAAATAATGTTCAAATCTACTCAATAAAAGTCAGCAGTTAAACAAAAGATTATGGTGTGGGTGTCACTGATTTTGGGGAGTCCAGCTGACACTACCAAATTTGCATTTGTAGAACATGAAAATATCTGATGTTTTAGACACCAGGAAATCGGATCAGAAGGAATGTAGCTTGCTTTCAACACTTTGGTATTTCAAAGACATAACATTTTTTTCAAGGCGTGCACAATGTGTATGGCCAAATTGTTGGTAAGGTACCTGGGGCGGGATATTTAAAAGAGTTGCACATGGCGCAACAGGGGTGTGCCATGTGCAACCCACTGATGCGCCCCGCCGCAATATTCAAATGGGGAAAGTGCCCGGCACAAATCCCGATGCACCGGGGCACATCAGTAATGTATGCGGCACAAGTGGGGGGAGCGTGCCCATGCATACCCCACACATCCCGATATTCAGCCCGGGATGTGCTGAGCATAGGCAGGCACAACCCCTATGTGTGCCACACACAGTTGTGCAAAAAAGAAAAGGAGCAACAGCTGGCCACCCACAGGTGAGCTGCCATGTTGCAGGGTGCAACACAGCAGCTGCCAGCTGTGGGTGGCCACCCGCGCTCCGGTGGCACTATCCATCGCGGTCGCCCCCCCATGCCCGATCGTGGGCTTTCAATATGTTAATACCCCTGGTGGTCCAGTGGACCCGATCCCTCAGCCCAATCGTAGGCTTACAGTCATTAGAATAACCCTGGTGGTCCAGCTGTACCCCTCTCCCAACCCGCCCACTCAGTCCCACCACCCGGCCCCCCCAGTCAGCGGCAGGTGGCAGCAACCCGCCAGCCAGCCACCCATCTGCCTGCCGACTGTCAGCATATGGTATGGCCAAATGCCCATTAATCCACAGCGTGGGCCAATGGGCGTGGAGAGCGTACTGTACTACACAGTCCCAAAATGTGAATGAATCCATTCATTCACATATTAGGACTGTGTAGTACAGTATGGTTTGCATGCCCATTGGCCCACGCTGTGGACCAATGGGCATATGGCCATACTGTATGCTGTCAGTCGGCAGGTGGCTATGTGGCTTGTGGAGCGGGGTGCTACTACCTGCTGCTGACTGATGGGGAGCGGGTGGCAGGACTGAGTGGCGGGTTGAGGGGGGTAGTGCTGGACCACCAGGGTTATTCCAATGACTGTAAGTCCATGATCAGGCTGAGGGATTGGTTCCACTGTACCACCAGGGATATTAACATATTGAAAGCACACAATCAGGCTGAGGGATTGGGTCCACTGGACCACCAGGGATATTAACAATTGAAAGCCCAAGATCGGGCTGAGGGACCGGGTCCACTGGACCACCAGGGACATTAACAGAATGAAAGCCCACAAATGGGCTGTGGGATCAGGTCCACTGGACCGCCACCTGTAATAATACATATTACAGCCCACGATTGGGCTGGGGTGTGTTGCCGGTGAGGGGCAGAGGCGTCGGTCCCCGACAGCTGCTGCCTGGCAGGGCGCCAGGTGTAAGTCACTGGGGATCGGCGCACCTGCATGAAAATGGGGCCATGATGACATGCAAATGGCCCCATTTGTGCCTTGCATGCATTATGGCCCCATTTTCATGTCCACCACTGAATATCTCAGTTGCTGCGCCTAGCACAATGGCACTTTTGCTGGCGCATCCCCCTGCTCCTCCCTGACCACTTACGCTGGTGCAGTGCCACTGTGCCATGTGCAATGTGGGTGTCCATGGAGTGATATTCAACGGTGCTGAGCCATGGCACAGCACCGTTGAATATCACCCTGTCAATGCCCTGGCGCATCCCAGTTGTGCTGCGCCCAGGCTTGTGCCACAGCCTGGTGCAGTCTGAATATCCCACCCATGATGTACAGCAGCCAATCTGCAATGCCATTTACAGCTTTTTCTCTCCCTCACAAAAGTAGGACCTGGTTTTGGAAAAAAAAAATTATATTAAAAAAAGAGTGACTTTTGATCACAAAACATTAGGAATCATCTGTGAGTTCTGCATTATCATTCCTGTTTGATAATTTACTGCACCAAACTGTAATTTCAGGCAGTCAGGCAGGCTAGTAAAATCATACTATAGAGGAGAGGAGATATTCATGGTGAGAGCTTGAACTGGCAGCTGCCATCCCCACAGCACATGAAGGCAGAGTGAATTGAAAAGACAGTGAAAAGTGCGGGGGGATTTGTGAAAGACTGATGTTACAATAAGTGATACGAAAACAAGGTGAACTGTAGGGAAATGTTTAGCAGAAGTACCAAATCAAGAACCCGAGAAAATTATTGGGGGAGTGTTTAAGAGGGATGTGTGGAAGTTCTATTTTATGGAAAGGGTGGTGGAACAGTAAAACTGTCTGCCAGTGGATGTAGTGGGTGCCGAGATCATAAATGGTTTGAAGCATAGCTAGGACAGAATTAATGGTCTGTTGTTTGCTCAGGATAGTGGTAGTGGGGGGTAGGGGGTGGATCATGAGGAACAAAACCCTATAGACACAATAGGTCCCAGGGCAGATAGGGAAATCCAGGCAGACTAGATGAACCTTTGGTCTTCTGCTGCTGTTATTGCCTGTGTTTCTGTATTCATTTACTGAGCACTGATGGTGAAGAGGGCACAGAAGCTCAGTTTCTTTAACAGGGCATTGTAAATTTAGCAGACTAAGAAATGAGCAGGGGAAACTTAAAAGGATTTAGAGTATTTGATAAATAATTTGACTGCTGTTGTTGTTGATGGTGTGGGAAACAGCAATATATATATTTGTTTGCCTTTTATTTTTTTGCCTGTAAATGAAAAGTAAGTGGGCTGTTGCAGATCTCTGTGTGAAGGTGAGGACAGTTTGTCAGAGGTTAAGGTGAGTAAGGTGACATGTAACTAGATGCTCTGTATAGCTTCCTAGACAGTTGTATTGCATCCAATGAGGTATCATTTTCTGCTGCACTGTATGTACTACTGTACCCTTGTATATATGCCCTACTTAAGCTTTATCTTGCTGTGCTGTTAAGTTTTTGCCCTGTTGTATGGTTTATCCTAAATATCCATATCATGTACTTTTTGTTTCATTGTGATGTGCCATCTTTATGGCGTGGGCCATGCTGGAAAATGGTCCTTGGGATCAGTGACTGAATACATAAATAAAATACATAAAAGTGTGTGTAAATCTTCCATTGTGTGGTGTCGAAACGATGAGGAAAGAACTGATGGAGAAATGGATGCAGAAGAGAGGAAAGGAGCTGGGAAAGTTTCCCCCATGCTACTTTCACCAAAGTACGAGTTCTGTAAACAGTGGTGGTGATGAAGAAGTAGAAGAGGAACTGGGAGTTATAGTAATGGGGTAGGGACTATGTCTGAGAGAGGAACTGGGAGTTATAGTGATGGGGTAGGGACTATGTCTGAGAGAGGAACTGGGAGTTATAGTAATGGGGTAGGGACTATGTCTGAGAGAGGAACTAGGGCTAGGCATCTGAAAGTCCATACCAAGAAACATTGTTTTATTAGTCCACAGAAGTCAATTGCTTCCACACCCATGGCAAGCAGCAGTTTCCCAGTCAGCGTCAATCATTGACAGAACCTGGAAATGAAAGAACCCTGAGCAAACCAGAAGCATACAGCTATTCCACTACCTCTCCTTTGAGTACTTTGAAGTCACCTACCAATGGGGATATAAGATGTCCATTCCAATCTGTAAATGCAATCGCTCATCGTTGTATGAATAACTAAACCAAGCTGGCTGTGCCAGTGGTACCAGCATCATCTTTTTTCACATTTGAGCCATTGGCATAGATGATTATATATCTGCCTTGAGACACTATATGATGCCGCCCTCAGCTCCAGCACCTAAGTCATGCATCAGCAGCAGTAGAAGCCTGTTGTTGCTGCTCAGCCATTATGTGAGGAAACAAGAACGGAAAAAACAAAACAGAGGGGGAGGGAGAAGAGGAAGCAGGATAGGAGGAAGCACATGCAGGAGACGAGGAGGAGGTTGAAACAGAAGAGGTTGAAAATATGCTGTCAGTTATAGCAACATGTTCTAATGATTACTGTGATACAGAGAAGTGAAGGCTATCCTGAAGGTGGTCAAATTAATAATAATACAAAAGAGGCAAGTGAGAAAGCAAGTTGGTCAGCGGAGAAATTTAACGACTAGGCTTGACACCAACTGCCAGATGATCAGTCCCATTTTAAATCTAGCACTGCTTCTACCATATCTGTCCTGCAAGGGCATCAAACCCAGCCACGGCATTCCTCTATGGCAGAAGGAAGGAAATCATCTCACAGTCACCACTCTGTTGTTCCCAAAGTACTTCAGCAGGCCACTAATATAGCTAAGGAAAATTAAAAAGAGATCTGCAGTGTAGGATCTTGTTTTTGTTCACAGATGAATCCATGTATCCACTGTGAGCATGTTGAAATCTGTTTGACAGAAAGATCTGCCAGAGTCAGGCTACTCAGGCAAAGGGAACTGCTTCTCTGGCTAATCATTTTAAAACATGAACATGGTGCCTTCCTAACAGACATGTTGATTCCCAATCCCCCACTCAGGTCACATGGGCCAGAAGTAGTAGGAGGGACAGATGGGCATGGATGGTTAGATGAGTCAGTTTGTTCAACTGATGCAGCCACCATGGCAGTAGCAGCCACAACAGTCAAATAATACACCTACTGGGGTTACTTTAAGAGCACCTCTCCAAGCACCACTAACCATGCCCAGTAGTGCACACACCACCAGCACTAGCTCAAAATTTGTGGCAACAAAACAAACTTTACTGCTCAAGACATTACATAATAGGGATGGGCAAATTGTCTGTGACTTGGTTTTGATTCCAACTCTGATTTTTTCCAAAAAGGTTCTGACTTACCCCGATGAATTGTAGATTTAGTCAATCTGAGTATGAGAAATGCATGAGCGGCTTACTTAAACACTGACATGAAACAAAAGATTCAATAAACAAACAAGGCTGCACCAAATATTAAGTAGTATCAACAGAAGATTCAATAACACTGAAAATTACGAAAACCGCTACTGAAAAATACTGACAACATGGCTTACTTAAACACAGACATGAAACAGAAGATTCAATAAATAAACAGGGTTGCACCCAAAGATTAAGTGGCATGATTCATGAGAATCATGACTAAGTGACATGAAACAGAAGATTCCATGGACAGGGTTGCAGCCAAAAATTAAGTGGTGTGATTTGTGACTAAGTGACGTGAAACAAAAGACAGCATAGCAGCCAAAAATTAAGTGGTATCAAATAGAAGAGTCAATAACACTGAAAATAACAAAAATCTGCTACAGAAAGATGCTGACAAAATGGCTTACTTACACATGAAAATCTAACTGAGAGAAGTGTTCAAATAACATCTGTGAATTCAATAGTCAGCCAACAGGGGTAATTTATATTTTGTTATGGTATCAAAAACATGTGAGTTTTAGTTTACTTTTTTAGCTTTTTATGGACTCTATAATGAAAAATGATGTACTGGTATGCAAGTTTAATTTTACAGTGTAGTTTATATAATAAGTGTATATAGATATATATATATATATATACATTAGAGCCAAAAAACTCCGTTTAATGCATTAGTTAGGGTTGTTCCACAGCGACAAAAGTGAGGAAATTCGGTGTTAGGGTTGAAAACCCCCCTTGGACCCCTGCCCACCCCCTCAAGTGGCATTGGGGTGCGCATTGGGGTCGTCAGCCCTAACTCTCACCCCATCACATGTGTAAAGCAGCAGAAGTATAGGAGAATGGGGTGAGAGTTGGGACCGGCTGACCCCAATCGCCGCTCGTGAAAGGTGGGCAGAAATCAGGGGTTTTCAACAACACTAATTTCCTCACTTTGTCACTGTGGAACAACCCAACATGCATTAAATGAGTTTTGCCTCTAATTCCTTCTTTTGAGAATGATAATGAGAAATAGTGAATGTAATGCAGCGGTGGGAGCGCGGGGCCCGAGGCATAGTAACAGGAACAGCAATGCAAACAGAAGCGCTAACAGTGGTGCACATGGTAATGCAAGCATGAATGAGAACAGAAAGGGTAACGCACACGGTAGTGTAGACGGGAACGGTCTGCCACGTAATGTGTTGTCACATAGTAACATGGTGCCTGCAAATGGAAATGCCAATGGGCATGGTGATGCAAAGTGAAACAGAAAGAGAAACAGTACTGTAGACACAAATGGCAAAAAATAACAGAAACGCAAGTGCAAATAAAAACGCAAAGGATAACGCACATGGTGGGGTAGACATCAATGGTAAGTGAAACGGGTGCGGAAACACAAGTGGATAGGGCAACAGTAACAGTAATGTAAGTTCACAGGCTGGTTTTCCCCAAAACCTGCATAGAGAAAGACAGTGAGTACAAAGAATGTATGCATAATAATGGGTATTGGAGCCGAAAATGAGGACTTGGAATACTAAATAGGTTATATCTCAGGAACTGTACGACATAGAAAAAAAATTTAAAAGTCATATGATTTATGACTGTCCTGGCTAGTTTTTCACTTAGCCCCCATAAGCATTTTTCTGTCGAAAAGTCCGTATCTCACACCGTTCGAGATCACGGGCCTGAAGCGGCGAGACGCCGTAATGTTATCCTATGGGAAAAAAAGAGAAGTTTGGAGCACCATAACTTTGCCTTCCTGTAATATTTTTTCACCAAACTACTGAAAGGCACATCTGTGGACTGTTGGCTGTCTTTCCTCCAAATTTCAGGAAAAAAGACCAAACCGTTATTTTGCAGCAGGGTGCCAAAGGATTCCTGTAATGCGTTGGGCGCCGTAATGTTATCCTATGGGAAGAACCATCAACTTTGGAGTGCCGTAACTTTGCCGCATGTAACATTTTTTCAACGCAACACTGCAAGGCACATCTGTGAGATGTCAGCTGCGTTCTGTCCAAATTTCAGCCCAAAACTCCCAACCGTTCTTTTGCAGCGCAGTGCCAAAGAATTGCTGTCATTTTCCCACAGACTAGAAAACTACTGTCGCAATTTGTGAAAGCTTTCACAAAAATTTGCGACTCTTTCATGAGCACGAAAGTACTTTGCGAAAGTACTTTTTCCAGAAATTTGAAAAACATATTTCTGGGGTGTTTTACCACAAAATAAAGACATGGCAAGCATCCTCAGGGTCCATTGTGGTGAATACAAAAAGAATTAGGTTGCTAGAGGGTCCCAAATTTAAATGCCAACCATTTTTCTGGTCACCAACTGAAAACAAAATGGCCGATTTTTGAAAGTAACAGGCCCATTTGTGAAAGTAAAAATGCATTTGCGACACTGTCGAACTTTTTGTTAACTTTTCCCATTGACTTATAATGGGAAACTGTTTTTTGAATAACTTTTGAACTGTTTAATATTTTTTCATGAAATCTTCAAAAGGCACATCAGGGACCCTAGCCACACGTTTCCTGAAGATTTTGGGCTGGTCGCACAAACCATACAACCTGTAGGCGCGACCGTAGAACTCCAGAAAAAGTGTGAACGCGCGCACAGATCACGCTTAATAACTCCGCAGCCGTATATCTGACCAGTATGAAACTTGGCAGACCCCAAGGCCTATGGTTCTTGATCATGTATTCCAAATGTCAGCCAGATCCGTGAAACGTTTGCAAAGTTATTAAGGTGCAAAGTTTTGGGGTGTAACAGAGAAATGGCTCCTCTACCATAATAGATATATATATATATATATATTTATAAATATATATATGTATTCATTACAAAAACATCTCCATTAATGTATCAGTTAGGGCTGTTTCCACAGCAACAAAAGTGTGGAAATTTGACATTAGGGTTATCACCTCACCACCGCACCCCCATGCCCCCATCCTCAAACCCCAAACTCTGCATCCCCCCCACACACACACATGCAGGCAGTACAAGACACATGCATCATCATTGTCAAGCAACTGTATGAGTTCTGCTACCATCAGAGTGCCTTGTGGGTACAGACACATTCTGGGCAACCGTGGGAGACAGCCCACGGTAAGCATTTTTCTGTAGCAAACATAAATAACAAGATTTAAGCAGATACCTATATGTCAATCATTAAGAAATGATGAAACATACAGTATGTACTGAATGTTAGACATGCGTTGGCTTAAAAGTCCTGACCCTTATGAGTGTGTGTAACATAAGCTGTTGTAAGTGTTGCGGTTAAAGTTCTGTATGTTAGCAATGTCTGTAACTTTGTTTTCAGTCTGGGTGTGCTATTATGATTTGACACCCTAACGTGATATTTCTATACTATCAAGGGCATGACAGAAACCCTAACTGGTGCATGAATTAAGTTTTTTGCATTTAATTGCCTCACGTTTTATGAACTAAGCTATATTTCTCAACAGGTGAAAGTGAGGGCTGAAAATTAGGATAGTATTGTCTTTCCCTTGTTGTGACACCTTTAGGTGATCAGAAAAGAAAACTCCTAGGTCTTTTTCTTCTTTGTTGATCATCAGCACCTTCCGCACCCATCCTGTTGCGTTTCCCAGGGTTTCCTCTTCCAAGGCACATTACTTTGTACTTCTTTGCATAGAACTTCAGTTACCATGTGACTTTTTAACCAAATTTTCAACATGGGCTATTTGGGACCTCCCCTTATGAACAGTGGCACTGTGATTTTGTTAATCCATCCTGAACTTTGAAATCACACAGCAATGCCATTGGGTGGCACAGGTTTGAAAACACATTTCAGGCAGACTGTTAAAAATGACAGCTGTACGGTTCATGAGGAGGTGTACAACACTGTCCATACATTATTGTGGGAGTGCAGGGTTGTTCAGACCCTGCGCTCCCATCCCATGACCCAGACAGTACAACAGTTTCCATATGTCTTAGCAGTGAGCACAGGGTCCCTCCATCAAAACAGTACAACAGTACCAAAGGTCATGGAGTGACTGCAGTGTCCAAGGAGCACAGGGTCCTTCAGACCCTGAGCTACCATCCCTCCATCGAGATAATACAACAGTATCCATATTTTACAGTGGGATCCAGGGTCCTTCAGACCCTGTGCTCTCATCCCTCCATCCATATAGTACAACAGTGTTAAAAATGGGAAACCATTGTAAAGTTATGAGTGTGCATAGAAATGCACGACGCACACTCCTATCATGCTCATTTTTTGGAATTTCTTTACCAAATTTTCAACATTGGCATTAGGAGACCTCTCTTCATGAACACTGCAACTGTGATTTTGTAAATCCATTGCAAAAGTTGATTTTGCACAGCGGCCACCCCATTCTGTGCCACAGGTGTGAAATCACATTCCAGACAGGATGTGCAAAATGACAGCTATTCTGTTCATAGGGTACTGTGAAAAAATGGCAATGTGGCAGATCTGGAGTGAAAATATTAAAAATTGGAAATGTTGCACAGTGCACGCTCCTAATGCAGTTTTTGTTTCTCACCAAAATTGCAACATGTGTTTTTTGCGACCCCATCTCATGAACAGTGGCACTATCCTTTTGTGAATTGGTCCCAAAAGGTGATTCCATGAGGTGACTGAAAAATCATGTTTTGGGACAAAGAAATGAAATTACAGTGACAGTGTTCATAGGGAGGGGTCCCAATAACCCCATGTTGAAAATTTGGGGACAAAAGTCCTAAAATTGGCTGAGATATCAACCTAAGTTGAAACCCTGCCATTCAGTCCCACTGTACAGTGCTTACCCGATTCCTCATTTTGCAGTTCAGCTTTGAAGAGTGCAGCTATCTCCCACTCCAGAGAAGATCGCCACTCCTGATCTCAGAGGGTAAGTATAGGTGAGGGGGTGTTGGAGCTGGATGCCAGAGGGAGGGTGGGGTGGGACAGGGGCAGGGAGACCATGATGGACCATTTCTTCATCACAGGTTAAAACAAACTAAAAAAATAATTTGATTGATGGTTTTCATCATTTACAGGAACAAAAAGAAAAACAAAAATGTGGGCACACTGGGGTGGGCTCCCAGTGTGCCACATAATTGTTTTTGGGGAGGAGATCATCATGCCGACAGGGGGGATTGGGCACCCCCTTCAGCAAAGAAAGCGAGCTTCGGAGGGGGCATCTGACACCGGAACTGGGCATCTCAGTGTCGTAAATATAAAAAAAGATATTTGGATACACTGGGGTGGGCTTCCAGTGTGCTACATAACTGAGTGTGGGGGAGGTATACCGACAAGGATATTGAGAACCCCAATTTCAGTGTGGAATTTGCTTGGCATCTCAGGCAACATCTGCTGACTAATGTAATAAAATATCTCTGGTTGCTACCTGACATGATACTCGTGTACCTATATTATGACTACTGTGATCTACCTATTACCAAGCTTGTACCACCAATGAATTCCTGCAACATTGGTTGTTTTTTTAATCTAAGCGTTATGTACTGTACTGTTTTGTTTGCTGTGATGTATTGATCTCTTGATGATGTGATTTGTAAATGAATCTTTGACTCAAAGGTCTGTAAACTGATGATCTAATAAATAAATAAAATTGGTTATTTGGGCAGACTACAGTACTTTGATGCAGGATCCTGCATCAAATATTTTGATGCAGGATTCTGCATCAAAGATAAAAGACATCAGGGGACAGTTTTCTGTATTTAACAGGTAATAGACAAAAAAAAAACAATAGGGCACACTGGAGTGGGCTCCCTGTGTGCCACAAAATGGTGTGTGTGTGGTGTGGGTGGTATACCGACACAGGGATTGGGCACCCCGATGTGGATGAGGAATTTCAGTGTGGGGGTAGACCACAGTAATTTGTTGCAGGATCCTGCACCACAAATTTCAATGCAGGATTCTGCATCAAAGATAAAAAATGTCAGGGGGACAGTTTTCTTTATTTAACAGGTAATGGGAAAAAAAGCAACATTAGGGCATAATGAGGTGGGCTCCCAGTGTGCAACATCTGTGGTTCGTGTGGTGGTGGTGGTTGATTCCTGCTACCAACATGGGTATTGGGGCCCCCAGTGTTGGCAATACAATAAAAAAGGTCAGAGTGCCTTAAATTGCACCTTGATGCAGGATTCTGCACCTAACATGACAGTTCGATGCAGGATTCTGCATCAAAAATGCCCACAGTCCTTCATCGTGCCTGACATTTAATTTTTTCTCTTAGCAAATAATAGGAAATATGTAATGCAATAACTTTGAAACTGTTTATAATTTTTACACCAAATCTTCAAAAGGCACATCCGTGAGGCTAAGGCTTTCAACTCTGAAATTGTCAGCCACTAGAGTGGCAGTTATATGTATTTTTAAGCATAATTTTTAAGTTTATTTTGAGCATTCACCAGTGAACTTCATGACCACTTCTGGGCGGCGCTAGCCTTTATAACACTGCCCTGCTGTGAGTGGGCATTTCTGTGAGACATATTGAAACTAATAGCCCAAGAGGCTGTAGCAGTGCTTATGTACCTTGTTTTATTGTAGTTTACCATACTGTGCATTAAAACGTCTTTGACGATCTTTTGAGCCCTGCAGGATGCAGGAAGAGAGGCTCTGTAGTTTTAACTACTGACCTGCGACTACACATCTTTGGGGGCTGTGTGTTTATACTAAACTCAGGGTTATTTTGCTGAAGCTTGAGCTTCTGTCCTGCATGAGTGGCACTTATATGTATTTTTAAGAATTATTTTTAAGTTTATTTTCAGCATTCACCGATGACCCTTCGTGACCACTTCTGGGTCACACTAGCCTTTAAAAAATTGCCCTGCAGTGAGCAGGGTGAGTGTGGGCAGGGTGTGTGTGGAGACACACACAGAGACATGCATGCCTATGCACACGTCTTACGGGTCTTACGAGTGTTAGGAGTGGTAGAAGTATACACCTGAAAGGTAAGCCACCTAAGTATTGTTAAGGGACAATGATAAGTTGACTCGTTGTAAAGATACTGAAGGTTACAACTCTAAGAATCAGTTCATTTTACTATTTAGCAGCATGGCACAACTCATACCTACAAACATTGGGGAATTTGCAGTAAAATGCAACATGTGTCTTACATGTGATTATCCTTATATTCTATGTATGAAGCCTCAGTCTTCAGAAACTAACTTGTTTACATGTATAAAATGTACACAAAATGCTGACATGTGCAAAGAAATTGCTATGTTTAGCAATAAGCTAAATGCACTAGAGTCCAGTCAGACTGAATTACACAAAAGATATAAGGAATCTAATGTGGTAACTAGTACACAAAGTAAACCAACATTAAATTTTACTGGCAATTACCTCCAAACACAGGTATTAGCTGACTCTCCTGTGATTGACTATGAAAACTTTTAATTCTTCAGCGTCTTTACAGACTGACGTGCCATTGCATTCTACAAAAAAAAGGAATGGGGGGAGGAGGAAACAGACCCTAACACTGATAATGAACGGTACCTAGTACAAACAGCCAAATCTTAATGCAGGCACAGAAAAGCTGATGTCTTTACCCTTATCACCCAGAATAGATTTGACCCTTTAGAGCAAGATGTCTCTATCTAGTAATAATTCCCCACCATTAATAAAATAAATTTCCTTTCCCCAGAATTGTAAAGTAACTGAGCACACTACAAGACCACCTGACAATACTGATCTGTTAAATATACAGTTGGAATGCAACACTAATATCACTGTGAATGATACATAATTGATGAATGTAGATTCTCATGATCACACCAGGATTAAGAAATATATATATATATATATATATATATATATATATATATATATATATATATATATATATATATTAGGTGATTCAATTGTGAAGAATTTGGATAGGTTGATATGTAATCCTGACAAAGAAAATTGAATGGTATCATCTTTTAGTGGGGCAAAAATCTCGGATATTACCTATATACTTGACCCTATAATAAAAAAACTCTGAACCCCTCCCCCCAGATTTATCATAATCCATGCAGGGACAGATAATTTTAGATCAGATCTGACTAGCAGAATCAAACAGGAATATGTATGTTTAGTTAACAATCTATCAGAAATGGATTGCAACATTGTGATTTCAGAGATTCTATCAAGCCCAAGAGCCCTGCATCATATTAATGCTTAGATTAAATTTATGAATGAGTGGTTAAGAAAATAGCGTGTCATGCTACATATTACATGTATAACAAACTTGAAATATTTTGAACACCATCATGAATTTTACGGTTGGGATGGGCTGCATCAAAACAAAAGAGGTAGTATCCTCCTCGGACAAAAAAATGCTTGCAGAAATAAATGTATTTTAAACTAAGACCTGGGGGGGGGTGGTTGACATTAGCAGCTGCAACGTCAATAGAAAAGGTTCCATTTAAGGACCATTGTTACCTGGAGCATAACTATGAAAATGGGATGACAACTAAGTACAACTTATCTATTCTACTAATTAATGCTCATAGCTTAACCAATAAGATGAGAGAATTATACACAACTCTCATTGAATAGTCAATAGATATTGGTGGTGTTACTGAAACATGGCACACCAACCAATGCTGGGGTATGGATATTCCTGGTTACACCTGTATAAAGAAGCACAGATACAATAAAAAGGGAGGCAGTGTAGCCCTTTATGGTGCTAATCATTTACTTGCTAATCAGATATTCTGTAAGAATTACGAAAACAGCGATAACAAACTTATCTGGGCTATGCTTTGTACTAAACATCATCCACTTACAATTAATTTAGGATATAGGTCACCCAACCTAGATGAAGAACAAAATATTAACTTCTTGACTGAAATTGAAGATAGGGAGATAAATGGTCACTATGTACTTATGGGGGATTTCAATCTACCTGGAATCAACTGGGAGACAATGGAAGGCAATAGTCACCTTGACAACAAATTTATTGATATAATAGCTGAAAATGACTTAATTCAGAGTGTAAATGTAGCTACAAGAGGATTAAATACACTAGATCTAATCTTCACTAACTCTGATGATAATATTGATGACCCTAAACTTCTCCCACCACTTGGAGATAGTAACAATGATATGGTGTTCACCAATCTAAAAATTACACCGAATACATGTTGTAAAGGAAAGTCTAAATTTAAGGATAATTACAGAGCAAATTATTATGAAATAAAGAAATTCCTGCAAAGCTGGCATTGGCAGGAAGAATTGGTAGACCTTGGCCTGTTCCAAACTTGGGTCAAATTAAAATCCATTATTAACCATTGAATATAAAGTTGGGTTCCATACCGTATTAGATATTTAAATAGCTAAAGAACTCCACCTTAATGTAACAAAGCTATAAAAATTTGAAAACAAAAAGAGAAGGTTATACTATAAATACAAACACAGACTAGTCAAGCTAAGGAAAATATAGGAGAATGGCTCAAAAAATTAAACTTCTAATTTACAATGCAAAAAAAAGCATGGAGTTACAACTAGCAACACCAGTTTTAGATAATAAAAACATTTTTTTTTATTATATTAGCAGTTTAGAAGGGAAGAAAACTGAAGTTGGACCACTTCTTGTAAATAATGAGGTTACAGTAGAAGAAACAGAGACTGCACAAAAACTTGATGAATACTTCCTTAGTGTATATCAGACCAAAGAAATTATTTATCGTGCTAAAATATTAGATGCTAATATGCCATTGATCATTAGTGCATCAGATGTTATTAATGTTATAAACAGCTCAAAATGAAATGGTGCACATGGACCAGAAGGTACAGCACCAGTATTTCTAAAAAATGTGGCAACTGATTGATCAGGTCCCTTAGCAGTAATATTTAAATCATCACTATCAGAAGGTAAAATTCCAGACGACTGGAAAAGGGCTGTTATAACCCCAATATATAAGGGAGGTAATACAAATAATGTCCAGAACTACAGATCAATTAGTCTGACCTCTGCCCTAGGAAAACTACTTGAAAAACTAATTCAGAAACATATAACTCAGCACCTTGAGGGCAATGGATATTTAGATAGTACACAGCATGGTTTTATTGCTGGAAGATCATGCCTAACCAATCAGTTGCAATGCTATGAATCTGTCAGTGCATCTCTGCATAAGGACCTACCAGTCAATATAATTTTTTTAGACTATGCTAAAGCTTTTGATACCATGTCTCATAAAATACTGGTCGATCATTTCATTAAACTTCAAATACATTCTCGTATCATAAATTGGATAATATCCTGGTTGGAAAATAGGACTCAGTGTGTTTTTATAAGAGGCTTCAAATCCACCTGCGGTACAATTACAAGTGGAGTTCTTCAGGGCTCAGTCCTGGGTCCAACATTATTCAATATTATGTTAGCATCCATGTTGTCTTCAGCCTATGGATGGATTATTAAATATGCTGATGACTGTAAATTGGGAGGAATTATTAACAACTATCAGTCAGCATGCCAGTTACAGTCAATACTAAATTCTTTAGTATCCTGGACAAATAATAATGGGATGCAGTTTAATATACCCAAATGCAAGGTTATGCATCTGGGAAAAAGAAATCTTCAATATCAATATACAATCAATAATTTAGCTATAAATGAAACAGAATGTGAACAGGACCTTGGTATACTAGTTTCTTATAAACTTGGATTCAATGAACATGCCAGATGTACTGTATGTCAATAAGAGTAATGGGATGTATACTGAGAAATATAAAAAGTAGAGAACCTGAAGTCTTGATGCCATTGTATACTAGCCTTATTAGACCCAATTTGGAATACTGTGTCCCCTCTTGGGCCCCTCAAAAAATAGGATGTGAAAAACAAATTGAAGGAATACAAAGAAAATTTACCAAAAAACAAGGAATTATAGAGAACTGGATTACTCAGAGATACTACAAAAACTAGGTCTTTTTTCAGCAAATTACAGATATTTAAGAGGAGACTTATGTCTGACATATAAAGCAGTACACAATGAAGCATTATTTGAAACAATTGGTCTAGTTAAACAAAACAATAGCAATATTACAAGATCACAGAAGTACAAACTAAAAGCAGATACAAACAAGACTGGAAAACAAAACTCTTGGTTTTCTCAGAGAGTAATTAGTTCATGGAATAATCTACCATCTGATATTGTAATGAGTGATACCGTGCTAACATTTCAAAATTAACTGGATAAGCATATAGGTAATCAGAAATAGTATTTCCACCTGTAAGTTGGTGGTGAGTTCCAAATAGGCTCACCTCTTGAACTTGTATTCCTTCCTATGATTCCTATGACTATTGCTAACTGTTTTTGAGATACAGGTGAGCAAAAAAAAAAAACAGCCAAAATGAGCAAAACCCTCTGTTTCTTCAACACTCTGTATATCAACAACTACAAAAGGGATTGACATGAAATTTGGCACATCAAGAGACATTTTCCTACACACACCTACACATAAAGCATATCAAATTGTGTGCAAATCCCTTCAATGGTTCCGAAGTTATTAAAGTGCAAAATGTGAGGTTTAACATTAAACTGCCCTGCCAACCCTAACTATACTGGCACTACCTCGCCACTATACCAATTTGCTATTGGAGAGATAAAGTGTGACATCAAAGTCCCAAAATTTGGGGGGGGGGGTGCAATTGTCATAACCATAACATCTTAACATTGGGTATATGTGGTAGTACTGTAATCCCCAATATAAAAGACAGTTCATATTTCAGAGGTCCTAAAATGGATTAAAAGATCCTCCAAGACCAGTGTAATGTGAGTAACATGGTGTCCTGTACTTCACATTTGTAATATTATCAAACATACATTTTTATGATATTATTATGTCTATGGTATCTATTTAGGTAGCATACTATTTAACTTTTCATTTTTTTATCACAGACATTACTTGTTGGTAATTATACCACAATATATAGTGGATGACATTATGGCCAAATCTGAACATGTCCAAGTTTAGCTGCCACATTCATTTCATCAATTTTGTAGCCCATTTTTATTACACAACTATGTTACCTTCATATGATAAGTAGAAATCACTGAATTTTCAGAAAGTGAATTTTATTCTCTTTACAAGTAGATTATCCATAGGACGTCAGATGAGTAACATAGACTCCACAGAATGTCAAGTGAGTAACACAGACATGACACAGAATGTTACGCGAGTAACACAGACATGACACAAGATGTCACATGAGTAACAGACACCACATCAGTATTAGTATCATACCAAATGTCTCACCAAGTCATACCAAAGTTTACTGCTAATGTACAACCAAAAATAATTTTCATACTATGGTTATTAGGAACAACATTTTTTTAACATTTCAAAGATTATACTGTATTCACAACATTATACTGACTTATACTATTCAAAATATGTTATGCTACCCAGTGTAGTACAGATTGAATCCCACCTGATCTGTCAATTACATGTACCAGCTGGTCTCAAGCGCAGATTAAAAGAGAGGGAATCCAGTCTATCTGTATAAGTGAGGTGAATGGGAGTTTTTGGGAGTAATGCATGCCCTTGCTTGTTTCATTGTTAAATTGCATTAGAAAAAATGTGTTCAAGAATATTAATGAGCTACTATACAATACATACTACTCAAATACAAAAACAAGGTGACATTTATTAAACATACTAATATTACAGACAATGTCTAAACTCTAAAAGAAATGTAACATCACTAAACTACTATACTGTAAAATCAATTGTGCCACAGACTTTGTGTTATTGCATTCTAAGCCAGCCACCCTAGTGTGTCTAAATGGGTAAGGAAAACAGGGGAACCAGCTTTCCAAGACAGGGGGAACACAGAACAGAATACAGTTCAGGACTATTCAGAGATTTCTGAATCTTTGGCTGATGTCACCCTGGACCATCAAAAACAATCACTCCTCCAGAAACTAGTCTGCCGCCATCACACAGCCACAGCCCCTATGTTGGCTGCTGGGACCTTAGGACTAACAGGCAGACATTATAGCTGGTTGGGGGGAGCAGGACACCTGGGACCACATGCTGGCAGAAGGATGGCAGCACAATAAAACATTTATTAAACATTGTATCTGTTTATAGCAAATATTACTCAGTTGGCATGTTATGACAGTTTAAGTCATTTGATTAAAAAAAATCAGTGACCACTGGAAATTATCACTCCTCCACGGACTAGTCTGCCTCTAGGCAAACAGGCAGACAGGACAGCTGGTACGGGGGATCTGGGAACCTGGCACCACACACTGGCAGCACAATAAATCATTTATTAAAGTTTGTGTCTGTGTTTATAGAAAACATTCAGTTGGAATGTTACAAATGGTTTAAGTCATTCGATTAAACAAAAAATCACTGTGGCCTTTGTGGTACTGTATTCTAAGCCAACCACCCTAGCGTGTCTAAACTGGGAAGAAAAACAGAATAGGGAACCAGCTGTCCAGGGCAGGGGAAACAAAGACCAAAATACAGGCCAGGACTATTCTGAGACTGGTGAATCTTCACCTGAAGTCACCCTAGACCACCAGAATAGATGACTCATCCAGGAACTAGTCTGCCACCATCACCCAGCAATGTGGGTTGCTGGGACCTCAGGACAAACTGTGGCACAGAACAGTTGGTCTGGGGGAGTTCGGCACCTGGGAACACACGCTGGAAGAAGAGTGGCAGCACAATAACACATTTATTAAATCTTGTGTCTGTATTTATAGCAAACATTACTCAGGTGGCACGTTACAACAGTTTGCATCCCATTGGCCAGAAACCTGGGCCAAGTGTACACCCTGGGGGGGAAATGCTACAAGTCTCGATGGCTGAGAGGGACCTGGGGGTGGTGGTGGATGTCAAGATGAACAACTTGGAGACTTGTAGGAGGGCAGCAGCCAAGGCCAACAGGATGCTAGGATGCATCGCTAGGGGGATCACCTCCAGAAGGAGGGAAGTGATACTCCCTTTGTATAACTGCTTGGTGAGGCCGCACCTTGAGTACTGCATGCAATTTTGAGGCCACACTTAAAGAGGGACATTAAACTCCTGGAGAGGGTCCAGAGGAGGGCAACCAAAATGATTTGGGGCTTGGGGGACAGGACCTATGAGGAGAGGCTCGAAGAGCTAAATATGTACACACTGGAAGAGAGAAGGGACCGGGGGGACATGATAGAGGTCTTCAGGTCCATGAAGAGGGTAAATAGGGTGGAACAGATAGGGTGCTTCGAAGGAAGGAGGAGGGGGCCACTAGAGAGCATGGGTGGAAGCTGGAGGGGGGAAGATTCAGGGAAGAAAGGAGGAGGTGCTACTTCACTGAGAGGGTGGTGGAGCCATGGAATACGCTGCCTAGGTGGCTGTTGGAGGCAGAGACAGTGGAGGGGTTCAAGAGGGGGTGGGTCAGGTACAGGGGAAGGGTTCTGGAAGCAAAATCCAATGCAGCAAGAATATCCAGAACTGGGAAGGGAGAAGCCAGAGAAGGCGAGGGGGGCAGCAAGGTCAGCACCCAGGGTGGGGGCTGACCAAATGAGCAGACACGAAAGACCGTTAGGCCTATTCTGCTGGCATTTTAGTATGTTAGTATTTTGAGGGACTGATTAATGTTACAGTTCAGTTATCATTCTGGGCCACTTTTAAATCTGGTGGGCCTGTCATTGCCCCTTTAAGACCTCTAGTCAGGCAGTCATAGATATTCATTGCTGCTTTAAACAGTTTCTTCCCCTCCATTACTGTCTATGGGGCTTTCTCATTTTGTTCTGCCCCATGGTCATCCTTAAGGTGGGGCCTGGCCCATCCCATCAGTTCTCTGGTTCCACAGAGCCTCTCTTTTACACAGCCTTTTGGGTGGTCCAATTCAGGGGCTTTTGCCTGCCCCAAAGTCACTGTGGGAACTCACAAGCACTAAAGAGTCTTTAGTTTTGTAAAACAAAGTCTGTGTTTATCCAGTCGTGGCCAGCACCTGTACCTGGTGCTGCTGCCACTCACTCACTCTGACCCCTCCATCTGTTCCTGTAGTGGAACTGCTGGTAAGGAGTATGAGGAGGCCTAGACCAGTCTCCAAGCATGGGTCTCATTGGAAACTGATGCTGGTGCTGCTGGTAGAGGGGACTGTCTCCTTCTGCTGCCACTGCACTCCTGATGTACCTCCAGCTGTGTGGCTACATGGGATGGGCCTGGACTCTCCTCCTTCCACTGACCTCTATGGATCTGTTAGGCTACTGCTGGAGGGGCTGGCATGGACCTGCCACCCCTCCAGCTGGGATCTCTCCACTGCCTTGAGCACCAGAAAACTGAGACTGCTGCCGCCACCAGAGGAGAGGGAACAATCAACCGGGACATTGGGATGGGTGCAAGACCACAGGAAAGTCCCTCCCTTTTGCTCAGCCCGAACAGCCCAATGCTCCCCTTCACCCTTGCTGCTCACTTCTCTGCTTAATGGAATGAATGGCTGTAGCCATTCAAAAGGGCAGAGGATTCTGTTTCTGAATCCTCAGGTGCTCATCCCTGCCTGCATGACCAAGCCCATGAGAGCAGGTGACCAGCACGAGGAAACTGTTGTCGTTCTGTATAAAGTGTTTAGCAGGGGAAACTAGCAGCAAAAACTTTAAATGCAGCCCATTGAGGCTTGTGTTGGTGGAATACCTTACCTGGGGCACCTCCCTACACCCTGGGGCCCACCCAATGCTGGGGCACCTTCCCTATTGAGCCAGCCTCAGAGCACCTGGATGCCAATTTTTAGAGAGCACCAGGAACTCTGTGGCACTGCACACATTTTACAGAATGGCTTGTGGTTACAACAGACACAAGTATGAACTTTTAACACTGCAGTACTGTTTTGTTGTTGTTTATTTCAGGAATAACCATTGACCGAAATGCTCATTTCCAATGGTAACCTGGCGTATACATAAAACACACTTAACATGTACAACAATATTCTAACCAATCGTACCTAACATATACATAGATAAAAACACACACATATACAACAAATTCGATAACCAATCATTCACTACCATACAAATTAACATTCAATTGTTTACACATCACTGAATTATTTACCTATTTAGCTAAAACCATCACAATCCTTTTTGTTTAGGAGCAAACATTTCTTGAGTTTTGAAACAGATGAGGATTTTAAAATCGTGTCCCTAAAACAGGACGGTAATTTATTCCAAAACCTCAGAACCAAATTACTGAAGCATTGCAAGGATCTTTTAGTATAAGACCTAGGAGGTATTAAACGTGTAAACTGGGAATTCCTCAAAGATGGCGTAGGATGCCTAAATACTAACCTATCACTCAGGTACTTCCGTATAAGCTCCAAACCTGATTTATAGGCAAAAAGGGTAGTGTGCACCTCCCTCCTTGTGGCTAGGGAAACCCAACCCAAAGATTTATCTAAGTTACAATGGTGAGTGGTTTTTGGACATCTCAGAAGTAACCTGGCTAGTTTATTATACAATACACCAAGACTATTTAAACTATATTGCAAAGCACCACCATTTAAGATATCACAGTCCAATAATGGTAGTATTTGAACTTCAATAATATATTTTAAAGTATCGGAATCTAAACATTTTTGATTTCTAATGAGACACCCTATCCTCTTCCCCCCCTGGCCAATTAAATTATCAACATGATTATTCTCTGTCCCCAACAGGTCCAGCAAAATAACCCAGATATTTGTATGTTTTAACTGCTTGTAGCAGAGCTCCTGACAGGTCTAGTATCTCTAACTTTGTATCCATTTTCCTTTTAACAACTGGACCAAAAAGCATTGTTTTTGTCTTTGATGTACTTCATTTTAATTTTAAATATCTAAAGTAGTTCTGTGATAATTGAAAGCCAGTCTGCAAACTAGACTGGATCTCCATCACAGAATTAATAGAATAAAGTAATGTGTCATCTGTGTAGAGGTGGTAGCTTACCCCCTCCTTGCTCTTGCCACCAGCACCGCCATTGGCACTGGCACTTTAAGATATGGACAGATGGTGTGTACAGTTTTCTTTACAATAGGTGGTGAGTGTGGGACTGGACAAGTTGGGATGGGTGACATTCCTCACCACTATTGGCCTGATGAACGGGCATTGGCAGGTGGAGTTAATTGCCAGAGCTAGGGAGAGGTCAGCCTTCATCACTCCAATAGGGTTATTTGAGTTTAAAGTAATGTCTTTTGGAATAAAGAAAGCCCTGCCACCTTCTAAAGGTTATTGAGCCAGGTGTTAAATGGTACTGAAGAGAACCCCATGGTGTAAGTTGATGATATTGCCATCTTCAGTGCCAGCTGCAAGGAACACCTATCCCACCTTAGGGAAGTGCTGGGCAGGATACAGAGGGCTGGGCTCACTGTAAAAGCTGAAAAGTGTCAGGTGACCATGGCTGAGGTGGCATACCTCAGGCTTGTAGTAGGCTGGGGACAGCTCCGTCCTATCAAGCAAAAATTGTAGCAATCAAGGCAAGGCCCAGACCTGAAACACAGAAATAGGTTAAAAGTTTTCTAGGGACTGCTGGATACTATAGAAGATTTGTATCAAACTACAGTGCCCTGGCAGCTCCCCTATCTAGCCTGCTAAAGGAAAGAATGCCTAAAAAGGTAAACTGGGAACCAGCCTGTGAACAAGCCTTTTCATGGCTAAAGGAGGCACTATGCTGTGCTCCTGTATTAGCCTGTCCAGACTATAGTAAACCACTTTTAGTACAGACAGATGCCTCAGATGTGGTATTGGGGCAGTACTTAGCCATACTTCTAACCAAGGGGAAGATCACCCAATAGTGTACCTCAGTAAGAAGTTACTTCCCTGGGAACAGGCTTATTCTATTTGTTTATTTGTTTATTTCAGAATTCAGAAAATACCTTTGAGTCAAAGACTCCTTTACAAAGGTTCCATGTCACATATAATAGATACTGACACACATTACAGTAATTGTTACAGAGTAAAATTAGGTTTGTCACAGGAACAGTTAGGCTAACATTCAGGAACTAGTGCTGTTTAAGACAGTTAAAAAACTGGATGCTTAACAATCCCTGGGAAAATAGAGTTAAGAGCTATGGGCAGGAGGCAGGCCAGAGGCCACTGTCAGTGGTAGAGGGATGGGGGGTCCGGTTCAAGTACAGTCGCAGTCACTTGTGGACCAAAGGTGGGCCCTAAGGTGAGTTTTAAAATGACCAATTCTTTGTTCATAAAGCAAGGAGGAGGGTAGGTTATTCATCCACAAGGGTGCCCTATAGCAAAAGGATCTTTGGAATTGAGCTGTGTGACATGAAGGAATGGAGAAGAGATCGGTGTCAGAGCTACAGGTGTGCTTAACTTTTGAGTCTGTGGTGATTAAAGGGGTGAGTGCAGAGGGGGAAAGGTTAAGGGTGTTTTTTTTTGCCAGGACACAGGTGTGGAACCTGATTCTGTTATCAAGGTTAAGCCAATTAGTGTCCTTATATAGTGAACAGGTATGGGTGAATCTATCACACCCTAATATCAGATGACAGGCCTTGTTTAGAACAAGTCTAAGACTACCAAGGGCTGAGATGCTAGCCCCTCCAAAAGTCAGAAGGACATAGTTGAGCAGGGAGAGTACCGAGGAGGAGATAGCAAGCTTAAGGTCCTAAGGGGTAAGGCAATGTTTATAGCGGTGCAAAAGCCCTAGCCTAATATTTAGGGCCTTAAATAATTGATGTATATGATCATGATAGGTAAGGCCAGTGTCCAAAGTGATGCCCAGATATTTAAAGGAATGCACAAATTCCAGGGGAGTCTAGGTCGTTGATAGTATTTGTGGGAAAAGCCCTATCCTGGAATTCTGCGGATGTGCGAATAGCATACCTTTGTTTTTTTTATAGTTAATGATAAGGTATTGTGAGGAGAACCAGCTTTCAACAGCGTTGAAGGAGGACTGGTTGAGTTGAAAGCTGGAGGAGAAGATGACAGCATCATCTGCATATAGTAATAGGTTGGAGGTGCAGGATGTGGGGAGGGAGTTTTGGAAGACGCTGAATAGAAGGGGAGCCAAAATGGACCCTTGTGGGACCCCAGAGAGGACAGGAGATTTGGAGGATAGGGTATTGCCAATTTTAACTTGAAGGGTCCGGTTGGCAAGATAGTCAGAGAACCATCCCACAGCTTCCTGAGAGAGACCCAGGTTGATTAAGGAGGTTTGGAGAAGTGAATGGTGGACGGTATTAAAGGCCTTAGTGAGGTCAATGAAGATCGCACCTGTGATGTGGCCTTTATCCAGAGCAGTATAGATGTGCAATGTAAGTTCAAACAAGGCAGTAGGCATGCTGTGATCCACTTTTGAACACAATGGTTCACTAAATTTATGTACAATATCTTTGAGTGGCTCTGTTGAATATTCTGCCATGTCATCATTTGGAAACTGTTATGTTCGTACAGTGGAGAATGAATGCCTTGCAGTGATGTGGGCACTAAAGTAGTTAGAACCATACATATACGGGCAGCATTTCGAGGTACAAACAGATCACAACCCCCTGGATTGGCTGGCACAAATGGGTAAAAAAATGGTAGGCTTTTAAGATGGAGCCTTGCCTTGCAGGGTTACGACATGACTGTCACTCACCTGGGATGGGCAGAAAACACAAATTCAGATAGGCTATCATGTTAGTTAGAGCAGTGAAGTGACTTTGGGAAAACTCATCCCGGCACCTTTCCACACAGCATAACACATGTCAGATATAAGTCCTTCATCAAAAAGTGTGCAGATGGTGTTAGCAGTTTCCTTTACAGTATATGGATTGTGTGGGATTTATCTTACTATTTATATAGTTTTATCCTAGCACCTATAACAAGTGTGGTCACAACTTCGATTGATCCTTTTATTATGAAATGTATTGCTTATTTGAAATTCCCGGTGAGTTCAGCCAATGCCTTTTTGACTTCATTGAAGTCCTCCTCTTGAAAGCACAACTGGTGATCCACTTTTGAATACAGTGGTTCACAAAATTTATGTACAATATCTTCGAGTGGCTCTGTTGAATATTCTGCCATGTCATCATTTGGAAACTGGTATGTTCATGTCGGGTTCCTCTATAGGTATTTTATATTAATGTCAGTATCTGTTAAAGCAACTACTTCGGCCACATAGATGTGGACTGTATTCTTTTTCCCAGATCTGAACTGGACAGTGACAAAGTCCCCTTTCTGGAATGCACTACAACAATTATGAAAAAAGTTATAACCAACTTGATTAAAGTTAAAAAAACAGACAGCAAATGATATCATCAATACTTACATGGAGGCTGAAGTGTTTGAGGATACTGGTGTTTGTGACTTTAAGAAAGTGGCTGCGGAGGTTGGAGAGGTTGAACATCCATCATGCCCAGAGGTAGATTTCAGTTGTGCTGTTGATGGTTGTTTTACAAGTGATGGTGGTAGTGTTGAACTTTGAGATGCTGACAGTAGTGGCTGAATGAGAGACACTGAAGTTGCTTTGTTCTTGTTGCACTCTCACAGAGGCTGCAGAGTTGGATCTGTTGTTGACCTAGACCACAGTTGTTACACTGCACAGCATGTCTGTTGTGTTTCAGATCTTGACTTGTGTGGTGGTGTTTGAGGCAGCAAATGTATTTGTGGTGATAACCTGGACTTCAGTGTTGGTGTTTGAGGCATTAAATGTAGTAGAGGAGTTGGTGATCTTGATCGTAGTGGTGTTGGAGACCTGGAGTCTGGCAGGGGAGGTGGAGTTGACAATCTTGAACTTAGTTGTGGTGTTGGTGACCTGGACTCTGGCAGGAGAGGTGAAGTTGGTGATCTTGACCTTAGTGGTGGTGTTGACAACCTGGACTCTGACAGTGGAGCTTGAGATCTAACAGGTGTTGGTGGAGTAAACTCTTTTCCAGTTTTTAATGAAAATACTCTCCAATTACCAGTGAAGTGTTCATTGCTGCATTGATCATTGTCATTTATATAACTGAAACAAAAGCAGCGTTCTTCTTTCATGGAAACCACATAAGGCTGCATCCCTCTTACACAATGGGTTACACGTGTGTTCGGCATGGTTTTGAGTGAACTTCTTTGCACATTCCAGAAATTTATTTCTCCTTCCTTAACAAAAAAAGGTTCATTTTACATGTAGATGTTTGTCTTTATTTTTAGGGCAAGATAGGTAGTTTTTGCCGTAGATGTACAGTTTGTGTGCATTGGTGATGGTGGCTCTTCGAGAGGTTACAGCCATCACTGCACTCTCCTTTAGCACAACGACTTCACCATCACATGGTTCTTTCCCATGACGACTCCCAAAGTAAAGTTTTTCTACACAAATTCCAAAATCTTTGGTTCCAAAAGAGGCATCAGTGAAGTTTCCCTTACTTTTATAATGTGATGGAGAACCATTTGAAAAATGTATTTGTTTTGAGATCACAACTCCTTGTTGTTGCAGATACTTTGTTGTGTGGGTAACAAAATGTTGAACAGAATGAAAATTGTGTCTCCTGTCATCAATGATAAAGATCAGTGAATTGTGTATATTGACTCCACAGCTGACTTGTGGACATCAGTAATATACCATGATAGAATTAATTGTGGCTTGATTATCTGACCAGTGTGCACCTTGTGCTTCATCCTGATAATGGCTGTTGTAATTCTTTTCAAAATCAAGACACAGTATAACCCAATTCTCTGGTACATTCCATCGGATATAATCAAATTGCTTTGACTGCCATTTAGCATTTATCAGGTGTTTAGAAAAGGGTTCAATTTCTTCTTCCAATTCTTTAATTAGGTCTTGCATCACACCACTGCATACTTTCACTCTCATCTGCTTGGACAGTGTCACTCTCTCATCCTTTTTTGTGGAAGATATGTCTTCACTTCCCCATCTTCTCCTAGTTACCAGAGAGTCCATATGATCCCTTAATAGTGGCTTTCATTTTTTTGTTTACCATTCATGCCACATTGTGAACATACCCTGTCGATACACCATTTAAAAGTAAAATCACCTTCTTTTTCACATAGTTTAAGTGCAGAAGCTTTATATTTATTCTTTATTACCAATTGTGGAACCTTGAATTGGTTGCACTTTCCTGCAATGCTGCTTAGCGTAAGACCAATGTTCAGACAGTATTCACACATACACTGCATTCGTTTATGTCGTGACATTGGATAGACATTTGCTGGATGCAGCTGGACAGATTTACTGTAGATGATGCACACATCTGGGTAATTTTCTTTGAACAGTTCATATACTGTTTGTATGGAAGATTCCAAAGCTCTCTTGGCCATCATGTCTTTCTTCCCCACAACTCTTGAGATTGGTAGCTCTCTTGAAATATCTTGACGCTGATAGAAGTTTTGTATGAGTTCAACTGTAGAAAGTGGTAAGGCATCACTTCATTTCTTTCATTTGTTGATGTAATCTTCATCAGAGACAAGCTATGTGCAGAGGAAGTTCCAGCTGAAACCAAATTCCCTATGCAGATCTAATTTATGGACTTTCTGTCTTACCAGTAGAGACTTATGCAGCAACCTTCTCATTCTCACATTGTCCTTTGCACAAGACTTTTTGATACTTTGCAGAGTACATTGCAAACTCATGGATTCCAGGAAATCTAATCTCTTCTTTTTAGAAGGTGTGAGTATACATTTGTCCTCCACTGCCTTTCTTTTTCGTGGTGTGCTTCTGGACAGGATTGCTGATATGACATCAGCAAATTTATGAGGATTGTTTGGCAATGCGTTCATGGATCTAGAAATTGCTTTCCTCCTAGCAGATGCAGTAATGAAATTAGTTTGTGGTGTATCAATGACCGTTATGGTGTCATCTGATGCCATATCCAAACAAGGTGAAATCACACTAGTCACTGAATGCATGTTTGAAACTTCAGAGCATTCTGCATTTTCTTCATCTGTGTTACGCAGTGGATGTGTGCTTCTTTTTTTCTGTGCATAAACTAAATGTCTTTTTTTGGTTATTCATTGTCTCTTTTGTGCTGTCATATTTTTTCATTGTTCCCTCTTTTGCTCTCTACACTGTGATTGCATTTTTTCCATCTCTGCTCTTGTACTTTTCTTCCTTTCCCCACATTCATTTACTGATGCTTGCTATTTTCTTTCCCTATACTGCCTTATGCACATCTTTGTCTTTTCTCTGTATTGTGCTTTTTTATCTTCAGACATACTCTTCTTATACAACTTCACCCTTTCTGTTTCACATTCATGGTGTGCTGCATACTTCTTACAGTCTGCTTTATTTCTTGCCCTGTATTCGTGCATTCTTTCCTTACTGCTCTTTGCTGTTTTTTCAGTCACTACACTAGAAGTTTCATTAGGCAGCCTTGTCTCCTCACCACCATAACCACCACAGCCAATGACTGCTTGATCGTGCTAAGTTGGTTCTGCTGTCAAAGTGTATGTCTCATGACATTCATCTAGCAAAGGAAAATTTAAAAAAATTAAAAAAATAAATAAATCATAGCATCAGCAGTCTCCTTTAAATCTCAGATGAGAACAACAAAACAATAGCATCATTACAGTAACACTGCGGTGTCATGGCAGCTCATGTGAATGAATGAAAAAAAAAATGCTGAATGAAAAAAATGCAGACTCTACTCTTGAGGTTAGTGACGATCATTTTACTCAAATAAATGTGATCACACAATTCCAAATTCATTTAAGGCACTTGTACTTATTCTTCATTTTACTAACTATAAAGATGCTTGGTAAACATTTCGGAACCCACATGTTCCTTCATCAGACCAAAGTTTTTTTCAAGTGATACAATTAAATGAACAAAATATTAATAAATAGATTGAAGCACAATATAGTAATGAAAAAACATAAAAAATGTTACTGATATATTTTGTCAGGGGGAACACACCTGATCACAACACAGTAACAGAATTCATATGTAGTTCCAGGCTGGCACTTACTGAAATTGAAAAAACAAAGGTTTTTTTAATAGGATTTTTAATCCTTTACTAACACGTTTTGAATGCCAAAGTTGCAAAGTGTAAAACTGAAATAGTAAAATACCTGGATAATCTCTATGTTTTTATCTGTTGAAAGTCCAGGTTTTAATTTGCAGTTATCTACAAGGCGTATAAATATGAGTAAATGCCTTAGATTCAAACTGCAATCATTATAATGTTGTAACATTAATTTATAAACTCCCAAAGGTTCGTTTTTGTGCTTACCCCCATAAGTTATTATTTTCTTTGATGTAACAGACTGCAGTATTCAAAGCGGACTGTCACAAGCGCATTTACCGTGAATTATCAAAGATTAATTGACTTTAAACTTTTAAATGTACCACCATTGTCTGGAATGCTGAACTACCTCACTTCAGAGGATCAAATGAAGAAGGGGCTGGGTTGCTTATAATCACGTTACCTGCAAGGTACGTGATGATATCACAATAGTGACTAGCTTAGCAACCCAGTCACAACGGAAATCAACATCTTGTGATTCATGTTGATTCCCCTTCTGCATCTAAAGCTTTTCAAAGCTGAACAGTTCGTAGATACAAAACAACCAGCATAACTAAATGTCACTTTCTCGATTAGGACTTAAATTAAATTAAATACTCGCTCTAGAGAAAAAATGTCTGATAACACACAAAAGCAGTGGTTCTGGTGGGAGTAGAACTAAACATTGCTTAAGACTCACTTCATACAGGGATTTATAAAAAACAAAAATATAATAAAATAGAAAAAAAAACTCAACGTCACATCTTGTAAACAAATCGGTGGCCGTGGTGGGATTAGAAACAAAAGACCCATATTACTCACTTTAAGGAACATTAAATGAAAATTTCCAATCTGTACAAAACATAAACCTTTTAGGTGAATAATATAATGGGATAGAATAAAAAAATCAATACAAAAAGAAGAAAAATATCTTTATGATATGTAGTAATGAAAAGAAGTCCAAAGTAAATTTTCATTTAGTCCATATTTCTTTTGATAGGTCCATAGAGTATAAATCCACCATGCTTCTCTTTGTAGAAGTTTGGTGTCCCCGTTCACCCCTCCTTTTGGTTTTGCTACCCTTTTGATTCCAAAAAATGTGAGACTTGAAATCTGATGATTGCGTTGTAAAAAGTGTCTTGCTAGTGGAGAACATTCATTGGCTCTTCTAATGTTGCTCTTATGCTCAGTTATCCTCACTTTTAATGATCTTGTAGTTTTCCCAATATAATACAGGGAACAGGGGCAGATTATGCAGTATATAACATGATCTGTCTTACAAGTTATGAAGTCTCTAATTAGGAAACTCTTATCTTGATATGTACTTTTAATTTGTTTACTTTTAACTGCACAATTGCAATGTGTACAGTTACCACAGGGAAAAAAGCCTTTAATATCACTCTTTAACCTGGTTCCTTGTTGTGGCATTGGTTTCCAGTGTTGTGTTTGAACCAATTCATCTTTCAAGGTTTTAGTTCTACATGCTGTAATCCATGGTTTATGTTCAAAAATCAAATGCCCATTATCTGTGCTCTGTAAAATATTCCAATTTCCAGTGATGACTTTTTTGATTTTATCATAACATGAGGAATATTGTGTAGAAAATTAAAATTTTCTAGCATGGTTTTCTGTTTAGGAATACTGTGGATAAGTGTACTACGTTCTCTTGCTCTTACTTTAAATTCTGCTTTCTGTATGGTCCCAGAAGTATAACATCTGTGTGCAAAACGTGCTTTGAGATCTTCGAAATTCTTTTCAAATCTTGCTGTATCTCCACTGTTTCTTTTAATTCTTAACATTTGACTGTATGGAATGTTATTCTTTAATGCTGGAGGGTGAAAACTAGAAGCATGTAATGTTGTATTCTTATCCGTTGATTTTCTGTATAAATCTGTGATCAAATGATTATCCTGTTTAATGATTTTGAGATCTAAAAATGGTATTTCTATGGTATCATAATTCAGTGTGAATTGTAGATAAGGAAAAATGGAATTAATATAAACGTTGAATTCCAATAATCGTTCATCTATGTCAGGCCAAATTAAAAAATATTGTCAATAAAACATTTATATAACACAAATGAATGTTTGTACTGTTTGGTTTAGTTGAAAATAAATTCTGATTAAAAAAAAACATGTACATGTTCACATAAGTTGGTGCCAGTGAGGTTCCCATTGCAGTTCCAGTGATTTGATGAAAATTTCTACTTTCAAACTGAAAATAATTGTTTTCCAATACAAATTGTGTAAGTTGTAAGATAAATCCTTTATCAGGAATATTTTCATCTCTGAGCGATAAAAAACGATCCATAGCTCTAAATCCTTGATTATGTGGGATGTTTGTATATAAGCTTTTTACATCTAGTGTAACTAATAAGCAGTGTTTTATATCAATATTTTGTAAGTTAAGTTTCTCCACAAGTTGTATACAGTGTTTAGTATCTCTTAAGAAGGATAGAAAAGAAGTTATTAGTCCTTTGCAATGATAGTCAACATAAATAGAGAAAGGTTTTGTAATGGAATTAACTCCAGAGATAATAGGTCTACCTGGGGGACATATAGGATCCTTGTGAATCTTTGGTAAACAATAAAAAAGAGGCACACGTGGTGATTTATTAACAAAAGCTGTGGTTAACCATTCTGGTATTATGTGTTGTTCTTCTGCTATGGTTACTATATTTTGTATATCTTGTTGTAACGTCTCCCAGGGAATTGTGGACACTTCCGTATAAGTTGTTGTGTCTTGTAATTGACTTAAGCACTCAGATTGATAGTCAATGTAATTCATAATAACTATAGCCCCTCCCTTATCTGACTCCTTTATAATAATACTAGAATCCTCCTTAAGGTTTTTAGGATCAATCTTCTCTTGAAGGCTGATATTATATTTAAGTTTTTGTTTCTCACTTTGTTTAATTATATTTTCAACTTCTCTATCAACTTTTTCAATAAAGGCAGTTATGTTTTGAGGTTGTAATGAAATGGGGTCAGAAGTAATTTTAACATGTAAAGCCCATTTCAAACTATAGTCTTGATTTGTTATTATGTTTCCATCTGAGTTGTCACTATCCCTGTTAAAAAAAATATTTTTTTAGTCTTAATTTACGATAGAATTGTTCAAGATCTAGTTTAAGTTCAAATGGTATTAATTCATGTTGTCCCTTGATCTGGTAGAATGAATTTTTCCTGCGTCACTTTTTTCTCTGCCTCCTAAATCTCTTTGTCTTGTTGTCCCTGACGTTGAAGGTTCTGGGGGTGTAGTGGATGGAGACAAATCCTGTCCCTGATGTCTATCTCCCCTAATCCATTGTGGTTGATAAAAATCAAAATAATCTTCTCTGTATGGACCCTCAAAATTGTAATTATCCCTGTATGACCTTCTATAATAATTTCGAGGTCTATAGGGGTGTTTATTATACTTATTATGGTATCTAAAATTAGCTTTACCCCTATAGTACCTATTGTCCTGTTTATCTGAATCTGTTGTATTATCTGTTATCTCAGATTCATCTAAATCATAAACTGAAGTTTGCTGACCAGATCTTTTCCATGAATAAATTCTTGCTTCCTTATAATCAATAATGTCCCTTTTAAATTTACTCAGTTTAATGTTCTTTATATGATTATCATATTCTTTTAATGAGTGTTCAATTTGCTCTAACAAGGCTTTCATTTGATTTAATGCTGAACTATTTTGTATTTCATTTTCGAAAGAATTGATTTCCTGTAACAGGGACGCTTGTTCCATTGTTATTGTTTCAATTAATAATAACATAAAATCAAATGAGCATTTAGCTTGTATACCATCCCATTTATTTTGAAAACCCTCTGGCGAAAAACCCAAATGTGATTCAACTAAAACCCTAAGTCCCCTAGGTAATTGTGTAGTTAAAAGTAAACAAATTGAAAGTACATATCAAGAAAAGAGTTTCCTAATTAGAGACTTCATAACTTGTAATACAGATCATGTTATATACTGCATAATCTGCCCCTGTTCACTGTATTATATTGGGGAAACTACAAGTTCATTAAAAGTGAGGATAACTGAGCATATGAGCAACATTAGAAGAGCCAATGAACGTTCTCCACTAGCAAGACACTTTTTACAACGCAATCATGAGATTTCAAGCCTCAAATTTTTTGGAATTGAAAGGGTAGCAAAACCAAAAGGAGGGGTGAACTGGGACACCAAACTTCTACAAAGAGAAGCATGGTGTATTTATACTCTATGGATCAATCAAAAGAAATATGGACTAAATGAAAATTTACTTTGGACTTCTTTTCGTTAATACATATCATAAAGACATTTTTCGTCTTTTTATATTGATTTTTGTATTCTACCCCATTATATTATTCACCTAAAAGGTTTATGTTTTGTACAGATTGGGAATTTTCATTTAATGTTCCTTAAGGTGAGTAATATAGGTATTTTGCTTCTAATCCCACCACGGCCACTGATTTTTTTACAAGATGTGATGTTGAAGTTTTTTTTTCTATTTTATTATATTTTTGTTTTTTATAAATCCCTGTATGAAGTGAGTCTTAAGAAGTGTTTAGTTCTACTCCCACCAGAACCACTGATTTTGTATATTATCAGCAGGGCCACTGGAAAATTGCGAAAAATTTTACCCAAAAATGCGGGGATTTTCTTGCAAAAATTGCTGGAAAATTGCCGGGGTTCACTATACATCCCAACTGCCCCCTAATAAATATTTTATTGTTTTCTGCAGCATGTATTGATCACATAAATTGTTAGATAAATGTACTGCCACTTGTAAATGCTTTTAATATGAAGAAAGATGTGTGTTTTTGAAATGCACTGTAAACTAATCATTATGTAACATATCTTCTAAAAATCAAGACATCTAAGTCATGCAGTGCTAACTAGATTTTATTCAGTAATTTACAGTTAATCTGTACTGAATATATCCTGAAACAACATATTTTGCCAGTTTCTAGATGTTAAATAACGAAGCCTGTTTAAACTACTTGCTTTGGTGCAAGAACAAAATAAACAGATAAGCAGGGTGCCTAATGAAGGTCTAGTAAGAAAAATATTTATTTTGTTAAAATAATTACTGTTCTTAATCAGCACTGTAAGTACATTTTTAAATCACATGATAAAAGTATCAAATCCTACCAGTAGTTTTTCATTACATTTCAATACAATGTACTGTTGTTCTCCTTGGTTTGCAGTGATTTTACTTGGGTTGCAATTACTTTGTCTATTTGAAGGTAACTGTTTAACTATACTTAACCTGTTCAGCATGTTTTCAGAAATGTTTCCTTTTGTAGGTTTTGTATGTGAGTATGCAGTTGCAGCAGACTGACATGTAAGAAATCATTGTCATCAACCCCCTCAGAAGCACATTGAAGTTTATAATTAGCAAGGCTATCCAAACTCTTGACACATTTGAATCAAAATCCTTTGAGATTGAAAGTATCTATACAAGGATACCCGACCATTCAAAAACAAGCATTGTGGTAAAGACTTCATTTAGGTGAATGGGGCACTTTGCACCTCTTTTCACACCTATTGTTTCAGTCTCTGTGTCAGCAAAAAGTTATCTGATTGTCTGCTTTAACACAGATTTTAAGTGTTCAGGTCTACGTATGCATGACCAGAGGATTCTGAAACCAAAGCAGGGAAGTGAATCACATGAAAGCAGAGTCACATTTGACCCCTTCTCACCTCACTCGGTACTGTTTTGGTCAAATCCAAGTCTGTGTACTAAATTGTTAGTATATCTGAGTAGATTTCCTTGAGAATTCAAATATTTTATACAATTTCAGTCAAAAATTCCATAAATGTAAGAAATTGCAAAGAAATTGTGGATTTTGTGTGGAGAAGAGTGAAAATTGCGGAAATTGAGGAAAAATTGGGCCCGCAATTTTCCAGTGGCCCTGATTATCAGACATTTTTCTCTAAAGCGAGTATTTAATTTAGTTTAAGTCCTAATTGAAAAAGTGACATTTAGTTATGCTGGTTGTTTTGTATCTACGAACTGTTCAGCTTTGAAAAGCTTTAGATGCAGAAGGGGAATCAACATGAATCACAAGATGTTGATTTCCATTGCGACTGGGTTGCTAAGCTAGTCACTATTGTGACATCATCACGTACCTCGCAGGTAACGTGATTATAAGCAACCCAGCCCCATCTTCATTTGATCCTCTGAAGTGAGGTAGTTTAGTGTTCCAGACAATGGCAGCACATTTAAAAGTTTAAAGTCAATTAATCTTTGATAATTCGTGGTAAATGCGCTTGTGAAGGTCCACTTTGAATTCTGCAGTCTGTTACATCGAAGCAAATAATAACTTATGGGGGTAAGCACAAAAATGAACATTTGGGAGTTTATAAATTAATGTTACAACATTATAATGATTGCAGTTTGAATCTAAGTTATTTACTCTTATTTATATGCCTTCTAGATAACTGCAAATTAAAACCTGGACTTTCAACAGATACAAACACAGATTTTATCCAGGTATTTTACTATTTCAGTTTTACACTTTACAACTTTGGCATTCAAAGCATGTTAGCAAAGGATTAAAAATCCTATAAAAAAAACTTTTGTTTTTCAATTTCAGTAAGTGCCAGCCTGGAATTACATATGAATTATGTTACTGTGTTGTGATCAGGTGTGTTCCCCCTGACAAAATATATCAGTAACATTTTTTATGTTTTTTCATTAATATATTGTGCTTCAATCTATTTATTAATATTTTGTTCATTTAATTGTAGCACTTGAAAAAAACTTTGGTCTGTTGAAGGAACACGTGGGTTCCGAAAATGTTTACCAAGCATCATTATAGTTACTAAAGTAAAGAATAAGTACAAGTGCCTTGAATGAATTTGGAATTGTGTGATCACATTTATCTGAGTAAAATGATATTCACTAACCTCAAGGGTAGAGAGTCTTCATTTTTTTCATTCAATTACTTGGATTATCCAATTGGCAAACTCTCCCCATTACGTTCTAAATTAAGCTCATGTGAATGTTCATGTTTGCCTTAATTGTCCGGTGTTCCTTGTTAGAGGAGGTGTTCCCTGATGTCTTAAAGGAGGTATTGGTGAGAGCCCTTCTGAAAAAAACATCATTGTACCCTGATGTCAAGGCAAATTACTGTCCTATTTTGAATTTCCCATTTTTAGGTAACATTGTTGAGAAGGTGGTGGCGCTTCAGCTTGAGGAGCATCTCGCGGCCCATGATTTGTATGATCCTCTCCAGTCTGGGTTTCATGCAAGGCATAGCACAGAAACTGCTCTAGTTTGGGTGCATAATGACCTCCTCAGGGATAGAGATCGGGGAAGGGGACAATTCTTGCTCTCCTTGATCTCTCCTCAGCTTTTGACATGGTGGACCATCGAGTGTTACTTGACTGCCTTTGGGAATTCTGTGGACTCACTGGCACTGTTATCTGTTGGTTTGAGTCTTTTTTATCCAACAGGAGGCAGAGGGTGGTGATGGGGATTCTCCTCCTCCCCTGTCAACCTGTTGTGCAGAGTTCCCCAGGGTTTGGTCTTGTCACCGATGTTGTTTGCTATGTACATGCTACCCCTGGGAGAGATCATTAGGAAGTACAGTCTGGGTTTTCCTTGCTATGCTGATGATACCCAGCTATACCTCTCCTTTGCCCCTGGGACATCTTGCACAGTAGAAGTGCTAAACAACTGCCCAGCTGAAATCAAGAACTGAATGGCCTCCATCTGGTTGTGATTGAACCCCAGTAAGATGGAGGTACTGGTGGTGGAGTTGTACAGGGGGTGTGATTGGCCTCTGGTGCAGAGACATGTCTTTGGCTTGGATCTATACCATTGAAGGCCTCCTCTAGGGTGTGCAATCTTGGTGTTATTCTTGACAGTGGGCCAACACTTGAGTTTCAAGTGTTGTCTGTTGTCTGTACCAGTTTCTATCATCTGAGGAATATCACCAGGATAAAGGCCCTATTTCCGCCACTGGACCTCCACACTTTGGTGCATGCCTTCCTGATGTTCAGGCTTGACTACTGTAATGCACTCTATCTCAGGGTCTCTGAGGGTACCCTGTGCCAACTGTAGCTGCTGCAGAACACAGCAGCAAGGCTGCTGACAGGGCAGTCAAAATACTGTCATATCACTCCAGTGATGCATCAACTGCACTGGCTGCTGGTTAGGTGGAGGGTCCTCTTTAAGGTGGGTTCGCTCACTTTTAAGGCCCTACACAGCCTGATCCCTGGCTACCTGAAAGACCTTCTTGCACCTGCTTTCTTGGTCCACACCCTCAACTCTTCCTCTAAGGGCCTCCTAGCGATTCCCAGGATGAGGTTAAGAACTGCTGGTGACAGAGCATTCAGTGTTGCTGCTCCCATCCTGTGGAATTCACTTCCTTTAGCTGTTAGGGAGGCCCTATCTGTTGAGATTTTTAAGGCCCAGCTCAAGGCCTTATTGTACAGTCAGGCCTTCCCGGACTATGTTATTTAGTCCCTTACCTGTCTTTTTTTTAATTAAGATAAATCTGATATTTTAGATTTAGAGACTTTAAAGGCAGCTGAACTTGAGGATAGTTATTGTATAGAAAATCTTGCTTTATTCTGCTTAGAACATTGTATTTTATTTATGCATTATATTTATTGATTGATGTATGGTGCCCAGAACTTCCGGGATGGGCATCTCTTTTAAATAAAATGTGCCTTGCCTTGCCATTACAAAGACCCCAAGCACACCGTTGTTCTTGTGATGAACATTACTACAGTGGCTCAATGCAGACTGACAGCATAAAAGGTAAAGACAAATTCAACAGGAGTACTTACACATAACTGTGCCATCTGCGACAGGCCCCGCAAGCAGTGCCTTCTGATGCAAGATGTTCGCATAACCACAGTTCACCCCCCAGCTTCAAAGCTGAGGTCATTGTTCATCGAATGGCTCAGCAAGACAAGCAAAAGAAAACTTAGCCACTGCTCACTGACTTGAAACCCAAGGGGGCTTAGTTGAAGTGGGTGCGAGTACCCATGACATGCAGGGAAACCTCTGCCGCACTTGAAAGAAAACCAATCCAAAATCAAAACTGAGGTGTAACAGCAGCTCACGTGAATGTTCATTACAAAGACCCCAAGCACACTGTCATCATTGTGATGAACATTACGACAGTGGCTCAATGCAGACCGACAGCATAAAAGGTCAAGACAAATGCAACAGGAGTACTTACACACACTTGTGCCATCTGCAACAGGCCCCGCAACCAGTTCCTTCTGATGCAAGATGTTTGCATAACCACAGTTCACCCCCAAGTTTACAGCTGAGGACAGACAATAGAAAACGTGGCTCACCCACATGCACCAATGCCCGATGTGCAGATTAGTATTCTCCATTATCCAGTGATCTCTCAGAGGATCAGGATACGAGGTGTAAAGAACAGCATTGTCTGTGTAGAAAAGGTTGCTGGGGCAGGATTTAGGCAGGTGGCTGAGGTAGATGCTGAATAGCAGGGGACACAGGATAGATCCCTGGGGAACTCCTGAGCACACAGGCAGCATAATAGATTGGGTTCTAGATGAAAGACAGCTGGAGAACCATGAGAGTGGACAATGAGATACCCCAATTTGTTGTAATGTGTTAAGAAGGAGGGCGTGAGAAACTGTGTCGAAGGCCTTTGAGAGGTCTATGAACACGGCCCCTACGAGGTGCCCCTTTGTCAAGTGTGGAGTGCAGGGAGTTAGTGAATTCTGTGAGGGTGGTTGTAGCACTATGACCAGCTCTAAAACCAATGCTGCTCACTACATAAGAGGTTGTGTGTGAGGAGGTAGTCAGTGAGCTGATTGGCCATGATCTTTTCAAGGGCTTTAGAGAATGGCAAAAGAATTGAGATGGACCAGTAGTAGTTTGGGAGGGAGCTGTCACCACATTTCAATATTGGTGTTATCATGGCCATTTTCCATGAGGTTGGGAACTGGCCCAGGTGCAGGGACAGATTTAGAAGGTCCATGAATGTGGAGATAACTGAGTCTAGTGCAAGATATAGGATATGCATATCGAAGGTGTTTTTGCAGTAATTGGAGCACTGGAGGGCTTTGGGTAGGTAGGCTTTTGCTTCTGTAAAGGCAATGACTGAGTTTGAAGGGGTGGAGGAGCTCAGGCAGTGGGGTAGGCTGAATTGGATTGAGAAGGTTGCTAGGGAGGACGAAGTGTCTGTGGTCATAGTACCTTTAACACTAAATTGTTGGGGGGCAAGAGCGGGATTAATCATTAAGCTCCTTGATGTTATACCAGAACCTTCTTGTGCTTCCCCAGGAGGTGGCTAGGGTGGTTCTGTAGTGCTCTGCCCTGGTCTTGCAGATTTCTCAGGTACACTTATTGCAGGCAGCATTATAGGCCTGCCTATCACTTAACAAACCAGAGGCAGTGGCACAATGACAGAGGTTGTCACGCAGTTTGACCTGTTGTAGGAGTTCCAAAGTGATCCAGGGGGTGCTACATTTCTTAGTGGTCACTTTAATGGTCACTTTGATATAAAGATGAGGAATAGCTTAAGCAGGTGACCATTACAGGTAGGGAAAATGGACAAGACTTGATGGGCCTGTGGTCCTTTTCTGCTGACAACTTTTATTTCTCAATGTAGGGTATGAGAGTCTAGGCATTTAATGCATTCCTGAGGTACTGTGAGGACACTGTCTGTGGTCTTGTGCCTTGCAATGCACACCAGGCATGCATTAAATGTCTAAAAACACACACCGTATCGTGGGTTATTGCTTACAACTCCCCATGTGTATGCCACTAATTTTGTGATAGGAAATGTTTGCTGAGATTCTGTGGCTGCATAACCACAAGGCCAGTGTCTAGCTGCATACAATAAAGAAATACCTTTGCTCAAAAATTATATCTGACAATACTCAAGTCAGAAAGATATATTGCATTTCTGAGGCTACATTAACCATGCCATAAGGCCAATGGCTAGTTACCCTAAAAAATATAAACTCTTTGCTTAGAAATGCATCAAATCTGCCAGTATACTATTAATATATGGCCCATTAGCCAAATGCTGCTATTGTATCGAGCAAGTAAGATTCATTTAACTAGCTCTGTGAGCTTGTACTGGAGAAGGCAACACTTCTGAGATGTTCACTAACTGGGCCAGTGTCGAAGTCTGTCGGGCTGCAGTGAGTGTAAACTGACAGTGCTTGTGCTTGATTTTTAAATGAAACACTACAAACTGATAGGTCTCAGTACCCAGATGAATAAATTGCAGTAGAGCGAGCCTCTGGGGAGAGGTAGTATTTGCTACACTGTTGCATAGCAACTGGAGCCTGTTACGAGTCTAAGACATGGTTCATAGCAGAAGGAATTGTTAGTGCAGCATTTTCTGGTGAAATCAGTAGAATCATGCACCACATGAGGTGCACTGTAGAGACTTATAACAATTTTCTTGTAAAACTGTGCTTTTATTTTACTTTTGGGGATTAACAAGGGTTCAGGAAGACTGTAAACTACTTCCAGTGACCACATTACATAGGCAGGTCCCTGAGCAAGCAGGGCGAGCTTGGGTGGTGTGCCGTGTGGGTTCACACATGGAGACATGTGCATCTGCATGTGTCTGCTGTGTCCACTGTCAGACACAAGGGACAAGGCCACAACAGAAAGTAAATCTAATAAATGTAAATAGGCATAGTGTTAGAATAAATACAAGGGTATCAAAATGGAACTGCAATATACCAAATGCATAAGGTGTCTGATGTTTGTGTTGGGGACGTATGAAGAAGGATACAGCTGTATGAAATGCAAGCAAATTAAAGTTCTCATTAAAGAGACAGAGGACTTAAGGAATAGGCTCAAAACAAAATAAAATATAGCAGTATTAGAAACTTTTATAGAGTCTATGGCTGAAGAGATAGCTACAGAGGAAATAAGTAACAAAGAAGTACAAGAGTGGGTCACTGTTAGTAAAAATAAAGCAAAATACAGGGGTAAACAAATATACAACAGTGCATCTGTTACAACATTTAATCACTTTACTGTATTGGATACCTCAAATGACAGTAATTTTAGGACCAAGACTAATACTGATATGGAGGAAAAAGCTGTGTTAAAAAAATGGATATAAATGTAGATGGAGGAAATACAAACACAAACACCAGGACCCAAAACCTTAACACAGACAATACACAGACACCAACCTTGAATACGATTGAAAAAACCAAAAGAGATTATATTACTTGGGGATTCCACTTTATGAGGGATTAATGCAATTGTATGTAAAGATGAGAACACAAACACCATGGTTTGCATGTGTCCAGTTATACAAATTCAAGAATTAAAAGAATTATTGGATGGCTGCTTAAAGGTGACAGGAAATGATTTTTACATAGTTAACTGACCTTCTATCTTCTTTTCCATGCCAGTTATGTATTCTGATATGCTTTAATGATATTTTGATAACTAAATAATCTAGCATTGGGGTGCCTTCAGATCTACACTGAGTTCCACTCTCCTCACCAGCTACTGCACTTGATTTTCATATCTCTAAGACATTCTATGATATCACAGACTCCTGTTCCATGTCATTCATCTAAATGGCCTGGAAAGGAGTTTGTGATGTCATAGAACGTTCAGACAGTATGCAAAGAGACAGCAGCAACTCCTGAGCAGAGGGATTCAGGGTAGTTACAAAAGCAACACAATTAGATTATTAATTTAGCAAAAAAGGTCAAAAGTATATCAGAATACTGGGTATCCAATAAAAGAACAACTGGAGGGCATCTAGAGGTGTAAAAACTGTTTTCTATCACCTTTAAGAAATACTGAGACACCCTTGGTGATCTTACAACCAGGGGTAAATGATATACTGACTAAAAGAGAGGGTACCATGGCAAAATATGATAATTAATTCAGGAGGTAAAAAAGTATACGAATGATATTATATCTGGTACTCTACCTACCTTTAATTGTATCATTACAAAAATTTGGAAATCAAAAAGCTAAATACTAAGCTATGGGAAATGTTCCAGAAAGAAGGGATTGGGTTCATAGATGCACATACTATTTTTAGAAACAGTTCTTTATATAAAAATGATGGAATGCATTTAAATAAGATGGGGTCAAGAATTCTTGGAAACACAATAAAGAAAATTATAGTGAATCACCTAAACTGGACACAGAGGGGTGTAAAAAATAAGTGAGACACCTGAGCTGGGAACATCACAAAAAGGAAGACAAAGTAAAAACAGTATTGACCACAAACCCATATATTGTCTCTTGTCAAATGCTAGAAGTCTGGATGGCAAATTTGAGGAGTTAGAACTTCTCAAGAGAGAAAAGGATATTAAAATTGCAATACTGACAGAAACCTGATGGGAGAATAGGGATACTTGGGGGAAAGGATATGAAAGGGTATAATTTATACAAAAGTTGAGGAAATACAGGAAGGGGGGAGGTATGGCAATTTACATACATAAATCATTACAAAGTTTAGAAATAAGTTCAAAAGGATTACATGTAGAACATCTGTCAATAAAAATAATTCCTGTAGGAGCTACAAAAACAGTATTAAAGGTTTTGTATCATCCACCTTCAATTTGCAGGGAGAATGATCAAGAGATTTTACAATATTTAGAACAAGTAAATCCATCTGATAATATTATGCTGGCAGGAGATCTAAACTTGGCAGGCATAGATTGGGAAAATCAAATACAAAATGGGAGTATTTAGATTTATTTAATTTAAAAGAGATTATCCAAACAGTGAAACAAAATACTAGAAGTAGCAATATATTGGATGTCATTCTGAGAAATATGTGGCAAAGTATAACTAACATTAGGGTAGGGTCACCGTTAGGAAGTAATGACCACCAGATAATTTGCTTTCAATTAACAGATTTGCCATTGGAAAAAAAACGGTGAAACAAAAATTACAAATTTCAAAAAGGCAAATTTTGGGCAAATTAGAAGGGCTATAAAAAAATTGGCATTGGAAAACAGCTCTTCAAAATCTGTCTGTTGATGAAATGTGGGACTTATTGATAAGCAAGATTATAACTGTAACAAATGAAAATATTAAATATAGATCTAAGTAAAGTAAAAAGAAAATAAATCCAATATGGTTAAGTCAAAAATTCAAAAAACTCATTAAACTCAAAAACCAAATGTTCAAGCAGTTAAAACAGAACAATATTAGTCTCTATACATATAGGGACCATCCAGGGAAAGTAAAAAAAAAAGCCATCAAAGTGACTAAGTCTACATTTGAGGAGCAGCTGGCTAAAAATAGTATAGATAATTATAAAAGTTTATTTTCTTATATAAACAATAAAAAGGTAATACACAAAGTATAGGTCCTTTTAGGGATGAAAAGGGGGAAATAGTAAAAGAAAGGGATATGGCAAATATATAGAACAAATACTTTGGTTCAGTGTTTAATCAAAAGGGTTAGTGTGTAAAAGATAGTAATTATACAAAATCAATAAAAAAAAACAAATCATCATAGATATAAAGCATGTATAATGAATAGTCTTAAGAACATATACAAAAATAAATCTCCTGGGTCAGATGACATCCATCCTAGAGTAATTGCTAAGATTTCAACTGAGTTGGCACCATCTGTGATACATATTTTCCAGAGATTCTTGGATAGTGGGGAAGTGGCTTCTAAATGGAGGGAAGCTTATGTTGTACCAATATATAATAAGCATTTGTCAATGCTGAATGTTGTTGCACTGGCATTGGCATTGGCAGTGCCAGAGCTAGAGACGCATAATAGGAATGGCAGTGAAGTATTGAAGTGATGCCAACCTCACCCCCACCCTGTAGAGAGTGACAGGCATTGGGGTATGCCTTTGGGTCATCAGCTGTAGCGCTCATGCCATTGTGCCTCACCCTTCCCTGTAGACACTGACAAGTGTTGGGATGTGCTTTGGGGTCTTTGAGAGTTATACTTACCCCATTACGTAAGGAAATACGTTGACGTGGGTGCAGTAGAGGAGTGTGGGGTGAACTTTGTGGCCGAACAGTGCAAGACACACCATGATGCCTGTCAGTGGCTGCAGGGTTGGGGGGGTGGAATGTCATGAGCATTACATCTGATGATCCCAAGTCACACCCCTGATGCCTGTCAGTCTGTACCGGGTGGGGTGCTACAGTTGGAAACCCTAACACCGTAGGCATGTGGTGGTAGTTTCACTCCACATTTTCAACATGGGCTGCTTGTCTGGCCACCTCATGAAAAGCGGCACAATCACTTTGTTAGCTTAAAGGTGGTTTTGTACAGCGGCTGTGCCATTTGGTGACAGAGGGACGAAAACACATTTTTGGGCAGGATGTGGAGAAAGACAGCTTTGTTCATGAGGAGGCATACAAAAATGGCAATTTTGATAATCTGGAGTGACAATATAAAATATTGGTGAAGCAATGAGCATGTATACAAACTGCACAACACATGTCTGTAACCCAATTATTTTTGGGAGTTTGTTACCCACATTTGTAACATAGGCATTTTGGGACCTCCCCTTATGAACAGTGTTGCTGTAATTCTGTTAGTCTGTCCCAAAAGTTGATTTCCCGCAGCGACCATGCCACTGTGTGCCACAGGTGTGGGAACACATTGTAGGCAGGATGTGAAAAATGACAGCTGTACTGTTCATAAGGAGGAGTGAAAAAATGCCAATGCTGAAAATCTGGCATGGAAATATTGCAAATTTGCGAAGTTACAAGGGTGCGTGAAACTGCACAACACACGCTTGCAACACAGTTATTTTAAGGACTTTTGGCACCAAATTTTTAACATAGGCATTTAGGACCTCTGCTCATGAACAGTGTCACCGTCATTTCTTCAAACTGTCCCAAAAAGTGATTTCGCACGGCGACCATGCAATTCAGTCCTGGAAGTGCAAAAACACATTTTGGCCAGGATATGTAAAATGACAGCTGTATTGTTCATCAGGAGGTGTGTAAAAATGGCAATTTTGAAAATCTGGAGTGAAAATATTATAAATTCATGAAGTTACGAGCGTGAGTGGAAAAAGCACAACACACACTAGTAAAACAGCCATTGTTTTGATTTTTCCCACCAAATTTGCAACATAGGCTTTTTGAAAGCCCCCCTCATGAACAGTGGCACTGTCATTTTGTTAATCAGTCCCAAAAGATGATTCCGCACAGTGACCGTGAAATCACCTTTCAGGGAAGATTAACGTCATGACAGTGCCAGAATTCATGAGGAGGGGTCCCAAAACACCATGTTGAAAATTTGGTGCAAAAATTCCAAAACATGCCTGAGATATGCATCAAAGTTGAAAAAACCCTATTTATTCCATTATATAGCTTACCAACATTTCCTCAGTTCGTGGTCAGCTTTGAAGAGTGCAGACGTGTTCCCAGTCCACTGAAGACCATCGCATCAGACTCTGAAGGTAAGTATGGGGTGAGGGGGGTGTGGGGAGGCAGGGTGAGCAGTGTGTGGGTGTGGAATGTGGGAGGGGGCAGGAGACCTGAGGGACCTTTTTTATAGGTTAAAAAAGATCGGGGGCAGTTTTTCTTTGCAGGGCTTTGGCATGTTGGGTGGGGTCCTCAGTGTACCAACTAAGTGTTTTTGTGTGGGGGATGCTGTAGCCAACAGGGATTGAGCATCCCTGTCTGCACACAACGAAAGGGAGGCAAGAGCCGAGGGGGATTGGGCACCCCCTCAGCATATAACAAATGGAGGGGATGCATTATTCTAGCAGGGAGTGGTCTCCCCCATCAGCACATACATTGAGGCAGAGCATGCCAACAGGGAGATTGGGCACACCCAAAGTCAGCAGTATAGCAGGCAGTGTGCTGCCATGTTCATTTTTTCACCACCAGGGAAAGCACTTCAGGAGGTCCATTGCATATGATGAACTTAATTCTCATTGCAGCAGACCTTTCGATTGATCTCATGGCCACATTAAGTATGCATGGTGTGGCACTGACATGCAGGCTGATTTGAGAATGAGGGATGCACCTACTGATGCATGCCCTGCCTTCGCCCAACAGTGACCGCACCTCCAAATCTGCACTACCACAAGATGTTGGCAGCGCAAGCGCGCCCACATAAAAAGGGAAAGAAAGATTCCCAGAGAATTAAAGACCAGTGAACTTGACCTCTGCTTTGGGGAAAATACTTGAAGGAATAATCAAAGAACATATTCTCCTAATACTAGATAAAAATCAAATATTTGACTCAACCCAACATAGGTTTACAAGGGCAAGATCTTGCCAGACAAATCTCCTGCAGTTTTGTGGGAAGGTGAGCAGGGCTTTGGAAGAGGGTAGTTCAGTGGATGTGGTGCAGCTGGACTTCTCTAAAGTTGTTGATAAACTACCACACTCTGAGTTAATTGAAACACTTTATGAACAAAATACAAAAATTAATTTTATAAATTGGATAAGAGCTTGGTTGGAGAATAGATGGCAGAGAGTCATAGTAAATGGTGTACTTTCAGAATGGATTGCAGTGATAAGCAGGGTCCCAGAGGTATTGGTCTTGGGACTGTGTTTGTTCAATTAGTATATATCCACCTTATAGTGGAAAATAGAAAATATTTGGATCATGAAATTTGTAGATGATTGTAAAGTGGTAAGTGTTATAAAAACATTACAAGATCAAACAAAACTGCAATATTATCTTTCCCATATAGAGTCTTGGACACAAAAGTATAAGCTCAAACTGAATGGGGATAAGTGCATAGTCCTTCATTTCAGGAAGAGAAATGCAGCTTATGATTATAAGATTGATACAGATGTGCTTAAAGAATCTGTGGCAGAGAGAGATATGGGTTTTTTGTAAAAAATGACCTTACCTCTGGAACTCATTGTGATCAGATGACAGGCAAAGCAAACAGAATACTAAATTGTATTTGGAGACACATTAAGAGTAGAGCCAGAAAAGTTTTGATGCCACTGTATGGATCATTGGTGAGAACACAACTTGAGTATTGCTCTCAGGTGTGGGCACTGTATAAGAGGGTTGAGACAGATAGAGTGTAGAGGGTCCAGAGAAGAGCTACCAGAGCAGTAAAAGGCTTGGATACTATGACATATGAAGAGAGGATGAGGAATTTAAATCTTTATTCACTGGCATGTAGACATTGCAGAGGGGATATATTAGTGTATAAAGCTTTTCAGGATCATAACCTGAGATTGGACTTGGGGATTGAAGTAAAACAAAAGAATTATAATAGTAGAAGTCATAGTCTACAGATAGATTTACAAAGGTGGAGACTGTTAAAATGGAGATATTGGTTCAGTCAAAGGGTGGCACCTCATTGGAATACACTTCCATCAGCAGTAGTCGAAAGTCCATCACTAGAGAGTTTCAAAGTAAGATTGGACAATTAGTCATAACAAAATATATGAGTACTAGTAAATTAAGTTCATATAAAATAGGTATATAGCAAGCAGATGGGTGTAAGCCTTATTAAACCTTTGTATTCACCATGATACTATGATACTATGTTGAATTTTCTGAGTCACTCACTAGCCCTGCTGGTTAATGACTGCAAAACTTAATCGTTTTGACCCCTGCATCAATTATTTCTTTATACATTTAGGAGGACCTAGCAGTTGCAGCCGAGTCCCCTACAATTTATTTGTGACTCCTAAATGCATCTTGCAATCCCTATGAACCACCAACGTGAAGTAAAGTCACTAGAACCAAATGTAACTCAGTGGCAGTCACCAGTTGCAACCCAAGAAAGAAAACACTTTTACCGGTGGTGATGGTAGCTACTGCCACCGAGTAGCCCTCAGGTCCAGTAACTTTGCCTCATGGGGAGGGTGTGCACTTTTGGTCTGGTTTGCCTATTGCAGTGAACATCAGTAATTGTTTAGTGTGCCATGGGCCTGCATATTAGGTCTAGCATGGCTTCTGTGGGAGTAAACAATGAAGATGTGGTCCATGGTATGACATGGACTAATTCATTCAAACAATAAATTGCACCATTGACATATTAGTACAATTGGAAATAGACCCATTATATACTTCTAAATTAAGGAAATCAACTGTGAAGTTACCTATGAATAGAATTTTGAACAGGATGGGGGATTTGACACTCCAGAATAGCTTGGCTAAAACTGGAATAAATTCCCTCTTGAACTAACTGAGATTGTTGATTTGCACAAGTTTAAATCCAAGTTGCATAACTTTTTGAAGGTTCAATATCAATGCTTTAGATATTTTTTTTAGTTTATTGTTTCTGAATCTGTTTGTATGCTTGATGTATATATTACGTAATTTTGTAAATTTTCATTTGTGATTTATGTTCATGTTTCTGTATTGTCTTAATTAAATTGCGACCTTTAAAAAAAAAACAGGAATTTGTTGTAAATAAAGTATTTTCCCCAACAAAATTGCCTGTATAAAAATAAAACTTATTCAATCAAGATGTTTACTCCCACAGAAGCCATGCCAGGCCTACCATGCAGCACATGGCACACCAAACAATTACTAAGATTTATAGCAATAGCCAAAGTGCCCTAAAATTGCATGCCCCCCGCCATACACAGTAGGTTAAGTTCCAGGAACAGAGGGTGACTGGGTGGCAGTTGCCACCAGCATCACACTCAGTAAGAAAGCATTTTCTTAACACCCTCAACACCCTCTATTCCAGTAACATTGCAGAAGCTATGTCCTACAAGTGTTTGACAAATGTTATTTGTGCTATCGTGTACATCTATTTCAAAGAATTATTCTCCACAGAGCATGTGGTGGAACCATGGAATAGCCTGCCGGAGGGGATGATGAGAGACAAGACAGTGGGAGGAATTCAAGCAGGCAAGGGACAGACAATGTGGGATACTCAGACAGGTAGCTAAGTAGGGGGTGGACACCAAGGGCAGACTTGATGCATCATACAGTTCCCATCTGCCAATGTCTGTTTCTAAAACTGTTAGCATTCCTCCTTTTCAGTACTTCTGTACAGTCTGCTCACTTTATTGCATGTAATCAAAATGATCTATATTGTGTACCAAATCTTTGCATACTATCTATCATGTTCCCCTACCCCACTGGTCTCACCAGGAGATGAGCAACATGTTGCTCAGCGTGCCATCCTGGTTAATCATTTCAATAAATCATTGTGGGAATTTTGGTGCACTTTTAAGCTTCTTTTGCTACTACGTGAATCTCAGTATTTGTTTGGTGTGCCATGTGTTGAATGTTAGGCCTAGCATGGCTTGTGCGGGACTAAACAATTGCTTTACATCACATTTTATTCCCACAGAAGCCATGCTAGGCCTAACATTCAGCACCTGGCTCACAAAACAATTACTGACATTCAGAGCAACAGTGATTGGAGCCTAAAAGTACACTCACACCCTCACTCATGAGGAAAAGTTACTGGAACAGAGGGTGACTGGGTGGCAGTCACCACCATCACCGTCCCCAGCAAGAAATTATTTTACATCAAGTCTAATCCCAAAAAAGCCTAGCTGGGCCCTGGGCCTAACAAGCATCATGGCACACCAAATGATTACCGAGATTCACTGCAACAACAATAAGAAAATAAAAGTGCACAATGAAACCCAAGTGATGCAAAATTAGAACCAAAGGTGATGCTTTGGCAGTCACAACCAGTGACCACACTAGCCAAAAAAACCACAAAAAACCAAAAAAAACAGTATTTTAAATCATTTGTACTACCAAAGAAGCCATTGTAGGCATACAGTGCAACACACGGTGTAAACAATTACTGAGTTACATTACAACAGTAGCCAAACAAGCCTAAAAGTGCACAAATACAATGAAAATTGTGAAACATTACTGGAACCGGGGTGACCCAGCATCACACATAGTAAGAAAATATTTTCTTATGGTGGTGATGCAGGTGGTGATTGCCACCCAGTCATCCTTCCATTCCAGTAAGTTTGCTTCATTGAGGGATTGGGGTGCACTTCTAGGATTGTTTGGCTGTTGCAATGAATCTCAGTAATAGTCTGGACTGTGTGTTGCATGGTATTCCCAACATGGCTTCCATGGTAGTATGTGTGATGTAAAATAATGTTTTCTTGCAAGGGATGAAGCTGGTGGTAACTGCAACCCAGTCACCATCAGTTCCAGTAATCTTACATTCATTTTTTGAATTTGTGCACTTTTAGGCTCCTTTGGCTGTTGCAGTAAATCTCAGTAATTGGTGTGCCAGGTGCTGCATGTTAGGCCCAGGGCATAGCATGGCTAGAGAGTAAACATGATGTAATATTTTTTTTTCTTACTGGGGGGGTGACACTGGTGGGTACTGCTACCAAGTCGCCCTCTGTTCTAGTAACATTGTCTCAATTGGTGGTGGGGGGGTCATGCACTTTTAGGCGTATTTGGCTTTTGCAGTGATTCTCAGCAATTGTTTAGGCCATGCAGCAGTTATCTTACATAGTGCAGATTGATCAGGGCTACTGCAGTCAACCCTCTACTTGCTCATCTTAACTAGTGAAGGTTTTCTTTGGCTGTTAATGAAGTTGACAATGTCCTTTCTAGACCTCATACTAATCTCCCGCAGTGAGCCAGATGGCCTGGTGTGTAAGAGCTGAAATCATCTGGTAGTTCAAGAGTGGAATCCCACAAAAGACTCCATGCAAGTCATTATCACTCCACTGTTAGGACATTCAGCTAGTGCCCAGGGTGTGGTTAAGCACAGAGTGCTGCTAAGTCACTAACTTCCATTTTTCTGAAATGTGTCTGGCAAAATGTAATATATTGAGAGCAGTGCCTCTTGTGCCCCTTTTTTCCTTGAATGTCCATATCCGACATGTCAGTAATAAAATGCTAACAAGTATATATGGGCTGCTGTACAGGTGGTGGGGTTTATCCAAGCCTCAGCATAGCTGCTCCCTATCCACTCCCTGTCTCAACCATGTACACTCCATTGATGCCACTGCAGACAGACTGAAATGATCACCAATAGACTCACAACAGCCATTACTGGCAGATGTTACTGTCCCCAGCACTTACTTCTTAATGGACAGTCAATGCAGTTCATGCTGTCGCACTCTTATCCAACCCAGCAAGTCCTTCCAACCTTACAAAAAAAATATATATATTTTGGAGAATGTATGATACGAGCTCTGTGGGAGTAAATATGATGTAAAATAATGTTTTCTTACTAGGGGTGAAGCTAGTGGAGACTGACACCCTGTCACTCTCTGTTCCGATAACTTGGCCTCATTTTGGGGGGGGTGAAACTTTAGGCTTGTTGCAGTGATTCTCAGTTATAGTTTGGTGTGGACTAGGTGCAACATGCAGCACATGAGGCGTTAAATAATTACTGAGATTCACTGCCAATGGAGCCCGAAATTGCATATCTCCCACCACACACACACACACACACACACACACACGAGGTAAAGTTCCTGGAACCGAAGGTTATTATGTGCCAGTCAGCACTAGCATCACTCCCAGTAAGAAAACATTTTACATTATGCTTACTCCCACAGAAGCCATGCTAGGCCCGGCATGTAGCACCTGGCACAGCAAACAATCACCAAGATTCACAGCAACAGCCAAAGGAGCCTAAAAGTGCCCCCCCCCCTCCAAAGAGTTGAGTTCCTGGAACTGAGTGCAACTGGGTTGCAGTCACTGCCAGCATCACCCCAGGTAAGAAAATATTTTTTTACAGGGGGTGATGTTGAAGGAGACTGCCCCCCCAAGACACCCTTCATTCCAGGAACTTTGCACTGTTATGGGTGACAGGTTTCTTTTAGGCTCATTTTGCTTTTGCAGTGTATCTCAGTAATTGTTTGGTGTGTCATGTGATGCATGTTAGGACTAGCATGGCATATGTGGGAGTGAAGGTGATGTAAAACTATTTACTCCCACTGATGCCATGCTAGGCCTAACATATCCAGAGCAAGAGAGGTCTCATTAGGGATACCCCAGGGATCAACACTGGGGCCCCTACTCTTCAGCCTCTTCTTAAATGACCTTCCCACAACCTGTGACACCAAACTAATACTATATGCAGACGATGCTGTGCTCCTGAGCAGCAGGACATCTCATGCTGCCCTACAATCTGAGCTGCATAACTCCTTCTCCAAACTTGAGGACTGATTCTGTGTGTCATAAGTTGCTACTAAACTACAAGAAGACCAAGGCTATGCTTATGTCCAGCCCCCACAAAAAAAATAAGCACCACCCCCTCATCATCTCCAAATCAAGCAGTGAGCCACTGGAACAAGTTCACTTGTTCAAGTATCTGGGGGTCATAATAGATGATACCCTCACATCTGCGCTTGCTCATCATATTGACTCTCTGGTCAAGACAGTCAGTACCAAGATTGGAGTCCTGTACAGGCACAGGCAATACCTCTCTCTTGGGTCCCTCCACCTCTCAGTCCACAGTTCAATTATATCTACTATTGACTATGGACTACTGGTCTATGGGGTGGCAATGGATAAGATGCTCAAGAGAGTTCAGACTGTGCTCAACAAAACATTCAGACTCACCCTGGATGCTGAGTGTGGCACTCACACCTGTACTCTGTCATTAAGAAACAGGATCACATTCCAGACTTGCATCCTAGGGAAGAAGGCTTTAATGGGTAAAACGCCACCTTGTGTAGGCAATTTGATCAAGGTGGCCAACTCATTACAGGTCACCAGAGGGAGGACTAGAGGGGCCTTGGCTATCCCCTTCTGTCACACCTCACTTGGGCAATGTGCAGTTGCCTATCGGGCCCCCTATGGATAAATGAACTCCCTGGGCACCTTTTGGCTACCAATAGTCTGGCACAATTTAAAACTGACCTCAAACAGCACCTAATAACACTTTAAGTGCCAAGGCTATCCAAATGCAATCACAATGATGGTGCGTGTCCCAAGCCCTGTCAGCAATGTGTGGCATGTACAGTGCCAGTGGCAATGCCAGGGCAGTGCAGCTATGGAACATGGAGTGGCAGGGGCCTTGTGCCCCAGTTCTGGGCTGCACAGAGTGAGCAATCCCCATGGTGATGTGTGCTATGGAGTGTGGGCAGCCATGCCTGTGTAATGGACACATTGACAGAGGTCGACACAGTGAAGGGACATGATGAAGGTGCCACTAGATACAGTGGTTATGTGCCAAGGGCAGAGACTGTGTGCAGACCCATCCCACAACATGAGTGGACCCAGCCATCCAGTACCCATGGAAGCCCTCCCGCTATACCACAGCACCTGTAAAGAGTGCTATGTTGCTGTCACACTGGCCTGTTGGGAGAGCATCAGTCCAGCACCATACGTGAAGCGAGGAACAACAACAACCATATACCCAGGACAGGACTGTACGACTACCCGTGAGACTCATGGTTACCCCACCCCTGTGATACCTATCCATGTGAACACACTGCACAACTCCACAGGATACTGACAGAGCAAACCACAGCACCCAAATCCAGCCAGTGACACATGGCACACATGGCAGGGGCCAGAGGTGTATGATGCCTGTGTTCCAAGCCAGGCTAGTGGAGGGTGGATGAAGCAGTGAACATTGTAACCCGGGCCACAGCTGGGCATGATGGGAACGCACATCTGAGTAGGCCTCGGACCCCGAGCATCAGATGGATAGGGAGGAGGACAGTGGAGGAGGGTGTGCACTGCACAGCAGGCATAACAGTGAGGGTGCCAGGGCACAGGCAGCAGAGGGCAGCGTGTAAGCCCTGTGGTCCACTGTGAGCACATGCAGGAGAGGATACTGTCAGGGGTGGTGCATAGGCACCAGGCATGGCACAGGACCAACAGGACTGTGTGCTGGCTACCTGTAGGGGCAATGTGGATGTGATGGGGTTGTAGTGGTGTTGATGTGGTACCACAATATGCAGGTGACACACTGTGGAACCATGATGTCTTTGGGAACATGTGAGTAGAGGCTGCCTGGTGGGCTGTCTGGCTGTGTTCTCCAAGCAGCTAGTTACATATCTAACGAGGGCCACCCATATCCTGTGTGGCCCTAGTGGATGGGGATTATGTGCAGAACATTGTAGTGACAGAGGCCCTGGCTGCATGGGACCTTGACACAGTGTGGAATGGCATGATGGGGGGGGTGACTGTGCAGGGATGGTGTGACAAGGCAGTAGGGGGCCAACTTGAAATTCATGTGGGACACACCTAAGGGTCACCTGAGGAGGGCAGGCTCAGGTCTGGATCATGACAGAAGATTGGACATCACATAGCAGGGTATAGAGGTAGCCACAAGGCCCTGTGCCAGGCCGTGTGCCACAAGGGGGGAAGGACATGCAAGGAATGCAGGAGGCATGCTCAGGGCCAAGAGGCTCTGAGGTAGCAGTAGGCTGCCTACAGATGTGACACAGATATGAGGTGTGAGAGGGATAGGGAAATCCAATACTGCACAACTAGGCTGCCCACAAGGCCACTGTTAGGAGAGGAGGCATGGATGGTGATGAGGAGGGTGCAGGGGATATGGTGCATGGCACTGGGCTACATGAGGTATATTGGGGTGTGGATGAAGGTGCAGCACTAGCTCGGTAGGTGCAGGTCAGTTGGAGAGTGGATGAAAGGGGCTGGGCTGCAGCCAGAGATACTAACTGGGTACAACACCACAGTGCCCTCTAGGGAGGAGTCTGGCGGTGTCCTCGTGATGGTGGTACAGGATATGACTGGGGAAGCTGAGCTGCCCAGTGGGGCTCCAAGTGGTGTGCACAGTGCTGTGGATGTGATCACCAATGGGGGGAATACAGTCTATACATCAGGGGGAGATGCCCCAGGGAGCCCCATTGGATGTGAGGGGAGGTCCCCAGGTGCATCAACAGGGACCACACTCAGGTGACTGCCGCTATGCATGCCATCATGCTGTGAGGGATGGTGGAAGTCATGGCTGCGCCACAAATGGCTAACTGTCACAGGTCGCTGCAGATGGGGATGGTGCCAACAAATGGAGGCAGGCACATGTTGTGCCACTACAGTGTGGGGGAGTGAGGGGTGTGACAGACAACTATGTGCCCAGCAGGTTGACAGTGATGGTGGGGAGGATGATGGAGGGCACACTAAGGGTGAGGATGTAGGGTAGCATGGAGGGCAAGGGGTACCTGGATGCCTGCCAGCAGGTGCATGTGCAATGTGGAGTGTGTCAGACCAGCCATGCACAATGCCATGGGTGGGTGCTGTCAGAACTCAAGGGAGGGACACACATGGATGCCCTGTACTAGGTATGCAGACAGGCTTCTGCTCCCGCCATCACAATGGCATGCTGAGGGATCCAAGGTGGATGGGGCCAGGCCTGCTGATGATGATGTATAATGGACTTGGGCGGCCTGGGTGTACACACATAGTATTGGGGGGGGAGGCCACTATTCACAGATAGCCCATATGTGTGTTGGCTGCCCCTGTACAATGCCTACAGTTACGTGAGCAGCATAGGATTTGGGGGCACACACATTTACAATGCAGATGACCCACAGCTGGCAGCAGTGGCAGAGGGGGAGGGGAACTGGCCCTGCAACAGGAGCAGGATGCCCAGAAGGTTAACCTACAGTGGTGTAGTGGCATGCATCCCTCCAGGTGTGGTGCAACACCTGGAGGATGCCTCAACCAGTATACCCTGGTGCTGAAAGGGTTGCAGGTGACTAAAGGGAAAGACACCCAGGGAACCTGGTGGATACTAACAAGAATGGGTTGGGGCTGCGATGAGGAGTACACAGATGGCAGCCTGCCTCGCTAGGGGTAGTACTGTTAGGAGCAGAAGGGGTATCCGTTGCCATAAACCAACCTGTTTGGACCACATACACAGGGTATAGTGTGCAGTGGTGGATGCCTTACCCTTATAGGGGTATCCTGCCCCCTGCATAGGTCCAGGGGAGTGCACACCACATGGCCCAGGGTAGGGGTGACCTGATATCTGTGGAGCACCTAGGGGAGCACATCCTGCCCACACCCGAGGGGAGCAGAGCTAGAGGGGATGTGATGGAGCCATATGCCTACCACAATGGAGTGATCACGGTAGGCTGTGATGTGGAACAGGGGTGCCCGGAGGGTACACCAGAGGACACAGCTGGATGTAGGATCAGGGGACTATAGAGGAAGGGGTGGGGGCACAGCACAGAGGGAGTGGTGGGTCCATGGAATGCACTGCCCAGGGTACTGGTGTAGGATGCTACTGTGGCTGTGTTTGAATGGGGCTGGGATGGGGATAGGCAAGAGGTTACCATGTGGAAGGCCATCTGGAGGCTGGGAGAAGGGGAGCATGGAACAGTGGTGGGTGGCAGCCAGTTAGCCACTGTATACCTTCAGGGTGGGGAGGCATGAGCAGACATGGTAGACCAAGGGGCCTACATCACTGCTACAGTGTGGGTTGGTACTAGGTCGGTATGTGGATACCATTGTGTCATGTACTGCCTGTGTGCACTACAACGGTACAGCACGAAACAGTTAGCAGATATGCTGGGTACCTGCTATGAGCCATAGCAGTATGTAACTACCAACAATGGCTCAAACAGGGACATGTGTGACACATATCAGTGGCCTTTGTCAGCCACACATGGGACACCTGCATCACTCCATGACAACCACCACAGTCCACATGCATTAGTCATGTGCAACCTGAATGCACACTCTCTGTGTCCCATGTGAGTCTGTCACAGTCAACAGCACTAGTGACACACACACCATGCACATACTGTCTGGTGCCACACATGTATATACCATGGGAATGTGCCACTCCACACACCGGCAGCCTGTGCTGCATGCCTTGCGGCACATCACTGTAACAAGGGAGCATCCTAGCATCCAACAATACACATACCAGCAATGTACTGGACACATGGAGCATAGGCTCACTGTGCCCACCACACAGTATGTATTGGACGTGCACTGCATGACCATCACACGTGTGCCTGCTGGCCGCAGCACAGTACTGTACATATCCCTGTCTGACGATGCACAACAGTCACGGACTGACCTATGTTACCACCTGTCCTGGGGTCCACTGACACATACACAGCGCAACTGCATCACTGTACATGGTGTTATCCATGTGCCTCCACAGGGATCATGTGCAGAGCAGTGGTCTGGATGCACCTGCAGTAACGGTCAGGCCACATGTGAATAGTCACCACATGGTGCAACAGCACATACCAGGACACACACCATGTGCAGGGTTGTGCTGCACAATAGACACTGGTTCTGGGATGCATACTGGCAGTGGCCTGGCCAACCGTGAGGGACCACAAATGTCTCCCAGACATGTGTCCACACACAGCACCCATGGCATGTCTGTGCCCTGCCCCCTGTAGGCCACCCGACCATCACGCAATCACCTACCCAGAGCACCTCTTGTGTCACATGCAACATGTGTGAGGACCACACAACCCTGGGTACAGAACTAGTGCACACATGCTGTGCGTGCTGTCGATCCCCAGACATCCATGCACACACCACTATGTATGACCTCATACCTGTGTTCATGTGCATACATATCACCCTGTCAATCACTTAGCTGTACCATAACCTGCACCCACCAATGGCTGGTCTGTGACACAGCTGTCTGGATGCCAGTGTGTCGGTCACATACCCTGTACCACCATGGCCACCGTCATGGTCCACCCTATGGCATCACCAAAATACTACATCCCTGGATTCACCGTACATCCCACCAGCTACCCACATCCCCTATGCACCCCTAGCACAGCTAACTGGCCAACTGTGGCTATCATGACATACAACAATCCCAGGTACATGTCCCAGTGGCACATGCCTGCATGGGTGTACTGTTCAGCCACATATGCAGCCATCCCTGGGAGGTCAGCCGTACAGCAGCTGTTCCATCTGACCAACACCCATCATGGTGATTCATGGCCCCCTAGTTGGTGTACAGGGACGTGGGCCAGTAGTGGGCAGTACTATTGGCAATGTGACACATACAGGAGGTGGTGATACACACTCCCAGCAGGCGGCCAGGACACAGGTGTGTCCCTCACACCATCACGCATCCAGGGAATGTGTACTGGTAAGTCCATACCTAGTTGCTGCACAGCACAGTGACACCAGGTACCATGCCACCATGTCCCCAACATGCCCTGCAGACATACATATGTGTTGCATGCCATGACACAATCCAACACAGCTTGTCCCACCTCACCCACAGTCACTGTAGCCACTGTCCAGAAACACCTCCCACTGTGACATGTCACACATGTCATCAGGCCCGTCCCACTGTGTCTGTGCCACAGAGTGGGCCACAGGCACTGTACCCAACACCCAGATTCATGGCAATGGTCCCATACGGCCAACATCCTGGCAGTCCACACGCCACTGATGAACATGTACAGCCATTCGGTACCTAGGTTGCACTCCCACCCTCAGCACCTGCTCACCATGTACCAGGTGCCAGGCCACAATAGACAGCACATCACACATCTGGTGTTGTGTGTGCATAGTATGTGCTATGTCCACAATGTCCTGCTGCACACCTGTACAGAGTGGCAGTGGCTTGCCTGTGGATATGCATGCACCCCCCCCTGGCAGTTGCTGCAACAATGAGCCATAAACATTCCTGTCCATCCCACACACATGCCATGCCAGTTGTCCCACCCTGGGGCACTCACCTGTTGAGGGGAGGAGGGCATGTGTAGCTACTGACTGTGAAACCCCTGCCCACCAGCTGGACCTGTACCCTACCACTGTAGGTGTACAGCCACGTGACTCCCTGGAGTACACTACCCATACAGGAACAGCCCCCCCATGCCTGCCTCAACATAGCATGACCCCTGTGAATAGCACAGTACCGGACTACTGTGGAACCCTGCACGTGCATATCACATGCCTGGTGTAATGGCACCAGTCCCACTCCCAGTGGCAGTCCCCCCTTCACAGGTCACCCCACCACACAGTACAATGTGCACCTATACACATGCACATGGAGTGACCATGCCCCAGGGTGCTTTCCCAACTGCCACACATGACTGGTAGCACCTGCAAATATCCCTCCCAAAGAAAATAATGCAAGGTAAATGTTACTCATAGCGTTGATGTGCAGTGGTCACTAGCTGTGGTCCCTATGCAGTACCTGCAGCTGCCAACTGCCTCTGGCTGGAGCGTGTCACCCTGACACTGGACACACCTGTGTGGGGAGAGCATAACACTCATCACAATATGTCCAGGAAGTCCCATGCTGAACAACACCCCTACCCCACAACATTGACTGATGCTGGTGTGATACAATTAACAACATGATGTATAGCTGTCACTGCTGGGTGCAGACTATTGTGAACACAACACACAGGTATGTGCACAGGACATGGGTGGGTGACACACCATTGTAGCTACACAACCCGTGTGGTGGCAGCACAGGCTACCCATGGATGATGGGTGACTTCCACCATGACCCTTGTGTTCCCTGGATGTGCGAATGCATGTTACCCACATAGCAGGGACAGTATGTAGGTATGTGCACACGAACCATATGGCTATGCATGCCTGCACTGATGACTGTTGACAGCTGTTGCCTTGCAGTCACAGCACGTGTACTGTACCATATGCCCACTGTTATCCATTGCACCACACTGTACAGCATCAAGGCATGTGGTGTCGTGACACCACACGCCACCAGAACATGCACATCTCGTCAGGCCACAGCCATGACATAACTGTATGGTGCCAGCCAACAATGTGTCTGACTGTGACAATGATGGGCAGTACACCATGTAGTCATGCTATCTTACCCGTCACCTGTCATGTGTGACCTTGTTACATGCATTGTGGGGTGAGTCATGACACACTGACAGGGCTGCGCCACCTGTCCTGCTTCTACAGAGTACTACAGTGTCTGTGAGCAATGTAGATGACACAGGCTCAGTGTCATGCATGGCGGGTGCATGTCTGACCATCATCCATTCCATGGCATGTTCCAGGGTGTGGGGTGGACCATGTAGTGTACCACCAGCAGGGCCTGAATGTGCCAGATGCATGATGCACCCAGTACCAAACAGGACATCAGCTGACACAGACCAGCACCACTGCATGTAGCACATACCACAGTACTGGTGTGCACCTCCCCTGACCATGGCATCAGTGACATGCTACACCACACAAGCAGTCCTGTGTCTGTCAGTAGGGGGTGTCATGGACCTGTGGGCATGACCTGGGTGTAACAGTACAGTATCACACAGTGGGTGTGGTGCACTATACACTGGACAGGGGGTCATGCAGACATGTAGTGCTGTGCTGTCCAAGGCATGGCCACACACACCATGCACAACATCCAGGGATGCTGATACCAACCATGCATGGCTATAGTCTGCAGTCTGTGATACACTGTAATGATGACAGTCACCATAATACGTGGACATGACACATGCTAGCACCATGCAGATACGACATCACACATAACACAGCCAAGTACTCACCTTCAGCTGTCCCCTGTGCCTCCTGATGTTCTGGTGCCACCAGATGGCACAAGTGTGGCTCCCACCACTCCACATCATTCCACTTGTGCTTTAACTGGGTCACAGTCCTGTGCACACCACGTGTGAGGTATAGGTTTCTGTTGATTGCTCTCCAGACTCTGCCCCTCTTCTTGGGTGAATGCAATGCCCTCCCAGGTGCCAGCAGTATGGCTGCATGCTCCCTGATGAGGTCCAGCAATGCTGCTGTCTCTGCATCACTGAAGTTGGGGGCCCTGACCCTCCCTGCCATTATCAGCTGCCTGTTACAGTGACTGTACAAAGCTAGTTATGGCACAGACTGACACACCCATCCAGCAGGCTTCACGCAACTCAGTGGAACTCTGTGCAGCACAAGCACATGTTCCCACAAGTGCGTGACCCGTGATTGCACAATCTATGCACATGCATTATTTTCATGGTGAAATAGTGGACATGCGTGAATTCCATGGCTAATTCATGCATGTGCGTGAACATGGCTGTCATTGTCACGCACGTGTGGTAACTTCATGGTATTAACCCACACCGGCTGTAGGTCCTTGTTTGCCCATCATCTGCAGCAGCAATGGCCTGTGATGATGTATTGTCCTGCAGCCATACCCATGACAGCAACCCCCATCCCCATCCTGTGGCCACCTGTGTGTGGTGTCAGTATTACCGACATGGACACATATGCATGCAGTGGTGCACATGTCCATGCTACACCCCAGGGTGTAACAACAGTCACAGCTACTGTGTGGCCGGTGTGCATGTCTGGCACACTTACACCATGCCAGTCTGGGGCACGTTCCCTGGGCCTGCAGCGCCCAGCTGGATGTGCAAATGTGCAGGTGTAACAATGGCATTTGACAGTACTCGATCATATCACTGTACATATGATGCACATGTGGACATGTGCCGCAGTGGGATGGCAACAGGCATTGATATGTCTCTGACCCATAGTGCTGCTGCAACACATGGCACAGGGTATGTTGCATCACACAGTATCATGCTTGTGGTCCAATATGTGATTGGGGGGGCCATCACAGCTCTCAGCGGGGGGGCAACATCTAATCAGGGGGGCTGTGGGACTGGGGGACAGGGGCTGGAACACAATATGTACAACACTGCCCTGTAATGCAGGGAGGGCATTGCCCCCCTACCTGGTGCCCCTGCATAAATGTCAGCAGTTTGGCATCTCAGCAGGGCCACCATCATGGCATTGCACCCACCCTGGGGGTGCATCAGTCAACCAGTGTAGCATGACGGACCGGTGTGTACTGTGTTCTACCCATACCTGGGCTATGTCAATTGATGGGTCATGCAGTGTTATATGGCACCAGGGACATGTGTGCCACTTCCCTGTCATGTGTACACTGCAAGAGTAGTGAGATCCACGTAGTGTTGTGTTGCATGTGTGTGACCATCCCATTGTTGTCACGGTGGGGTGTGGATGTACAGATATCACACTATTGGTATTGTGCAGGTATACACAACCCATTACATGTCTCATGTGATTTGTATCCATCTCCTTTGCAGGTGACAGCGGATATCCACTCAGGCCATGGCTCATGACACCAGTGACAGCACCACAGACGCAGCAGGAGAGGTACAATGCTGCACATACACGGACATGTTCTGTGATTGAACGTACATTTGATCTGCTGAAGATGTGGTTCTAGTGTCTGTTGACCTCAGGGGAAGTGCTGCAGTATACACCAGAGAAGGCATGCAGGATAATTGTAGCATGTTGCATACTGCACAACATTGCCCTGTCCCACCAGATTCCAGCACCTGAGGTACTGCAACAGGATGATGATGATGTTACCCAAGGAATGCCAGCACCACCATCACCACCGTCACCAGCACGGGGCCAGTCTAGTCAGGCAGCATTGGCATGTCAGGCATGGGATAGGCTTATCAGACACTGCTTCTAGCGACGTTACCAGTGACACAAGCAACAGTGCCTCAACCACTTGTGTCAGCACTGTATACCCTCATATGCTGAGGTGTGCTGCGTACATGACTGGCTTGTTCTGAGTGTGTGTATTGTTGGTCAGCACCCATGATGGGTCAACTGTGTAGCTGCTGGGGTGGACCTGTCTCTGGTAGCGTATTGTGATCTCTAGGACTAACTGTTGTACAAGTACATCATTTGGGGTGTGAATTCCCCATGGACCACATGTCACCTGGCATGTGAATGGTTACTGGGCTCTACACCTTTATAACAAGACAGCTATCTCACATGGTAAGGCACAACACAGTATAACATGACTGCTCCCACACGTGTATCAGACAGTGTACTGTGCAGCAGCAGTCAGTAAACAAACTTCCACAACATTGTCATTGAACTGTCATTTATTTGTGCAACATGTAGCTATACCTGCCAGGATCAGTGGTCACAGTTAATCCAGTATGTCAGTCCTGCCAACTACTAGCCAGTCCACTCAGGACTACTGTGACATGCTGTTGCACACATCAGCCATAATGGCCTGGACCCATATGATGGACATAGCATGTGGCCTGGGCCCTGTCAGGCTGCATAGGGCCCATGTATGTGTTCTGTACAGGATTGCCACTGTGCCTTGGTTAGTGTTGCTGTTAGGGGCAATGCATGTCCTGTCTGTGCCTCTGAGATACTGTATGGCCTGTGGACAGGTGCACCTTATGGGGCACTATGTCATATCTGGTTCCCAGAATGGGTGTTGTACATATCCACACGTGTCCATCACCATGAGCATGGACGACTACCTATGAATCTCTGATGGTCCACCCAATGAGCTGTACAAGGTGGGTTGGCATACATGTCCCATGGGGCATGATGTTACTGGGGGGGAAGGCTCTACAGGGATGGTGGCACCCTGACCACCGCCATATGACATGATGGTGGGTCCAGGTGCTTTGCATCCACACTGCCCCTTGGATTGACATGGTGACATCAGTGATGTATATGTCCAGACACCTGTCATGTGGTAACATACCTCATGGGCCTACATGAACACCTCTCCACATGTACATATTAGAGTTCAGGGACTGCCACACAGCACTCAGCATGCACATCACCACAATGCTGTGTGGCAAGAGGCAGCATCAACAGGTACATTAGCAGGCACCAGTCTCACTGTCTGTGCCACCGCCTACACAGGGGCACTGTCAGTGACCACAGCAACAGGACTGTTAGGGTCCATGGGCATGTGCACATGAGACATGTGCATGTCATATACACCCATGCATCCAGGACCTGCGTCCCCTGGGGACCCCACCCCCTGGGTGCATGCTTGTGTGTGTGAGTACATGGGACACCCGCACAGTGCTGCATGGTGCACATGGCTGCATTGGATGGCATTGCATGGCCCTGCCTTTAGGGTACACATGCACTGTATGTGTGTTGCATACGTCTGGGGTGTTACTTCTTCCAGCCAAGGGGACAGCATGTAGGCAGCCACACTGTACCCCATGTGGTGTTTCACAGAGAGGTCACAATGATCAAGATGCATGTCCATCATGTACAACATGGGGTACATGCTGCCACGTATAGATGGCTGTGTGGGATGCAGCACATGCTGTCAATACACTAGGCAATCCAGGGCCACATAGACCTGCTGTTAGTTTATCACACAGTTCACACATGTCATGGCCTGCAGCTAGTGCAATGCCACACATGTACAACAGTGGGTAGGGAATGTGTACAGGTTACCTAGCGGTATCAGGCAACAGGCACACACAGCACTGTGGTCACTGTACTATGACCGCCTACATCCCATGCAGATCCTGTGCCACATGCCACCATTATGTTGCTACACATCCATGGCATGGCACATGCACATCTAAGGCCATGCTACAGATGTCTGAGTGGATGGGACACATACAGTGGTGAATGACTACAGGTACAATGCTACTAGACATCCCACAGCACATGGTCCTAGTGTCCCCTACACCTGTGCATCATCATGTTGTTGCATTCTGGTCTGCCACATGTGCAACATGTGTCTGTTGCATTACGGTCAGCATCCAAGGCATGCACACCTCCTGTGGGCCTAGCCATGCCGGTGCAACATACACATTATGCAGGATGCTGTGGTAGTGGCATGTTTGGCCACCCCCATGATGTTGCAGTACTGCAGTACATTGGGCACATGCGACACAGCCCTGTGCTGGCAGGTTAGATGTCCTGTCCTGTGCTGAATGCAGTCTCTGTAGTGTTATCAGAGGTCCGGGCAGATCCCCTTGCATATCTGAGTACATCACTATGTGGCCTGTGTGGCTACACAATTGCCATTTGCCTCTCAGTACACTCCCAATCCCACACCCATGGGGCCCCTTGGCTATGGGCCACGTCCACCTGTGTCATGGCCATTGCACATGTTGGGCATACACCAATGGTGTGACTGCAACATGTGTCCCATGCCAGGACACTGTGGGACCCTTGACATACTAGGCAGGGCTGTGCTACACATTCCCGATAGCTATCACCTCCCTCGGACACACACCTGTGGGCTGGCACTTAGCACTGCCCAGTGGATGTCTGTCACCCCTGTACGGTATTGCACATGTGTTTCAACCCACACTGCTGGGCAGACACATGTCTGAGATGTGCACAATGGCACTGTTGCTGTGCATGCCATACATGTATGTGTCATCACACAGTAATGAGGCCTGTCACATGACACATGACTGTTCATCGGCAGTGTGCCAGGGAATGACATAGCCTGTGCAACAACACACAGCCCTGCCACCCTTTGGGGATATCAGAGAGTCTCACACACACAGAGTAATGGTTTTCACAGCCTTATTATATGTACTGGCAAACAACACTGTCCTCCAATCACTCATTACACATTGACATTCCATGTTGTACAGACATACATTAACTGGATGACCCCTCCTTTAGGCTACTTGCCACCTGCAACACCATTACCTCATGATGCCATCAGTGGTCTTGTCATACTGTATAACGTATCTGTTATATCAAATGTCATACCGGGACACTGCAATGCTCATGGTGCCATGCACTACAGTCCTGTTCATGTTTATATCACTATATTTTCCCTCAGTTTCAAGATGGCGGTCATGCTGGACTAGCCCTTACTACCTGTTTTGCTACCCTGTTTGATTTTGTTTTATTTTTTATTCCTTAGTTTTAAAGGCGTTCCCTAGTAAAGTGCTTACCTGCTTTTGTTTTAGTGGCCGCTATTTTTGCTGCCGGTCAGTGTTTTGGCATTTTCTTGTGTTTTTTTATCGCCTTGGTGGTAGAATCCAAGTTGGATCATCCTACAGAGCCGTAGTTTCTGCTTACAATTACTTTTTAATTAGTGTTTGGCCGTGGCATTGGTCATGGCATCTGTCGGCATCTCCGGTGCTTGCGCTCATGAAGAGAGTGTTTTGAGCATTTGAGCTAGCAGATAGCTCATAATCGGGAGTTGGAGAGTCGGAGAGTGAATTATCTTTCTGGGAGCTGCCTTTTTCCAATTGGAACTTGCAATTGGTGAATTTATTCCAGGTTTCTCCCTGGTGTTTCAGCCTCTGGACGTCTCTGCTCTAAACTTGCTGATCTGCGATGTACTTCGCATCACTGGATAAGGAAGAACTGGGACTAGGATTTTCTGTAGTGCAATAGTTTTGGATATTGGCTGGAGGGACTACTGTGGGCTTTCTTGGAGTACTGTGAGTGAGGGGGTCTGATTCATTGATCAAAGACCCTTTTCTTCTTGTAACTTTATTTTATAACTGTCTCCTGAGTATTGAGTCCAGAAGCAGGGCCATAGAAGCGGTCTGGTGGTGGGAGGCTCTGCCTCCCCTTTGTGCCTGGGTAACCTTGGGTGCCACTTGGGACCAAGCAGGAGCTACTTCACTTTTTCTTGGGGAGTTAGGGATTAGGTTGGGGCCCCTAAGTTATCTCAGGGTTGATCCAAGTGGTCTGGCCTTGGGATACCTGTAGCTGAAGGTCCTGGTGGTATAACTAAACCTGATTAGGCAGTTTGGGGGTGTGGGAGTGGGGGAGCCCCCACTCTCAGTGTCTTGGCCTGTTTATTTTCCTGGCTGTTTTTGGAGACTTTGTGGTTCTTCTCTGGATCTATACGGTGTCCGTGTATTGCCACATTCGGGAAGCCCTAATCTGAAACTGACGGAATTTCTGCTGCTCGGCCTCTTATTTGTTTTTTGGACTTTACCTATGTTGGATTATTTGAAACTTTCATTAGGACTTGGATTTATATTGCTTTGAATTTTTCCTACGGCTTCTCCTACTGCTTGATGACTTTTCTCCCGGACTTATTAATTTGTTTTACGGTCTCCAGGTGGTGAGAGGTCCAGGGTGCCTATATTTTATTTTCCTTATTATTTTGATATTTATGTTTATGCTTATTTTAGTTGCTACTTGATTATTTTCCTTTCCTCATCGGCTGTGAGAGGGCTGTGGGAGGGGGTAATTTATATCTGTGTCTTTTTTTGTTTGTTTGTTTGTTTTTTTAATCCCGTGAGGGAGGATTGGGTTATTGTATGATTTTAATTTTTTTTCTCTCCCTCAGTTGTGAGAGGGCTGTGGAAGAAGGAGAATCTATATCTGTGTGGTTATTTTATATCCCGTGAGAGGGGACTGTATTATTGTTTTATTTTTTATTATTATTTTATTCTGGGGTTAAAAGCCATCCTATAGTGGGAGGAGAGTAGTTTAATATGTTCTGTTAGGGCAAGGATTACTGTATAAGTTATTATTGTTTTGGGGGCTTTTTAATTTTCTGCAGTTTCACTTTGGATCTGGGAATTTGGTGTTTTATGTGCTTTCCCTACTATTTTGCTATAATTATTAGTAGAATGTGCCTGCTTACCCCCTCTGTCCTGTGCTATTTGGCCTCTGCTCTCCACACCCTCCACCCATTTTCTTCTCCCCCCCCCGCCTGCTTCTGTTTATCAGCACTGTCGAGCACTGGGGATTGCTCACAGGGGAGGGAGTCGGGGGGTGGGGGGCAGCGGACAGCGGGGCCCGAATGAGTGATGCTCTCCCATGGGGTGGTTAGGACCAGAAGACACCCTGGGGAGAAATGGTACCTGGAATGTGGTGATTCAGTTCTGGTTCCCATACCCAAGGGCACCTCCATTTTGGGAGGGCAAGTAGTTGGGACAGCTCATCAACCTCGTCCAACTCGGGCACTGTTATGCAATGCCAGATCTGTCTACAACATGACTGGCCTTATTGCAGACTTGGTTGGAAGGGCAGATCTGATTCGCACTACTGAGACCTGGTTAGATGGGAATGCATCCCTATTTTAGAGACAGCTGTTCCCGTCGGGTACTCGGTTTTACATCGCCCGAGATTGGACCGCGGGGGGGGGGGGTTGTGGTCTGTTTCAAGACTGAATCGGGCCTAACTAGTGTACCAGCTGAGGAGGCCGGGTCATTTGAGTGTACCATGGTAGCTGGTGTGGGGTGCAGGATAGCTCTCATTTACCGTCCACCAGGTGATGAGAAGCTGTTCCTGCAGGAAGTAACAGACTTTGCCACCAACATGGCATTGGAGTCACCCAGACTGATGGTTCTGGGGGACGTCAATGCCTGGGTCGTCATTGAATCCTAGCATTTTTGTCAACACTTCCTCCAGCTGATGACATCTCTGGGATTCACACAGGTTGTTTCCTCAGCTACTCACAAGGGTGGTCACTCTCTTGATTTGGTCTTCCTCCTGGGGATCGAGGCCTCTGACTTGGTGGTGGAACCAGTCGGTTAGTCCGACCGTTACTCCGTTGGGTTCAATTTTTTGGCCCCCCCTGGGTAGATCGGCCCCTGTGGAGATGGTCAGTTATCGCCCTTTGCTGGATGTGGTCCCTGAAGACTTGATGGCGGTAATTGACCTCTCGTTATTGAGTGAGACTAGCACAGATCCTGAGTGGTTAGTTGCAGCCTATAATAGGGCCATTTCTTCAGCTCTTGATCTGATTGCTCCTGTTCATGTTCACCCCCTTCTGTGTCACCCTGGGGCCCCTTGATTTGATGGGACTGTAAGGGAGTTGTGGAAACAGGGGGGTAGGTAGGAGCGTCATTGGTGGAGGACAGACTTAGATGCAGACCACCTTATTTTATTACAGAATTATAAACTCTATCAAACAGAAATTCCCCGTAAGAATGCAGAATTCCTGTCCAGGGAAATAGCTGTCACATGGAACTGACTGGCACAACTCTTCAGAACTGTTGACAGACTGTGCAACCCAGCCTGTCAGCAGTTCCGTCGAGTTTTTTCACATAATGATTGTGACGAGATCACTCGCTTCTTTGTGAATAAGGCGGCTGACATCAAGCAGGAATGCCTCCAACTTCACTCTATGGGCAATGCTGTTGATTGGTGCCATGTCACAGAGCCCGGAGTTTCCTGGAGTACCTTTGATCTGCTGGAGTTCATGAATATTATGAGGATTGTCCAGGTGATGCGTCCCACCTGCTGTAGTTTAGACCTGGGCACTGCCTCCCTGATTTTGGGTTGTAGTGACATCATTGGCCCAGTTTTAACTCTGATTGTCCGGTGCTCTCGGGATTCAGGCGAGTTTCGTAGCTTCCTGAAGGTGGGGGTGGTGATACCCCTCCTGAAGAAAGCTTCTTTAGACCCGGATAACCTTGTAAACTACAGGCCTATCTCTAACCTCCCTTTTGTGGGGAAGGTTATTGAGAAAGTTGTGTCAGCTCAACTGGATAACCATTTAACCATCCATAATTTATATGAACCTCTCCAATCTGGTTTTCATAAGAGGCATAGTACTGAAGCTGCTCTGGTTCGGGAGCTCAATGATCTCCTGATGGCCAGAGATCAGAGACACCATTCCATCTTGGTTCTTCTTGATTTATCAGCAGCTTTTGATACTGTGGATCATGGGGTTCTGCTCGAATGTCTGAGGTCCATCTGTGGGCTGTCTGGTACAGTTCTCAGATGGTTTACATCTTTCCTTGCTGGTAGAACTCAGAGAGTTGTCTCGGGTATATTTTTTTCTGAGGCTTTCTCTCTGCCTTGCGGGGTACCCCAGGGTTTGGTGCTGTCCCCCATGTTATTCGCAGTATATATGCTGCCCCTCGGAGACATTGTATGATGGTATGGGCTGAGGTTTTACTGCTATGCTGATGACACCCAGCTCTGTCTTTTGCCCCCAACCAGGTTAGTGCTATCTCAGTATTGAACAGCTTCCTCATAGAAATCCAAGATTGGATGAGCACCAGCAGTTTAAAGTTGAACCCAGGAAAGACTGAAGTTTTGGTAGTGGACCTGGATCATAAGGCAAATGGGTTGAGGACCGAGATCCCCTCCAGTTTAGTCTAGGGGCGCCCTGATTCTCAACTCTGAACAGGTGCGTAACCTAGGAGTGGTGATTGACGATGGTCTGACCCTTCGTCATCAGGTGTTGGCAGTTGTCAAGCTGGCCTTTTACCATCTTAGGAACATTGCTAGGATTAGGCACCTTGTTTCATTTAGTGACCTACCTGTTTTGGTCCACACCGTTGTGATATCATGCCTTGATTACTGCAACTCCCTTTATTTAGGGCTTCCTGGGGTTGATATCCGCTGTTTGCAGCTAGTGCAGAATGCAGCAGCAGATTTGTTGACTGGAGCATCTAGAATAACTTATATTACCCCTATGCTGCATGGTCTGCACTGGCTGCCTATTCAGTATTGGATCACCTTTAAGGTAGGTCTACTGACTTACACAGCCCTACACAGACAGGGTCCTGATTACTTGAAAGAGCTCCTGGTTCCCTACACTCCTCTGAGACAGCTCCGCTCAGCTGAAGAGGGGTTGCTGGAGATTCCGAGGGTAAGTTTAAAGTCATCTGGTGCACGTGTTTCTGGTTTGTGGCACCTACCCTCTGGAATTCTCTGCCACGTCAGCTTTGGGAGTGCAGGATGGTGGGGTGCTTCAGACAGGCTCTCAAGACTTTTTTGTGGGGAAAAGCCTATTCTGTATTTTCTTGATTTTCTTGTATTTATTGTATTTTGTTTTTATCTTGAATGTACAGCGCTTTGATATGTGAAATGCGCTATAATAAATAAATCTTATTATCTTATTATTATATTATATACATCCCCCATGTAATGGTGCACAGCATGTGGAGGACATTCAGAGTTTCGGACTGGGGGCTGCATTAACTCCAGCATGTTACAGGTGTTCCACCATGCCTGTCCATGCCGGTTCATGTATTCCTGTGAAGGGTCACATCTGAGTAACCCATGTTGTGTTACATATGCCTGTCCCTGGCTGTGCAACACAGTGCTCAGGGGCCTGGTGTGCCACACCACATCCTAGTGTCTACCGCTTCTTAGGTGGACATCCCCTGCCAACATGTTACACTGTGTCCTGTCCTTCCTTCCTCCCAGGCACTGTCTGTGTCTGTGTAGTATCAGCTATGGATCTTGTCAGTGTTGCTGTTGCTGTTGGTGCCTGTTTGGCTGTGGGCACACCCTGCGTGTCCTGGGTGCCATGTCTGTTGTCTGCCTGTGCTGCCCTCTGTGTCTGATGGGCACTCATCCATCTCTTATGTCCCTGTTGTGTGGCCTGTGTCCCGTCACTGCCTATATGCATCTTGCCAGTGTTGTGCTTCTTTTTCTTTTGTTTGGATTGTGCACTGTCAGTTGCTGACATGTCTGTCACCTGCACAGTACATACCTCCCCTGTGCTTGAATCTCCCTGTGTGCTGCCACTGTAACTGGTATGTTGCTTCTCTGACACAGCCTCAGACTGTGTGCTGCTGCTGTCCCCTACCTGCTGTGTCTGTGGCGTGGCCACCATGGGTGCCATAACACATGTGTGGTGTGTGCCTTGGGATTGTGCAGTGGCCTCTCAGGCCTCCTATGTTGCACACTCAGTATGTGAATTGTGTTCCTCATCCCTGCCCATGTCCCCACCTGCAGCTGTTTCATGGTGTGCTATCACATCATGTGACTGCATAGGGCACCCTGCTGTGTGTGTATGAACATGTGTAGGATCACATGCATATAGTGGACTATGTGTGATGACACCGGCAGCCACTTGACCCCTGGTGGTGGATGTGTCAGGCATGGTTGTGTGCATGGCCACTGGCTGAGCCATGCCCACATGTGGTCTGCCCATTGTTGTCAATGTATTGGTTAACCATTGCATTGCACCAGTCTGTCTGTCGAGTGCTGCCACATGGTTCCCCTGTGTTGCATGCTGCCCTGCCAGCATCTGACATACCTCCCTCATAACAGACATATGTGTGTCATGTATGGCACACAACAGATCAGTGTGCTGCTGCATTATGGTGTTCTGCCTGGCAGTGGCTCCTGAGATGGTATGTAGTGCACCCACTACATCTGCACTCAGTTGCCACTGTGTCTGGTTAGTTTGCTGCACTGCTGCTGCTACTGACTGTACAGCATCTATCAGCTGATGGGTGTGCTCTGAGCTACTCTCACGTTGTGAGAGAGTGTCCTGCAGGTTGCCTATGGCCACACTGATCTGCCGCTCTGCATTGAATATGGCATCACCACAGTGACTACGGTCACTCTGTACATCATCAGCATCACCCTCAGACTGTTGCTGACTCTACAGTGATGTGGGTGTCCCCAACCCAAGGTCACCTAATGACAGTCCCGAGATGCGACCACTCCAAGGGGACCTGTCCAGGGTGGATGGTATAATGTCCTCTGCAATGTTCTTAATAGGGACACTGTCCTTATGCTCCTGTACATGCAGCTGTCTGTCTTGTTCCACCATGCCAATGCCATCTGTCATCTGTGGCTTGGTTTAATGCCCTGCTGCAGTCTGTTGGTCAGATGCTGTGGTGTGTTGGGTGTCCACATGTTGCTGGGACCTCATCTCACCTGGTAGTGGTGGACGATGTTGCACTGGTCTCCCAATGTCACCTGTAGATGTGCAACAACATACACATTATGACCTGACTGTGGTTGTGTCCATCCCTTACTAGGGCATAGATTACATGCATTGTGACATTGTACAGTTTCATGAGTTGCACAAGGTCCCCATGGCACAGTACTGTGGCACATGGCACAGTGTACATCATGCTACAGTACAGTGCAGTCACCACTGCTGTCACTCATGCCCAGCTGTACCTGTGCTCTGCTACTCCATTATCATTTACAACTGTCATCCCATCTTCACATGTGACATGATGTGTATGTGGACACTTCTGGCATGTGCATTGCACATGCCATTGCCTTCGTGCGAGCACACACACATGCAGCACTGCCCAAGCGCATCCATCTTTCTGTACTGAATCCAGGCATTGCATGTGTGTGGCCCTGTGTATGGCTCAGTGGCATCTATTCACAGTGGTGTGCCCTAGTGCACATTCAATACATACCAATATTGAGGTTTGTACAGTGATGTTGCACTGCATATGTACTGAGGGACGTGTATACAGTACACATCACGCCCACTGTGCATCACAGTTCCAGCCCTATTCCACTGGAATGACATGTTTGAGGGTCAGGCCACTCAGGCCACATGATCAGTCATGTCAGCATGGTCATGCCTATCCCTGTATCCCTCACAACTGGAGAGTGTGCATGTGTGTCATGGGTACACATCTACTGCTATGTGTCCATTGGTTTGTTACCCTACAGACACATGTTTAATTCAATTGTGCCACCCTCCTGGCATCACCATGGCACATCACAGGCATGTGCCCACCGGTTGGTGGGTGCCACACATGTTTAGTCATGGTGGTCTGTGTAGCCAGATACACTACAGTCATGTGTAAGAACCCACAGCATCTGTTCATCCTGCTATGTGGCATTGAGACACATGTCTATGTTACATAGTGCAACACAGCTAGTCACTGTTCCCGGGTCACCAGTGCTTGCTATGGTGCTGTCTACATGGTGCACTGTACTTACATCACCATTGCCTTACAGTGAGTGTAACTGACGATATGCATGGTGTTCCATGTCTGCATGTACTGTGTGTTTGCCATACTGACATTGATGTCAATTGAGGACCGCACAGCCCATCCAGTCTGCCCATTGCTTTTCTATCTCATGTACGTGCCATGGTTCTGTTGTCTGCCAATGACCTTTCTATTCATACACATCTGTATCACACCTTCCTGCCTATCCCATGCCTGATTGTTGTCCTGCACTACTGATGTGTGCACCACATCCTGGGGAGGGCTGGTCCATGCCTCCAAAACCCTTAATGTGTCATGTACCGCCATCACATTCTCCTGTACACAGCCTCCCTCTTGTCCCATGCTGTGGACTCTGGGCCTGCTATTATACTCCTGTTGTGACATGTTGGGCACAGTCACCATGTCAGTTCCCTTATGATGTCTGACTGATATCGACAATGCCTCCTGTGACCTACCCTACAGCACACATGGCTATTGTCTGGCACTGCACTACTGTGGGCAGTATTTTGGCATGGGCACAGAGTTGCTGACACAATGCTGGTGTACCCAAGCCATGTTGTGTGTGTGCACTGGTTGCACCAGCCTGTCTGTGCTGCTATGGCTGCACATTTCATTGGTTGGTGGTGCCTACAGGTGACACCCATGCTGTACATTGTACCACCTGTGCTCCATGGGACAAGTCAGCATCCTTTAGGTGCTTCAAGGGCCTAGGGACTGGGAGGGGTCAGGGGAGTCTGGGCAGACAGCCTACAGGGTTAACAGGGTGGTGCCTGCAGCATTGGCAGACACAGGGCTGTCCATGGCCAGGGGGATCCAGTCAGGGGACATGGGGTTCCTTAGTTGCCTAGGGGAAATGAAGGGGTAAGGGTGTGGTTCAACTGGATGTGGCTATGGGTGGGTTGGCACAGGGGTGGGGGAATAGGCAGTGGTCCTACATTGGGACCTAGCTGCGGTGTGTACCAAGGGGGTTAGAGAGGCACTGTCCTGTATGGTGTGTGGAGGCACAGGGGGGACAGTATGGGACTGGTACAGCTCAGGAGCCCCGCCACAAATGGGGACTGGGAGTAGCCACCATGGGCAGATGTGGGACCAGCGGTACAGAGTGCTCTAGGGAAGGGGGTAGGGGTTGAGATCCCAAATGAGGGGGGTACAGGGGACCTCAGTTCCCTTCAGCTACAGGCCACATGTGGGCCATGTGGGATTCAACCCAGGGTGCTGGGGGACCTGGCAGATGTCCTGGCAGTCCCCGGGTGGTGCTTTGCAACATCTCCCTGAGGACTGGATGGGTGTCCCATGACTGGAGGGTGGCCCATGTTGTCCTGTTCCACATGGCAAGGTCAGGAGATGAGGCAGGGATGTTTTGGCCCAGTGGCCTGCCATTGGTGGTATGCATGATGGTGGCAGGAATTGGCACCGATGGGCTGGGGGTGTCCTTCAGCGGTATGGGTAGTTGGATGATCGGTGGCATGGCTGTGGCATGGGATGAATCTGTTGAACAACCCTTGTGTACATCTATGTCTGGGTGCCAAGGGCCCAGGACTGGAGTGGTGGGGGAACACCCCTTTCCATACTTCAGCATGCAATTGAGTTTGTACACCACAATGGCCTGCTGGCTACACTGATGGACATGGGGGTGGGAAGATTGTTGTTCAGTGGAGTGGGTTAGGCATGCTGAGCATACTCACAGTGTGATGTTGGGGTGCTAGCCTCATCCCCAGAGTGTGTTATTACTGTGTTGGCACAGGGGCCATTGCTGGGACCACCCCAGTCACACCTATGTCTCAGTCATGGGATGGGTGCACAGGTGTTGACAGTGTCCATTTGCAGATGACTCAGGGCTGAGTGTAGTGGTGGCTATGGGGGTGGGGTGGGTAGCCTTGCAGGTGGATCTGGGGGCTCTGACAGGGTTGTCTAGTATCAGGGCACTGGGGGTTTATGCAGGGAGCTGCACATATCTACACCTGGGAGACTGTTTACCGATCATGGGTATACTCTAGGTGGGAATGTTATTCTAGTGCTGTCGTGTGAGAGGTCCATGGGGGTAGTGGTAGTTGTCATGCTACACTGCCCAGACATGTACATGGGCAATGGCAAGGGCATCTAGGATGCCAGTCTGCATCGCCATGGGAACCACCCCCAGACCTACCCTTGTACTATGGGCTGGTACTGCAACACCCTGAGGTATGTGTGCAATTTGGATGACATTTGTAGAGGGATGTTACATTCCTGGGGAGGGTCCAGTGGAAGGCAACATACCTGGTCCAGGGACCAGGGTGTGGATCCATGTGATGGGGTCCAGGGGACTCAGATGTACACCCTGGGGGGTTATGGTCAATGGTGACATGCCAGAGGGTCTCCAGAATGTGACAGGGATCATTACTGGGGCACAGTCAGGGTGCCTCAAGGGGGGGGCAGTGGATGCACACATGCATCAGCTGGCTTGTGGCAGGCACAGAGGGGCATGGGTGGGGTGTTCTGTCACTGGAAGGGTGTTTGTGCCATGGAATGTGCTGTTGGGAGTGCTGGTATGGGTAGGGACTGTGACTGGGTTGAGTGGGGTCAGGACAGGTGGGGTGTGTGGCACATAGACAGCTGGTTCTGATTACACTATGATATTTTTTCTGCACTATAAAATATGTAGGGGAGTGTCTGTCAGGTGAAACTACTTTCTTGTTGAAATGACACATCAACCCCCCCCCCCAGGTATAAGTTCAAAGGACAGGACATAGGTTAACCTACAGATATCTGGGGTGCAATTAACTTGTCAGTTTGCTTTGAAGCCAGAACTAAAATATCCATTTATGATGTCCTCAGGGAAATCCTTTGATTTGCACTAGGTGTCATGAAGAAAGGGGCATATACATTTGTTTGGGGTGTCTTCCAAGGAAGCCAGTTAATTACATCAAAGAGAGTTTGATGTCTGTATGAAGCAGGTCCCAGACTAGACTGGGGAGTCAAATATGCATTTGTTTGGGGTGTCTTCCAAGGAAGCCAGTTAATTAAATCAAAGAGACTTTGATGTCTGTGTGAAGCAGATCACAGACCGGTTTGGGAAGTCACATGAAGAGAGGAGATTCACTGATGTCACCTATTTTTTAAAAATATCTTATTAGGACATCCTGTGTTATAAAATATAAATTTTAACACACCTAGGCGGAGTTAGGTGACCTCAGAGAGAAGGCCAGCTCAAGACTGTTTTTAAGTATACTGAGCAGACTTTAGAGTCACACATATATATTCATTTTCTGACTGAGAAAGAGGAACATCAAAGCACTGAAAGATTAAAAAAGTAAGAATACATTAGATAAGACCAGCCTGAGTGTATGGGTTGTAGGAATTTACACTTTTAAACCTGTTTTGTTTTTAAGATTGTATTTGTTGGGATATCTTGATCTGTGTTTACTGTTTTCCTATTTTTACCTATTTTAAAGTAAAAGATATATATTTTAAAAACAGAAACTGCCTGGTGCACCTTGAAACTTCTTTTTTTTTATAAGTGCAGCTTAGATGGTTACAGTTGACACTGTGCATGAGCTTATTGTGGTACCAAACTGGGAAACAGGTAAGAGTTCTCTAGGTCTTGCATAGAGTTCTAAGGGTTCATTTTGTAATACCTGGTTAGGTGCCCATAGGCAAAGATATCTGGCACCCTGAAGACAGAATTATCTGAGCCTGACAATTGGGTATGCTAACAAGAGGTTATCAGTTTGAATCCCTCCAGAACTTAGGACAAAGGTGTCTCAAACCCACAAAACAGACAGGAGGGTTACCCTGCTCTGTTAACTGTTCATAATACTGTGCTCAGAGGTTGGCACTTTGGGAGTAGAGGGCTGACCTGCTGAGTGGGGTTGTGATGGGAGGCATCTGACATGGTCCACTGCAGCTGCTGCATCTGTGACTGTGGACATCATTCCACTTGTGGGGGCGTGTGCAGACATATCTGCCCTCTGTGCAGCTGCTGGCATTCACACGGACTAGTCTGACGATTATGCCTCTGCTGCAGGCATTGCTGTCAGTTAGTCTGTATGTTAGTGCATGTACACAGTGCATTGTGCAGTATGTGCATGGCAGACCATGGCCAATCATTGTCTGTGTTGCCCTATGAACATGCACACAAACACTCCACAGTGTCTTTATTGTTCCTGTGTTAGCAGTCCCCTTGCAGCTGTACACATCTGGGGCAGGGTGCCAGGCACATGTGTAACTGCAGAGCTCACCATGCTGTTGTGTCATGACATGTGTTGCCGTGTGTTATGTATTGTTGTGGTGTTCCATGTGCTCCCACACCCATTCTGTTTCTCCACATTCCACATGCCATACATACACTGTCTATGACATTGCCCTAATCACTCCGTTGTGTCTGGATATCTACTATTATCATCCTATTGCTGGGTTTGCACAGTGGGCCTGTGGATCATGGCATACATGTCACTATATGCTCCTCCCTGTGTGGATGCTGCCATATCTATACACAGTATTGACCACACAGCCCTGTGCAGACATGGACACCATGGTGATGCCCCATGGCACATCCTCTGCTATGCACATCGTGGCCCTGTTGTTATCATTCCAGTATCTGCTGTCCCTATGGACACCTTGTGGTCATTACTGTGTGTGTTTAGTTGCCTTCCATGTCACCTGCCCCTGCTGGACATATGCCAATGTCAGGCATGTATTGTTGGGTCCAGGTGTCCATCACATCAGGCCAATACCCATATTCCCAGTCCACCTTCATTTGGATGCTCATGTTTGCACCTGAGTGATTCCACCTCAGCCAGTATCATGCATGTGTACAGTGTTGCCATACATGTTGTGGCACATTGCTGTACAGTTCTGCAATGATGTTTGTCCAGCACACACTGTAGTGCACATGCAGCCACCTCCTTTGGTGTTGTTCCAGTCACATGTGACAGTGCAGCTCAAGCTGCCACACTGCACTGTACTGTGCATCACAGTGCATTCACAGTACAGACCCATGTGTGGCGGTGACACATACATCCACAGTATGTGCTTGCACCATTGCCCACATCCCCACATCACACTGTTGTGCGCTGACCACTTGTGCATGCACCATGTGTGCCATTCATTATCTGTGCTTTGACACTCCATCATTGTACAATTACAGTGCTACTGACACATCAGCCTGGTTCCTCCTACCACCCATTATCATTGCCTATGGCCTCACACATAGATACTTGGCTTCACCCAATGTCTTTGACTCAACACCCACTCCAGTACAGCCATTACATGTATCTGCCACCATCCCCATGACATTGTACCTGCTAACTACACCTCTGTTCAGTTCCCCTGTATCTACCACTTCTGCCCCCTTGTTTGTGCACATCCCATAGTCAGGCAACTGCTTCACTATTGACATTGTTGTATCCCTTGCAGTACATGAGGGACATTATCATGTCCAGCTGCATTGTGTATGTCTGTGCCCCTGTACTGTTCCAGTATCTGTACTGTGGCCCACATGCATCACATTGCTGCAGTCTCTCTCATGTGCAGGCCATGGAGTATTACACAGAGCTCTGTGTATTGCCATGCCTTGTGTTAGTATGGGCACATGTCTGATGTGCACCTTGTGCCCATCATGTGTTTGTGGTGGTTGTGGTGTTGGTGGTGATGCACATACGATTGGGATGCATGGTGGGTGACATGGTGACAGTACTAGCCCATGCACAGTGCCAAGTCATTGAAGATTCACCTCTGTGTCTGTTCCCTCTCATCCATATCTTGTGTGTGTGGTCATGCCAGCATCTACATGCGTTCATGTCCACAGGCATTAGATGGTTCCTGTTTGTTGCCAGCATTGCATGCCTCCTGTATTCTGTCTCTGTTGCTAGCCCTTGGCCTGTGTATTCCACTTCCAATGCATATCCATCCTGTTATACCCCACCTTGTCAGTATCCATCACCAGGGGACAGCATGTTGTCAGCTGTTGCTTGCCCTACATTACTGTACCTCACAGCTGCAGTGTAGCTAAAGGTGGCAATGCAGGGCACACGCTGCTGTCCATATCCCTATTGCAGCCAGTTTTGCACCACATTGGTCGTGCTGTGGCACATTTGCACACACACCCTACCCCCTTCCCAGGGGCAGATCCTTACATGTGTGCTACCATTGATCTCCTGGGGCAGGACTACTGGTCATGTTACAAAAAAAATTAACTGCACTCCAGAAATAGAAAACAACAACAAAAAAAGATGTAATAAATTCGAAATAATTATTGCTGAGCCAACTTGCTCTAAAGTAAATGTTGGTCAATTACACAAACGTGAAAAACCCTAGCGCTTCACCTTTCTCCTTAGGCTCAGGAGGGGTCACATACTAAAATGTCAGTTCATTTTTATAGTCTATTCTTCATGACATCAACAAATCATTGGCACCTAGTTTCAATTAATCATTTACAATAGATACCAGTATTCTATTTACATTCAAAAAATCTTTGTAGAACAAAATTAACTTCAAATAGTTACCAAAAATATCCTATAAAAATAACTGTGCTCGCACTTATACAGGATTATATACATTTTCTTCATTATTTCACTATATCTATTTAATTTAACTTCATGTTTAAGAGACACAGACTCCAGTATCCAGAACACATAATTAAATTACATAGAAAAATGGTTACGGAGTTCTAATTGTCATGTGGTCTACCCATATATTTTATGAGCGTCTGCTCAAAATCTAGTGATGCTAGCACTAATTACCCTACCATAGCAATTACAGAATAAAATATTACAACTCCTATTAAGGAAAATTGACCATAATTATACCAAGCCATAATTCTAATATACAGGCACTGGTATAGCATTTATTAATCATTATTTTTAATCCATTTAGGATTCACTATAAGAAATGTTTATAGTCACTGTTGATATTTTATTTTATAAAAAAATATTTAAATCATAGAAACATAGAAACATAGAGGTTGATGGCAGATAAGGACCGCAAGGCCCATCCAGTCTGCAATTTCTTTTTCTACCTTATAAATGTGCCATCGGCCTTTGCTCTGTCAGTGGCCTATCTATTCATGCTCATCTATATTGCTCCCTTATGTCTATCCCATGCCTGTTTGAAGCCCTGCACTGTATTCATACCCACCACTTCCTGAGGTAGGCCATTCCATGCATCCACCACTCTTTCTCTGAAAAATAATTTCCTCACATTCCCCATAATCGTCCTCCATCTAATCTCATTCTGTGTCCTCTTGTCCTGCTATTTTTCTTATATTTAAACATGTTAGACTCTTTCACCTTGTTAATGCATTTAAGGTGTTTGAATGTTTCAATCATATCATCTCTCTCCCTTCTTTGCTCGAGGGTTCACATATTGAGCTCCGTTAATCTGTCCTCACATGTCTTCTGATGCAGTCCCTGCACCATTTTGGTTGCCCTTCTCTGGACTGCCTCAATTTGGTTAATGTCCTTGTGAAGGTGTGGCCTCCAGTACTGCATGCAGTACTCCAGATGGGGCCTAACCAGTGTCTTGTAAAGAGGGATTATTATCTCCCTCTTACGACTTGTGATACCCCTACTAATACACCCTAACATCCCCCTAGCCTTACCTACTGCTTTAGAGGTCTGCTTGGATGATTTGAAGTCATTGGTGATGATGATGCCCAAGTCTTTCTTCCTTTGTGACTGCCAGCAACTCCCCTCCCAGCCTATAGGAGGCTTCAGAGTTTCTCTTCCCTATGTGCATGATTTTGCACTTCTTTGCATTAAATCCCAGTTGCCACTCTTCTGACCATTTTGCTAGTTTATCCAGATCTCTTCTCATTCTGCCTGCCCCATCTGGATCATCTACTCTGTTGCAGATTTTGGAGTCATCTGCAAGCAGACAAGCCTTACCCTCTAGTCAATCTACAACATCACTAATGAAGATATTGAAGAGGACTGGCCCCAGGACTGATCCCTGAGGTACCCCACTTGTGACTTGCATCTCTTCTGACTGTATACCATTTACCACCACTGTTTTCTGCCCTTCAACCAGTTTGCCACCCAGTTGACCAACTTCTGACCCACCTCAAGCCTACCCAGCTTATTTATCAATCTTCTATGTGGAACAGTGTTGAAAGCTTTGCTGAAGTCAAGGTAGGTGACATCAACTGCTCCCCCTTGGTCCACCACTCTGGTTACCCAGTCAAAAAAATCTATGAGATTAGTTTGACAGGACTTTCCTTTTGTAAACCCATGCTGTCTTGGATTCTGTGCCCCTATGGATTCCAGGTGTTGCGCTATCCTTTCCCTAAGGAGTGCCTAAATAATCTTGCCCACTATTGAGGTAAGACTAACTAGTCTGTAGTTCCCTGACTCCACCCTGCTACCACTTTTGTGGAGCAGGATCACATGAGCCCTTCTCCAGTCTTCTGGGTCCTGTCCTGTGCTCAGAGACTCACTAAACAGTTCTGCTAATGGCTCTGTTAGTTCCACCCTTAGCTCCTTAAGTACCCTAGGATGTATGCCATCAGGTCCCATTGCCTTGTCCACCCTGAGCTTAGCGAGCTTTTGTAGGACCCTTTCTTTTGTGAAGGGAGTAGTGCTCACCTCCCTTCCCCCAGTGTCCATGGTGCTGAGCAGTGGGCCCTGCCCTACCTTCTCTTCAGTAAACACTGAGCAAAAGTATCTATTTAGGATAGATGCTTTTACTGGGTCCTCCTCCTCACATGCCCCCTTTTCTCCTTTGAGCTTAGCAATACCCCCTCTGGACTTTCTCCTTTCACTAATGTATCTATAGAAAGTCTTGTCACCTTTTTTTACTGTTCGTGCTAGTGTTTCCTCAGTTTGGGACTTTGCCTGCCTTACTGCCTTCCCTGCTTCCCTTAGGGCAGTTTGCTATGCCTCTCTATCTTCATCCCGCTGTGCTCCCTTATATTTCCTGAAGGTTAACCTTTTTGGCTCTGACCTTTTCTGCTACTGTATCTGAGAACCAAAGTGGTTTCCCTCTTCTTTTGCACTTCCTTTTCTGTCTAACACAATGGGATGTTGCTTCACGTATTGCATCCTTAATGCTTGCCCACTTTGCCTGTACCCCCTCACCTATGTTTCTTTTTGCCAGGGCTAGCTAAACTCTGTTGGCCATCTTATCAAAGTCAGCTCCTCTGAAGTCCCATATTTTTGCCTTGGAATGGGATGATTTAGATGTAGTGGCCAAATTGAACCATACCATGTGATGGTCACTGGCCCCCAGGTGACCTTCTACCTGGAGATCTGTGATCCCTTCCCTGTTAGTCAGTACTAGATCTAGGATAGCCCTGTCTCTTGTGGGTTGTTGTACCAGTTGTTTGAGGCCCTCCCTCTGCAGGTAATCCTCCATGTGTCTAATTCTGGCAGATGTTCCTGCTGGTATTGACCAATTTGTATCCGGCATGTTGAAGTCTCCCATTATCAGTACCTCCCCTTTAGCTGTCATGTTTTGTATATCTTCTAACAGTAATGTGTCTATGTCCTACCCCTGGTCTGGGGGCCTGTAGACAACCCAGTTCTTATAACTGTCTCATTTCCTGTTTCCAGGGAGACCCACAGTTCTTCTGGCTCCTTATGTGTATTCTGAATTTCTGTAGCTTTGATATTTTCATTGACATAAGGGCCACTCCACCACCCCCTTTTTGCACCTCGGTCTCTTCTGAACAGTACACAGCCAGGTACTGAAGTCTCCCAAGTGTGGTTACTGGTAAACCACATCTCATTAATTGCTACTATGTGCAGTTTAGCCTCTGACATTATTGCCTGCAGGTCTGGGATCTTATTTCCCAGGCTGTGAGCATTTGTGTACTTGATTTTCCATTGGCCAGATTTCAGTGTGTTAGTTGTTGGGTGAGATTTGGCATTTCCCCAGTGCGTCGTGTGGGGAGATGGACCTTTTTTCTTACCTGGTGATGCAAATGAACTGCAAACATGCTGAATCCCTGTTTGACCACTAGCTGAGGGGGGAGGGGTGTTCTTCCCATTCGACATATGGGGTTCTGCACCCCTCTCCCCATTTGCTAGTTTAAATATTCTGCAAAGACATCAAACTTCTGCCACAATTCACTGACTCCCTCCTTAGTCAGATGCAGTCCATCAAATTTAAAGAACTTTCACTCCCAGAACTGTTGCCAGTTCCCTACAAATCTGTGTCCTTTTTCCTGGCACCAGCCCTTGAGCCACATGTTTAGCTCTCCTATCTCCCCTTCTCTGACCTTCCGTCCATCTGCCTCCCTCTTCCAGACTGTCAGGATCTCAAAGAAGGAGATGTCGGATGAAATGGATGATAGTTTGTCACCCAGCTTGGTCAGGTGTTCCTTGGTCTCCACAACTGACCGGCTGGTGAGATCATTAGTCCCTATGTGTACCAGGAGATCAATGTTTTCTCCTGCTTTGTGAACAATTTTAGCAATGCCATCAGTGTCTCTCCACGCTGATGTACCTGGGAGACATCTGACCATTACCCCTGGCTGGAGATGGGTATCAACTCCCCAAGTCATGGCGTCTCCTATGATCAGAAGTTTTTTGGATTTCCTTTTTGCTTTTTTTTGTTTGATTCCTGATTTGGGAGAGTTTTGTTGTGCTACCTCCTCTGCTGCAGTGTCCTGCTCTGCAGTGTCCTCTGCCCCTTTGTTCGATTTCGGAGATAGAGGCAGATACCTGTTTGTAGTGTTTATATGATTTTTGGAGGTAATATGTTGGAGAGCACAGAGTGATGGGGCACCTGATTTGCCCCTCCTAACCACCTGCCTACCTCCTGGACCAACTACCCTCTGCGGTCGAGGTTCTTATGTTGGATGTTGGGGAAATGGCGGGTGGTTCTTATAATGTATTTCCTCTTGAATATGAAATTTGAGGTGCACAATCTCTGCCCATGCTGCCTGGAGCTGAGCCCTAAGATATCCAAAGGCCCAGCATGTAGGACAGTGTCCTGAATCCTGTGAGACTGTCCTTCTGAAAAGTGTCAAGCAGTACCTGCAGTTAATGATATCCATTCCGGATAAGTTGCTGGGTTTATAACCTGGTCAGAGTAATTAGAAGGAAGAAAATGCATGTAATGGTTTGATTTTGTGTTTTGTTTTCGTATAACTTGTTATAACAAGTTAAATTACTAGTGCTCCTGTAAATTAGCTCACCTTGTGGATGCTCCACTGATCCACCCCTTCCTGCTTTTCCACAGGAAATGTCACAACTGTGGTACCCTATAAAAGGAGTGTAGTGTGAGGTGGTTGGAGATGGGGGTGGGTGGCTGGGCCCTTCCCCTGCCGTAAAAGAAGAATCATGGATGAAAGAACAAGGAGGTAAGAGCAGAAACAATCAGTCAAATACAAATGCAGTAACCCTGAAAGCTTATCCTAATGTTAGATAAAACTGTAAACCCTGTAAAGCACCACCTGTAATAATTTCAGAAAAGATATACCCTGTAAGAAACACTTTGCTACAGAGAAAAATAAAGCAGTAACAGAAGATATACCTTGCAAAAGACAATTTGAATCAGAAGATTACAGCAGTAATCTGTTAGCACACACCTGTAGGCACACCTTGTAATGATGCAGAAGAAGGTATGCCAGCAACAACAATTTGAATCAGAGAAAAATAAAGCAATGAAATGTTAGCAACAAACAGTAGCAATCCCTGTGAGTACAACATAAAAATAAGAACACACAGTAAATCTGCCTAGTCAAAAGAAGTCTTAATCCATTTCCCTTGCTCTGGTAAGGTTCTTTGCTCTGTCCTTTCAAGCAATCTTAGAAGGAAAGAGCTCAGGTGAAGCTAGGTGCCTTGGCCAGCAAACCAAGTCTTCTACCTATAATTGTTTTTATTTCACTTCTATATAGAAGTGAACTTAATTTTTATCCAAATACTGTATATTTTTTATTTACCAAAACAGGCTAGAGTAGATGCACCAGTGGGTACACCACATGGCAGTTGAGTGGACTATTACATTTAAATAGCCATCCCAAGATCGCAGTTCAATGGAAAACTTCCAGAAAAGCAAAAAGAGACCTTAAATGCCTCAAATTATATACACTACAAAGATCTACTATTAATAATAAAGATGCATAAAAAAACTCTTTTGTTAAACATAGGTAATATTATGACTAGTCACACAATTCCATTCCCTTCTTATTAACATTATAAAAAACCTTTTTATATATGAAAGCAAGATACCACAGTAGGGAAGAGGTGATGACACATTTGAGGAAGATGTAATATAGTTATTAATCATACATATCCATAATGTATTTTTCATTTTAAATATGGCTTCAAATCCCACATTTTGTTTAATCCATATGGATACACTATATTCAACGTATATATTGAGTAACTTTCCCTTTTGGTGAACTTATGGGAAGGTGTCATCACCTCTTCCCTACTGCGGTATCTTGTTTTCATGTATAAAAAGGTTTTTGATAATGTTAAAAAGAATTGGGAATGGAATTGTGTGAGTAGTCATAATATTACCTATGTTTAACAAATGAGTTTTTTTTTATGAATCTTTATTATTAATAGTAGATCTTTGTAGTGCATATAATTTGAGACATTTAAGGTCTCTTTTGCTTTTCTGGAAGTTTTCCCATGAACTGCAATCTTGGGATGGCTATTTAAATGTAATAGTCCACTCGACTGCTGTGTGGTGTACCCACTGGTGCATCTTCTCTAGCCTGTTTGGCAAATAAAAAAAACACCATTTGGATAAAAATTAAGTACACTTCTATATAGAAGTGAAATAAAAACAATTATAGTGATTTAAATATGTTTTTGATAAAATAAAATATCAGCAGTGACTATAAATATTTCTTATAGTGAATCCTAAATGGATTAAAAATAACAATTAATAAATGCTATACCAGTGCCCATATATTAGAATTATGACTTGATATAATTATGGTCAATTTTCCTTAATAGGAGTTGTAATATGTTATTCTGTAATTGCTATGGTAGGGTAATTAGTGCTAACATCACTAGGTTTTGAGCAGACGCATGTAAAATATATGGGTAGACCACATGACAATTATAACTCCATAACCATTTTTCTATTTAATGTAATTATGGTGTTCTGGATACTGGAGTCCATGTCTCTTAAACATGTTGTTTGTTTGTTTTGTTAAATTTTGTTGACCCGGTAAGCCCACTGGGCCTAGAAGTCCCTTTTTCAGGGGCGACCAGGGGGAACGGGGGATACAGATGGTAAGCAACTGAAATTGAACCAGATTAAGCTGTTGGTGGTATTTTTAGTGAATGAGGGAAATTTGGCCAGGACACCGGGGAAATTCCCCTACTCTTTTCGATAAGTGCCATGGGATCTTTAACATCCACCTGAACTACCACCAATCCAGGCAGATGGGACCTCGGTTTAACATCTCATCCAAAAGACAGCACCTCAGAAGTGCAGCACCCCTCTCTTGCTGCACTACAGTGTCAGTACTGGGATATTAACCCAAGTGCCAGATGTGGGAACTGAACCCACAGCCCTCTGATCTCCCGGCCTCAGAGGCGAGTGTGCTACCTACTGAGCCACTGACACTGTACATGAAGTTAAATTAAATAGATATAGTGAAATAATGAAGAAAATGTATATAATCCTCTATAAGTGGGAGGACAGTTATTTTTATAGGGTATTTTTGGTAACTATTTGAATTTAATTTTGTTCTATAAAGATTTCTTGAATGTTAATAGAATACTGGTATCTATTGTAAATGATTAATTGAAACTAGGTGCCAATGATTTGTTGATGTCATGATGAATTAACTATAAAAATAAACTGACGTTTTTAGAATGTGACCCCCTCATGAAGTCTTAGGGAGAAGGCAAAGCACTGGGGTTGTTCACGGTTGTGTAATTGACCAATATTTACTTTAGAGCAAGTTGGCTCAGCAATAAATATTTTGAATTCATTACATCTTTTTTTGTTGTTGTTTTCTATTTCTGGAGTGCAGTTAATTTTTTTCATTTAATTTGGGACTAGCATCCTATAACTGCACCCACCAACTTAACAGGACGCTGGGACTGAGTTTTGGAAATTTGTGATTGTGCTACGAGTCTCTGCAGCCATTGTGGGTCAAACTGACTTTGGTGATAAAGAGATTGGAATATAAAATGTTGGTTTATTAATTACACAAGTTTGTCAACTGAAGATCTGCTGATTTAAGAACTATACAAGCAGATTTACTGTTTATTGTTGCAATTCTGTTGGAACAGAATATTCTAAGGGAGTGCTGTGAGAGGAAGCAGGAATTTGGATTACATATCTGTGGAAATCTGTAAAAAGCCTGAATATGTCCAACACAGCATCAACGTCCTCAGAATTTGTAAGCAGTTTCAGTCTGTAGACACTGCTCCCTTTACAGGATCACAGAAATCAATTTAAACCATTTTTAATGGGAGTTAATGGAGACTTTGGCAACAGCGCTGAGAAATCAGGTACTGTTAATAGTTCTGAAGTGAATGTTAAGAAGGCGTTCTATAGTCTTGAGAGACTGTTGATTCAAGAATTTAACTTGTCTTATAATATTATTACACTTGAAACATATTTAGAAAAATACATTGTTCCCCATGGCTTGAGAATACTAAACACACCATCATGTGGCCTTAATGAATTTGAATTCAAGGATGGTTGGATCAAATTAGCCCACAATTGTTCTATTGGATTTATCAGGTTAATTATATGGGCTGATATGGAGAAATATAATAAAATAGTAGAACAAGTAGCAAAAGCAAAAGAAAAGGTTCTTCTGTTTAAACATCTACCAGGTTTTTTGAGTCTGAATAAAACCCTTCAAAGCAAGATAAATAAACATAAGAAGGCCTTAATAGAATGCAAGCAAATAAATTTAATTAGAGATCAATCGGACTATGACAAGGGGAATATTTTTAGCTGGCCACAGAACACGGAACAGAGAGAGAGAGAGATCATTTAATCGGGAAAGACAAAGAAGTAAGAATAGATCTAGAAGTAACAGATCTGATTCACAACTAGGAATAGGAAAAAATGTCCATTTTTTAGTGAGAGAAGAGCCTGCAATGAATAAGGAAATAAGGAACACTACAGAAACAGAAGGAAGAGAACACGCAGAGGAGCTAGAGGTAGAGGAAGATGTAAATACAAGAAGAATACTGAGTGCCATGAAGAAACCAGATTACAAGTTATAAATCTTTCCAGTAATGAACTATCTGAGATCGAGATAACTGTACTTAAAAAAGGATTACATTTTTCACTGACCCCTAAGACTTAGAACTACAGGTTGATTTATTTAAATTTTTTTGAAAAATTAAGTTAAAATATTTTTTTAAGTTAAAAGAATTGCACTGTACTACGTTGGACACTATGGGGTACTTGGAATTAATGAAGGAACCAGTTGGGGAAGACCTAGATCTAATGTTGTCTGAAATAGAAGATCAAAGCCACAAGGGAGAGCATTGGGCTGAGGTGGGAGTTGAACAAATGGACATTCACTGTGAAAATGACTTTAATGCATTATTAGAGTTGTGGGAAGATAGTGATGCTAATGTAAATGCTGTATCACAGTTGAATATTGATAGAAAGGTACTTTTCAGAGAAAAATCTGTATTTTGTCCTACAGTATTTAATAGTTCTATTTCAGCTTTTGAGAAGACTGTTAAACAACAGGTAAAAACAATATTGGGAACAGAAAGACCCATTAACCACAACATTACTCTCTTGGAAAGAAAAGCATTAAAGGCGTTAGCAGAAGACAAAACACTATTTATTAAACCAGCTGACAAAGGAGGTAATGTTTGGTTATGGACAGAGATAAATATGAAGACATGATATACAATATACTTGATGTGCCCTTGGATTATACTCAATTACCTGGTAACCCAATCTCAAAATACAGGGTAGAACTGGGGAAACTGCTACAACTGGCAGTAGAGGATGGATCTATTTCTAATGATGAATATAAGTATTTGTATATTGAGGCTCAGATATTCAAACTGCACCCAAAAAGTGCGCAACAGCAGGAGCAAGCGCAAGTCCACTGCGCCCATGCGCAAGAAGCGCGATACTGAAAAACTGCACAGGTCAAGATGTGCCTGCGGCACATGACTGAATATCATGTCACCTGTGCCATAGCGCAACCAGGGATGTGCAGTGGCGCAGTTCAGATGCGCCATAGCACAACCAGGGATGCTCAGTGGAGCAGTTCAGATGTGCCATAGCACAACCAGGGATGCTCAGTGGAGCAGTTCAGATGTGCCATAGCACAACCAGGGATGCTCAGTGGAGCAGGGCAGCAGTGTAACAGCACAGCCAGGGATGTGCAGGGACAGGATGCAGGGGCTCACCACCCATGCCACAGATGGACAGAGGAGCACACAGCAGAACAGACATCACCCCCCACACCCCATGCACTGCACAACCTGTGGAGAGCTGGAATAACCACTGGCTCATGGATACCAGCAACAAACCCACAGCCGGTGCATGGTGCCCCAGCACACCCCCTGGCAAGCTGTGACCGGCACACAAGGAGGTCTGACCGCCCCATGCCACACCATCCCACTAATGCGGAGCACACCCTGCACCATGATCCCCAGACACCCTGCCCAGGAGCAGCATACACCAGTGCAGGACACCCCATGCATGCCACCACCCCCACTGTGACAATGCAACCCTGTGCACCACAGAACCATGCACGGCAGCCCCACCATGAGCACCCGTCAGTGGGTGGCAGCAGACAACGATGCAATGACTTCATACACAGTGCCACCATGCACGTCCCCCCCTGATGTACAGCTGAGAGACCGAGCATGCATCAGCACACGAGGTACCCCACACATGACAGGGCATGCCCCGGACCCCACCACCAGTGATACATCACCCTGCACACCCTCCCAAGGACACACCCCGACCCAGCACTGGCCACAACAGCCAGCGCAGACACCCACAGTGGTGCATGGAAGCATGCACTACACAAGATGCAACACAGTGCATGGACAAACACCCACCCATACCCAAGGGCACACCAACACAGGGACACAGTAGTGGGGCAACCAAGCCCCCAGCGTGTGGCCACAGAAACCATGTACACACAGCCAGCATCCCTCCATGGCACAGGAGTGCCAGCCACCCTGCGCAGGCACCATGGAGCTGTATGCCACCAGCATTCATCTGGAGCACAAGTGACAGACAGTGGTGCACATCCCCTGTGACACACACAAGCAACAGCATGGAGGTGGGACAACAACAGTGGAGGTCACAGTGTCACCCAAGGCAGACATGCACCACACCAGTGACAGGAGGCAACCCGGCATTGTGCCGGGTACAGTGGCTGTCCAGCATGGACAGCCACCACTGACATGCCAGCAGACCGTGAAGGTCACAGACATGCAAGGGTGTCAGCTGCACAGGCCATGGATGGTCTGACAGGTGTGCCATGGACACAGAGCATGCACCGTGGGCCACTGCACCCAGTCATCCAGTGCACAGGGAACAACACACAAACCATATACAGTGACTGATAGCTACTCCCACACCATAGTCACTTTCCCATGGACACACACACATGCACATGACTGCACCACCCCTGATGCCATACGCACCACTGCAGATGAGCACCTATAGCCTGCTGCAAATTAGAGACCACCACAGTAGGCATAACAAAGCAAATGTATTGTAAAAGAGCAAAAACAACTATATACAGCTATTTACAAAAGGTTGGGGGGAGGGCCACAAACAAGGTGGGGGTGGGTAAGGGGCAGGGGTGAACAAATGGTAGAGGGAAGGAGGGGTGTGAGGGTGGGTCCAGGGGGATAGGGTAAATCATGGGGTGTGCACTCCCCACTCTGACTGCGCCTCCTGCCATGCTGCCATTGGACTCCCAGATGGTCTAGTCACTCCAGGATCTCCAGGGAGTCAATAAGTGTGAATGCACAGCCCCCTGCAGCCCACCCACTGTGCATGGCATACAGCTGTGGGACATGCCTCTGTGATGGTGTGTGACCACCCACAGTGATCGTGCCCACAAGACCTGCCCACCCAGGTGCACACAGCCATGCGGACCGTGGCACACACCCACCGGCTAAGTCCCGCACAGCACCACCGTGGCTGTACAGTGACATGGCTATGCGGTGTGAAGGCAGTGGCACAGCCATGTACCCGGTGCACACATGGACCACCACTGATGCACTCCCAGACATGCAGTGCCACTGGACAGTGCTGACTGCACCAAGTTGCGTGCATGGCAGTGGTGTCAATGGATGGTGGCCATGCCCCGCTACCCGCCCTGTTACACAGCATGCAAAAATAATCATAGATGTAAGGCACTCACCATCATCAGGCTGGTCCCTATGCTGGTCTGGTCTGGCCGCCCTTGCCACATGCTGTGGCTCATGGCGCAGTCTCCCCTCTCTGGCACGCCGGCGCTCCTCAGGGCCTAGGGTGCAAACATGGAGAGAGGAACATCAGAACAATCTGGTAGCAAAGTCCCCCCTCCACCATGTGTGTGCAATCCTACACAGCCATACCCATCTGCCACCCACCCCTATACCACCACCATGGCCCACACTGGATGGCCCCCCCATGAGCTGAACACATGCCACCGTGATACCCGTAAGGACGTTAACAGTGTATGGATGGGGCACCTACCTGGCCGTGGAACTGTGCCCCTCCTGGTGTGTGACCACAGGTGGGCAAGCCTGTCTGGGTCCCGATGCTGCAGGTCCCCATAGCGGGACCTGCACTGCTCGGCCATACGCTCCATGCCCGTCGACTCCTCCAGGGCCACTGCCATCTCCTCCCACATGGCACTCCTGGCCCTGTCCAGGGGTGCCTCTCCAAATAGAGCAGCAGCATGGGGCTCCACCAACTGCACTAGATTGGCCAGTTCAACCTGGCTCCAGATCGGTGCCCATCTCTGTGCCATCCTGCAATCTTTCAGTATCAAAATGGTGCTCTGTAGTGCACGTCCACCATGTGCAGATGCTACGTGGTACTGCGCTGCCATTCCTCATCACGCTGTCACCAAGCAGTGTGATAGAGGTGCACCCATGCGGATGCATGGTGCCTAGGGGCAAAGGTCAGCACAGGGCCAGGGGTCTCTCGCGCACGGACCGCCACAGCGCGATTGGTACTCACCATGTGTAGTGCGGTAGGGTGCTTGTGTGCCACTTCCTGGAGCAGCCTACCATGCTGAGGCCCCACTGCACCTACGGCTCCCCAGTGCCAGAGCACCATACTTGTGAACAGCACAGTAGCGCCACTAGCACAATGGTGGCTGTGCCCTGCATTGCCTACCATGCACAGCACATCAGCAGCACAGCAGGTGTTGGTGTCAGCACCCCGGGCATGCGCCGTTCGGTGTCCACTGCGCATGTCACAGAAATGCACCCTTGCCTGAGCAGGTTCAACACAATTGTGCAAGGTGCAACAGCACGATATTCAGCGGCATATGCAAATCAGTTAATGAGCTATTCAATGGCACAGATACTGCATTAGCATCCACTTAATATTGCGCCTCACCTCATTTGCATGTGTTGCACTATATAAATGTGACATTGGGCTGCAGAGGCCATAGGTTGGTATTGCAGTCTATTGTGGTAAGTTGCATCCTGTTTGGGAGTGTGGACTGTGGTGTGTGGGACATGCATGGGACTGCACAGTCACAGATAAGATCTGTCATTCCCACAGGATAAATAATGAGCGATCGTGAGGTGAAGGAAGAGGAACAGAGACGTGGGAGGAAGAGGAGGCCAAACTTCACTAAGGCAGAAACAGATGCCCTATTTGAGGCCTACCTTGACCAGGTGCCGCTGCTCAGCAGACAGTGGGAAACACCACAGGCCCGTCCTGCTGCATGGGGAGAGGTGGCTCATGCCATCAACCTGCATGACAGCCACCAGTGGTCTGTGCAGGAGTGCAAGAAGAAGATGGCCATGGAAAGGGGTAGGATTAAGGATAAGGTGGCTGCCATCAGGGCAGCATGGGCTGCGACCGTTGGGGGACAGCCGGCCGTGCAATGCCTGACCCCACAAGAAGAGCAGGTTGCTGCCAGCATGTGGCGTTGTGCCATTGAGGGTGTTCCAGGTGATGGATTCCAGACAGGTGGTAGCCCGTAACTGCATGGTAGGTCCTGAACTGTCACTTGGGGGGGTGACACAGAGTAGGGCAGATACATTAATGCTACTGTGTTCCCTTACAGCTTCTGAGCATCTACATGGGTTAGCGGCGGTGGGCTCATCCACTGGGGGCAATACCATGGACACAGAGGAGGGCCCGTCCACCTCCACAGGTGTCCAAGGGTCACGGCGACAGTGGGCCCACCTGGCTATCTGGACTGATGTTGGTGGAGCAGGTGTGGAGAAGGCCCTGCCCATGTCCCAGCGTGCCAGTGTCCATGGATGCCAGTATGCTGAGACTCAGACTGGTGCTAGATCCATCACTGATGATGAAGGAGCTCACATCATGGATAGTGATATATGTGGGCCACAGGAGAGCCACACAGCAGGTTACAGCATGGGCATAGCCGTGGGTGGTGCCGCTGTGGAGGCCTGCATGACATCACAGTCCCAGCCTGTGCCTGTCTGCACCAGTGGGGCAGCACTGGTGTGTGTCCAGGACAGTGGGGCTGTTGCAGCCACTGCGGCGGCACCATTGAGCCCTGGAGAGCGGCAGCCAGAGGGGCAGTGTCAGCAGTCGGCCAATGGCCATGCGGGTACAGTGCTGGGGGCCTGCGTCAGTGCACCAGCTGTGGACGTGCTCAGGCATGGCCCTTGTGTGCAGTGCCCACCCTCAAGGGGTGCTGCCCATTATGGCCACAAACACCGTGAGGGACAGCATGCCGATCAGGTGGATGACCACTTAGATGTGCACACCCACATACTCCAAGATTCAGTCGATCAGCAGTTGTGGCTTGTGACGGCAGTGGATGCTCTCAGTGCGGCCATGCAGCAGGCAGAGGAGTGGTGCAGCAGGGACACCACTCTGCTCCTGGCAGGGATGGACCAGCTGTGGGAGGATGTGACCGCAGCCATTGACAGGCTGACACAGACAATCACAGCTGTCGTGGCCACAGTGGGCACACAGTTATTTGCCCATGCGTCGCAGACACCGCGCAGTGCAATGTCCAGCCCCCATTCCTGGTGTCGTGCGACACCCTCCTTGTTGACACCGGGTTCAGCTGTGGGCATCCCGAGCACGCCTGGCACAGGCATGTTCAGAGTGCTGCAGACCCCTGTGTGAGCACAGTCATGTTCACGCAGTGGAACCCCTGGTGGACCGTCGGTGCCACCCCATGAGGCCATTAGTCAGCCTGTCACTGCTGACAGGTCTCGGTGGAGCTGCCCATGCATCCGTGGTGGCTATGGCACTGTGGCATGTGACTGACCTGTCTACCACTAAGGCTACTGTCTGATACTGCCCTGTGTGCAGTGTGTTGTTCAACGTGCAATGCATGGGTGGGGTACCCAGCCCTGCACACACACACACACACACACACACACCATCTGCACACCCTCCTGGCTGCTGTCAGCTGTGGTGTGTGCATGATGATGCCTGCATTGTGCTGTCCACCACTGTGCAATGGTGCCCAGCATCTGACACACGCACAACGACAGGCACTTGGCGTGGTGGTCTGTGGATATGTGTGTGGCTAGGGGTGATGGTTGGGGTCGGCATGCTTCCTACCCTTTGTGCATGTCTTGTGGGGTGTGTGTGTGTGTGTGTGACTGTGTGCCGTGTTAGACCTTGCTCATCCCTGACGGTGTGTGCGGTTCCATGCTCAGCCAATTCCCTTTACGACATGTACCCCTGGGGTTTGTCCATGCGTGTTTGTGGGTTGTGCCCTTGCCATTGGTGGTTGCACATGGCCCCATGACTTACCTGGGTTGGTTGAAGTGCTCCTCTGTGATGGTGTCCCGGTGCAGCTGCGCCATCCAGATCAGTTTGGGGTCCCATTCGACCAAGGGGGGGCTGCCCATCACTATCTTCACCAGCATCCTCATCGTCCCCATCGCTGTCCCCATCTTCGACCTGTACAGCTATCCCACAGTTGTTGGCCATGTTGTGCAGGATGCAACAGGCTAGGAATAGCCTGCAGGCCTTTGAGGGGCTGTACTGTAGGGCACCACCAGATGTGTCCAGGCAATGGAAACGTGTCTTCAACATCCCGAACACCCGCTCAATGACATTGCGTATGATGGCATGTGCCTCATTGTAGCATTGCTGCGATGGGGTTGGGGGCCCCCGGTATGGTGTGAGCAGCCAGGAATGGAGTGGGTATCCACTGTCACCTGTGTGTAGAGGGTGGACATTAGTTTGGTGATCAGCATCGCTCTGCCATGAGCCATCTAGGCCAGTAACCATGTCACCTCTGACTATGCCCCTCCCAAGATCCATGTCTTTCTGTGTGATTTGCATACTGACCCACTAGGTGGCCAGTGGGGATGTCCCCACTCTTGAACCTGTGGCACAGTGCAGACTGGTGCCAGATGAAGGCATCATGTGCTCCCCCAGGGTGCATGGCACAAACATTGGTTATGAGCCCCCTGGCATAGCACACCACCTGGCAGTTGACGCTTGCATACCCCTTCCAATGTATGTATGCGGCCCTTTCAGGGCCGGGTGGCATGCGGATGACCACATGGGTGCAGCCTATTGCCCTGAGCACACCAGGCATACGTGCTACTCTGTGGAGCTCCTGTATGTTTGCTGCGTGCTCTGCTGGTGTGCTGGGGAAATGGATGTACTCCGCAGCATGTGGCAGCAGTGTGCTGTGGAATTGGGTGAGTAGGCATGATGCGGCCGACTGGGTTATGCCTGTTGTGTCACCTGTTGGTCTCTGGACAGTACCCGTGGTGAGCAGGCACATGACAGCCGTCACTTTGGTCTCCACTGACAGAGCATGGCTCTGTTGTGTGGGTGCCTGCATCACATCACTGCACAGCTCACAGAGCCACCTCAGGATCACCCAGTTCAGGCGGTACTGGCCCACGATCTCAGTGTCAGTGTACAGCTCCAAGCTGGTGTGGGCTCGGTACTGCCTGTTGGGGGCATACTGCCGACGGTCCCTTCCATGGCCGCGCCCCCCTGCTGCCTGCCTTCGCACACCCCTCATTACTGCCTCCATCTGAATGGTGGCACTGGCCATGTCCTTGGCTTATGTTACCCACCGGCAGCTGTTTTACCATTCCCCCCGCTGTCCTTACTGCTTCTCCCCCTGCACCAGGATCACCTCCCAGTGTTGGACGTACTGTCCTCTGTCTGTGCCTTCAGTCCTGTGTGGCACTTTCCCCTTTTGTCCTGCGCAGTGGTACAGGCTCCTAACTCCTTCCCTGTTCCTGGTGGTTTCATGTGCTCTGTCCTGCTCCTGCTCTGTCCTTCTCACAGTTGCTGTGTGCCTGCTTGCAGTTCTCCCACACGTGCTTTCCTGTAGTGTTCTTGCACCTCTCTCTTGTTCCTTTTTATTTTGGATCATTTCCGCTATTGTGCAACTTCCGTTTGTTCCCCTATTGCGCATGGCACATGTTGTTGAATATTGCACTGCACCATTTATTCATGGTTCCTCCTTCTTCAGTTGCACATGCATTCATTACCATTGTGCTCTTGTGCACTGTGATTTGGGGGGCACATCTGACTCCCACTGAATATCGCACAATGGCGCATTTTCAGACTTATGCTGGCGCGTGCCTGTTGCACATGGCGCAACCCTTTTGAATATCTGGGCCTGAATGTCCAATTATACCCACAATCTATGCACTACCCAAAGTACACAAGGATTTGGTTTGCCCTCCTGGTAGACCTATAATATCAGGTGTGGGCTCACTTACTTAAAAATTGGGGAATTTTGTGGAATTCTTTTTGAAACAGTTTGTCAACTCCCCTCTTATTTGAAAGACTCAGGAGACACTATTAGAGAGTTTGTGAGTTCAGAATGGAAAGATAGCTTATGTGGTTAGTTATAGATGTCAAAGCTCTTTACACCTTGATCAGGCACAAGGATGGTATAAATGCCTGTAGATGATACCTTGCAAATAGTGATCTATCCTCAGCTTTACCAATAGAGTTTTTGTTGAAATTATTAGATTTTGTGTTAACACATAATGCGTTTATCTTTAAAGATGATTTTTATTTACAGTCTTGTGGAACCGCAATGGGGGCAATCATGGCCCCATCATATGCAAATTTATTTTTAAGACTTTGAGAATTCAAGTCCTTTAATAAACCAGTCATTACTCCATTTTTTTGACAATATAGTTAAATGGAAGAGATACATAGACGATTGTATATCTGGGATGGGACTGAAGAAATGGCTAGCGAATTTGTAAAATGGCTTAATGAAAATAATCTAAATCTCAGGTTTACTTAAATCTGAATAAAATGCAAATTTTTTGGATTTGACACTTATTGGTCATAGTGATATGAAAACAGTCAGAACTAAAAGCTACAGGAAAGATACAGCTATAAACTCAGTTGTGAGATTTAACAGTGCACATCCCATTAATCTAAAAAAAATCTATCCCTTTTAGTCAGTTCTCTGTATCAGAAGAAACTGTACAGACGATGGCGATTTCTTAGTTCAATCTGGGGAACTTATGGGAAGGTTTTGAACAAGAGGTTATAATGAGGAACTACTATTAGATGCCTTTGATTGGGTAAAAACAAAAACCCAGGAATATTTAGTGACAAAAAAACAGAAAAATTTATGACCGAATCATGTCTGATTACATTCTCCACACAGTATAATCACAAGGCTGGGTCCATAGGGAATGTTATTTGGAAGAATTGGCCAATTCTAACCTGTGATAATACAGTTAAAGAAGCAGTTGGTCCCAAACCCTGAGTAACTTTTAAAAAAGAATCAAACATAAAAGACAAGGTTGTACATAACCATTTATCAATGGATAAGCAAAGGACATGGTTGCCACAGAGACTGGCAAGGAATTATACTTGTCAAAAGTGTAATATGTGCAAATATGTAGTAACTGAGAATACACTAAGCTTATTTAATCAGAACAAACATGTAATACAGGATTTCATAATGTGCAGTACAACTTTTGTAGTCTGTTTAATTTAGTGCAGTTGTAATTTGGAATATGTGGGTAGAACTATACACTTTCTTAGAGAAAGAATACAGGAACATGTGAGAAGTATTGTAAATAAAAAAACGGATAAGGCAATTGGAAGGCATTTTGTAGAAAAACATAATTCGGATCCTAAATATATGAGATGTATGGGGATTGAAAATGTAATAGGACAGATCTATTACTTGAAAGGAAAGTTACTGGATATATACATTGAATACAGTGTATCCATATGGATTAAACGAAATGTGGGATTTGAAGCCATATTTAAAATGAAAAATACATTATGGATATGTATGATTAATAACTATATTACATCTTCTTTGAATGTGTCATCGTCTCTTCCCTACTGCGGTATCTTGTTTTCATATATAAAAAGGTTTTTGAAAATGTTAAAAAGAATTGGAATGGAATTGTGTGAGTAGCCATAAGATTGCCTATGTTTAACAAATTAGTTTTTTTATGTATCTTTATTATTAATAGTAAATCTTTGTAGTGTATATAATTTGAGGCATTGAAGGTCTCTTTTTGCTTTTCAGGAAGTTTTCCCTTGAACTGCAATCTTGGGATGGCTATTTAAATGTAATAGTCTACTCGACTGCCTAGTGGTGTACCCACTGGTGCGTCTTCTCTAGCCTGTTTTGGTAAATAAAAAACACACCATTTGTATAAAAATTAAGTACACTTCTATATAGAAGTGAAATAAAGACAATTATAGTGATTTAAATATTTTTTGATAGAAATAAAATATCAACAATGACTATAAATATTTCTTGTAGTGAATCCTAAATGGATTAAAAATAATGATTAATAAATGCTATACCAGTGCCTATATATTAGGATTATAGCTTGGTATAATTATGGTCAATTTTCCTTAATAAGAGCTGTAATATTTTATTCTGTAATTGCTATAGTAGGGTAATTATTGCTAACATCACTAGATCAGCAGATGCACGTAAAATATATGGGTAGACCACTTGACAATTACAACTCTGTAACCATTTTTCTATGTAATTTAATTATGGCATTCTGGATACTGGAGTCCGTGTCTCTTAAACATGAAGTAAAATTAAACAGATATGGTGAAATAATGAAGAAAATGTATATAATCCTGTATAAGTGAGAGCACAGTTATTTTTATAGGGTATTTTTGGTAACTATTTGAAGTTAATTTTGTTCCATAACGGTTTCTTGAATGTTAATAGAATACTGGTATCTATTATAAATGATTAATTGAAACTAGGTGCCAATGATTTGTTGATGTTATGACAAATAGACTATAAAAATGAACTGATGTTTTTAGAACGTGACCCCCTCATGAAGCCTTAGGGAGAAGGTGAAGCGCTGGGGTTTTTCACATTTGTGTAATTGACCAACATTTACTTTAGAGCAAGTTGGCTCAACAATAAATATTTTGAATTTATAACATCTTTTTTATTGTTGTTTTCTATTTCTGGAGTGCAGTTAATTTTTTTCGTTTAATTTGGGACTAGCCTCCTATAACTGCACCCATCAACTTAACAACAGGACGCTGGGACTGAGTTTTGGAAACTACTGGTCATGTTGCCTGGCCTCCCATGTGGGGCAGCTTTGTAGGGCCTACAATACCCACATATGTTGATCCTTGTGCCATGCCATACCTTCTGCATTGTGTACCCTCTCACCCTGTTAGGTCATGTGCTCCTCACACATTGTGGACAGTGTGCCATTGAGTGCCTATTGTGTTTAGTGTTCTGGTCTATCTGTGTCTCTGACATACATCCATGCCTCACCTCCTTGCTGCATCCTGGACAGGGGTTGGGCATGTATGTCACTGTTTCCCCCTCTTCACTATTCTGACCTTTGTGTGTGTATGCATGGCACATGTACCCTTCACATTTGCACTGTTTCCACCCATGTGTAAGTTGTTACTGACGATGTGTGGTGATGTGTTTCTGACAGTACTGGTCATCTCTTCTCTGTTCTCTGTTATGTAGTCGTGTACCTGCAGACACCATCCCAGAAGTGTTCTCATGCTGACCTGCCTGCTGTGTTGCTGCTGCCCACACCCACGGCTTCCTGTCACCTGCATGTGTACATGCCCCTACCCAGTTATATGGGTTACATGTTGCTTACAGATCATTGACACCCACCAGTCACCATACTACATGTCCCACCATCTATGTGTTGTGCTGCTGTTGCTTTACTGCATCATTCCCTGTTCATTGGCTCTTTGTCCCAGTCCTTCCCCAGTCCATGGTCATGCCCACAATGCTGCTCTCTGCCATCATTGTTGGACATGGTTTGCAGTATCATTGTGACTCACGTTTGTGTCTCTCTGTCCATTGCTATTACCCCTCATCATGCATTCCCACTTAGTTATTCACCTTTGGCATATGTCATCTTCATGTCAGCGTTCTGTAGCCATACCTCCATGTACATTCCATGTTTGCATCCCCTTGCATATGTACAGTTTGTGTGGTTTGTACAGCTTCCCTCACACAAAGCACACCACACAGCATGACACATCCCACTGATGTGCATGTGGCACCAACCATATTACGCTATGCATGTCATGTATATGTTGCATATATGTGTAAATTCCTCCCACCTGTAGATGCATGCTTAGGGTGTCAATCTGGCTGATTTCACTGATGTTCACCTCCTACAGGTGTGGCGCTACCCTCTCTTCAGCATCGGTGAGTGTGGGGACATCCCGGGCTTCGCGACCTGTGGGGATTGAGATATGTTTATTAGATTGACACATGATTGTCCAATGCTCATTCACCGTTTCCACACAGAACCAATACATATGTGGACATCCAATTCCACAGTGTGGCAGAACACATCTCAAAGTACATTCATGTTATGGTGGGTTTTGTGGTCATACAGTGTACATGCTGCCTCACTTTTCATGGGTGCATATTGGTGAACACTGTTCTCAGCTGAGGCACCACGCATCATACCTTTATCTGTGTTGTACATATCACACAGTTGCTTTGTACAGGTCTCACCAGCCTGTGTTTCTGTGATGTCTGGGACAGTGCCATGTTTCTGTACTGCCTTGGCTGTACCCTTGTTGGCAGACATTATCACTGTTGTATGTGTCACACTTTGTTTGGTGTTGCTGGACTCACTGCAACGGATGTCTATTACAGTGTGCATTGGTTTGCTACACACATGCACCTATGACTGCCAATTCTGCCTGTCTGTAGCCATATCCAGCTCTTTCTACCTCTACCTGACCATGTGCTGTGTACCTGCTGCTGGCTGCTTTTTGCTTGTGTTGTGCAGTGAGCATTTGTGTGTGGGCAAGGCTCACACACTCTTCTTGCTGTTGTGCATCTGATACTGTGTTCTGCACTACATTCTATGACAGGGTAATGTGGCATTTATCAGATGCCTGTTCCCAGCTATGGGCACATTATACTGGGCAGGTCTCACTTGCCTTTACTGTACAGGATTGTGCTATCACCTGTTCTGGGTTGTGCTGTGATACTCCCATGTGCATATTTGTACACATGTGTTTGTGGCTGTTGCCAATGGGATCGGGCTGCATGTTGTGGACTGTCCATTTTCATGCAACCTGTGCATATGGTCCACTTTGATTGTGCTGCTGCATGTTTCCCTTCCAAACATACATGTGGTGTGGGTATAGTGTATGTGTCAGCCATTACCAGGCACACATTTGGGATGCAGTGCTGGGTGTGGCATTGTGTGTTGTTCACCTATGCTGTTTGCTCACAGTGATGCTCTGCCATGGTGGCTGTGCTGTTCCAGATATCCCAGTGCTGTGCTGCAGCATGTGCTTCTGGTGGCTTGGGGGGGCACATGTACTGGGCATGCTATCTGTGCTACTATTCATGTGGAATGCTGGCATGTGGGGCTGCCCATGTACAAAGGAGGGCTGCATGGCCTGTGTTGTCCATTTCAGCTGCCAGGGGTGTAGCCAGGGATTTCAGATCTGCACACTTTGTGGCCTCACTGATCCCCCCCCCCCTTGTTAGGGTGTCCTCCTCCCCACTGTAGCCAGACTATATACAACCATAGACTAGGACAATGTTTGCTGCCTCATTGGCGCAATACATACAATCTCTTTATCCCATGACAGCGGTTGTTGCCATGCATTGGTGACTACGACTGTCATGCATTGTTCCCTGTAACACCCACATACCAGCCCAGAACCTGTCAGGTTGTATTGTCCTTGGGAAGCAAGGGGAGTATTAGTGACCAGCCCTTCTACTTTCAAATCCTATGACTGACATTTCAGACAGGTACAGTATCTCCTTTGTTAGGTTTCATAGGACACAGTAGCAGTACTTAGCCTATGTGCTATCCCCCCTTATATCAGAATGCACACCCTGGTGTGTGTGTGGAGTATTCCTGCCTACATCCATGTCTGCTGCATGTGTCCTGCTGTTGTGTATGTGACACATGTTCTGTTGGGTCACCTCTGTACCCATGTCAGTCAGGCTGACACCTGGCCTTCTTATACAGGGATGGCCAGTCATGGCCAGCTGTGTCCTGCTCTACACTATGTTGTATGCTTCTTGCCCTGCATTTATTTCTATATCCATACATCCTACCAGTCCTCTGCATGTTGCATGCCACTACATCACCTTCCCTACATTAACATACTGACATACTGCTATACCGTCAGCAGGCAGACTGGCCCTCCTGGTCTGTTGTGTCTGCATGGAAGGCAGCCCCTGTTGGGTGCTCGCTTCCCCCCAGCCCAAGTGTGGGTCAACTTCAGCCTAGGTTTGCCTTTGTCACTGTCCCACCCCCTCTTGATGCCCTCCACTGTGTCCTCCTCTACCAGACTCCTGTGTAGTGCTTTCCATGGCGTCACCACCCTGTCAGTGACATACTGTGTCCTGCGCTCCACCCTGTAATATCCCGCCTCCAGCTTCCACTCATTCCCCTGGTTGTGCCCCCTTCTGTGGTCTGTACATCTGTTTGGCTTCACCACTGTGTCTCCCTGTTATATCATTTGTTACCCCTATCATGTCTGCCCTGTCTCTTGTCTCCTCCACTGTATATAGCCCACACTCTTCCATCCTCTCCTCATAGGTCCTCCCTCCCATGCCCTGCATCATCCTGGTTGCCCTCCTCTGAACCCTCTCCAGCAGTGCTACTTCTCTCTTGTAGTGTTGTCTCCTGCACTGCACACAGTACTTGGGATGCAGCCTGCCCAAGGCATTCTACAGAGGATGGTTCACCTCCCTCCTCCTGGACATACTTCCCCTAGCCATGTGACCCAGACTCCTGTGTGCTTTAGCCACAGTTCCTCTGTACATTTCCATATTGTCCATTGTGGTATCTGCCACCACCCCCAGTTCCCTTTCACTCACAGTGGCTTGCAGTGAGTCCCCCTGCCACCAGGTGTAGACATGGGCTGGGTATCTGACCCCACATGCTGCACCCTACACATCCCTGTTTTACACCTCAGTTCTCACCTCCTTGTCCACCCCTCCAGGGCCTCCAGGTCCCTCTGGATGGTCTCTCTCACTACGTCCCATTCAACCAGGGCTCCCAGCTTGGGGTCATGCAGATATAGGCTCATCCTTCTCCTGATCCCCCTCCCCCTGACCATGCATTGTTCAGACACAAATGGCAGGGACTGTGCTATTAGATACTGAGCATTATATGTGCTTTTCTAGGGGACACATGTCTGTTGACCATGCATTGGTCCAGCTTCTATGCTATCCTGGAACACATCTTGTTTAAGTGGGGACTGTATCACAGTTCACTTCTTAAACAGTGGTCGCCTTCCCCAACAGTGATTACCTTGTGGCTACAACTACATGGACATTGCTGTATAATTGGTGTGCAACTGTTTAACTTACCAGTCTGTTGGCTTGACCATCTTATTTGTACCAGCTTCTCCTTGGCCCTTCATCTGATGTCATCATGCTTCTTCTTTAGGGCCTTTACATCCCTGTTTGCTGTACCCACTGCATTCACCTTCTGGAAGATTTTGTCCCATATTTCAGCCTTGGCTGCTTTTGGTGTCAACCTGCTATGGAGCATATCATAGTTGGCATCAACGTCATGCACCAGCACATCCTCCTCTCATGATGTCCAGTTTGCTGCCCATATTTATTTATTTATTTATTTTATTTATTTGTATTTCAGATGACACCTTTGAGCCGAGGGCTCTTTTACAAAGGTTCCACGTCAAGGCAATAAGGTACAAAACATAACGTGATCATTACAATGGAACTTACAAAAAAAAAGACAAATAAGGTTACAATAATAGCAGCCAAAGGCATTGTCAAGGAATTGTGTTGCAAGTTAATTATACAGTACAAGTCATAGGCAGCTTAGTGAAGCTTTGTTAGGAATGGGTTAGTGGGAAAAGAGAAAGAAAAGTGGTGGTGAGGAGGTGGTATGGGAGAGAGAGAGAGGGAGGAGGGGAGAAATGGGGAGGGCATTGCATTGGGTATGTGGTAGATGGGAAACAGCAAGGGAGGAGGAAAGGGGAGATGAAAAGGAGACAGATTCATCCTATATCCAGTAAGGGGGGTAGGAGAGGAGGAGGAGGAGCTGAGGCAGTAAGAAGGGATGCTTGAGGGTAGTCTGCCTGGAGGGGATTATAAGAAGCAATCACAGAAGGCACTAGCCATGAGGTGTTGATGCAGTTTACACTTAGAAGCACCAATCGTGGCAATGTTGGAGATTTCTGTAGGTAGCAAGTTGAACCAGGTGGAGGCTCTGACAAGGTAAGAATGCTGAGCTTGAGAGGTCTGACAGCGAGGTATTGTAAAGGTTAGACTGTCTGATCTTCTAGTTAGGCAGCGGACACGCTGCGAGGTCAATATTGATTGGACTCCAGGGGGCATAAGGCCCAGTGATGTCTTCTTAGCTAGGATGCAGGTCTGGGATGTTAACATACCAGGGTACATAACCTACAGGAGAGACAGGCAGGGGAGAAGAGGGGGAGGAGTAGCTCTCTATGTAAAGGAAGGGATAAAAGCAACTGAACAAAAGAGTAAACAGGGAGGAGAGGAGGCACTGTGGGTCACCTTGGAGACTGGAAAGAGCACCACAATCTGCACAGGGGTTGTGTACAGACCCCCATGTCAGGGGGAGGGAATGGACAAGGATATGATAGAAGGCATTCTTAGAATGGCAGAGAAAGGGGAGATACTATTGATGGGAGACCTGAATATGCCAGATGTTAACTGGAGCACATTTGCTGCATCCACATCCAAGAGCAGGGCCATTCTTGATGCCCTACAGGTGGCAGGCATTAGACAGCTAGTTTTAGAACTCACTCGTGAGGGAGCAATCTTAGACCTCATACTCTCAAACGGGGGCAGTGAGAGGATCTCAGATCTAGAAGTGGGTTGCCATCTGGGGACAAGTGACCATCAAACAGTGTGGTTCACGTTAAACTCAGCTACAGAGTCAAGCCATACAAAAGTGAGGGTACTGGACTTTAGGAGAGCTGACTTTGGCAAGATGGGAGAGTGCCTCTAAAAGCACTAGCAAACAGGCTAGAAGGAGGTGTGGAGCAACAATGGGGAATCATCAAAACTGCCATCACAGAGGCAACAAGCCTTTGTGTGAAGCAAATGAACAAATCAAAATGAAAGAAAAAGCCACTATGGTTCTCAAAAGAGGTGGCTGTGAAAGTCAGGAAGAAAAAGATAGCATTCCAGAAATATAAGGAAACACAGAAGAAGCAGGACAGAGAGCTGTACCAGTTAAGGCAGAAGGAAGCAGGAAGGGAAGTCAGAATAGCAAAGGCCCAAACTGAGGAAAAGATAGCGAACTCAGTTAAGAAGGGGGATAAAACCTTTTATAGGTACATCAGCGAGCGTAGAAAGACAAAGGGAGGGATAGTGAGGCTGAATAGAATGAACGGTGGGTGGGTAGAGGGGAACAGTGAAAAAGCAGGGATACTGAACGAATATTTCTGCTCAGTATTCACAAAAGAGGAGGGGGAAGTGCCTAATCCAATTAACAGAAGCACTCTTGATAGGGGGGTCGATCCCAGTCCTTTCACAGAAGAAAGGGTTCTGCAAGAACTCCTAAAACTGAAGGTGTACAAAGCAATGGGTCCTGATGGAATTCACCCCAGAATTCTAAAAGAATTAAGGAGGAACTAGTGAAACCACTGGCTACTCTTTTTAATAAATCATGGGAGGATGGTGTGGTACCCGAGGACTGGAGGAAGGCGGATGTGATTCCCCTTCACAAAAGTGGGACCAAGACAGAGGCAGGAAACTACAGACCTGTCAGTCTGACCTCTGTGGTAGGGAAAGTGATGGAGACACTTCTGAAGGAAAGAATAGTTGAGTACCTAGAGGCCAGTGGAGCACAGGACCCAAGGCAGCATGGATTCACAGCGGGAAGGTCATGTCAGACAAATCTAATAGATTTCTTTGACTGGGTGACCAAAGTAGTAGACCAGGGAGGGGCTGTGGACATGGCCTACCTAGACTTTAGCAAGGCATTTGACACAGTCCCACACAAAAGATTAATAGTCAAATTAACCAGCCTGGGAGTGGGTCCCAGGGTGGTAGCCTGGGTAAAACATTGGCTGCACAACAGGACACAGAAGGTAATTGTAAATGGAGTCCACTCTGAAGAAAGAGAGGTTACTAGTGGGCACGCAGGGTTCAGTATTGGGTCCAGTCCTTTTAATGTCTTCATCAATGACATTGCAGAGGACTGAAAGGAAAAGTATGTCTTTTGCAGATGACACAAAGATCTGCAACAGGGTTGATACACAAGGAGGAGTGGAAAGGATGAAAAGGGACTTGGCAAGGTTGGAGGAATGGTCGAAGTATGGCAGCTAGGATTCAATGCAAAGAAGTGCAAAATAATGCACCTGGAAACAAGAACCCAGGGAAGAATACACAATGGGTGGGGAGGTAGTAACAACAACAAAAAGGAAAGGGACCTGGGGTAATCATATCAGATGACCTTAGGTTAGCAAGCAATGTGGAGAAGGCAGTAGGCAGGGCTGGGGGTATACTGGGATGTATAGGGAGAGGCATCAGCAGCAGAAAACAGGAAGTTGTTATCCTCTGTACAGACAGTTGGTGAGACCCCATCTGAGTACTGTGTCCAGTTCTGGACACCCCATCTCTGCAAGGACATAGACAGGATAGAGGTAGTCCAGAGGAGGGCAACTAAAATGGTGCAGGGTCTGCAAGAGAAGCCGTATGAGGAGAGACTAAAGGAGCTTAATATGTATACCCTTGAGGAAAGAAGGGAGAGGGGGGATGATAGAAACTTTTAAGTACCTCAGTGGAATCAACAAAGTCCAAGAGGGTAGCATCTTTCAGAAAAAGAGACTTGCAAGAACAAGGGGACACAATTTAAAGATAGAAGGAGGGCGGTTCAGGGGCAATGTGAGGAAGTATTATTTCACAGAGAGGGTAGTGGATGCATGGAACAGCCTTCCTGAGGAGGTTGTGGGGTCTAAAACTGTGAGAGAATTCAAGAATGCATGGGACAGACATAAGGCAATTCTTGTGGGGGGTAGGAAGAAATAGGCTATTGGTTAACTAGGATCTACGGCCTATCCTGTAGGTAGGGAAATGGGCAGACTAGATGGGCCAAGCGATCCTTATCTGCCATCAAAGTCTATGTTTCTATGTTTCTATGTTTGGTACTTTAGTCTGCCGGATAGCTGGAGCCAGTTAGCCTGCTTGTAAATGTCACATGGGTGAGAAAGGCGGGCAGCTGAAATAAGGAGTCTGCATGCCTTATTAAGGGCTACATCTATGCGCTGGAGTGCAGTATCAGTAGCGGATCCATAGATAATGAGTCCATAGTCAATAGCTGAGATAACAGAGCTCTGGATAGCGAGGTTCAAGGCTTCAGCCGTTAGGCAATGTTTATGCTTGTATAGTAGCCCTATACGGGAATTCACAGTTTTAGCGATATTGTCAATGTGTTTGGTATATGAGAGGGAGCAGTCAAGGGTCAGGCCCAGATATTTAAACATATCCACCTGCTCAAGAGTGACGCCTTTATGGTTGTTAATTATGAGTTCATGGTCCTTGTACTTGTTGTGGGTTCCATGGAACAACATTGTTTTAGTTTTTTTGTGGTTAAGGATGAGTTTATGTGAGCAAAACCGGTCTTCCACTTCTGTGAAACTTTTCTGTAGTTGAGACTGAAGGGAGGTGGGGTCAGTGTGGCAAGTGAAGATTACTGCATCATCTGCATACAGTAACATTTTGTCATGGCAGGAGGCAGGGAGATTGTTCAGGAATATGCTGAATAACAAGGGACCCAGGATAGAACCTTGGTGTACTCCAGAGTGGATTGGTAGAGATGATGAGAGGAATTCACCAATCGTTACCTGTTGGGTCTGGTTACTGAGGTAGCTTTGAAACCAGAGGGTAGTTTCTCTTGAAAGACCAAGGAGGGATAATTGTTTGAGGAGAATGGAGTGATTGACAGTGTCAAATGCCTTAGTCAGGTCAATAAAAGAGGCGCCAACCAACTGGCCCTGATCAGGTGCATGATGGATATGTGTGGTGAATTTGAGGAGTGCCGTGGTAGTGCTGTGCCCTTTGCAGAAGCCATGCTGCTGGGAACATTGCAGGCTGTATTTTACAAGGTACTTCGTGAGCTGATCAGCCACTATCCGTTCAAAGGCTTTGGATAGAGGAGGGAGGATGGATATAGGCCTGTAGTTGTTCGTGAGAGTCATGTCACCACTTTTATGGACTGGAGTCACTACTGCCAGTTTCCACTTTTGGGGGAACTGGGAGAGCATGAGGGAACGGTTGAGGATTTTGGTTAGTGGGAGCAGGACTTCGTCAATGGTGAGGGCGAGAAGTTTCATATCCAGTGAATCACCACTAACCCTAGACTTTCCAAGCACTTTAAGAATGCGTTTTTTAGCTAGGCTTTGCGGGATTGCTTTGAAATGGAAAGGAGGGTGCCCTGGTGGCAAACCTAAACTAACAGGAGCTGGGTTGACTGTGGTGGGATCAAAAAAGTTAGGGGGTAGCACATGACTAAGGTCAGCAAAAGTGGTGTTAAATGCGTTGGCAATGCTTTCATGGTCAAGAGTGATGGTACCATCTATGTTCAACATTGTGGGTGTTGTTTTGGGATCCTTTCCAGTCACTTTAGCAAGGTTACGCCAGAATTTACTCCCGTCAGTCCAGGTGCTGGCTAAGGTGTTCCTGTAATAGTTAGCCTTCTCATGGCGGATTGCTCTGGTACATGCATTCCTTGCTGTTTTGTAGGCCTGGATATCAGTCTGGGTGCCAGTAGCCTTAGCACGATACCAGAGCTGGTCTCGAGATTTCATTTGTGTAAGGAGGCCTAGTGTCATCCATGGGTTATTGACACCCTTGATCTTACGCTTCTTGAACGGAGCATGAACATCGCAGGCTGAGTTGAAACAGGTGATAAAGTATTCAAGTGCTGTGTCTACATTGGGGGCTACATTAATTGGTAACCAGTCATGTTCACGAAGGAGTGTTTTAAGTGATTCAAGATGACCAGGGTTCAGCATTCTCCTGTTAATAGTTTTGGGGGGGAGTTTGGTGTATTTGTTGGTCCAGATACACAAGATAGGGGAATGATCACTTAAGGAGTCTGGGAGGACTGTTGCTTCCGAGATGTGCTCTGGACGATTAGTTAGCACCCAGTCTAGAAGTGTACAGGTCCCTGTTTTGTAGTTTACTCTAGTAGGTGATTTGACCATTTGTGAGAAGTTAGCAGCAGCTAGGGCATCCTTATAACTATTCGAGCTGGAGGCCAGCCAGTTGATGTTGAAATCACCAAGTAGGATAACTTCTGTATTCTGATCCAGGGAGTTGATACAGTCAAGGAGGGAGTGAAAGCCCAGATTGCTCAACTTGGGTGGTATATAGACAGAGACAACAGTCAGGATCTTGTTATGAGTTCCGAGAAGTACTTTGGCAGCAAGGATTTGGATGTCATTTCCGTGATGGGCACGGGCATGACATGACCCATGAGGGACTCTTTAAGGTAGAGGGCACAGCCTCCACCTTTCTTGGTAAGTCGGTCCTGTCTGAAAACTACATATCCGGGAATTGCTATTGCGGAGTCAGGTATCTTCGGAGACAGCCATGTTTCCAGCACTGATAGGATGTCTGGATTGTGCTGGGAAACCCAGGCAGAGAGGGTATCAATTTTGGAGAGGAGGCTGAAGATGTTAATGATTGCCAAGGAGAGTGACCCTGCACTGCTGTTAACCTTGTGGCCAGGTTGTGGTGGGCCGGGGTTAGGGTGAATGTTGCCTGAGAGAAGCAACAACAGCAGTATCTGAAGTTTTAAAAGGGGGTTAAAGTTGCTTCTGTGGGGCAGCAGGGCCCTTTTTTAAACAGGTTCCTTTCCATAAGGATAATGTATGAGGTAGTGACTAGTTAGTAATAGCAAGGAGCTGTAAGGGCACAGTTGCAGTGGTTTTGAGAACAGGCCAAAAGTTTCATTTGATTCTTCAAAATGGTTGTTGGATAGATAGCCCTTAGAGACAAGTACATTAAGAGTTGATTTCATTTGAAAAATATTTGATACCTGGTGGTTAAGTCAAAAGCTAAAAGAAATGATCAACAGCTGAGGTCCACAGTCATAGAATGTCTTAGAATTCCTGAAAGGGATGAACTCTGCCTGTGCATATGCAGGATGTGAAATCCTTTTGTCTGTATGCATCTTTGTCATTCAAAGAGGTCTTGAAAAGCCCAAATACAGATCATGGGTCAGGTCAGACGAAAATGTGGATTCAAGCAGGGCCCAGCGTCACTGAATTTGTCAGACTTCCTTGCTTCACTTACGTTTTGCTTGGGATACCTTCCAACAAGTTGATTTTAAAATGATTTTAAAATGAAAAATGCAGATACCTGGTGATGATGCTTTGTAGAAATCCAGTCCAGGAGACTTTCATGGATGTAGTGAGCAAGAATGGTGTAGTTACTCCAACCAGAAAACCATATAAATCCACAAAAACTAAGCTACAGACACAAACACAAGCAGCCACTACACAGACCCAGGAGGCGGAGTGATGGACTTATAGTAAATGCAAGTAAATACCATAGTCCGGTTGCTATTAACAGTGTCTCTGCACAAACCATACACTCTGTGATAGTCTCAAGTCCTGAAAGGCTGATCGCACCGAGGCAAATCTTCGGTCCACTTCAAGAGAAATTCAATTCATCACAATTCAGGTTCTGATCACAAAAGCTGCAATTTCGGATGAAGTCCGATTTGAGGCTCAAGATCTCCTCACTAAGGAAGATGGTAGCAAGCAGGCCAGACGTAGCCTCCCCACCAATTTCCCCTGAGTACTATGCAGGAGCAGCTATATGACTTACTCGAGCTGTTCACTCTTTCAACTCTAACTCCACACCCTCTGCTACCTGTGCCACTTGCTGTTTGGTCTTCCTGGCTGCTGGTTGGCCCTGGCTGCTGGCTCTACTGCTGTGGTGCTACCAGCTGCAGCAGTGTACTGCATTGCTGCTGTGTCTGCTGGGGCTGTTGTTGCAGCTGTGGCAGGTTCTGCTGTTGTTGCCACTGCTGTGCATACAATGCTGCCTGTTATGCATAGGCTAGCTGCTGTGTTGGCAGCTGTGGCTGTGGGATGTATGGCAGTTGGTATTGTGCCTGTTGCATTCTGTATATACCTGTCTGTTGTTGCTGTGCATACCTGTACTGCTGCTGCTGCCATCTCTGTGATGTGGGCTGTCCTACATTCCCCATTCCTGGTTACTGTTGCATGTGCTGCTGTTGTGCTGGTCCTCCATGCTGTTGCATGTATTGGTAGGCATGCTGCTGCTGTTCAGCTCCCTGCTGTGTGACATGCTGCTGGCTTCTCTCTGGCTGCTGGTTTGGATTCATCCTCGATAATCTCCTGCTTGTCCTCCTTTGATCCTCAGGGTGTGAACTGTGTTCCTCCTGAGGCTCTTTTTATGTGCTTCCACAGCTGTAGATCTGCACGTGCGCATTTTCCACACGTGCAGAATGCTGCAATTGGGCTAATTTGTGGAATTCCACACGTGCGCCCATACCTCTCAATCTCTCAGCCTTAAAAATCATAGCACTAGCCTTCAAAAATCATAGCAAAGGGTCAGAATGAGGAACACTTTCTTATTTTAAGCAATATTATGTCTACAGATAGTGGACCCCATATAGTTAGTGATAATGAATGTTTCTATCGACTTAGTTCAATGATTTAATAGTTTGTGTCTCCAGGAATAGCTCAAACTCTATGAGGAACATCAGTAAACTTGTGAGGAACATGGGTAAATTTAAGTATGAAAATCATAGCGCTATGCGGAATTCATAGCAGGTGAGAGGTATGTGTGCGCCACGTGCTTTTGTGAATATCCTGCAGCAGTGGTTCCATAGTGCTGTAGGCTTTTTTCCAACAGCTGCGGGATTTTTGGCCTTCTTTGTGAATCCTGCCCCAGGTCTACACAAAATAAGCCCAAGAAGAGACCAGGTCAAAATGCTTGAATCACCCAAGCTGCATTTATTTTTTCCTTTTTAATCCAGCAAACAACAGATATGGGATTGTAATGGGATTTATCCCCCCCAAAAAAAACAGAATTTATCTGTGACTATAATGGTATTTATCCTCCCAATACAGAATGTATCCCCCCCTTACAGAAAAAAACAGCAGCTATGGGATTGTATTGTTTCCCACAAAAAAGGAAACCCACATACAGACAAAACGAACCCCTAAACAGACCTAGTCTAATTCATTTCAACAGTAGTTCAATTTTATTCAATTCATTTAATGCAGCAACCCTGCAGATTTGGTTTTAAATCAACTCTCCCTGCCACCCACCTCACATACACATACAACACAAGCTTCTACAGTGGCCAGGTGTATACAAAACAGACCTGGTCAAATTTATTCCGTAACTCTTTAGTTAACTCTCCCTGCCCACCATACAAAATAAAGTTCTGTAGTGTGGTGCTAGATGCTTTTAACGAACCCCCTACACCTGCATCTCAGGACCATGAGGCAAGGTCCAGCTGAACTCGAAATGTGCTTGTCACTGCTGTCCACAAACCCCAGTTCACACATACCTTGGCAGTCAATGTAGCAGGGCAGACTTGGAGAGGATTCAATGCATCCGTAACATGTGAGTTGCAGAACTCATGGAGGACAAAGGATCTTCACAGCAATGCAGACATTAACAAGAAGAACACTGAACTCCCAGACCCACACATTTAAGGAGCAAGGGCATGATGAAGGATAGTGCCTACTCATATTTCGGGTTCTCCACAATCTGGGCCAGCTCATGAACCAACGCAACCTGCATCACAAACGGATGAGACAGTACCAAGCCAGAAAAAGTGAAATGTGTAAAAAACTGGGGAACAAAATAAACGCAAGTTTTTGGCAGCATATTGTTGTAAAAATAAGGTAGACTACCACACAAATTCAGTCGGACTACAGGGGTTACAACTTAAAAGAACAGTCTGGTTAGGGATGAACTTAAAATGGACACTGCTTGTCAGGGAAGTTATGGCAATACAAATTAGTAAAAAACAAGCATAAACATGTATTTTGTAAAGGGGATCATGGGAGGGGAATAAAATGAAATAATTAGGCAGTAAATTAATAACAGTTGTTTTTCTGGGGCAAAATAATGAACAGTAGTTAAGTGATTTAAATTGGGACTGGTAATAACGTCACAAAATGCAGCCCTACTTACCAGCGTAAATAAGTGTTTGTGATGATACAGGATGAATACAATAGAACCAAACTGAGTGAGTTTATGTATAATATCTCTCCTAATAGGGCACTACAAATGAGAGATTTTATGTGAACATTAAAACAATTCAGAAAAAAGTTACTGGGTGTCAAAGTGCAGTAGGGATGAGTCTCTCGACTACTGTATTTATGCTTATATATTTATCTCTCTCTCTCTCCATATATAGATATATACACATATACCCGACACCATGCATTTCTGCTTAAAGTTGAACCAGCATAACATTTTGTGGTTATTTCCATATACAGTCCATGATGCTTTGCATTATGGAGGTACGTGTGATTCTCTATTTCTTTGAAACTTGACTTCCCAGCCAATGCCCTTTCATAACCCTTACCTCAGTACTTATGCACTAAGGTTCTTTGTGTTTTATATATGTGTGTGTGTGTGTGTATATATATATATATATATATATATATATAATAGATAACCCACTCTATGGAGTGCGTCAACCACCCAAGGCGTGCATATATCAGAGCACGTCTGAACACCATAGAGTTGATTATCTATCTTATAAAATTACAAAATTATTTTTTAAGGGGGGTAAAAGTGCAGGGGTGTGTGGTTGCTCTCTGATATATGCATGGTCATATATATCTATATAAAGAAAACACAATTGCACATACCCCAATAATGCAAAGCATCATTGGAAACATATGCAAATCTCCAGGAGAGATTTGGACTGGCTCAGCTTTAAGCAGAATTGCATGGTGCCAGAAGGCCTCACAGTGAATCAGCAAAGGCTAAGAACAGCAGACACATACATGTGTTTCATCCTCATTTGTACTCATGAGTGTGCCATATCTGTGTCTTAGCCAAGGGAGAAGGAGCAAGCCACCCCTTAAGGGGAATGTTATTTGTTTGGGTCATGGGGAGCCCAAAATAGAGACGAAAAATAACTACAAAATAACCCCAAACAAATGCTTGAGGTATGGGTTATCTTGGGGGGATATTGGCTGTATTGCCAAATTTTAAAGAAAACACAATTGCGCATATCCCAATAATGCAAAGTGTCATGGGAAACATATGCAAATCCCCATGAGAGATGAGGACTTTGTTAATGCACTAGTTAGGGTTCCAGAATCAAAAATAGGAAACTGGCTTGTTAAGGTTTCAAACCCTAACACCCCACCCCCACCATGCAGGAAGCAACAGGCTGGGGCGTGCCTTGGGGTTGTCAACCCTAATGCTCAACCCATTGAGTAAATAAGCTGAGATGGATACAGCATTTGAGAATGGGGTTACCATTAGGATTGACAACCTCAAGTCACACCCCACACCTGTTGCTGCCTGCAGGTTGGGGGGGTGTTAGGGTTGGAAACTCTAACATGACATTTCCCTAGTTTTGATGATGGAACCCTAACTAGTACATTAACAAAGGATTTCCTTACTGTTTGAGGAAGTATAATCATATACTTATTTGCCTGTCAGAGCCCTGGGCCCATAGGGGCCTGCACTCCAGTCCATGCAAAATGTTTGAGATATTTTAATCATATCTTTATTCCCCTGTGGGAGCGCAGGGCCCGCTGGACCCTACAGCAAAGGAGGGAGAGAGGTGATATGATCAGAACATTCAAACACCGTAAGGGCATTAACAAGGTGAAAGAGTCTAACATGTTTCAATATAAGAAAAATATCAGGACAAGAGGACACATCATGAGATTAGAGGGATGCTGATTAAGGGGTAATGCGAGAAAGTTCTTTTTCATAGAAAGGGTGGTGGATGAATGGAATGGCATACCTCAGGAAGTGGTGGATATGAATACAGTGCAGGGCTTCACACAGGCATGGGATAGGCATAAGGGAGCAATACAGATGAGTATGAATAGATAGGCCATTGACAGAGCAAAGGCTGATGGCACATTCATAAGGTAGAAAAAGAAATGGGCAGACTGCATTGGCCTTGTGGTCCTTATCTGTCGTTAACTTCTATGTTTCTATGCACTCACATCAGTCCATAATTGTATCTGTATTTCAGTGTCGGCGCACAGGGCCCAGAGGAGGCCCTGTGCTCCCATATATCCATAATTTTTGAGATATTGTAATCATAACCTTATTTCCCTCTGGGTCCTGCACTCTGATCAGTCAGATGCAATAGTATCCATATTTACGTGTGGGAGCACAGGGCCTTCTGAGCCCTGTGCTCCCACATAATTTTAAAGATACTATAATTTTCTCCCATCCGGTGCGGTGCAGCACCAAAGAAAGACCTCATATTACAATATTATCCTATGGGAATCACAGGAAAATCTGAAACCTGTATAACTCCACACCAAATGAATATCTTTTTACCAAACCAGCAAATAGTACATCTGTAGAGTAAGCCTTTTGTGCCCCGAAAATTCCATACAAAAATTTGAAGCCATGTTTTCACAAAGGAGTGACAAAGAAACCACCATGTATAGCTCACATTACAATGTTATCCAATGGAAAACAAAGAAAAATGTAAACCCCGGAACTCCAGAGCAAAGTAATCTGCTTTCACCAAACTAGCAAAGGCACATCTGAAGAGCAATCCCTTTGTACCCTAAACATTTCCGATCAAAATTCCCAACTGTTTCTTCACTGTGACATGATAAAAAGCAACTGTATAAATACTTTTTTGGCAAATTGCAAAACAGGATCCTGTTTTGAGCTTTCTCTTTTTGTACGGTAATTCATGAAAAAGAAAAATACTTTTTCACATATTGTGAAACAGAATCCTGTTTTATGTTCTTTTTTTCATGATTTGCGAAAAATGATCCTGTTTTGTGATTCTTTTTTTTTTTCAAATTTGCAAAAAAGGATTTTGGCATGTTAAAAAGCTAAGTTCCAGCTGATTTATGAAAAAACTAAGACCAGACTCTGATAGAATGGGTTGCTATTAGCAGAACACATGTGTTGCTACTTCAAAAAACAACCTTTTTTTTGTTTGTTTTTTTTGCTTTGCATGCCTCGTTAAGAAAAAATAAGATGGAGGCAGCATGAAAAAAGATCCCCCATTTGCAATAAAGGATTACTCATTTGCAATACAAGATTGCCCATTTGTGAAACAGAATCCTGATTCAAGGCTCATATCTAACTTTCCCATTGAAAATAATGGGACAATTTAAAATTAAATAACTTTTGAATGGATTAATATTTTTTCACCAAATCTTCAAAAGGAACTTCTGTGATGGCAGACCTTTCTAATCTAAAAGTTTCAGACCAACATCCCAAGCTGTATTAGTGCAGCAGTGTGACAAAGAATTTTAAAAAAAAAGGTAAATTTCACATTTCATGACACTCCATATTTCTGTACCCACACAACTGACTGGAAAGAAACTTGGCACATCAAGAGATCTATGGCCCTTGGTGGTGCGTGCAAAATTGTAACCAAATTGGTTTACTGGTTGTGAAACTATTAAGGTGCAGAATTTTGAGTTTATCATAGAAGTGAAGGTTGAACCCTAACTATAGGGGTGTAACCTTTAACACGCTGTAGCTCCACACCCACACATACAACTGAAACGAAACTTGGCACACAATGAGCATGTTGTTCCATGATGGTGTGTTCAACATTTTATGTGAACCGGTTCAATGGTTGCAAAGTTATAAAAATGCAAAAAGCACAAAAAAAGATTGCCCATTTGCAACAAAGGATTACCCATTAGCAAGAAAGGATTACCCATTTGTGACAAAGAATCCTTTTCCGAAGTGAACCTCTAACTTTTCCCATTGAAAATAGTGGTCAATTTCACAATTTAATAACTGTTGAACTGATTCATATTTTTTCACCAGATCTTTAAAGGGCACTACTGTGACCCAAGACCTATATACTCTAAAAACTTCTGCCCAATATTCCATACTGTTTTTGTGCAGCACCGTGACAAAGAATTTGACAAAAAATGGTAATTTACAGTTCATATTTTTTTGACATTCTGTATCTCCGCACCCTCAAATGTGACCAGAAAGAAACTTGCCACATCAATAGATCTTTGGAAGTGATAGAAGATCAAATAGAAGTGAAGATTTAACCCTAACTATAGGGGAACAGCTGTGCCCATATAACACACACACACTGTATATATTCATATTATTTGGTAACTGGGTAAGGCCCACTAGCCAGAAGTATCTGTTTTCAGGGGTAACCCGGGAGCACTGATCAGAGTCAAACAGTTAGCAACTGGAGGTTGTGAGCTCAATCACAGGTCTGTTAGACATATCAAACTCACTTACAGTGCATTAATCAAACCTCTAGACTAGACTTTTTTCAATATAAAAAAATAATACCAATAGGTATAAAAAAGTATTGTGTTTTCATTGGTAGGGCAGCTGGAGTGAAGAAAAAAATCATTTATTTTGATTCCTGCTCAGAAAACAATGAATATAACTTAGTAGTATCTCATGCACTGGGATGGGGAACACAGAGTCTGAGATGTGAACCCCCCCTTACAAAATCTGTATGGCACTATGACCTAGTAGTAGTTGTTCAGGCACAGAGATGGGCAACACAGAGCCTAGGCTATGGTAGTATGACCTAGCAGTAGTTCATGCACAGAGATGAGCAACACAGAGTCTGAGATATGATCTCCCTTTACAATCTGAATGGCACAATGACCAGTAGTTCAGGCACAGAGATGGGCAACACAAAGTCTGCACTATGGTAGTATGACCTAGTAGAAGTTCAGGCACAGAGATGGGCAACAAAGTGTCTGGGACAAGACCCTTCCCTCCACAAATCTGTATGGCCAATAACCTAGTAGTAGGTCAGGCACAGAGATGGGCAACACAGAGTCTATGGCAGTATGGCCTTTCAGGGCAGCACAGCGACAGGCAACACAGAGTCTAGGGCTGTATTGCCTTTCATGGCAACACAGAGATGGGCAACACAGAGTCTGACACATGAGTGACACTCTCCTTCAAAATTTGTATGGCACTATAGGCCCAGTCTCAAAATTACTGGGGCACTAAAACCTTCAAACAGAGTCCTCCTGTCCTGTCTGACTCTGCTCCTCTTTTATTTTTTTGTTTTATTTTCTTCATTCTGCTGGTTGTCTGTTGTTGAATGTTTTGTTCTCTGTCTTTCTAAGAAAAATGGGTATTTTTTTTCCTTTTTTTATTGTGGAGTCTGCAACATCTGCACTCTGCTGCTGTCTGCTCTGCATTATGCTGTTGAATTCATTGGTCTCTATACTCTCTCTCTTTTACTAATAAAAAAAATTATAAATGTACTCTGCAATATGCTGCAATATCTGCACTCTGCTGTTGATTCATTGGTATCTCAGTCTCTACTGTCCTTCTCCCCCTCCCTCCCTCTTCCATTACCTCTCCAACAAAATGATTTTCAGCATTTTTTTTTGTTGGAAAGCTCCACACGCACACACACGCACACACACACACACACACACACGCGCGCGCACACACACATATATAAACACACAAATGACTGTCTTCATTGAATGCAAAGCCCCAAATGAGCTCAATACTCAAGATTCCGAAGAATGTCCTGTGGTGGATGAAACGAAGGATAGGCTAGAACAAGTGTCAATCACAGAACAGAGACACTCATTGGTTTTATTTATTTATTTAGTTTTTGTTGACTGGGTAAGTGCACTAGACAAATTCTGCCTATTTTCAGGCACGACCCAGGGGAGGCGGATACAGATGAATGCCAACTGACCTTGAACCAGATTAAGCTGTTGGTGGTATTTTTAGTGAATGAGGGAAATTTGGCGAGGACATTGGGGAAATTCCCCTACTCTTTTTGATAAGTGCCATGGGATCTTTAACATTCACCTGAAATACCACCAATCCAGGCAGATGGGACCTCAGTTTTTATCATCTCATCCAAAAGACGGCAGCTCAGAAGTGCAGCACCCCTCTCATGCTGCACTACAGTGTCAGTACTGGGATATTAACCAAAGTGCCAGATGTGGGAACTGAACCCACAGCCCTCAGATCTCCCAGCCTCAGAGGTGAGTGTGCTACCTACTGAGCCACTGACACTGGCAGCCTTTAGTGCCCCAGAATCATAAGTGTTTCCCTTGGTTGGTTATGTGATGGTCCAATGACTCAGAAGTGTTTGGAGAAGATTGGGGAAAAAGAGAGAAACACTTTTTTAATTTTTATGTTGTGCACCTTTCTGCACCTTGCCTTGCCCTTTCAATACAGTACTGCTGGTGAGAGTGCTATTCCAGACTGGTCCGCACTTCCAAACTGGGCCAACTCAGCAATTCAGGTCAATCCAAGAATAGCTCAGTTTTCCTTGTCAGAACCAAGTCAGCCCAGTCTGAAGGGGGTTCAGAACTCCACCAGAGCTAGTTCACCCATCCCTATTACATAACCATCTAAAACTGCAGCTAGCTAACACAAGGTCTGTCTGAATCAGTCAACTGTGTATGGAGATGATGGCCCTTTGTTATTCAGCCATTCTCCACTGTAGAGGACTGTTACACAAACATACAAAAATACAAAAGGCAAGCAAAAGAAGGCCTGAATGTCTATCGAGTCTGCTCTATGCTGAATTCCTGTGTGTATGCTACATGTTGCTGTGCCCCTTCTTCTATCACCATAATCTTCCCTTTGAATCTATCCCCCCCTTTTTTAAGCGCTCCCCCGACTGTATTGTGATTTACTACCCTTTCTGACAGTGCATTCCATTCTGATACCACACTTTTAGTGAAGAAGTGCCTTTGGGCCTCCTTCCTGTACCTGCCCAACTAATTTGTAACTGTGCTCTCTGGTGTTTCTGTTCTCACTTTTGCAATAAGGATCACCTTTTTCAACCTGTTAATGCATTTAATGTATTTTACTGTCTCGATTTTGTCCCCTTTCATTCTTTTCTCCTTTAGTGAGCACATGTGCAGGTTCACATGCCTCTGGTTATGCTGCATAAATCTATTAAAACAAGTTTTTACATTTTATTATGTGTCACATTCCAGGTATTCTCTCCATGGAATATATAGTTCCATATGTGCACAGATGGTGAAACTTCTGAAGGAGGCAGAGGGAAGATATATGCATTCACTAGTGACATCAGAGCAGTAGTGCAACCTAATGCTTTCTAAGTCTCACTGCCTATTAAGTTATGTCTAAATAAAGCAGCACCATCACCATCCCCGCCCAATCTGTGCTACTATCAACCCATGTGGGAATTCTATGGAAGCAAACAGCCTTACAGAGGCACACTGACAGGGGAAGTGCCTTACTTAATGTATATGTCATGGAAGGGAAGCACAGTGGGGAAAACATTATGTGACTCAGACAATTACTGCTCAACATCTGGATATACCTTGATCTGAAGACAGGAATGTTTGTGATGGATAGTGGGAGTAACATGCTGAAGGCAATGAATGATGAGGATTTCTGCTAGTCATGTTTTTCTGCACATGCTTGGAGTCTTGTGGTGAGTCATGTGCTTTGCAAACATGCCAACTAAAATAAATACTTCCCATGTATGAGGCATTCTAGAGATCTATCTAGTATTGCTCCAAGCACTCTTAATTCCTTTACCATTTCCGCTACAGACACAGTGTTCTGCAGCTTTCCTTAATCACAGATGTGGCAATAAGGTGGAACTCTTCTTTTCTATGTGGTGAAGAGACAGATGAAACAGAAAGCTGTGTTATGAGCTATGGAATTTGATGATATGGCCTGTATTGTTATCTGTCCTGAATGCAAAGGTGTGAGCTTCAGAAGTTGTTTTACTTTTGATACCATATTACAAACTGTAGGAGTGTTCCTGACCAATCTTATTCCTCCCTTCACTTGTGCTTGATGTACTCTTATTATAGTAAGAGTACCTCACACACTGAACCACTGTAACAAGCTTGTCTCTGACCACTCATGCCATCATCATTTTTAATAAAAAAGGGACTGTTTTTATTTAACTCAGTTAGCAATCTATAATATGTTTATAGGTCCTTTTGGAGGGCCTATTAGTGGCTCCTTTTGCATCCTTAGGACTACAAAGCTGGTCAACTTCAGTTTGCAGTCCATGGGTCCTAGGAATGCACAAGGTGACACACTTAAATCCATAAGACTCCCTCCAAATGGATCCCCAAACTTATACTAACAGTCCACTAAAGGATGTTAATGCTGAATCAACAACCCTTAGTATGGTTCTTCTCTTGGTGAGTAATAGAAATACAGAAACATAGAATTTCATGGCAGATAAGGAATGCTTGGCACACCTAGTCTGCCCAGTTCCCTACCTAATGGATAAGCTGCAGATCCTAGTTAACCAACAGCATACTTCCTCCTACCCCCACTAGAATTGCCATATGTCAATCCCAAGCATTCTTGAATTTCTCCACTGTTGTTGACTCCACAACCATCTCAGGAAGGCCATTCCGTGCATTCACAATCCTCTCCATGAAAAAAAAAATACTTCCTCACATTACCTCTGAGCCGTCCCCCCTCTATCTTCAATTTGTGACCCCCACCCTTGTTCTTGCACATCTCTTTTTCTGAAAGATGCTACCCTTTTGGACTTTGTTGATTCCCTTGAGGTACTTGAAAGTTCTCTAATGTCCCCCCCTCTCCCTCCTTTCCTTGAGGGTACACATGTTAAGCTCCTTTAGTATCTCTTAATATGGCTTATGGTGCAGATCCTGCACCATTTTAGTTGCCCTCCTCTGGACAGCCTCCATCCTGTCTATGTCCTTGCAGAGATAGGGTCTCCAGAACTGCACACAGTACTCCTGATGGGGCCTTATCAACTGTCTTTACAGAGGGATAACAACTTCTTGTTTTCTACTGAATATGCCTCTCCCTGAGCATCCCAGTATCCCCCAGCCCTCCTTACTGCATTCTCACATTGTTTGCCCACCTTTATGTCATCTGACATGACTACCTCCAGGTCCCTTTCCATTTTTATTGTTGTATCTCAATTCCCATTGTTTACTCTTCCCCTGGGTTTTTGTTTCCCAGGTGCATTAGTTTGCATTTCGTTGTGTTGAATCAAATCTGCCATACATTTGACCATTCCTCCAGTCTTGTCAAATCCCTTCTCATACTTTCCACCCCCCCTTGCATATCAACCCTGTTGCAGATCTTTGTGTCATCTGCAAAGAGACATACTTTTCCTTCTAGTCCCTCCGCAATGTCACTTGTTTATTTATTTACTTTTTGTTAACCGGGTAGGTACACTAGCCATGAAATAACTATTTTCAGGCATGACCTGGGAGAGTACAACCATGAAAGACTGGTACATAGCATGAATACAGTGAAATTACAATACTATATGTCAAAACAGGCAGTCATAATGAATACATTATAAAGACATTAAAGAGGACCAGTGACAGTAATGAACCCTGTGGTACCCTGCTAGTAACCCCCCTTTCTTCATAGTGGACTCCATTTACTATTACCTTCTGTGTCCTGTTGTCTAGCCAACTTTTTACCCAGGATACCACCTTGGGACCCACTCCAAGGTTGGCTAACTTGTTTATTAACCTTTTGTGTGGGGCTGTATCAAATGCCTTGATAAAGTCTAGGTAGTCCATGTCCACAGCCCCTCCCTGGTCTACTATTTTGGTCACCCAGTCAAAGAAATATATAAGGTTCATCTGACACAACCTTCCCAGTGTGAATCCATGCTGCCTTGGGACCTGTACCCTGCTGACCTCTAGGTACCAGACAATTCTTTCCTTCAGAAGTGATTCCATCATTTTCCCTACCGCTGAGGTCAAACTACTAAGTCTGTGGTTTTCTGCCTCTGCCTCGCACCCACTTTTGTGAAGCAAAATCACATCCACCCTCCTCCAGCCCTCAGGTACCACTCCATCCTCCCATGATTTGTTAAAGAGGGTAGTCAGTGATGTCACTAGTTCTCCACTTAGTTCTTTTAGATTTCTCAGGTGAATTCCATCAGGCCCCATTGCTTTGTCCACCTTCAGTTTTGAGAGTTATTTCAGAACCCTTTCTTCTGAGAATTGACTGATATCAACCCCCCTATCCAGAGTGTTTCTATAGCTTTGTTTAGGTACCTCCTCTTCCTCTTCTTTTATGAATACTGAGCAGAAGTATTTGTTCATTATCCCTGCTTTTTCACTGTCACCCTCTGCCCACGTTCCCTTCCCTTTATTAAGCCTCAGTATCCCTCCCTTGGTCTTTCTTCACTCCTGAATGTACCTAAAAGAGGTGATAGCCCCCTTCTTAACGGAGCTGGCTATCTTTTCCTTAGTTTGGGCCTTTCCTATTCTGACTGCCTTCCCCACCTCCTTCTGCTTTAACTGATGTAGTTCTCTGTCCTGCTCCTTCTGTGTTTCCTTATATTTCCTGCATACTATCATTTTCTCGGTAACCTTCTGTGGAATAGCTCCGATATGCTATTCAACTGAATATGGCATCTTCAAACTCCCAGGCAATTGCAAGGTGCATAGCAAAGTTTCCCGCCGTACTTTGCATTATTTTAAATACCAGGCCCCAGATTTTTTTTTTTATGTTTTATTTATTTGAAAATTGGTAACTGGGAAAGGCACACTGTGGCAAGGATAATTTCCAGCTGCAACCCAGGGCAGGGAAACATAGTAAAGAAAAACAGCACAATACATATAATCAAATCTTTAGAACAGCACACGGTACAAAACTGGTATAAAAGGAATAAATATTAAACAGCTGTATGTGCAGATAGTAAAGGGTAGTGCAGCACAGTAAGAAACACCTAGTAAATGCATATTCTGAAGTGGCAACAATAATTGGTAAGAGAACTATATACACAGCCAAGGACTGACATGGGGTGAAATAATAACCCTTGCTCATAATGAAGGGAGAGAAATATAATGGTGTTAAAGTTTAGTCAAGGTAGGGGTGGAGACCCAGCCAGCGGTTTACTCTGGTGGTAATAGCTCATTTGTGATTAATGTCATGAAGAATTGGAATAGAACAGGGGAGGAAGGGTTGGAGTTACAGCAGGTGTCTGATGGAACCAGTGAATTGTGACAGGTGGTGGGAGGAGGGGAAATGGTTCAGGAGTGAAGGAATTCAATAGCAGAAGGCAAAAGGCCCAACAGAGGATTGGGGTGTGGAATGGAAAAAGTGCAATGGTTCCTAGAATGGAGGGAACTGGATGCTGGTAGGAGTTGGAAGAGAAGAATGGAGAGGTATGAATGATGGGAACCAAACCAGAATTTGGAAATGAAGGAGATGAAGTGAGCCTGGCAATGAGAGGACAGAGGTAGAATGGATAGGATTGAGTACAATGTACAATGGTTGGTGCAATTGGGGGAGTTTGTAGCAAAATAGCAGAAGCAGTTCCAGAGGGTATTCAATCTGGCTAGGGTAGTGGAAGTTGCTGTGCCATAGACCTCATCTGCATAGTCTAAGACAGGGAGCATATAGAAACATAGAATTTGATGGCAAATAAGGACCGCTTGGCCAACCTAGTCTACACATTTCCCAACCTAATGGATAAGCTGCAGATCCTAGTTAAACAGCCTACTTCCTCCTACCCCCCACTAGAATTGCCCTATGTCTGTCCTACGCATTCTTGAATTCCCCCACTGTTTTTGACTCTACGACCTCCTCAGGAAGGCTGTTCCATGCATCTACAATGCTCTCTGTGAAGAAATACTTCCTCACATTACATCTAAGTCATCCCCCCTCTAATCATCAAATTGTACCCCCTTGTTCTTGCACATCACTTTTTCTGAAAGATGCTACCCTCTTGGACTTTTTTAATTACCTTGAGGTTTTTGAAAGATTCTATCATGTCCCCCTCTCCCTCCTTTCCTTGAGGCTATACATCTTAAACTCCTTTACTCTTTCTTCATATGTATTCTGGTGCAGACCCTGCACCAGTTTGGTTTCCCTCCTCTGAACAGTCTCCACCCTGTCTATGTCTTTGCAGAGATGGGGTCTCTAGAACTGTACACAGTACTCCAGATGTGGTCTTACCCACTGTCTGTACAGAGGGCCAACAACTTCCTGTTTTCTACTGGTGATGCCTCTCCCTATGTATCCCATGCATCCCAGTATCCCCCAGCCCTCCTTACTGCCTTCGCACATTACTGCCCCACCTTAAGGTTGTCTGATATGACTACCCCAGATCCCTTTCCATTTTTGTTGTTGTCAGAATCTCAACCCCATTGTATACTCTTCCTCTGGGTTTTTGTTTCCCAGGTGCATTACTTTGTGCTTCTTTGCATTGAATCTAAGCTGCCATACATATGACCATTCCTTCAACCTTGCCAAGTCCCTTCTCATCCTTTCCACCCCACCTTTTGTATCAACCCTGTTTCAGATCTTTGTGTCATTTGCAAAGAGACATACTTTTCCCTCCAGTCCCTCTGCAATGTCATATATAAAGACATTAAAAAGGACCGGACCCAGTACTGAACTCTGAGGTACCCCACTAGTAACCCCCCTTTCTTCACTGGGGACTATGTTTACTATTACCCTCTGAGTCCTGTTGTCCAGTCAATGTTTTACCCAAAGCACCATGGGACCCACTTCCAGGCTGGCTAATTTGTTTACTACTCTTTTGTGTGGGACTGTGTCAAATACCTTGCTAAAGTCTAGGTTGGCCATGTCCACAGCCCCTCCCTGGTCTACTACTTTGGTCGCCCAGTGAAAGAAATCAGTTACATTATCTGACACAATCTTCCCACTGTGAATCCATGCCGCATTGGGTCCTGTGCCCCAATGGCCTCTAGGTACTCAAACATTCTTTCCTTCAGAAGTGATTCCATCATTTGACCATTCTTCCAACTTTGCCAAGTTCATTTTCATCCCTTCCATACCACCTTGCATATCAACCCTGTTGCAGATCTTTGTGTCATCTGCAAAGAGAAATACTTTTCCCTTCAAGTCCCTCTGCAATGTCATTTATAAAGACATTAAAAAGGACCGGCCCCAGTACTGAACCCTGCAGTACCGCACTAGAAACCCCCCTTTCTTTACTGTGGACTCCATTTACTATTGTCCTCTGTGTCCTGTTGTCCAGCCAGTATTTTTTTTTACATTCTTTATTTTGGTGGGTCTTCACTGTCGACCCTCGGCCCTGGTCATGGCCACTGGGACTTCCACCACCATATATGGCTGTTCTACCCCAGTTACTCCCGGCTTACCCCTCTGGAAGGTGGGGCCATGGCATCAGATCCTGTATCTGAGCCACGGAACTACTAACTGGTTGGGGGATGTGATGACGATGGTGGCTAATTGAAACCCCAGGGAGGGCTTCACCTAGACAATGGAAGCACCTGCATAACCCTTTTTCAAATTTTTCTGTAGGCGAGGATGTGCAATGATGCCAGCTTTCACCCCGCCTCCCTTGTGTTTCAAGCACCGGTAGCTTGAGTGACTCCTGACCTCCACCTGGAGTCCTCCTTGCACTGGACACTACCCCGCCCTCCACCCTGGAGAAGGAGAGCCATCTGTGGGATGCTTCAACCTTCTCCCCCGGCTGGCCACCATCGATCTGGGTGTCCAGCCAGTGTTTTAACCAGTCTACCAGCCTGGGACCCACTCCAAGGCTGGCTGATTTGTTTATTAATCTTTTGTGCAGGACTGTGTCAAATGCCTTGCTAAAGACTAGGAAAGCCATGTCCACAGCCCCTCCCTGGTCTAATACTTTGGTCACCCCAGTCAAAGAAATCAATTAGATTTGCCTGACATGACCTTCCTGCTGTGAATCCAGGCTGCCTTGGGTCCTGTGCCCCACTGGCCTCTAGGTACTCAACAGTTCTTTCCTTCAGAAGTGATTCCATCATTTTCCCTACCACTGAGGTCAAACTGACAGGTCTATAGTTTCCTGCCTCTGTCTTGCTCCCACTTTAGTGAAGGGGAATCACATCGGCCCTCCTCCAGTCCTCAGGTACCACACCATCCTCCCATGATTTATTAAAAAGGGCAGCCAGTGGTGTTACTAGTTCTTCCCTTAGGTCTTTTAGAATTATGGGGTGAATTCCATCAGGCTCCATTGCTTTATCCACTTTCAGTTTTAAGAGTTCTTTCAGAACCCTTTCTTCTGTGAAATGACTAATATCAACCCCCCTATCCAAAGTGCTTCTATTGACTGGTTTAGATATCTCCCCCTGCTTTTCCATTGTGAATACTGAGCAGAAGTATTCATTCAGTATCCCTGCTTTTTCACTGTAACTCTCTGCCCAACCACCTTCCTCTTTATTCATACTTAGTATCCCTGTCTTAGTCTTTCTTTTCGCCCTAATGTACCTATAAAAGGTTTTATCCCTCTACTTAACCGAGTTGGCTATTTATTCCTCGGTTTTGACCTTTGCTATTCTGACTGCCTTCCCCACTTCCTTCTGCTTTAACTGGTACAGTTCTCTGTTCTGCTCCTTCTGTGTTTCCTTATACTTCATGAATGCTATCTTTTTCTCCCTAACCTTCCCTGCCACTTCTTTTGAGAACCATAGAGTTTTTTCTTTCATTTTGATTTACTTGCTTCACATGAAGTAACCATTTTAGTAATAATCTCCTTGTTCCTTCAGAGATGTGGAGTTAAGCAGTCTTTATTGCAATGCTGGGCACACACTTGGGGCAGAGCTTTGCATAGATGGCACTGATGTGGGCTGAGAAGTCAAGCTTACTGTCAAACCGCACTCCTAGGCAGTTGAAGGACTGAACTGCTTTAAGAGGTGTACCATTCAGAGTGGTAAAGATGGGGGGAGCAGTGAATCTGACCAGTTTGTGCTTGGTACCAAAGATTAAAGATATCGGGGCCTGATCTTGGAAAGGCTATAACTGGCATAACCACACGTGCGCCAAAAAGAATGGCGCAAATAGCAAGTTATGCCAACAGTTGCAACATGCAGCATTCTACAAAGTGGCCTGTGACATGCTGCAGACCACTTGTGCCAAAGTGGACATATGTTGATGCATGGGCCCTAGACCTCCTGTAACATGGAGCTAGGGGGTTTAAGGCAGCAGTTGCACCCAGATCTGGTAGGGCAGCAACAAAGTCCCCAAGGTTGGGATTCTACAACAACCCTCGGAGGAGAACCAACAGTGTAAGTTACACCAGCAGTTAGCTGGTGTAACTGCACATATTCCCTCTGGGGGTTGTGTAGCTCTGCCAGAAGACTGCACCCAAGCCATGTGCCCTCCCCAAGTCAAGAACACTTCTGTAGGTGCCCCACTGGGCATCTCACATACCCCGCAGCCCCAGATCCCCCATACTGTACATGCACACCCCTGGGCCCACATTCCTCCAAACAGTACAAGCCCCACAGAGCTGCCCACACACCCCATGGCACTGAACCCCCACATCAGTATGAGCCCCACAGGGCAGCTGTGCCCACCCCTGATCCAATTCCCAATGCTGAGGCACAGAACCCTGCAGTGCCACAAGCTGCATGTATATTGTGCAAACCCATTCATCCCTGGTAGTCTAGTGGCTCCGAACCCCATCACCGAGCAGTGCCACATCACTCCGCACCCCTGACCCATCCCCAGCCAGCGACTGGCACTGCCCACCTCTCGCCACCATGGTCAGCCACCGACTGAGCTTTGTAGGAGCACTACTGTATGTGTCTGCTCGCCAGATGTACTATTAGACATTCATAGAGTGCATATATACAGTAGCACCCTATGAAGTCTCATTCAGCAGCTGGCCATGGTGGTGACAGGGTAGTCAGTGCCAGTCACTGGCTGGGATGGGTCAGGGGCCTCAGCTGCACTGCTGAGACATTAACTACCTTGGGGATCAGAGTATGGGGCACACTACAGCCCTGTGGGACATTACTGTTTGGGGGATGTGGGGCATAGCTTCCCTGTGGTGTATCTGCTGATGGGGTTCAGGGGCTCAAGTAGCAAGGAGTGCCCTCCAGGGCTTTCAAGGTGTGGGGGGGACAACTGCACTGGTCCACTGAGTGATGCGACTAGTGACATTCCCAACGGGAACTCCTTAAAGTTGGACTTAGTCACGGAGACCCTCCTGCTTCTAGAATTGGGTGCAGGGTCATTGTCACAACTGCAGTTGGTGCAAGTTGCCTTTGGCAGCTGCTTCCCCAATCTTCTAGAATCAGGCCCCTTTTTTAGTGTTGATTCTGAGTTGGTTGGATTGGAAGCAGTAAGAACATTGTTGAAGTCCCACTGGAGTGGATCTTCTACAGCTGCAGAAGGTGACTGTGTCATGTGCACACATTTGTCTATGCCAGTTAGCACAGGCAGAAGGGAGGTCATTCAGGAACTTGGAGAAAAGGATGAGACCCAGGATGATGCCCTATAGAACCCAAGCCTGTATAGAAGGGGGAGGTGGAAGGGCACCTCTGACCAATGCTGATTGTTGATTGCCTGTAAAATAGAAATAGAACCAAGCAACAACAGATGTTGAGAGGCCCGCTGAACTCAGCTTGTCCAAGAGGAGAGCATGGGACACTGAATCAAAAGCTTTGGCCACAGCAATAAAATTAGTGACCATAATGTGCTCCTGATCCATCCAGGAGAAGACAGAATCAATGACTTGCAGCAGGGAGAAGATGCTGGAATGGTGCTTCTGAAAAACAGACAGGAAAGATTAGAGAAAGTAGGAGAATGAGAGGAAGTCAATGAATCTAGAATGGACCAGTTTCTCTTGCAGCTCAGAGAAGGATGGGAGGAGGGAGATGGGATAGAAGTTGTCAGGAGAGAAGGGGTCACCCCCATTTTGAAATGGAATAACTTTGACCAGCTTTCAAAAATGAGGAACAGTGCTGAGGGAGAAGAAACGCTTAAATAGATGAGTAAGGGGAGCTGCAATGGCAGAAGCTGAGATATGGATGAGCTTGGGGTCCAGACCATCAGGGCTGGACTTCGATGGGTTGAGGGAGGAAATGGCAGGCAGAATGTCATGGATGGTGATAGGGTGAGTGGAAACCTGGTGATTTATGAAGGATGGGAGCAGGCAGGAAAGGAGAGAAGCCAGGATGGGGAGCAGAAGTGAGGGCACAGTGTGTGAAGAACTCATTGAAATGAGCTACATCAAAGGTAGAGTCAGACACACATGAACCATTTACCAAGAGGATTGGAGTGGACTGGGCATGGGGGTCAAAAAAGGAGTGAATAACCTTCTGAATTTATCTGAGAAGTTGAGGTTCTTCTGGACATTAGCCTTGAAATAGTGTGATTTTATGGCCTGGACAAGCCTTTGGACATTTTTTTCCTTAGAGCCCTGTAAGAGATGACGTTAGAAGCATGTGATAATTTGTAGTGGACCAATGCAAGGTCTCATAACTTGCACCAATAAATTATTTTAGTTGTAATCCAGAGGTGGTGGAAACTTTTCATTCTGGATTTCCCGAGGGGGGGCATGCTTGTCTAATATGGAAGAGAATTTGGAATGGAATAGTGCCAAGGCCCATAGGTACAGGGTTGTATGGGCCTGTGGAGCATGTGCCACAGCAATATTTTTGGATGTGGACTCAGCCCCAGGAATATTTCTGCATGCAAATTTTTTTCCATCTTTTTCTGGGTGGGGATATGCACACCCCCTGTGACCCATCCCAAGCCATGGCCATCACTCGTCCCTGTCCCCAGTGGGCACTATCCTCATTGGTGGGCTAGGGTGGCATTTTTTGAAGTTTGTGCTGTTTTGGGTGTGTGACTGTGTATGACCCTGCTGGTCATGGCAGCACTGGTGCAGTGGGCAATTCCCCCCCCCCGGAGCTATTCCAACCCTCTGCCTCTATCATTGGTGGTCTGTGGTGGTGGCATTTTTATTGCCCCCAAATCCCTGTCTGAGCATGTGCCTACTGAATCAGAGCTGCATTCTGATTGGGTGGCACTACAGTTTAAATGAAGGTGGGCATTGAGGAGCAGAGAGGTGAGAGAGGGGAGTAGTCATCACTGTATATTGTGAGCAGCCTAGCAGTTGGAGCGGGTGTCAGTGCAAAGCAGCAGAGCACAGCAGTCCACCATCTAGCAGCAGTGGTAGTGACCAGGAGTGCTGAAGGCAGTGCAAGAACTTCCCCAAAGAAGCAATAGTGCTGAACTGTCCTGATCTGTCCATCGAGGCAAGGAGGAGGAGGGAGGACTCTTGAGTCACAACAGAGGAGCAGTACCCACCAACTGGTGAGACGGACTCAGTCACCAAGGTAAGGACCCAAGGAGAGAGAGAGAGAGAGTCAGTTGCACCAGTGGCAGCAGAGCCAAGGAGAGGCCTGAGAGACTGACTAGTGAGGCTGCAGCAGAGAGTATATAATAGAGGGCACTCAGGGCGATGGAGCAGGGAGCCATCCAGGCCAGCCTTGTATCCAAGGGAAGGGCCTCAGGTTGGGAGTCCATGTCAGTGAGTGTGTGGGCCATGTGGGAGGGAGCGACTGAGAGCGGTGGGTGGTTGGTTAGCTCAGACTCAGTCAAAGCATGGCAGGGGACTAAGAGCAGGGCAGCAGACCAATGACCAGCACCATAATCTACCCATGCTGCAGTACCATACTATACCACCAAGGCCAGAGCAGCAGCAACTTAATTAAAAAGAAGCAGCGCTAAGAGACATGTGATGCAGCTGACTCGGTAAGACGCACTCCACAAAAGCTCCGCTCACCTGACTGCTAAATTCAACTTAAATACCTGTTTCCTTCAACAAATCTACAAAGATCAGTTTCTTACAAGACTGCTGATCCCTCACACTAGCTTCAGTGAATATTTTGTGCCAGAAATGGAAGTAGAGATGTGGCAGGTGGCACCCCAGCATACTCCACCCATCACTCCGGAAAAGCAACCCTAAAGCCCAGGGTGAGCCCAGCTACGACAGACCACACTCAGCATACCTCTGCTTTATCCTTGACTACCACAGAATCAACCCCTCTCAGTCTGGAGAGATTTCTTTTAGAATTCCAGCCTTTTAGAGATGAAGTCCAGTCTTTGGTTTCCAAGGTCAAAGCAATATCTGAGGCACGAGATGATACTACCAGATGCGTTACAGATACTGAAGCCCGCATATTCTCTGTGGAGAAGTGGTTTGACAAAATGGAAGACTCAATCACTACAAATTGCCAGACCATTAAAAACTGGAGAACAAGATCAAAGACCTGGAGGGGAGAAGCCAGATAAATAATCTGGTAGTAATAGGTATCCCAGAAAAAGAAGAAGGTACTGATGCCTTGCTGTTCATGCAAAAATTCTTAATCAAAGTAGCTGGGCCTTCTCCATTTGGGCCTACCTACACACTGGAAAGAGCACACCGAGCTCGTAGGCCCATGCCACCCACTACTGCACAGCCTAGACCACTGATCTGTCACTTTCTCAATTATCAAGAGAAACAACATATACTACAAAAATTGAGAGACTTACAGGATGTTTTATGGAAAGGGCATAAAATCAGAGTCACGCAAGATCTGCCAGCAGCAATCCGCCAATGCCGTGCCTTATTTCATCTGATCGTTTCAAAGTGTATTGCTGCTGGCATAAAGTTCTGAGTAGTTTATCCTGCTAAACTCCAAGTTTACCTGGATGAATCGTGGTTCTCATTTGAGGAATTAGATCCAGCACTGGCCTACCTCAAGCAGAAATGCCCGGCTTTGGTCTCCAGCCACAGAGAATTTTTAAACAACTGGAGGGCAATCCACTAAGCTAGAGAAAATATCAGAAGCTGTTACCTTTGATTTTAAGGGTCTTTCCCAGTAGCATGGGAACTCAGGATGGCGGTCATTCCACCAAAGCATCTTGGTCCTGGGCCTCTGCCGCATACCTCCTACTTTGCTGAACTCTCTCTGTATGTATATATCCAAGAATGCAGCAAGGGCGCAGCACTTATTAAGGACCTTTTCTGTACCAAGGACTTTATTTGCGCATAGTTCTATGGATTTCCCAGATCGCATCAGTCCTCAGAGGTTTTGATGCAGCTTGATGATCAAATATTAGCATTCGTACTTACTTAATTTTTATTTACTCCGAACTGGGCAAGATCTTCTCTAGAGACTTCTTTTCCTTTTAAAGGGGGCAATAATTAGACATATGAGTAAAAAAAACCCTGGCAGACACTAACTTTTGGGATTGGACATTGTAATCCATAATGAGACCCCAGTTTTTTATAACGCCACTCCACAGAACTGGAGTTGCCTCCCTTTTTGTTTTTAATGTTAGTGGTCCCAAGCTTCTACCAGGCACTAGGTATAATGCACCTACCATTAGACCCTGCTTCAGGACTAAGTAGTTACTCCATTTTAACTATAATAGGGGTTGTGTTTTCCTCAGATTCCTTTTTCTCTAATGTTTACTTGAAGGAATAAGTCCTTAATATAACAGTCCTAGACAGACTGTTTGTTTATTACTCTATTGCCTTTAGGTTAATTTGCAGCATTTAACCATACTTGTAGCTAATACAGGGTAGATGGGGGAAATATCTATCTATTGTCAGGTGAGTGAGGAGAGGTGAGGTCCTCCAGCATGCTGATCACCACAGACCAGCACTGTGGGGGGTGGGTAGTAGTTCAAAGGGCTGTTGTGTAAATGATAAGTCACAATTCTAAGTTAGATGCCTTATCACTCTTCGTATTGGCTTTGTCTCATGGTTTTGGATGGGGGTTGGGATTGGGAAGTCAGTGATGGGTATGAAGGGGAAAACATGGGTTTATGATGGATGGAATTTATACACACATTTAATTTGGGGGGTGCTGGTGCCAACTTAAAAGCCAATCATTTCTGTTTAGCTGGTCTTTTCTTAGAATTTCTAAAAGTAGAGTGATTCCACTGAATTTAATCTGGAATTATGATGCAAACATTCAGATTTAGTATGTGGAATGTCAAAGGTGCAAGACATCCTAACAAATGTACACGCCTTCTCAAACACTTAAACATTTTATGTAGTTATGTAATTCTATTGCAACAAACCCATCTTCTGCAAACTGAGGAAACTCTTGAGAAGGCAGCAAGTGGGTCATGTATTTGCCTCAGGGGACTCTAGAAACAGTAAGGGGGTAGCCATTCTTTTTAATAGGTCTTTCCCATTTGCTTGTGAACAATGCATAAGAGACAAAGAGAGCAGGTATATTTTCACCATCGGCAAGATTCACTCTTATAATATTCTTTTGAGTAGTGTTTATGGTCCTATCATTGACTCCCCAACCTTTTTGATGGAGCTAGTTTCAATTTTGTCACCTTTTCTACATATCTCCATGGTGATAGGGGGGACTGGAATTTACCCATTGACCCTATTACGGATAAATCACTGGGATCGAGGACACAGGGACTTTCCCCAGCTCAAAGAGCTTGTAGGGACCTAGTGGATCATCTAGTCCTCTGAGACCCATGGAGGACTCTTCATCCGGCAGTGCGTGAGTGCACTTTCCAATCTGCAGTGCATGGCTCTGCCTCATGTATTGATTATTTTTGGATGAGTAAATCTCTCATTCAATGCCTAATGGGCAGTAGTCTGGAACTTGTTATAGGATCAGATCATTCCATGGTGACCTGCTTCCTCTCTTTGTCTCTAAATTGGGGAACAAGTACTCAATGAAGGCTTAACAATCAGCTATTAAAGGACACAAAAGTCACAGATAGTATTTTATCTGTCCTAGAGTCGTATAAGGATACCAACTGGGGTTCCACTCAATCCTCTTCTATCAAATGGGGGGGGGTCCTTAAGATGCTTTTTAAGAGGTGAGTTTATAAAGTGGTCAGCTAATAAAAAAGGAAAGAAACCCAGGAAACCAAAATCCTTTTAGACCAAATCTGAATAAAAGAGAAGTGTTTATTTAAAAATACTTTGGAATCTGAGAAAGAGGCCCTAATAAAATTACAGAGCTCTTACTCAGAACAAAAAAAGAAGAATGGGCATTATTAAAAACAAAAGTCACTTATACTGAACAAAGGGAAAAAGCAGGAAAGCTTTTGGCCCTTCGGCTTAAAAAGATCGAAGTATCAAAATGTATCGCAGCGATACATAAAGATCCTCATGACCCCTCCTTGACTCAGGCTGCGGATATCAATAAGGAGTTCAAATAATATTACAAATTACTTTATTCACGAATGCCCACTCACCAACCACAAATTAAAGTGTACTCTTATCTAGATAATCTCTCCCTTCACTCTCTCACTCCCACTCAAATGGAAAAACTAGTTATACCCTATACTGAAGCCGATATAATTCAAGTAAACAATGACTTTCCTTCTGACAAGGCCCCAGGTCCAGATGGGCACTCCCCAAATCTTTACAAAAAAGTTTGCCCCAGAACTAGCCCCTCTGCTACTAACAGTTTACTCCAGCATGCTCAATGAGGCTGATGTCGACCTCAGAATGTTAGAAGCCACAATTATTATACTCCCTAAACCAGGCAGGGACTTAACACAGATCTCCAATTATTGCCCTATAGCTCTTCTTAATACTGACCTTAAAATTCTGGCTAAACTATTAGCCCTTCGAATAGAACAAGTGCTTCCTTCACTTATTAGTTCAGATCAAGTAGGTTTTATGAATGGCAGGTCGTCTGTTGACCATCTCTGCCATCTATCTCACATCTTCTTTGCCTCCAGGGACTCCTTCCAAGGTCATTGGTCTCCCTGGATGCAGAGAAGGCTTTCGACAGGGTAGACTGGCAGTTCCTATTCATAACCTTCTACAGTTCTAATTTCCCACAAAATTTATCTCCTGGATTAAAATATTATATTCTACCACCACTGCTTGAGTCTTCAGTAATGGTTTTCTTTCCTCTAGTTTTCCCCTAAAGACGGGCACCAGACAAGGATGCCCACTATCACCCTTATTGTTCAATTTATGTCTAGAGCCCTTATAGTTTCCATATAAACTGCCCCAGAGATACATGGAATACAACTGGGTCCGCTTAATTCCAAAATTATGGTTTACGTGGATGATATTCTGCTTCACATAACCCAAATTAAACCCCTATTCACAAACTTTTAGAGCTAATTCAGGAATATAGCCCCCTGTCCAATTACAAGCTAAACACAGAAAAATCACTGATCTTTCTGTGAAATTCTAAGGTATATAAACAGGATGCACTTGAATAGGGATTTAAATGGGCTCCAAAATCTGTAAAATATCTTGGAATATACCTCTCCACTAGTCTCACCCAGATACGGAACTTAAATTGGGATGTCTTAAATGCAACGGTGCAACAAGACCTAAAAAGATGGCAGGATGTTCCCTTAACCCCTTGGGGTTGAGTGAACACCATTAAGATGAACCTCCTCCCACGCTTTTTTCATGCTTTGAACCTTCTTAATATCTGGCTACCCAAAACATTGTTTAAATACATTCATAATAGTAAATCACATTTTCTCTGGAAAGGCAAACCCCTATGACAAGCATATAATAAACTAGCAGCACCCAAACCCTTAGAAGACCTCAAACTTCCTAACTTGAATCTCTATCACTGGGCGAGCCATTTGAGTAAGTATTTCCATTGGGCATCCCCTTCACCTCCCTTGGACTCATTAGACTACACCCCGATCTGGCTTATAATAGAAAAACAATTAACACTCAAATCCGGTATTAATCCTGCAACATTACTCTTCCTAAAATTCAAAAATCTGCCTTCTAGCTTTCAACACAACCCAGTTGGTCACTCGGTCCACACTCATATACAACTGTGCTCCACTTTAAGATATGACAACACTCAAGACCCCTCTCAACCCATTTTCCAAAATTCCAACTTCAAGATAGGAGGGAAACCAATCCCTACCTATTGGATTCCACTTCCCCCAAATTGTGTGGCAAGAGATTTTCATAACCCCAGTCAAACATGGTTATCCACCACTGAAATATTAACAAAATTCGGTCTTGCCAATAACTGGGCATTTTAAATATTTCAGATACGACATATGCTCAATGAATATTTTGGAGTAGGTGCCATTAGGGAAGACCCACAAGAATGGATTACCACAGACAGAATAATGTCCTTCACCCCACATGCCATCTCATCTCTTTATATCTTGTTTTTCCCATTGATATTCCCCAAAATAGATGGCTTTTCTCATTACTGAAATACATTATATCCAAATGTAAACTCCAGATGGCCTAAAATCTGGGAGGCTTGACATACATTTATTACACAGACCGACTTAGTATAATGCAAATACAGTTTCTTAATGACATGTACTTAACCCCCTATAGACTACACAAAATTGGTAGAGCAGAGTCTCCTACTTGTAATAGATTTCTTAAAGGCCAGGGCACCCTTTATCATTTATTCTGGGAATGCACAAATATTATACCATTGTGGGGCCTCATTAAATCTAAAATGGATCCCCTTTTATGTTTACAGGCCTACTTCACACTAGAGGTGTGTCTATTAAGGGACTTTAAAGGCTTTCCTCCTATGGTTAGAAACTACCACATGATGTTGATAGCCATGTCCATCAAAAAGATAGTCCTTAAACATTGGAAGGACTCTCTCCAACCTACCTATGCAGAATGGCTGCAAAAGCTCCATTTTAATTTATGAATTGAGAAAATGAAGTCCAGCCTTAATAATCAAATGCACATCTATAAAAAGAGATGGGAAAGCTTATATGTCTTGTACTCTATATGATGAAATATGTCTGATAAATAACCAGAAAATTCTATTCATTTTTAGTATAATTATGTTAGTCTTGGTATAATTTCAATGTTGGCATGGGGTTGGGGGGGTACAAGGCAGGAAGGTGGATGGGAGAGGGAGGGTGGAGGAGGTTTAAATAGGTTTTGTCAATTTTAATACCATGTCTGTAATTTACTCTGCTCCCATTACTGGGATACATATGTGTAAACTCAATAAAATCTGAATAAAAAAAAGAAAAAGAAAAAAAAGAAAAAGAAGCAGTGCCAGGCCCAGCAGCCACTAACCAGACTGGAACAGGCCAGGGAGTCAGAGAGAGAGGTGTAGGCCTAGGGATAGAGTCTGAGAAGGTCAGATGCAGCAGAGCAGAAAGAGACTTCAGAAAGGAGGTCACCAAGTTGGGTCACAGCAGACAAAGGAGAGATTCTTCCCTTGACCCTTTCAAGCAACCCACCAGGAGTCAGGCGAGGCCAGTCATTCAGCATCCCTCAGCAGCAGGTCAGCAGTACAGGCATATTAGCAGTCCACCAGGCATGGAGTAGAGATGTTAGATGCAGCAGCAAGAAAGACAGAGGAGACAGAGAAGATCAGATGAACTCAGACCAGCAGTGAAAGCAAAGCACTGGGTGGTGGTAAGGCTAAGATGTATCTCCCACTCCAATTCAAGCCATCCAGAAAGTGAAAACACTGGCCAGGTAAGGTGCCAGTGGCACACTGGGGATGTGAATGGATCATTGGGGATGCATCAGGTGGGGTGAGATGGTGGGATTAGGGTGGGAACTGGGATGCCACTGATGTTGTCTGACAAGACTGCATATGGAAGGGTTAAGGGTATAGTGGTATGAGAGGGAGTTGGCAGGTTACAAGAGTTAAGGTATTTTATATGCTGTCTCCAACAAGCAACCACACATATTTTGGTACTGTTAACTAGCAAATAAACCCAAGTCTCAGATCAGTTTGTTCAGATAGAAATATATGTTTTTATGTTACATTTTCTGGGATATTCTTGGCCTTTTTTTTACCTTTATCATCCTGTTCATATGTGAAGCCAGGTATAGATGTTAAATAGAAGTGATTATTCAAGTGGAGCAATAGAATCAAATGCATAATATGCTCCTATGTGGCAGTAAGCAATCTTGTACTTGGCTCATGACGGAGGCTCCAGTAAGCCATCACACTATAATAATACAGTGTGTAACCAAGGACTCCCAGCAGCATGTTTCCACTAACTGTCCGAAGGCACAGTGCCCTTAAAGCAGCAGTGCATGAATGTGGTGAAAAATTTCACCTGTGCTTTTTATTCTGTTTTAGATTGCCCCTCCCCTGATCTACTGACTTGTATGATCTTTCCACAGTTTGAGCTTGCATTATTAGTACTTTTCATCACATCTGAAGAGGAGCACTCCTTTTTTCTATGGCTTGGACCAGGTTTTCATCAATATTCTCAGCTGTTTTTGTTCACAGTTTTTTAAAATCACTTCTGCTGTGATTAAAACAGAACTATAACGCAGCAGGCAGAGCTTCCTGACCTTCAGGAACAATAGGTGTTCAAAAACAGCTGCAAATTCTGATGAAAACCTGTTCTGAGCCATCTTAAAAGGATCACTTGAGTGTTGGTGGTGTGATCAAATTACTGAATTAATGTGCTGCAGCTTTTTCTGTAAATTCAAGTTTACACAAGTTGTGTGGTAACATTCTTGGTCATTGTGCTGGAGTAGTGACATCACTACTGCAGCACAACATAATGATGCCACTACTGCAGCACAACAAGCATATTCTAGGCATGGAAGTCCATGCATAAACTCATTCCACAGACAAAAACTGGGTACCACAATAAACACTTTGCAAAAAATCTTTTAGTATTCTCCTGAAGATGCATGCTACATGCAAAACCGGTCTAGGTGTGTCCGATCTGTCGGGCAACTGCACTGTTGCAGTTGAGTACTTGAGCACTTTTTTTGAATATTAAAATATTTTTTGCATGGTGTTTATCGTGGTGCCTAGTTTTTGTCTGTACAATTGAGTTTTACTGCAGGCAGGCACGGTGAGTGGAGCCGGAATTGTGCTTTCTTTTATAAAATCATTCCACCATACACTGTAGTAAGCTATATGTGACTAAAGCGCCTTTGCTTCTGCTGCAGTACACTAAAAGTTCATATTTCTGTTCTGCCCAGCATTGATGAGGCTTCTGTAATAGCCCATTGATGCAGTTAATTAGTAAGTACTATTTCAGTGGGGCTGTTTAAAAAAAAGGAAACGCCTCATCCATATGGGACAGAAAGACAAACTGAGAGTACTGCAGAAAAGAAGGAGCTGTAGTCACACATAGCTTATAATTTAAAACTGAAGTGCGTTTTGTAAATTAGTAGAACAGATGTGGATGATTTACAGTACTCAACTTCCAAATTGTTGTTTTCCCATTCATGCAGTTCCAGTGGGTCTCTGCCTGCCTGCCCAATTTAACAGACCTATAGAGAATACAGCATAGTTTTGTTACGTGTTTCATGTGCTGTACTGTATCTGTATCTGTGCTCAGCTACTTTCTTTGCATTCTGGCTGTTGAATTAGGTGGTGTTGGTTTGAGTTGGGGGCCTTTTCTCTGACCCATGGGGGGTTGGGTGTGTGGGAAGAAATCCCTAACTCAAAGTAATAAAAAAGCAGCTGACAGCCTGATGTGGTATACAGCGTGCAGTGCTGTAAGGGGCCAAAGTACTGTAACTTCAGTGTGATGCTAAGAGTGGTGGTCCAGGCTGGGATGAGAGCACAAGCCTCTAAATAAAGTAGTATTGGGGATTCTGGCCCAGTGCAGTACTCTCTACGATTACAGGTCAGCACAGCACGTGATGTGCACAGAGTTGTAACAGACCCTTTGTTGAGGGGCATGCCATGACTCCGAAGGGGGGACAGTAACCATCACTGAGGGATGGATAGGGGTGGGCAAAAATAAAGGCATATATAAGGCACAAGAGGAATGTTCAACAATGAGGGGTTATGATATGAGCCTAGATGGTAACCTGAGGAAGTATGTCTTCGTGGAAAGCCAGAAAGCACTGTGAATGCATGGAATAGCCTCTCAGTGGAGGCGGGGGGGGCAGAAACAGTAGTGGAATTTAAGAATGCATGGTATGGGCACATGGTCAGGGAAGAGAAACCAACCAGTATGAAAGAGAGGGTAAAAGTCAGAGATGAAGTAGGACCCCTGACCACTAGAACCCCAGTGGTGGTGGTGGGTTGATCTCTGACCCCTGGACCAGAGGGTGGGGCTTTGACTCCTGACCTCTGGGCCCCACCAACAATTTTACAAACTTGGATCCTATGCCAAGGCCACATCAATATCTGAGGCAAAGAGGATGTCTGACAAGTCAGTTGCAGTGAGAGCATTCAGCAGAGCATTAAAGAGGGACTTTGTCCAAACTTTTTTGCATTAACAAATTCAGAATTTGGACCAGCATATCCTCAATCAGCCTCATGCAAAAAGTCTGATCTGTAAGTGCATCCATTTAAAAATTACAAGTCATTTTATAACCTTAAATTCACTGCCTGTTCAAAAAAGCCAGTTTCAGAGAAGAGCTACTGATGATGTCACAACCTAATCCTCCCTGTAAGCTACGTTATATTACTTATTTCTCCTTTATAAAATGGATCTAGGAGTTTTCTTTGTCCTGACGGGCTTAGAGGTGCCTGTGGCTGTGTTCTTATCACAGCATATTTTGCCAACTGGCCCCTCTTCAGCCAGTCAGGAGTCACCACAAGACAGATATCACTGTACCAACTTTCTAAAACTGATAGCTTTCCAAGAGCGGAACACTAGTCCCCCCCCCTCCGCAACACACCGTGTATAAGTACACCTGTATTTTACACTACATAGCATCCTACTTGTGACAGGGAGTTCTAGCCACTCTTGAGGACTGACCTTTTCTTACATCTTAGGAGAATATCACAAACAAGGTGGCTAAGGCAACACAAAGGAAGAGACAAGAAAAAAAAAATAATAATGGAACTCACTCAGCACAAATGATTTGTCTACAAACTCCCACCGCAAAGAAACCCAACTCTAGGGTACATTAAAATATTATGTTTATTGAAAGATAGAAACAGCAAACCCCCTTCCAACCCTGTATGTTGATGCATGTTTCACACCACACAGGTGCTTTTTCATGACAAGTTTGTAGCCAAATCATTTCTTCTGAGTGAGTTTTCTTCAATCAGTTGCAACAGTTCTTCTACTTCTTAGCCTAATCTATCCTTTACAATTTCTAGTTCATAAGGTTGGCCACCTCTGGGCAGCCCCATCCCCTTTCTTGACTATACTATAGTGTTCTCTAATTTTCCATTTCACTCTCAGGCTGGTGAAAGGTTTGTTTTTGTACTGGAGCCCAAATTTGTTTGTATTTCACGTTGAAATTTACTTTAGGCTTACAAATGTAAGTTGTCCTTTTTATGTTGCTTGCATGCATGTGCAAGAAACGTAGTGCCATCATCGGAGATTTCGGAGGTGTGTCACCTCCTCCTCCAATTCAGTCAGTGAGCTGGCAGGTGCGGCCCCTGTAAGCCAATGCATTTTGGAGCTGTCTATGACACGCTGCAAAATGCAGTGGCACCCAGATTGAAAGGGGAGCTACGCTTCGGTGAGCAGCGAAAGAGCGCAGCGCCCCACCCTTACGCAGCGTACGCCCGCACGCACTGTATAGCAGACAGGGTGCCCAATCCCCGTCGGATGAGCTGCGCCCCCCAGTAGTTGGTGCCACGCTGGGAGCCCACCCCAGCATGGCAAGCAGTTCTTTTGGCCGATGGGGGTGCCTAATCCCCCGTCGGCTGAACGCCCCCTCATCTTGTGCCACGCTGGGAGCCCACCCCAGCGTGGCAAACGCCCCACCACATCTTTTTTTTTTTTTAAAACGTAGAAACAAAACGGTCCTGCTGCCTCCCCGACTCCCTCCCACAACTCCACACACCCACCACTGCACATCCAGCTCCCACACCCCCCACCCCATACTTACCTCCGGACTCCAGCACGACAATCTTCGTGGACGGGAACACGTCTGCACTCTTCAAAGCTGACGCGAACTGAGGAAATGCGATAGCTGCATAATGGCCTAGATAGGGGTTCAACTTTATTTGCATATCTCAGGCATATTTGGGAATTTTTGCACCAGATTTTCAACATGGGGTTTTTAGGACCCCTTCTCATGAATGATGTCACTGTCATGGCGTTATTCGGGCCCAAAGGATGATTTCGTGCAGTGACTGCGCATTGACTGCAAAATCACCCTTTAGGCCTGAATACTACCATGACAGTGACATCATTCATGAGAAGGGGTCCCAAAAACCCCATGTTGAAAATTTGGTCCAAAAATTCCAAAACATGACTGTTTTATGAGCGTGCATTGCGCAGTTCCTATGCAGGCTCGTAAGTTCTCGAAATTTCAATATTTTCACTCCAGATTTTCAACATTGCCATTTTACCACACCTTCTTATGAGTAGTACAGCTGTCATTTTTCACATCTCACCCAAAATGTGTTTCCGCCCATGTAGCGCAGAATGGCAGTCGGTGTGTGCAAAATCAATGTACAGGACAAATTAAGAAAATCACAGTGACACTGTTCATGAGCAGAGGTCTTAAAATGGCTATGTTGAAAATTTGGTGAAAAAATTCTTAAAAATTACTGTTTTACGAGTGTGCATTTCACAGTTCCCACGCACGCTGGTAGGTTTGCGAATTTTCAATATTTCCACTCCAGATTTTCAACATTGCCATTTTACCACACCTCCTCATGAGCAGTACAGCTGTCATTTTTCACATCCTGCCCAAAACATGTTTCCGCCCGTTAGCATACAATGGCATGATGAGTTAATAGATCTCAGTGTATGGGACACATTAAGAAAATCACAGTGTCACTATTCATGAGCAGAGATCTTAAAATAGCAATGTTGAAAATTTGGTGAAAGAATTCTTAAAAATGACTGTTTTACGAATGTGTGTTGCACAGTTCCTACGCACACTCGTAAGTTCGCAAATTTTCAATATTTGCACTCCAATGACTTCCAAATACCTAAACAGCACATAGAAGCAAGCAACATTCGGCATTGACAAATGCTTGTTTATTGAGATTTTGTAATTAATACACTTATTCTCCTTGAATTTTACTTGGTGTGCTGGATACATTTTTTTAATCTCTCTGTTTTGATATTTTCCAGCACCCACTTTATCCTGGGCACACATCCTGTATGTGTTTTTGCTCCAATAAGTATTGGTATTTTTGGGCTGCTGCACCAGAGCATTTTTTTAACCATCAGCTTGTTGACACAGGAGAGAAGGTGCTCCTTCAATATCCTTATAAGAAGATGCATATTTCTGGCTATCGTGGCAGTAAATTCATTTTGTCCTATTTGAAAGGCTGAAATATGAAGGCGACAGTGTTCTCACTGTCCTGCACAACAAGGGACAGGACAGAGACTCTGTGGCTATTGATTTAGAGGCTGGTGAAAGTGTTTTTTGTACTGGAGCCCAACTTTGTTTGTATTTCATGTTGACATTTACTTTAAGCTTACAAATGTAAGTTGTTCTCTTTTGAGATTTTGTAATTAACACAATAATTCTCCTTGAATTTTGCCTAGTGTGCTGGATACAATTTGTTTTAATCCATAAGGTTGGACACTTCTGGGCACCCCCTCCACTTTCTTGGCTATGCTATAGTGTCCTCTTTAATTTCCCATTTCCCTCTCAGGTCCTCATACAGGGAGGTTATTGTTGTGACCTCCCAGCTAATGTAAAACAACAAGCTGTGTTCCTCATTGTTGGAGTTAGTATGCAATGGCACTATGTCATAAAATACATCAAAGGAATAATGCCCTCCAGGATGGGTGTTATGCTGGGATAACATCCCACCTCGGGTGGTTGGACCTGAGGCCACCGGCTGAGGGCATCTAGCACCCAAGAAGGGATGCAAAACAGCAAAACACCCACCCTGGAGGGCATTATTCCTATTATACAATGGCTTGTTGTTTTATAATAAACAATTATTTTAAAGAATGTTTTTGTTAGTCTGTAAACATATTTTATTTCTTAAGAGAAAGAGGAGATCATCATAGTAGTGGGCATCCAAATCATCCAAACAATCAGCAGAGAGGTTATGTCAGCATAACATCCCTGCTGCGACAGCCAACTGACCAATCAGAAGACAGGATTCTTTCTTGCTATTGTATAATGATGTATATACCTTATGTGTATGAAACCTGTAAATGTTGAAAATACCAAGACACTAAGTGTTTTTGATAAAGGTAAAAGTACTAGGTGACTGTATTATAGAAATTAAGTTACCAAGTATATATATCAGATAACCCCTATTGTGTTGTTAAATGCATGTAAATTGTAAATTGTTTGAGAGGCCCTTTTGGTACCATGCATTCCTGCTGTAAACTGAGCCAGTCTGAAATTTCAGGCTGATTTGCAATACACATCCCATGCTGCTTTGCATTATGGGGGTATGTGTGATGTTGTGTTTCTTTGAAACTTGGCTTTCCTGCCAATGCCCTTTGGGGTAACCCTTGCTTCAGTGTTTCTGCACTGAGGATCTTTCTGTTTAGCTTTTTGTTTATTTGAGCCCCCCCCCCTCACACAAGCACACCAGACAAAGATAGGGATGAAATGGTTTTCACTAAAAAGTCACATCTGTAGATCAGTGAGTGCTGACTAAGTGCAGAGGTAGGACATGCATAGTCTGTTACTGCAAACTGATGTGTTAAAGAAGAGATATGCCATTGTTGAAGGTTATCTCCTATATTTCAAATAAACATCACACATAGATTGTGTGTTGAACCTGAAGTTCTGCATCTGGTCCATCAGTTATCCCACAACCTGTCCACTGACTTGGTGTCGGAAGTGGTACTGTATAACTTGCTGGAAACATCTGGACTGGCCCAAAGAGGGATGTTTTCCAGTGGATATCACCCAGATATCCCAGGTGGACCAATGCACAAGGAGTTGCCAGAGGAGATACCAGAAAAGAAAATCCATGGAGTTCTAACCAGAACCATGGCTGACAGATGGAGAGAAGCTGCTGCCTGAAGAGGACCTGGGAGCTTGGAGGAAGGCCAAGTCTGAAGACAATGAAGAGATGCAAAGGGATGAGGAACTACTGTGGGGTTGAGGCAGACTGGCTACGTACAGAGTGGTAGAACACTGGTACCAGGTGCTTAAGAGGTCCCTGCCAGAGATTTTGGATAAAGAATCAGAGGAGAATTTTTCATGGGCTCAGCTGGAGGAGGACCCCCTGACTGAACAGGATATTCCTTTGTTGCCCACGTTCCCAGGATGTTACCTGTTGGAGGTTGGAGATGCAAGTTTGGAACTTAAATGTGAGACATAGAAACATAAAGCAACATTTGATGGCCAGTAAAGAACGCTTGGCCCACCTAGTCTGCCCATTTCCCTACCTAATGGATAAGCTGCAGATCCTAGCTAACCAACAGCATACTTCCTCCTACTCCCCCACTCAAATTTCTTTATGTCTGTTTCACGCATTCTTGAATTCCCTCACTGTTTTTGACTCCACGATCTCCTCAGAAAGGTTATACCATGCATCCACAACCCTCTCTGTGAAAAAATAATTCCTTACATTTCCTTTGAGCCCTCCCCCCTCTATCTTCAAATTGTGCCCCCTTGTTCTTGCACATCTTTTTCCAAAAAATGCTACCATCTTGCACTTTCTTGATTCCCTTGAGGTTCTTGAAAGTTTATATCATGTTCCCCCTCTCCCTCCTTTCCTCGAGGGTATACATATTAATCTCCTTGAGTCTCTCTTTGTATGTCTTCTGGTGCAAACTGTGCATAGTTTTAGTTGCCCTCCTGCCTATGTCTTTGCAGAGATGGGTCTCCAGAACTGCATGCAGTACTGCAGATGGGGTCTCACCAACTGTCTCTACAGAGGGATAACACTTCTTGTTTTCTACTGGTGTTGCCTCTCCCTATTCATCCCAGTATCCCCCAGCCCTCCTTACTGCCTTCTCACATTGCTTGCCCACCTTTAGGTCATCTGTTGTAACTACCCACCAGTCCCTTTCCATTTTTATTGCTGTCAGTTTCTCATCCCCCACTGTGTACTCTTCCTCTGGGTTTTTGTTTCCCAGGTGCATCACTTTACATATCTTTGCATTGAAACTAAGCTGCCATACATTTGACCATTGCTTCAAAGTTGTCAAGTCCCTTCTCATCCTTTGCACCCCACCTTTTGTATCAATCCTGTTGCAGATCTTTGTATCTTTTGCAAAGAGACATACTTTTACTTCCAGTCCCTCTGCAATGTCCCTTATAAAGACATTAAAAAGGACCGGACCCAGTACTGAACCCTGAGGGACCCCACTAGTAACCTCCCTTTCTTCACTGGGTACTCCGTTTACTATTACACTCTGTGTCCTGTTGTCCAGTCAATGTTTTACCCAGGCTTCCATCCTGGGACCCACTCTCAGGCTGGCTAATTTGTTTATTAATCTTTTGTGTGGGACTGTGTCAAATGCATTGCTAAAGTCTAGGTAGGCCATGCCCACAGCCCCTCCCTGGTCTACTACTTTGGTCACCCAGTCAAAGAAATCAAATACATTCTTCTGACATGACCTTCCCACTGTGAATACATGCTGCCTTGGGTCCTGTGCCTCACTGGTCTCTAAGTACTTAGCAATTCTTTCCTTCAGAAATGATTCCATCATTTTCCCTACCACCGAGGTCAAACTGACAGGTCTGTAGTTTCTTGTCTCTGTTTTGCTCCCATTTTGTGAAGGGGAATCACATCCACCCTCCTCCAGTCCTCAGGTACCACACCATCCTCCTATGATTTGTTAAAAAAGGTAGTCAGTGGTGTTATTAGTTCTCCCCTTAGTTCTTTTAGAATTCTGGGGTGAATCCCTTCAGGCCCCATTGCTTTATCCACCTTCAGTTTTAAGAGTTCTTTCAGAACCCTTTCTTCAGTGAAAAGACTGATATTAACACCCCCCATTCAGACTGCTTCTATTGATTGAATTAGGTACCTCCCCCTCCTCTTCTTTTGTGAATACGGAGCAAAAGTATTCATTTAATATCCCAGTTTTTTGGTATTACATCAATACATCACAAACATTTCATCGCAAACATTTCTTCACAATCAGCTGATTGCAAACAACTTCAGCACAACAAACAATTAAACGCATGACATCATATTGCATCAGATTGACATCACAAAGATTGGAGTCCTTACAAGCCTCCAGTCACCATCCTTTTCAAAGCTGGAGACATAGTTATGATTGAACTGTAGCTAGACTCGGTCCAGCAGATGAAGCACCTCTGAATGAATGGCGTGACAGAGCAGGAGTTGCTCGGGAAATAGCAAATGCGGGGGACGGGGAGGTGGGCGCTACCTCTTGACCGTACATTAACCCGGAGTGCCTGTCGCTGTCGATTTAGTTCAGTTGTGCATTTTTTTATCAGAAAGAAACACACTTCTACCTTGTATAGTATGCTGAAACTATTTATTGGTGGTAGAAGTTATTTTACACAACGAACGAAAATACACTCGACCAGTTCCAAACAAACTTGCGGGAGATGGGTTTCATGGGTAAAGCTTGGGAGGAAGTGTTTTTCTGATTTACATTGTTTTTGTTGTAGGGAGATTTACTTAGAGAGGTGTGTCCTTTGACTTAGTTGCAACTTCACAGGAATCCTGATTCCATACCACCTGAGTTATATGTTAACCTAATAGGCTGATGATGTACTTGTGACATTGGAACTTTTAAACAACCTGATTCCACCATTCTAATTGCATTCCATGTGTTCCACTGATTGTTAACACAGCTCTCAAGTTTCTCCCACTAATCAAACAATATTTAGGTCATGAAGTCGTATGCATCTATCCATGGCTTACAAACTACAGCTGCACAACAGAACAGCGAATTAATATACGCTGAACTGTCATGCGCTGTAGACTTTATGGGCTGCAATGTATTTCGCTTTAATTACTGCGCGTCAATTAACTGCAATGAAAAGTTTTGCGCTGAAAAGACATGGAACCCAGTTTTTTCACTGTCTCTCTGCCCACCCACCATCCTCTTTATTCAGCCTCACTATCCCTCCCTTTGTTTTTCTTCGCTCCCTAATGTACCTATAAAAGGTTTTATCCCCCTTCTTAACTGAGTTAGCTATCTTTCCCTCGGTTTGGGCCTTTGCTACTCTGACTGCCTTCCCCACTTCCTTTTGCTTTAACTGGTACAGTTCTCTGTCCTGCTCCTTCTCTGTTTCCTTATAATTCCTGAATGCTATCCTGTTCTCCCTAACCTTCCTTGCCACTTCTTTTGAGAACCATAGTGTTTTTTTCTTTCCTTTTGATTTGTTTATTTGCTTCACACAAAGGCTTGTTCTCTCTGTGATGGCAGTTACGATGTTTCCCCATTGTTGCTCCACCCCTCTTTCTTGCTTACTTGCTATTGCTTTTCTGAGGTACTGCTGTTGCTTTTCTTAGGTACTCTCCCATTTTGACAAAATCAGCCCTCCTGAAGTCCAGTACCTTCACGTTTGTATGACTTGACTCTACAGCTGAGTTTATCATGAACCACACTGTTTGGTGGTCACTTGTTCCGAGATGGCTACCCATTTCTAGATCTGAGATCCTCTCTACATCCCCATTTGAGAGTACCAGGTCTAAGATTGCTTCCTCCTGAGTGGGTTCCAACACTAGCTGTCTGAGGCATGGCCTCTGTAGGGTATTGAGAATGGCCCTGTTATTGGATGTGGATGCAACAACGGTGCTCCTGTTAACATCTGACATATTCAAGTGCTCCATCAGTAATATCTCCCCTTTCTCTGCCATCCTGAGGATGCAGTCTATCATTTCCTTGTCCATTTCCTCCCCCTGAGACAGTGGTCTGTATACAACCCCTATGCAGATTGTGGTGACATTTCCAGTCTCCAGGGTGACCTACAGTGCCTCCTCTCCTTCTGTGTACCCTTTAATTCCATTGCTTTGATCCCTTCCTTTACATAGAGAGCTACTCCTCTTCTTCTACCCTCCATGTCCCTCCTGTAGATTTTATACCCAGGAATGTTGACATCCCAGCCATGGTTCTCTTTGTACCATGTTTCTCTGACCACCAAAATATCCAGGCATTCCTCTTTCATCAAGGCCACCAGTTCAGGGAGCTTGTTACCTAGACTATGAGCATTGGTACTCAGTACCCTACATGTTTTAATTGCCTCACCCCATTTGCCCCATCCCTATCCTTACTGTCTTTGTCTTTTTCTCCACTTACCTCTGCTCTTCTCCCTATTGACATCTCTATCTTGGTGTTTACCTTACTAAATACCCTGATTTTCATTTTTGGGGGGGCTAGGATTTCCCTTCTCCTTTTCAGTGGCTCCCCCTTGGCTAGTTTAAATGCTTGCCATTGAAGGATTTAAACCTATCATCTAGGTTCCTGGTTCCCCCCCTGTACAGAGGCACACCATCATGCCGGTAGAGGCCTGCATCCCTCCAGGTGGATCCCCAGTCCCCAATAAAGCTAAAACCATGAGCTATGCAACCACTGATTGAATCCCGTGATGCGGAGCACCCTAGCCTCACCAATGCCATAAACAGGCAACACCTCCAAGAAGGTTACCATGTGTGCTACTTGTCTAAGGTCCCTCCCCAACTCCACAAACTCCTCCTGTTCTGCTCTGATCCCCTTCCCAGCCATATCATTTGTTCCTAGGTTGATAATGATATCCAGCTCCCTCCCCATGCAGCTGCTCCACAATCCTGAAGATTGGCTCCCTGTCCCTCCAAGCCATGGTGCCAGGCAAGCATCTTACCTCCCTCTCCCCACCCTCCCCAAGTTCTACCCTCCTAACAATGGAGTCCCCCACCAGGAGTTGTTTCCTTCCCCTGTGGGTTCCCATGCCACTTTCCTGTGGGTCACCTTTGCAGAGGTTCCCAGCATCCTCCTTAGTCTCTACAGTGGGTGTCTCCATAGAGGAACCACACTCTGCCAGAATGGTATATGGATTCTGGATAGGTACAACTGGAGGGATGCACCTCTGTTCCACCACCCTCACCCTCCCTTAGCTCACTGTGGTCCAACTGCTCCTCATTCTTAGCAACCTCAGTGGCAGCAGCAGTGGCACCAGGTAAGATTGTTCCTAATGATATTGCGCTGGGATTGGAGGCTCCACTCAAGCAAGAAGAAGCCGATGAGGCTGAAGGGACTTGGACAAGGACTTGTTCTTGTTCTTGTATTGATACAGCTAAATCTATTAAGAATATTGACTGGGGTATCCTGCAGACTAAAGCTGCTAATGTTGCCAAACTGTAGCAGTAGTCTCTGTTGAGAAATGTGTTAATGCATCAGGGTAAATAATTATGACATCCACTATGTTTATGATGGAATGTTTATTGTTAATTGTGACCCTGAGAAAGAGCTTCTGAAGATGGATGGGTGGAAGCTCCATCCATTCCTAGCACAGGAAGGTGGTAAGCAGTCTGAGATAACTGCTTCTCTCGTAAGGTAGGGGATATGTGACAGGGAGATCATTCCACTCTTGAGGTCCGACCTTTTCTTAAACCTGTTGCAACAGTTCTTCTATTTCTTAGCCTAATCTATCCTTTACAATTTCTAGTCCGTAAGGTTGGCACCTCTGGGCACCCTCCTGCCCTTTCTCTACTATGCTATAGTGTTCTGTTTAATTTTCCTTTTCCCTCTCAGGTCCTCGTACAGGGAGGTTATTGTTGTGACCTCTGAGCTGATGTAAAACAACAGGCTGTGAACCTCATTGTTGGGTTTAGTATGCAAGCAAAGCAAAGCAAACTTTACTTATATAGCACCTTTCTTAAAATCAAGGCTATTCACAAGAGAACCAAAACATAAATTAATAATATCCAGATAAACAAATTAATTATAATCATTTGGGAAGGCCATTTTAAAAAATAAGTCTTAAAATCTGACTTAAACCTCTCGATGGTCAGGCATTCTCTCAACTGACAAGGTAAAGAATTCCACAGGGTAAGGGCAGCAAAAGAAAAATCACGAGTACCAGAAGTCTTCAAATGCACCCTGGGCATCTTTAGCAATCCCTTGTCAGTAGATCAGAGAGGGTGGAGGGTATGGAGGGGTGAAGGGGAGTCAAGAGATCTTGCAGGTAGCCAGGTCCCAGTTCATGTACAGCTTATAAGATTAGAAGAATTACCTTAAAGGTGATCCACCACTGAACAGGCAGCCAGGGCAGTTCACACAGCACAGGTGTAATATGGCTGGTCCTAGATGTACCAGTCCATTGCCTGGCTGCCTTGTTCTGAACTAGCTGCAAGTGGCAGATGTCAACCTCAGGATGCCCTAGGTAGAGGGTATTGCAGTAGCCAAGGCAAGTGGTGAAGAAGAGGTGCAATGGCACTATGTCATAAAATACTGTACCTTGATATATATACCTTATGTATATGAAACCTGTAAATGTTGAAAATACCATGGCACTAGGTGTTTTGATAAAGGTACAAATTACTAGGTGACTGTATTATAGAAATTAAGTTACCAGGGTAGAGATATCAGAAAACCATTGGTTGTGTTGTTAAATGCATGTCAATTGCTGATTGTTTGAGAGGCTCTTTCAATACCATACATTCCTGCTGTAAACTGAGCCAGTCTGAAACTTCATGGTGATTTGCATACACATTCCATGATACTTTGCATAATGAAAGTATGTGTGATCTTGTGTTTCTTTGAAACTTCACTTTATTGCCAATGTCCTTTGTGGCAACCCTTGATTCAGTGCTTCTGCACTGAGGTTCTTTGTCTTTAGCTTGTTTTCTTTTTTTTTATTTGAGCTCCCCATCACCCAAACACACAAGACAAACATAGGGATGAAATGGTTTTCACAAAAAAGTTAGATCAGTGGGTCATTAAATGATGAGTAAGTGCAGAGAAATGACATGCATAGTTTGTTGTTGCAAGCTGTTGTATTGAAGAAGGGCATATACCATTGCTGAAGGTTATCTACTATATTGTAAATATACATCACACACAGATTGTGTGTGGAACCTGAAGTTCTGCATCTGGTCCATCTGTTTTCCCACAACCCATCCACACTACTGAGACTGTGGACAACAACTCTTTTTATGGCTCATTTCAAATATTAAAACTGTCATCACTCCATCTGTGCTCCAGATTTCCTCAATGTGGTGCAGCTAAGGGTGTCTACCTCAGTAGATACTGTGTGTTCCTAAGAACCACACTCCAATAATAACATCCACAAATGTTGCTGCTTTGTAGTTCAAATATTTTATTACAAATGCTTTGTTGCACATCTTACATTAACTGCAATGTCTAACCTCTAGAACACACCACTTCATTTGACAAAGCCACCTCTGATGTAGTGAGAGTAGAGTGTGTGCTGCCACAATGCAGTTATCAAATCATGCCCTAAACCTGCTGCTCCATCAGTTATTATAAAATAAAATAACTTGTCAAGCTATTCTTAAAGTGTTAAAACAACTCATCCAACATCAAAACATAGCAGGTTTTGCTGTAGTGAGCAGCTGAAACAGCGATGGGTGAAGCACTATGAGAAAAGTGATACATATGGCTACTAGTGTGGTACATGTTCACTCCCACTTCTTTAAGTAGAACTCACTAGACATTTTCTGTTGTTTCCACCAGATCACTGGACCTCTTTCAGACAACATTTTTTTTTTCAAATAAATTCCAACATTCACTATTATATCAAAGCAGAGAGCTGAAAATGTGATTGGCAAATCGCTATCGGAAAAGCACTAAATATGGGCTGGTGAGGGACATACGTGCTCCTGCCCATGAAAGTAAAACTCATTACTAGTTTACTCCCTTATCAAAATAAATGAAAAAAATAGTCTGAAGAATTCTGTGTGTGTGGAGGGGAGAATGAGAAACAAACAGACACCACAGCCCCCTACTTAATTTTAATTAAAGATGTCCACTACAATACAGTGGATGGCAGTAACTACTTTTTTTGTGTGTTTGCCTATGATATATTTTTTTAATCTTTTTATGTGCACTTTTTATGAGCAGTTTTTGATTAACTATTTTACTGGAGGACCTTTTTTATAAGCAGAATAAGGTACTCTGAGGTGTAGTTTAAGGTCTGATAACAGCACTTCCCAGGTGCTAAAGGCATTCGGCACAGCTGCCTCGTGCTTCATTACTCACCTGGGGCATGCTCTTATCAGGCCATAAACCTGCCCTTATTGTGTCTTATTCCTTATGCGTTACCTAAAATTGCAATTGTAGTAAACATCTGAAAAAGGAAAACTAACACTGGGAGGGTCAGCATATGCACTTTCTTAATGTGCAGAAGCAAGGTACAGTACTTCAAAATGTGGCGGGGTTGGAATGCTGCAGCAAACTTGGCTTTAGAATGACAAAGTTGCATTCAATTTAACAATACTGCAGTTATGAGAATTTGAAATGTCACCAATTTGAAATTTTAGAGTGCAGCAATGACACAATCCTCAGAAAGTAGCTAGGACACGTAATTTTGTAATATGGCAGTAATGCACAGTTTTGGAATGTGGCAGTGATGCACAATTTTGCAATGTGGTGGTCATGTACAATATCAGAATGTGGCAATGATGCTGAGTTTCAGAATGTGATGGTGACATATAATTTTGGAATCTGGCAGTGACGTACAATTTGGGAATGTGGCAGTGACATATTTTGAATGCAGCATTGAAACACAATTTGACGGGAATGTGCAATTTTGGAATTTGGTGGGATACATCATTTTAGAAGGTGGCTGGGATGCATAATGTTAGAATGTGTTGGGTATGTGATGCAGAATTTTGAAATATGGTGGGTGTGTACAATTATGGAATCTGACAAGGGCAAACAGTTTTAGAATAATATGGTGTGTCCTGTCACATTCTGACATCCCTACTATATTCCCAAACTGACCACTCCCCACCAAATTCCTCAGTGTGTGTCCCTGTTGCATTCTGAGACTGATTGTCCCACCACATTTTGAGATGGCACATCCCTGTGCATTCTGAGATTGCATGCTGCCCCCCCCCCAACATTTTAAAATTGTGCACCACCTTGACATTCTATGCCTTGGTTCAGTGCTGCATTCCAAAACCACCTCATGATGTGTTGTAAAGTATTGTACAGTACCATGTATCTGAACATTCTAGAAACACAAGCACTGCAGCAAATCCTATGTCAGTTTGTTTTAATGATTACTATAGCAACAATTTATTAAACTTTGGATAAACAGGTCCTAAAAGGTTGTTGACAAGGAGGACTAAACTGTGAGTTTAGGTTATGACATCATCAGTGGCTGTTCAATAAAACTGGCTTTTTTGAATAGGTAGCGAAATTAGGGTTACAAAATAGCTCATACCTTTAAAACATGGAAACACAGAAACCAAATGTTTGGTATGAGATTTGGATTGGGAGTATGCATGTTCTAATTCTAAAATTTACCGCTTTTGGTTGGAGTCCATCTTTAATGTCCCACAACTGGAGAGATCTGGACCAGATGTATTTTGGTAAGCAGGGGGGTTGCTGCATTTTCCTGATGCAGAACATAATGCAGTGGTTGCTAAATGAATCTAGCCGAATAACTTTTGCAACAATGAGGTGGGGGTGGAAGGTTAGAACCCAGTCCAAAAGGGTATAACTGGCAGAGTATGGATTGAGTCGGTTGGGTTGTGAAATAACCTGGGGAAAAAAAGGAGTCTAGTTGGACAAAGAGAAGGCTGCATTGAAACACACTGAACTAGGAGCCTGGATTGCTTCTGTGTCCCCAAAGAGAGAGTAGTACAATCTTGTTTGAGGGTTGAGGGAAGTCTACCTTAATTTTCCTTTAGTTTTGGCTGTGAACTAAAGGGGTGGAGGTTTTTTACTGCTTTTTTTAACAATCCTGCTGCTAAGGTATAGGGGCTGAAATATTAAATTCCTTTGTGCTGGTCTACTGGGGAAGGAAGTGAGGTTACTGAATTCCTTCAGTTAGGCTGTGGAGGAAGGGAAGAATTTACTGAATTTCATTTGTTTTTCTGAATTCATAGGGGGTTCAATTATTGTTTATTTATTTGTTAGTTTGCTAGTTACATTTCTAAATTGCTTTTGTTTTTGGGTGGCATTTTGCATCATACTATTTTGGTACAGCTAAGAATTTAATATTAGCTGAGTGCTATTTTTTTTTGTTTCATTCCAGACTTGCTGTTCAGTGGGTTGTGTTGTGTATTTGGTCCAGAGAATGGGGCTATGTGCTTAGGACTGGGGTGCACTGACTGGTTCCACAACGCAGGACCAGATGGGTTATCCCACCATCCCTCCCTATTCCACCCATCCCCAGCTCAACTACCTTTGGAGGTATTAAAGTAGAAGGCATGGCAACTTTGTACACAGAAACAGGACAAGGCAGCACTGCATAATCTGGGTGGATATCTTCTTGAGATTGCTACTGTATAGAAGTAAAAAATAAAGACATATATTTTTGCATAGTACATTATGGGTTCCTGGTAAGTAGTCACTGGGAAAAGGGTTATGGTACAAAGGAGAAGGGAGGTTCCCTAACAACAATCAGAGCAGACAGAAAACTGGTATGGTACTAAGGAGAAGGGAGGTTCCCTAACAACAATCAGGGCAGACAGAAAAGGGGTATGATACTAAGGAGAAGGAAGGTTCCCTAACAACCATCAGGGCAGACAAAAGCAGAGTAGAAAGGGATCATGTTGAAAATGGTGCAGTGCAGTGGATTTGGAGCAGCAGTCTTCAGAAGGACATTCTGGGAACTGCAGTGCTGTCCCATTTGCAGGCACCTCTCTGGGCTGAGGGTGGAGATTGCAAGTCTCCAGGCTGAGCTAGCTAGGTTATGGGGAATCTCCTCCCACACCAAGGGGCCACCAAGTATACACCCATTTCCTCTGAGTTGAACCAGCAAAAGGGGTGGGTGGACTACAGTGGGCCCAGGGAGGGTGAGGTGAGTGGATCAAAAGCATGTCCCCAACCTGGTGTAACTGAAGAACTACACAGTTTTGGAGGAGTGTGAGGATCCCACAGTGTCACTTCAGGTTGCAACCAAGGGGGACAAGCAGGTTCTCCACAACAGAGTCCCACAGGCAGGTGGTAGCGGACTTCAAATGAAAAGGAAGTTTCTCTTGGTGGGGGACTCTATAGTCTGGGGAGTGGATTTGGGGACAGGTACAGTGGAGGAAAGGGAGAATAAAGTGTCTTCCAGGATGCACAGCTCAAAGGGATGGGGAGAAGATCCAGAGAAACTCTAATGCAGTAGCAAGGAGGGAGGAGCTTGATGTTATTATCCATCTGGGGACAAATGACCTGGCTAGTGATGAGGCAGGGATAGAAAGGGACAGGAGGAGTTCAGGGAGTTAGGCAGGGGCCTTGGGAAGATAGCAGGCTCTGTGACCTTCCCAGAGATGTTGCCTTTCCACAGCATGGGGAGGCTATAAACCTCTGCACCAGGGACTTCAATACTTGGCTGAAGAATTGGTGCAGAGAGAAGGGTTTTTGATTCATTGGGGTGTGGGAACCTACCTGGAGGAATGTGGACTTGTACAAGGGCAACGGCCAACATCCGTCCAGGGTGGGAACCATTGTCCTCAGTGAGTGGTTTAAATGCTTCATTGGCAAGCATTTAAACTAGCCAAGTGGGGTGGCAGTAGGAAGCAGGAAGAATCAAACTGCCCACCACCACAGGATAGTGCAGTCAACATGAAGCACCATAAAGTTATGATATCACCAGAGGTAACTAAACTCATACAGGAAGAAACAGCAGAGGACAGGAGAAAGGGGGTTAAAGACAGGAAGAACAAATGTGGGAGGCAACATTTCAAAAAAGTGGGATGATAATAGGAGAAACAGCAACGCATGGAAGGCCATGTATACTAATGCCCGCAGTCAATGAAATAGAATCCCAGAGCTGGAGGCCTTGATGACAGAGGCTGACCTGGACATTGTAGCTCTATTACCAAGATGAAGTATGCCAGAAACCATAACTGGGCTGTAGTAATACCAGGTTATACTCTGTTCAGGAGATACAGGGAGGGTAAAAAGGGAGGGCATGGCTCTTTACATCAGGAAGGGTGTTAGAGACAATGAGATATAAGAAATGCAGGGGGGAGGAGGAGGTAATGTGGGTCACCTTTGAGACAGCCAATGACACAGCTATTTGTACAGGCATGATATACAGACCTCCAGCACAGGGGGAGGAGGTGGACATGGTTCTTGTGGAATCCATCCACATGATGGCAGCTAAGGAGGATGAGGTGCTGCTGGTAGGTGATTTCCATCTGCCAAATGTGGATTGGAGCATCCCAGTGGCTGCCTCAGCTAGGAGCAGGGACATCCTGCACATCATGCAAGGGACAGGCCTCAGGCAGCAAGTGCTAGAGCCCACCAAGGAGGGTGCAATTTTAGACCTGATATTCACCAAATGGGACATAATTGCAGACGTCAGGTGGGGTGGACACCAGTGGTCCAGTGGTCGTTGCATGGTGCGGTTCAGTATGAGTACAGTGGCAACCTGAAGCCACACAAAAGCAAGGGTCCTGGATTTCAGGAGGGCAGAATTTACTATGATGGAGATATGTCTCAAGAATGCCCTGGCAGGGAGGGACAAATGGGGGAAGTTGAGGAGCAGTAGGCCTATCTGAAAGGAGCCATAGTGGAGGCGAAAAACTTTTGCATGATGCAAGTAAAGAAGTGCAAGAGAAACAGAAAACTACTATGGATCTCATAGGAAGTGGCCAGGAAAGTAAAGTTCAAGGAGACACAAAAGGAGGAGGACAGGGTAGTGTACCTGGTCAAACAGAGGGAGATAGGTAAGGCAGTTAGAAGCACAAAGGTACAAATGGAGGAAAAAAATAGCACATGAGATAAAATAAGGGACAAGACTTTTTATAGGTACATTAGTGAAAAGAGAAAAACCAGGGGTGGGACTGTAATGCTTAAAGGTGACGAAGGGGAGCATGTGGAAGAAGACCTGGAAAAAACATCAGTACTGAACAAATATTTTTGTTCCATATTCTCAGAAGAAGGACAAGGTGAGGGACCACACCTAGGCAAGAGCAGCAAATATTGGAGGGAGGTGGGCACCAGTCCATTTATAGAATACAGAGTGTTAAAAGAAGTCACAAAACAAAGTTGATAAGGCAGTAGGACAGGACTGGATACATTCTAGAAGATTAATCAAACTACGGCCGGTGCTGGCAGCACCACTAGCAGCCCTTTTCAATGCGTCACTTGATATGGGAGTGGTTCCAGAGGACTGGAGGAGGGCAGATGTAGTCCCTCTTCACAAAAGTGGGAGTAGGGAGAAGGCTGGAAACTATAGCCCAGTCAGCCTCACCTCAATAATATTAAAATTATGGAATCTCTACATCAATACTTAAAGAAAGCATTGGTGAACACCTTGAATCCAACGGAGCAGAGGATCCGAGACAGCAAGGATTCACAGTGGGAAAGTCATGTCAAAAAATGTAATTGATTTCTTTGACTGGTTGACTAAGGAAGTGGATCAGGGGAGAGGTGGATGTGGCCTACCTGAATTTCAGTAAGGCCTTCGATACCATTCCACATGGAAGACTTTTGAAAAAGTTGGGCAGCCTGTGAGTGGGTCACAAGGTGGTAAACTGAATTAGGAACTTGTTGAGTGGTAGAAGACAGAGGGTTGTGGTAAATGGAGTTCAATCTGAGGAAAGGAGGGTGACCAGCGGGGTGCCACATGGATCAGTTCTGGGGCCTGTCCTGTTTAATGTCTTCATAGGTGACATTGTTGGGGGGGCTGGAAGGGAAGGTGTGCCTCTTTGCAGATGACACTAAGATCTGCAACAGGGTGGACACCCCTGCAGGGGTGGAAAAAATGAGGAGGGACCTAGGTAAACTGGAGAAATGGTCCAGAATGTGGCAGCTGAGATTCAATGTGAAAAGTGCAAAATCATGCATTTGGGCACAAGAAACCATGGGAGGATTGCATAATGGAGAGATACTGATGGTCAACAAGCAGGAAAGGGATTTGTGGAAACATTTTTATTTAGTTTTCGTTGACTGCGAAGTGCACTAGACAAATCCTGACTATTTTCAGGCACAACCTGGGAGGGGATACAAATGAATGCCAACTGACCTTGAACCAGATAAGCTGTTGGTGGTATTTTTAGTGAATGAGGGAAATTTGGCCAGGACATTGGGGAAATTCCTCTACTCTTCCTGCAGGGGGCCTTGCTTCCTGTGAACAGACGGACTCCTTTTGTCTGTGGGACCAAGATGAAGGATGGAGTGCTAGTGAATGTGAAGGAGATGGACATGCTGGGAAAAAGTAACAAAGCTGTGAGAGAAGGTATTGTGGCAAGCATTGGAGTGGATGTGAAGCAGGTCAGGGAGCAGGTCACCTCCTCAGCTCAAGATTTGCTAGAGGCAGAAATCTTTTTTGATGCAACTGCAGCTGATGCAGTGGATAAAGCAAGAAAATCAGCAGAAACAATACTGGATGACAAGTGTGGACAGAAAATCATTTCTTTTTTTTTGTTGTTTAACCAGGAGTAGCACACTAAGCTTAAAACTTTTCTACAGGAGCATCCTCGGAGCACAGGGAAGTTAAGTGACTTGCTCAGGGTCACACAATATGTAAGTGGAAGCTGTGGGATTCAAACCCAGGTCTAATCTGTTGGATGTCACTAGATTTGTAGCTCAGAGCCTTAAACCACTGCACTATACTGCCTCCCTAATGTTCTCCAACAGGAATCCAGGGTGATGCAAATGAGGGAAAAATCTTTAGAACAATTGTTACTGCTCGAGGATCAGAAATATTTACAAAAGAAAAAAGAGCTTTTGAGCAAATTTAAACCCCAGGACAATGAGGATGCAAAGGAGATCCTGCATTATGATGCAAAAAAACAAAGCTAGTGTTTCCACCGACACGGATCAAACAGAGGTGCAAGGTTAGCCATGCATTGAGTTTTACAAGATGGGACAGAACCAGAATGCAGCCACTATCTTTTCTTTTGCCATGAGTACAGAAAACAAGCAACCGGAATGTATAATGAAGAAAGGAGTCCCCAGCAAGTTGAGCTGGGTGGACACAACTATGACGGACAAGAGTCTGTGGTCAGTAGAGGAATCCCTGAAAGCGGCTGGTTGGGTTCATGCACCAGACACACAGAAATTGATTTCAGGCTTCACGCCTCTAAAAATACCAGGGTCACTATGTCATTAGTACATATAACAAACACACTGAGTAGTGCTAACATTTCTGGGGCTGCAGGGGAAGTTATATGTAGAGATTTACATCCTGCTAGTTTGGCAGTGGAAAATAATGACGTGAATAATGGGGAAGTGCACTACCCTTTACAGCTGCCCCCAGAACTTAAACTTACACAGCATCCAGTACTGGCAACAAATAACTGTGAGGGTGCATGTGTACTTGAGCAGGACAGAATAGAAGATGGAATGAGTGATTTCTGTGATGCATCAGATATTCCTAGAAATATTCCTGCAGACCTTAGGAATCATCCGAGTGTATCAAATGAACTTACAAAGCAGACTAAACAACAACAAAAATGGAAAGGGACCTGGGGGTAGTCATATCAGATGACCTAAAGATGGGCAAGCAATGTGAGAGGGCAGCAAGGAGGGCTGGGGGATACTGGGATGCATAGGGAGAGGCATCACCAGTAGAAAACAGGAAGTTATTATCCCTCTGTACAGACAGCTGGTGAGACCCAATCTGGAGTACTGTGTGCAGTTCTGGAGACCCAATCTCCGCAAAGACATAGAAAGGATGGAAGCTGTCCAGAGGAGGGCAACTAAAATGGTGCAGGGTCTGCACCGGAAGACATATGAAGAGAGACTTAAGGAGCTTAATATGTATAGCCTCGAGGAAAGGAGGGAGAGGGGGACATGATAGAAACTTTCAAGTACCTCAAGGAATCAACAAAGTCCAAGAGGGTAGCATCTTTCAAAAAAAGAGGTGTGCAAGAACAAGAGGGCACAATTTGGAGATAGAGGGGCAGCTCAGAGGTAATTTAAGGAAGTATTTTTTCACAGAGAGGGTTGTGGATGCATGGAACGGCCTTCCGGAGGAGGTTGTGGAGTCAAAATCAGTGGTGGAATTCAAGCATGCATGGGAAAGTCATAAGGCAATTCTGGGGGGTTGGGGTAGGAAGAAGTAGGCTGCTGGTTAACTAGGATCTGCAGCTTATCCAGTAGGTAGGGGAAATGGGCAGACTGGGTAGGCCAAGCGGTCCTTATCTGCCGTCAAATTCTATGTTTCTATGTTTCTATGTTTCTATTCCAGAGAATTCAAGGCCTTATGCTTCCTTTTCCAAAAAAACTGTATACCCTGCAAAAAGGCATAACACTGTGAGGCTTATATATAAAGGAGGTTTAGACAACTTTCCAGACAGGGTTTATGTAGGAAGAACTTTGTTAAAAGACTAAGCACTTTAATGTTACTGAATTGTATGCATTGATTCATGTCTCAGGAGAGAACATATTTGATATCAGTTTTAAACTAGGGAGTGGCCTAGATAAATTTTGGGCAAGATATCACCAGGTTAAGGTTAAGAAAACACCACTATGGGCCCTCTTTGTAGTAATCCCCTCACAAGACCAGCCCATAAAACCATTATGGTTCTTTTTAGGAATGAAGGAGTAAGTGTTACTGACCTCCTCTTTTGGTTGAGCAAAGATGTGCTGTAACAAGCCATCCAGAGCCCATATTTGATTCTGAGGGGATTTGGACAGAAGGGTGGAAAATTAGGGTAATTTTGAGAACTGAGGAGGAAGGGCTACAGCATTTGTTAAACTTTTTTTTGAGGGGGAGGGATAGAGGCGTTCTCTTCTATCCTGGTCAACCCACGACATGCTACAAATGTGGACAACCATGTCACATTAGCAGTGCATGTGACCAGCTCAAATGTGCCCTATGCCAAAACACAGGACATATTAGCAGTCATTGTAGAAGTGCTGTGCGATGTAACTTATGAGGGAAGAAAGGACATACATATGTAGCTTGTCCAGAAGAAGCCCATAGGAAGCCAATGTCTGCAGATAGTGAGGAGCAGCAACTCCTAGTCACCCTGGCCCAGAGAGAACATAATAAAAAATCTGTAGAGCAACCTGTGGTGGTTTTCCTTCATCAAGAGAAGATTGTAACTGATAGTTCTGGAGCTATGCTCCCTGAGGAATCAGAACCAAACCCTGAGGCAAACTCTGGGGGGACTTTTCCTACTATTTTTTCCGAAGACACTGGTAGGGTGTTGGAACAGAAAGACAGCTCTGATTCAGCAGGTCAGGAATAGGCACAACATAGTTCCATGCTGGGGGGGGGGCCCACAAGAGCAGAGGAAGTAGTGGAGAGGAGGATGAATATGAGAAGGAGGCAGGCTTGGTCACAGCCAACACCTAAAGTTCCTAAAACTACTTTGATGAATACACCCAATAGATACCAGGAGCTTTTAGAATTTGAGAATTTTGGTATAAGAGAGAAAACGTTTTTTAAAGGGAATCTACCTGCATGAATAGATTTCCTTTTTATTTCTAAGGCCTTGACTGTTTAAAATGCATCCGTATTACCTACGGAATATTCAGATAATAAACTTTTAACTCTTTCATTGGGTAGAGAAGCAGCTCCTATTGGTCCAGGATACTGGAAACTAAATTCTACCCTCTTAGTACAAGCAGAGTTTCTGTGACAAATTACGTATTTTTTAATCTGCAGGAGATCACTATTTGACTGGTTAGTTGGTGAATGGAGACAAAAGTTGAGCTTAGGAGCCTGCTTATTTCCAATAGCAAACAAACTAGAAGAGGAGCTTATTTTTATATCTACAGGACAGGAAACAATTGCAGCAGTTATTCACTCTCTCCCAAACTACTAAACATATCTTTTCAGATAAAATATCTAATATAAAAAGTAGAATGATGCAATATCACATAAAACAGACTGAAGGTCTTAAGTTGCAACAGCAGCACAGTATGCAAGGACCATTCAAAAGTGCTTGTCCTTTACTTAGGAATCAGGAGCAAATAAAGAAAAAAGTGATAACTGCACTATATGATGTACAGGGTAATGTACAAAATACTCAAGAACATATTATCAGCATTGCATCAGAATATGCAGCTTCATTGTTTAAAAAGCAGAATGTAGGGATATTGAATTTTTCAAATTTCTTTAAAAAAATTGTGATCCCACCTGCTCCACAGGATCTTGTAATGTCATTAACTAGGCCCTTTACTGCACAAGAAGTTGTAGAAACCATACAATCCCTGTCAAGAGGCAAAGCCCCTGGACAGGATGGCCTAAAGTCAGAACTTTACAAACTACTGGGCCAAGAAATTCTGGACGAACTAACAAAAGTCTATAACTACATCTTGCAAAATCAGAATGTACCACTGGATATGGCTACAGGGATACTTATTTTCTTATTTAAAAAAGGAGATAAATTAGAATTGTCAAACTGGAGGCCAATAAGTCTTTTGAATAATGACTTTAAAATTCTTGCTAAAATGTTGAACAATAGATTGTTAACAGCAGCAAAATTTGTAATTACTCTGGCACAATCCTGTACAATCCCAGATAAAACTATAATGGACCAATTAATCTTGTTGCGAGAACTCTTTGAAAGAAATAATGTATCGCCTTTGAAGGGGTACATTTTTACTTTAGACCAGAAGCAGGCCTTTGATAATGTGAACCATGCCTTTTTGTGGCAGACTTTGCATCACTACAGCATACCTAAAACTTCCATAGGACGGTTAAAAGCTTTATATAAAACAGCCATAATTAAACCATGTATAAATGGTTATTTTGGCCATTTTGTACATATACAAAAAGGTGTTAGGCAAGGGTGTCCTAGTAGTCCTTTATTATATGGTTTTAGCATTGATCCTCTCTTAAGGCTTCTTAATACAGAGGTAGAACTGTTAAACCAAGTGGTTCCCTACATTGCTTTGGCCTATGCAGATGATGTGGTCATCCTAGTAGGAAATTAAAGGTCAGCCAAAAAGGCAATAGCACTATGTAATGAGTACGGAACTTACTCAGGTACTCAATTAAATATTCAAAAAAGCATAGGGAAATCTTTGGGGTACTAAGTTGCTTCTCAAGATAGGGTGGTGGGACTTTCACTTACAACTGGTAGTTTAAAGATTTTGGAGACCGAATATGGGGCACTCCAGATGGATGTAGTGAATTGGGACGTTAAATTACAGCTTGGTACACAGATGGTTCAAAACTTAATAAAACAAAAATGAGTAATCAAAAAATAATATACCTGATTAAAACATACCTTATACATGTTTTTCTCTTTATTAGTGCAGTACTTCCAGTACCTAAGATAAAAGAAGCTAAACTATGCAGCCTTTTTTTCCAATCTTTTTGGGGGAGTAGGCTCAACCCAATTAAACAAAATATCCTTTATCTACCGTTAGAATAGAGAGGGATAAATATGGTGAATCCAGTACTCTTTTTCTTTTGTCAATTTTTACATGCTAATATAAAACCTTTGTTTGCATCTTCTGATAAATACTGGGGTAACATCTTTGTTCAAATGGTGTCACTATGGTTTACGGACTGGGAACACAGCCAATTATGTCAAATTAAGCACCATGTGTTTTCTCCAGAGTATTTAAGAGAGGTTTTTGTAAAACTTAGGTTGTGGGGTTTAACAAGTAGAATGGTGATAGTAAACACTAAAAAACAAATCTATACATTCATAATAGAGACACATTTCAGGGAAGTAGACCCTTTTCCGAAATGCCCATTAGAAAAGAAGGAGGCTTTACTGCACTTTTTAACAGAAAAAAGAATATCTGGTAAGTTTAAAGACATACATTGGCTAAATTGCCATGAGAGGTTAAATGTAAAAGCAAATCAGAAGCACAAAAAAGTGGAGGAAAGAATATTATTTATTTATTTATTTATTTGAACAGCAGTTTGAAAACCTTTGAGCCAGAGGCTCATTTACAAAGGTACCTTGTCACAAAAAGACAGAACACAGCACAACAGTATGTTACAACAATAATGAATACAACAATGGGGAAAATATAACAAGTTGGTACAAACAGGAATGGTGCATACAATAAGATAGTTAGGCAGTCTATAAGCAGCTAAACAGGTGGCTTTGTCATATCGATTGAGTAAGGCTAAAACTAGTAACAATTATAGCTTCGAGTATTAAGTAGGTGATTCCGTAGGGACGTTTTGAAACAGAATATCGATGGGGCATCGATCAGTTAGAAACCCTTACACATTTATATTTTACCTGTTCTTATAGTTCTAATTTCTGGACCTTTTTATACAAAGAAGCTAAAGTTATTTTTTTTTTCAGAATCCAGTGATTATGTATGGAGAGTATCCACAGACCTGGGCTAAATGGGAAAGAAGCACTTTGAACAACATTTTTTGTGATTACCAAATGGTATATTTGGAATTCTAGATGCTTGTTTACTCTTCAGCAAAAAGAGATTTCATATGTTGAGCTTTATGGGAAAATTTTTAAAGAGGTGCAAGATATTTATTTCCAAGAAACAAAATGCATGGAAAGGATAACATTGCAGAAAGTTTGGAGGAATTTACCCTGGATCACTGACAGTGATGTCCCTGTTACATAAATATATAGGTACCTATATGGAATATATACATTCTTAATTTCTTTGGATATATGTAAAGTGTAGTAAACTGTTTGGAATTTAAACTTTTATTGTATAAATTAGACTGTTTGCTTTTCTGTATATATTGTTTGTTTATTTTGTTTTGGACTGAATGATTTCATAAATCAACACTTCCTTTACTCTTTTCAAGAAGTGCCATGGGATCTTTAACATCCACCTGAACTACCACCAATCCAGACAGATGGGACCTCAGTTTAATGTCTCATCCAAAAGACAGCACTTCAGAAGTGCAGCACCCCTCTCATGCTGCACTACAGCGTCAGTACTGGGATATTAACCGAAGTGCCAGATGTGGGAACTGAACCCACAGCCCTCTGATCTCCCAGTCTCAGAGGCGAGTGTGCTACCTACTGAGCATTATAACTTATATCTGATGACCAAAAGGCAGCCAAACAATGTTCTAAGGCTGTGGGGAGAGCCAGTGGGATGCTGGGGTACATAGGGAGAGGTATCACCAGCAGAAGAAAAGAGGTGGTGATACCATTGTGCAGATCATTGGTGAAGCCTCATTTGGAGTACTGTGTCCGGTTCTGGAGGTCACATCTCCTTAACATAGAAACATAGACTTTGACGGCAGATAAGGACCGCTTGGCCCATCTAGTCTGCCCATTTCCCTACCTACAGGATAGGCCGCAGATACTAGTTAACCAACAGCCTATTTATTCCTACCCCCCACAAGAATTGCTTTATGTCTGTCCCATGCATTCTTGAATTCTCCCACAGTTTTAGACCCCACAACCTCCTCAGGAAGTCTGTTCCATGCATCCACTACCCTCTCTGTGAAATAATACTTCCTCACATTGCCCCTGAACCACCCCCATCTTTAAATTGTGTCCCCTTGTTCTTGCACATCTCTTTTTCTGAAAGATGCTACCCTCTTGGACTTTGTTGATTCCACTGAGGTACTTAAAAGTTTCTATCACGTCCCTCCTCTCCCTTCTTTCCTCAAGGGTATACATATTAAGCTCCTTTAGTCTCTCTTCATATGACTTCTATTGTAGACCCTGCACCATTTTAGTTACCCTCCTCTGGACTGCCTCTATCCTGTCTATGTCCTTGCGGAGATGGGGTCTCCAGAACTGGACGCAATACTCCAGATGGGGTCTCACCAACTGTCTGTACAGAGGGATAACTTCCTGTTTTCTGCTGGTGATGCCTCTCCCTATGCATCCCAGTATATCCCCAGCTCTCCCTACTGCCTTCTCACATTGCTTGCTAACCTTAAGGTCATCTGATATGATTACCCCCAGGTCCCTTTCCTTTTCTGTTTTTGTTACTACCTCCCCCCTCATTGTGTATTCACCCCTGGGTTCTTGTTTCCCAGGTGCATTATTTTGTACTTCTTTGCATTGAATCCTAGCTGCCATACTTCTGACCATTCCTCCAACCTTGCCAAGTCCCTTCTCATCCTTTCCATGCCTCCTTGTGTATCAACTCTGTTGCATATCTTTGTGTCATCTGCAAAGAGGCATACTTTTCCTTCCAGTCCCTCTGCAATGTCACTTATGAAGACATTAAAAAGGACTGGACCCAGTACTGAGCCCTGCAGTACCCCACTAGTAACCTCTCTTTCTTCAGAGTGAACTCCATTTACTATTATCTTCTGTGTCCTGTTGTCCAGCCAATGTTTTACCCAAGTGACCACCCTGGGACCCACTCCTAGGCTGGTTAATTTGACTATTAATCTTTTGTGTGGGACTGTGTCAAATGCCTTCCTAAAGTCTAGGTAGGCCATGTCCACAACCCCTCCCTGGTCTACTACTTTGGTCACCCAGTCAAAGAAATCTATTAGATTCATCTGACATGACCTTCCTGCTTGTGAACCCATGCTGCCTGGGTCCCAGCCCCACTGGCCTCAGGGTACTTGACAATTCTTTTCCTTCAGAAGTGACTCCATCACTTTCCCTACCACAGAGGTCAAACTGACAGCTCTGTAGTTTCCTGCCTCTGTCTTGGTCCCACTTTTGTGAAGGGGAATCACATCCGCCTTCCTCCAGTTCTTGGGTACCACACCATCCTCCCATGATTTATTAAAAAGAGTAGCCAGTGGTTTCACTAGTTCCCCCCTTAATTCTTTTAGAATTCTGGGGTGAATTCCATCAGGCCCCATTCCTTTGTCCACCTTCGGTTTTAGGAGTTCTTGCAGAACCCTTTCTTCTGTGAAAGGACTGGGATCGACCCCTCTATCAGAAGTGCTTCTGTTAATTGGATTAGGCAGCTCCCCCTCCTCTTTTGTGAATACTGAGCAGAAATATTTGTTCAGTATCCCTGCTTTTCACTGTCCCCCTGCCCACCCACGCTCATTCTATTCAGCCTCACTATGCCTCCCTTTGTCTTTTCTATGCTCGCTGGTGTACCTATAAAAGGTTTTATCCCCCTTCTTAACTGAGTTGGCTATCTTTTCCTCAGTTTGGGCCTTTGCTATTCTGACTTCCTTCCCTTCTTCCTTCTGCCTTAACTGGTGCAGCTTTCTGTCCTGCTCCTTCTGTGTTTCCTTATACTTCCGGAATGCTATCGTTTTCTTCTTGACTTTCACAGCCACCTCTTTTGAGAACCATAGTGGATTTTTCTTTCATTTTGATGTGTTTATTTGCTTCACACAAAGGCTTGTTGCCTCTGTGATGGCAGTTTTGATGAATCCCCATTGTTGCTCCACACCTCCTTCTAGCCTGTTTGCTAGTGCTTTTCTGAGGCATTCTCCCATCTTGCCAAAGTCAGTCCTCCTGAAGTCCAGTACCCTCACTTTTGTATGGCTTGACTCTGTAGCTGAATTTAACCTGAACCACACTGTTTGATGGTCACTTGTTCCCAGATGGCAACCCACTTCTAGATCTGAGATCCTCTCACTGCCCCTGTTTGAGAGTACGAGGTCTAAGATTGCTCCCTCATGAGTTGTTCCAAAACTAGCTGTCTGAGGTCTGCCACCTGTAGGGCATCAAGAATGGCCCTGCTCTTGGATGTGGTTGCAGCAAATGTGCTCCAGTTAACATCTGGCATATTCAGGTCTCCCATCAACAGTATCACCCTTCTCTGCCATCCTAAGAATGCCTTCTATCATATCCTTGTCCATTCCCTCCCCCTGACGTGGGGGTCTGTACACAACCCCTGTGCAGATTGTGGTGCCCTTTCCAGTCTCCAAGGTGACCCACAGTGCCTCTTCTCCTCCCTGTTTACTCTTTTGTTCAGTTGCTTTTATCCCTTCCTTTACATAGAGAGCTACTTTAGGACATAGACAGGGCGAAGGCAGTTCAAAGAAGGGCAACATAGATGGTTCAGGGAGTGTAATGAAAGTCATATGAGGAGAGATTGAGATACCGCAATATGTATACCCTGAAGGACAGGAGAGACAGAGGAGATATGATAGAAACCTACAAATATCTGAAGGGCATAACCAAGTTACTGGATGGGAACATCTTTCAGAAAAGGAGATGTTCAGAAATGAGGGGGCATGACATGAGGTTGGAAGGAGATAGACTAAGGAGTAATGTGGGAAATATTTCTTCACAGAAAGGGTGGTGGATGCATGGAATAGACTCCCAGAGGAGGTAGTGGGGAAACATGGAGGGGGAATTAAAAAATGAATGGGACAGGCATAGGGGAACCCTAATGATAGGAACGAGAAGCTAAAGTTGGAGATCAAGTAGGGTCTGCAGCTTTTGCAGTAGGTAGGAAAAATGGGCAGACTGGATGGGCCTAGAAGCCCTTATCTGCCATCAGTTTCTATGTTTCTAAATTAAGGGACTCAGTCTTGTGGGTGGTAAATTTGGTAGATGCGGATAGCCAAATGACACTGAAATCTCAAAGGAGGATGAGTTCACCTGAGTAGGAAGGAGAGGTGATTTAGGAAAGATAGTCAGCCAGGTATGATTGTGAGCTATTAGGAGGGGCATAAACAATCCCAATGAATGTATACAAATCTGTAAAGAGTAAAGATCTTTATTAAATAATAAAAGAAAGAAATATGAAAGAAACAAGTTGGGAGAATTTCAATATGTACAGAAGTAGCTAACAAAAGATTACAAATATTTCTGGACCCTAATTATCTACAGGGATAATAAGGTCACTTTCAACATAGATGACACAATTCCTGCAGTGGTATGGGAAGCTTGCAAGGTGAATCTATATTTACTAAACATTGTGGATAATTATAGTGATGAAAAGCCTCCCTCTTAGCATATGAATACATTTCTTAACACTTTGGGACCATTACACAGACATAATCTTTCAGTTCTGTTGATAGCAGTAGAAAGGAAAAAGTATATCAGTACTCAGAAAAATAATAAGGGCCCAGAGGTTGATAGACTTCCAGCTGAGATTGTTAAAGTAAATACAGACTTCCAGCTGAGATTTTTAAAGCAAATACATCTTGGTGGACCCATAGTTTTGCAGTTTGGCTTACTATTATTTACTCATCAGGCCTTTATTCCTAAAGCTTAGCTGGTTAGTGAAATTGCTCTGATTTATAAAAATGGTCCAAATACAATCCCACAAATTTTAGGTCAATTTCTCTTCCATGAATTCCAGCTAAGATATACAGTTGCTTTTTGTTACACAAAATAAATTGGTGGGTACAAGATAACAATATATTGTAAGAGAACCGATTCAGTTAGAGAAGGAAAGTCAACAGTAGGTAAATTATTCATTTTGAATCACATTATCCCAAAACATATAAAAGGAAACAGAAGCAGCCTGAATCTATGTTTTATAGATATGAAAAATGCATATGACATTGTTGACAGAGGAATCGCATGGAACATATTGGAAGAGCTTGGTCTGAATATTCAGCTCCTTAGTTTAACAAAACATCTACGTACTGACACATCATATCACATTAGGCATAGTATGGGTGGAAAACTTACAAAGCAAATCAAAATAATCAATTAATCAATCAATCAATCAAAATCTTTATTTAACCAGGCAAACATTGTTGAGCAAGCTCATTTTCAAGATGGACCTGGAAAGGAGAGGTTGTGCTCCCAGGTCGCTCCTGTAAAAAAGCTTTCTGCTTAGTGTGCTATACCTGGTTAAACAACTAAATAAAAAAAAAACAAAAAAAACAATACATACAGTACAAAGGAATACTCAGTTACATCATAATTAGGTAAACAATATACACAAAATGAATTCAAGCTTACATTGTATTTACACAGAGCAGTAATTATATACAGGAGGTTTACAATACACACAAAATAGAGTATTAAAAAGATCCATTAAGCTAAGACCATGAAGAGTATGCAGCTAAAAAGTATAGCAACTGCAGTAGAGTATATACAGGTTAAATGTATGCAACTATAATTACAGTGTGCATTTGAAGCATCCTTGAACACAATTATTGACTGAAGGAGCTGGATGGGGCATGGGAAGAGTGGAGAGGGGGATGCAAGAGGGTGAGTAAGGACAGGTACATGCCTGCAAGGATATGTAGTGATTGCAGGGGGGAGGGTAGCAACAGTTAGAAAGTGGAAAGCAAAACACCATGATGGTGTCAAGGTGGGTAAGCAAGGATCGTAGGTGGGAGCCAGGGGGACATGGAAAAGGAACTAGTGATAAGGAAAAAAAACACAGGATTAGGATAGAAAGAGCAGTCAGGTAAGTTCTTATGGGCTGTAGCATTGCCCAAGAGGGGTGAAAAAGAAGTACCAGTAAAGGGATACACTGGAGCAGATGGAGCTGAGGCTAGGGGAAGGTGACATCAGGGGAAGCAGTTACAGGATTCCATGATAGAGCGACAATAAAGTGCTTTGAAGGCTGATAGTTTGATCAGGTAAACCAACTTCAGGGTATTTTGCAAGTTGTTCCAGAGAGACGGTAAAGCATGACATGTGGCAGAGAGGGTAAAGCGTGAGATGTGGCAGACCTGCCGGAGCACGACTTGAACTTCAGTACTGCAAGGGAGATAATGGAGGAACTCCTTAAGACATATTTACCTATCACACCTAGAGGAAAACAATCCAAGATGTACTGAGGCAACATCTTCGTGATGGCCCTAAATGTCCAGAGAGCTGCATTCCTCTGTCTTCTGTAGTTAAGGAATGACCAACCTACTGCAGTGTAAAGGGAGCAGTGATGTGTGGAGTATGGCAGACCAGTTATGAACTTCAAGGCCCGATGGTAGAGTGTGTCTAATTTAGCCAGGGCAGACAAGGGGTCTTAGCATTAAAGGAAATCTGCGTAGTCCAATAAGGTAAGGAATGTGATTTGAAACAGTCTCTTCCTGGCATCCAGTGTGAGAACATTTTTGATCCTGTAGAAGAGGACAAGCTTCTGCCTAAGCTTTTTTAAGAGATCCTCAATGTGATCACAAAAGGAAAACTTCTGGTCTACCCACACCCCAGGTATTTGAATTTAGTAACATATTCCAGCGATTTGTCAAGAAGAGTGTGGATCTGGGGAATATTACCTTGAGTTGTGGGGTTATTGACGTGTGAAAACGGAGAAAGAATCATCACTTTTGTTTTTTGGTGTTCAGGAGCAGTTTCTGGTGTAGTAGCTGTAGTTGTAGAAGATTAAATTTCCATTGCAGATCCCTACAAGCTGCTTTCGGAAAGGGTCTTCTGATATAAAATACCGTGTCATCAGCAAATAGGTGGATATTAGCAGATCTCATGTCAGCGTCTAAATCCTGACTGATAAGGACTGAGCAGGTTCCCACTGTTGAGGTAGTTCTTGTGCTGCACACCCACTATTTTCTCCAACAGTTTGGAAAGGGTGGGAAGTAGGGAGATTGTTCTGTAGTTATTCAGGTCACTGGGGTGTCCAAATTTAAAAAGGGTGATTACGTGAGCCATTCTCCATATGGGAGAAATATCGCCCTGTGAAAGGGAGAGGTTAAAAAGGTGAATTATGGGCACAGCCATGACATGAAGACTAAGCTGCAGGAAGAATGGGTCCAATTGGTCTGCTCCTGCACTCTTCCTGGTATCCAATTGTAGGAGGAGATCCTCAATTTCTCTCAGGGTGGTAGGCTGGAGGGAGAAGGTCACGCTTGTGACTGGATCTGGTAAGTCCGGTGCTCCAAGACTAGAGCAGAGGTTCTTGGCATGGGAGGCATTGAAAGCAAGACCTGCAATAGCAAAATGGTTATTAAAAGCTTCGAGGATAGTCAATTTATTCAACACCAAAGTTGTGCCAATGGTGATTTTTGTGGCTTAGTTTCTCATAGCCGTGTGCCCTTGAATATCCTTGATGGTTTTCCATAAGTTTGCAGAGCACTTGGTGGAAGCGTCCAGTTCTTTGCAGAATAGCTAGCCTTAGCTCCCTAACCAGATTGGTACAGTTGTTTCTGGCCTTCTTGAATGATGTCCAGTCATCTGGAAGATTCGATTTTTTTTCCAAAAGCCAGTCTCTGTGCAACAGGGAGGCCTTTAATTGGGCCGTAAACCAAAGACATGATTTATTTTTAGAACAAATCTGGACCAATGGTGCATGTTTATCCAGAGCCCCTAACATGATTTCCTGGAAGATCTCGTAGGCCGCAAGCACTGAGTTGGCAAAGTAAAAATCCTGCCATCTCAAGGAATCTCGCAAGTCAGAGAGGAATGCATAGTGTCGAAATGATGCCGTTTCCTCTTTAGTGAGAATTTGGAAAGGGATGGTAGTTTTGGGGCCGATCTTACACCTGCTATAATACAATGGTCGCTGAAATCCGAGAAGAACACTCCTGCATGTGAAAACAGATGGGGTTTGCTTACTAAAATGAGATCTAGAAGTGTACTATTTTTAGGGCACATTTTGTTTGGACATGTTGCTTCAGAAATAAGTTGGGAAAGATCAAAGAAGTCTCAAATAGTCTTTATGGGTAAGTAACTATTGGAGTACCAGTCCATACTGAGGTCCCCGAGTATAATAATGTCAATTTAATGGATCCATTCATATTAGTTATATGTTCCAGAAATTGTAGCCCTGCAGATGGAGGTCTATAGCATCCTAGGAAGCATATTGAGACAGAGGAAGATAGCTTGACATTGAGAATCAGGCTCTCAAATTCCTTTGAGAGTGAGAACAAATCTATAACTGATGCAATTCCTCCTCCTCCTCCTCCTCCTCTGGTGAGCCTATCGGTTCTGAACAGGGTATAAGATGGGATATTTATGTCACTCTCTGGGGTACCAGGTCTGAGCCAAGTCTCAGTGACTATGAGTATATCAGGCATTGTATGGAAAGTCAATGCTTGAATAGAGGCAGACTTTTTTGGTAGGCTGCACACATTAATATGCATAAAGCTCATAGAAACAGAGAACGATAGAATTTGATGGCAGATAAGGACCACTTGGCCCAGCTATTCTGCCCATTTCCCTACCTAACAGCTAAGCTGCTGATCCTGGTTAACCAACAGCCTACTTCCTCCAACTCCCCACTAGAATTGCCTTATGTCTGTCACATGCATTCTTAAATTCCCCCATTGTTTTTGACCCCACAACCTCTACAGGAAGGCTGTTGCATGCATCTTCAACCCTCTCTGTGAAGAAATACTTCCTCATGTTACCTCTGAGCCATCCCCCCTCTATCTTCAAATTGTGCCCCCTTGTTTTTGCACATGTCTTTTTCTGAAAAATGCTACCCTCTTGGACTTTGTTGATTCCCTTGAGGTACTTGAAAGTTTCTATCATGTTCCCCCTCTCCCTGCTTTCCACGAGGCTATACATATTAAGCTCCTTTAGTCTTTCTTCATATATTTTCTGGTGCAGACCCTGCACCATTTTGGTTGCCCTCCTCTGGACAGCCTCCACCCTGTTGGCGTCTTTGTGGAGATGAGGTCCCCAGAACTGCATGCAGTACTCTAGATGTGGTCTTACCAACAGTCTGTACTGAGGGACAACAGCTTCTTGTTTTCTACTGGTGGTGCCTCTCCCTATGCATCCCAGTATCCCCCAGCCCTCCTTACTGCCTTCTCATATTGCCTGCCGATCTTTAGGTCATCTGATATAACTACCCCAGGTCCCTTTTCATTTTTGTTGTTGTCAGTATCTCACCCCCCTTAGTGTACTCTTCCCCTGGGTTTTTGTTTCCCAGGTGAATTACTTTGCATATCTTTGCACTGAATCTAAGCTGCCATAGCTTTGACCATTCCTCTAACCTTGTCAAGTCCCTTCTCATCCTTTCCACCCCACCTTTTGTATCAACCCTGTTGCAGATTTTTGTGTCTTTTGCAAAGAGACATACTTTTCCTTCCAATCCCTCTGCAATGTCACTTCTAAAGACATTAAAAAGGACTGGCCCCAGTTCTGAACCCTGCAGTACCCCACTAGTAACCCCCCCCTTTCTTCACTGTGGACTCCGTTTACTATTACCCTCTGTGTCCTGTTGTCCAACCAATGTTTTACCCAGGCGACCACCCTGGGACCCACTCCAAGGTTAGCTAACTTGTTTATTAATCTTCTGTGTGGGACTGTGTCAAATGCCTTGCTAAAGTCTAGGTAGGCCATGCCCACAGCCCCTCCCTGGTCTACTACTTTGGTCACCCAGTCAAGGAAATCAATTAGATTTGTCTGACATGATCTTCCTGCTGTGAAACCATGCTGCCTTGTGTCCTGTGCCCCACTGGCCTCAAGGTACTCAACAATTCTTTCCTTCAGAAGTGATTCCATCATTTTCCCTACCTCTGAGGTCAAACTGACAGGTTTTTAGTTTCCTGCCTCTGTCTTGCTCCCACTTTGGTGATGAGGAATCACATCGACCCTCCTCCAGTTCTCAGCTACCACACAATCCTCCCATGATTTATTAAAAAGGGTAGTCAGTGGTGTTACTAGTTCTTTTAGTTCTTTTAGAATTCTGGGGTGAATCCCATCAGGCCCCATTGCTTTATCCACCTTCAGTTTTAGGAGTTCTTTAAGAACCCTTTCTTCTGTGAAAGGACTAATATCACCCCCCTATCCAGAGTACTTCTATTGATTGGATTAAGTACCTTACCCTCCTCTTCCTTTGTCAATACTGAGCAGAAGTATTCATTCAGTATCCCTGCTTTTTCACTATCCCTCTCTGCCCAACTACCCTCTCCTCTTTAATCAGCCTCAGTATCCCTGCCTTAGTCTGTCTTTGCTCTCTCATGTACCTATAAAAGGTTTTATCCCACTTCTTAACCGAGTTGGCTATCTGCTCCTGGGTTTAGACCTTTGCTATTCTGACTGTCTTCCCCACTTCCTTCTGCTTTAGCTGGTACAATTCTTTGTCCTGCTCCTTTTGTGTTTCCTTATACTTCCTGATTGCTATCTTTTTCTCCCTAACCTTCCTTGCGACTTCTTTTGACAACCATAGTGTTTTTTTCTTTTGTTTTGATTTGTTTATTTGCTACACACAAAAGCCTGTTGCCTCTGTGATGGAAGCTTTGATGTTTCCCCATTGTTGCTCCACTCCACCCCTCCTCTTGCCTGTTTGCTAGTGCTTTTCTGAGGTGCTCTCCCATTTTGACAAAATCAGCCCTCCCGAAGTCCAGTACCTTCATTTTTGTATTGCTTGACTCTACAGCTAAGTTTATCATGAACCACACTGTTTGGTGGTCACTTGTTCCCAGATGGCTACCCACTTCTAGATCTGAGATCCTCCATTTGAGTGTACCAGGTCTAAGATTGCTCCCTCCCAAGTGGGTTCCAAAACTAGCTGTCTGAGGCATGCTCCCCGTAGGGCATCGAGAATGGCCTTGCTCTTGGATGTGGCTGCAGCAAAGGTGCTCCAGTTAACATCTGACATATTCAGATCCCCCATCAGCAATATGTCCCCTTTCTCTGCCATGCTAAGGATGCCTTCTATCATTTCCTTGTCCATTTCCTCCCCCTGAGATGGAAGTCTATATACAACCCCTGTGTGGATTGTGGTGCCATTTCCAGTCTCCAGTGTGACCCACAGTACCTTCTCTCCTCCCCATTTAGCCTTTAGTTCCATCGCTTTGATCCCTTCCCTTACATAGGGAGCTATTCCTCCTCCTCCTCTACCCTCCCTGTCCCTCCCATTTCTGTGATTGCCACAATATCCAGGTATCCCTATTCCATCAAGGCCACCAGTTCAGGGAGCTTGTTACCTAGACTATGGGCATTAGTACTCATTACCCTCCATTTTTTTTGGTTTTTTGACTTTGTGTTTTTGCACCTTACTGCCTTCTCTCTCCACTCTCTCAGACTGCCCCATATGCACAAACCTCATAGTCAGTGTCTGCCCCTAGAGGTCATGGTTCCACTTCTCCTTCTGACCTAGATGCCTGGTTGAGATGAGGAGGAGACCCACTTACTTCCCCAACAACTACAGAAGTGAACCTGCACAACGGAGTCTGCCCCGATGAGCCAAGGATGTGAAGTGAGGAGTTGTCACCTAGGAGAGATGTTTGCTTGTTGATCTGCAGGTGTCAGCATGCAATGAGGGCCAATGAGTGAGGAGATGCGCTGAGACATGCCTCTTGCTCCGCCCCTCTGCTGACATCTGCCTCTGTTCCCATGCTGCTTCCCCTCTCTCTCGCACCTTCCACCCAAGCATTCCCAGGTGGCAGTATCATGGTGGGAGCTTGCAGGTGACCCCCCCAGAGAAGGAGAGCAGCCATTAGGGGTTCTATCCTTCTCCTCCCCAGCCAACCCCCAGTGATCTGTGCTCATTCCCGAACATGGGTCACCGGTGCAGTACAAGGTAAGGCATCCAGCGCCTCAGCCTTCAGCACCATTGGGCCACATTACCCTCCATTTTTTGATGGTCTTATTCCTTTTTGCCCCATCCCTGTCCTTACTGCCTTTGTCTTTTTCTCCATTTATCCCTGCCCTTTTCACTATTGACTGCTCTATCTTGGTGTTTACCTCACTAACTATCCTGATTTTTTGGGGGGGGGCTAGGATTTCCATTCTCCTTTTCAGTGCCTCCCCTGTTGGCTAGTTTAAATGCTTGCCAATGAAGCATTTAAACCTATCACCTAGGATCCTGGTTCCCCTCCTGGACAGATGCAGACCATCGTGACAGTACAGGCCTGTATCACTCCAGGTGGAGCCCCAGTCCCCAAAGAAGCCAAATCCCCGAGCTCTGCACCAGTTTTTCAACCAGTTATTGAATCCCATGGTACAGAGTACCCTAGCCTCATCCATGCCATAGACAGGTAGCACTTCTGAGAAAGTTACCATATGTGCTACTTGTCTAAGGCCCCTCACCAACTCCTCAAACTCCTGTTGCACTGCTTTGATCTCATTCTCAGCCAGGTCATTTGTACCTAGGTGGATAATGACATCCAGCTCACTCCCCCATGCAGCTTCTCCCATAATCCTGAGGATTTATTTCCTGTCCCTCCAAGCCATGGTGCCAGGCAGGCACCTTACCTCTCTTTCCCCTTCTTCCCCCAGTTCAACCCCCCAACAACTGAGGCCCCCACCAGGAGTTGTTTCCTTCCCCTGTGGGGTCATGTGGAATCCTTTGATACTGGCTAGGTTGGCAGGTGAAGAGATTGCTGCAGGAGGACCCATACCTCTCAACCTGTAAACCTGTCAATGTGGAACACAGACCATGGCGATGTGTGACAAATGACCCAAATGTGGAACACCATATTTTTTGTAGTGCACGAGTAGCGTGGCCATCTGATGGTGCACCAATAAAGTTATTTTAACCATGTGTGGTGTTGTGTGTTTTTGTAATAAAAACCTACTATACCAATGTGATGTCTGTACTTTATTTTAATGCTACACTCATGAATAACACAATACACACACACAAGATTAGATTAACACTTTATTTGCACATATTAAAAGCAGGCAAACACAATACACCTGCTACACATCCATACTTTCTACATTTGTTCCATGCTACAGTTCCTACATCTCAATGCTACACAGCCTACATTTCTACGTTATGCAGCCTGCAGTTTCTACATTGCTATGTTACCCTTTATATATTTCTATGTTATGAAGCCTACACTTTTTACATTGCTATGCTAAACAGTAAATAACACATTATTCAAACAACCTGAACAATGCAAAGCCTTTCGTTATTGCAACCACAGCCCAACTCCAACACAATGCAATCAAGACCATCAGTGTATGCAGAACAGCAGAAATGAAAAGTAAGCAGCAAATACAAATAAAACACGAGAAACATTCATAAAATTTGAGGCTGCACACCTGCCACTGTCAGTGTAATCTAAATTAAATTACTACAAGTATTACTGAGATTTTTTGTTGCATGCTGCAGTGGCTTTTTTGGTAGCATCTAGCACTTGCTTTGGCTGCTTGACCTCATAGCTGTCCTTGTCTTTGTTCATTTTGATGGCCAGCAGAGAATTCAGTGTCTTCAGACTTAGTGAATGACGCAGCTCAGTTTTTACCTTCCTCACCATGCTGAAGGCCCTTTCTTCTTCAGCATTTGAAAGCGGCAAGCAAAGTAAAGTCATCATTAATCTTTTGAAAAGTTGAAGTCTTTCAGAGTCACATAGTTCTTGCAGAAAATGAGCCCAATATTTAGAAATGCATGAATGTGGTCCATTGACTGGTCCTGTTAATTTACCTGTATCTTCAAGCTGATACACTGAAAACTCATCTAATAATTGTTCAGAGTCTTCCTCAGTTACGCAGACTCCGAGACGTTTGGCAACATCAACCACAAGTTGTGTGGATATGTCCAGCTTAATTGCTGGATTAAGAATGGAAGCAGCATTTTTTAATAGGTGATCCTGAATTGGGAACTTTTTCAGGATTTTTTCCAGCACAGCAGTATAAAACACCACAGTTTTCTTGTAAAAATTGTGTTCAGTTACTGTCCCCAAAATGTCATCCTCATTATTGCTTATGTACTGCTTGACCTCCAGTCCAACCCTGAGGTCCATATTGGCCAAGAAACTATTCAAGTCTTGTAGTACAGACATGTCATTTTGCCTGATTAATTTTACAGCTGCTGCTGGTTTCAGTACTCTGCTTGCATACTGCTGCATCTGTTTGTGCACATCTCCATGCAGAGTCATAAGCTGGCTTTCTCTGCTTTGTAGCTGGGTGCTGAACTGCAGCAAGGGTTCTAGTGCATATTTAAGAAACATAAAGACCATTCTGAGTTCATGGCTCTGCAGACGATCACAAATTAGGTTGATTTTGGATGATCTTGGTTCCAGGGTTAGAAAATATGACAGCAGAGCCAGCCACATTTCCAAGGTTCGATTGATAACTTTTCCAAGACTCAGCCATCTAGTTGGGGCATGCTTAATTATTTTAAATGGGTCAACATCTGTGAACAATGCAAATTCCTTTAGTTTCTGTTGTCTTTGTGAACTGGTTGAGAAGTGGCAGTTCACATCAGAGAGTAATTCTTCCACAGGTGAACGTAGAGCTTTTACCCCAACTTTGCTGCACAGATCAGCCAAGTGACAGAGGCATCCCATGTTAAGGATGTTTGGATTTACATTCTTTAAATGAGACAGGACTGAATTTTTTTCTCAATCATGGAGGCAGCATTATCTGATGAAAAAGCTGCAATGTTTGACAGTGGGATTTCAAACTTATTCAGGCTTTCTACCAAGCAGTCAAACATTTCTTGCCCTGTCCCAGACACACAATCTGGCATCTAAGAAATGGATGACATTTCTGCCAGCAGCTTCATCCAGGAAACCCACAAGAATTACTAACAGTTTTTCATCACCCATATCAGTGCTCTGGTCGATGTACACACAGAAGGGTACTTTATGACACATTGCAGCTACGTCATTTTGGTATCGTGGCCCAAGCACATCCCTTGCAATGCAGTTTGCTTTGGTTGGCCCACAGGTCATCTTCTTCAAAACGTCTGGGTCTTCTCCATATTTTTTCATGTACTTTAGAATATGTTCTCCTGCTGTAAAAGGAAGATTATTTTCTGCTATCAGGTACAGAAAAGCCACCTTTGCCTCAATTACTTTCGTGCTCACCAGGTTTGGAGAGCCAAAGAAGTGTGACATATTCTTTCCAGTCAAATGCTTGGAATTTTGCCGGTGCTTTTCTGAATTAGCATGTTGCTGCACGTCATGTCATCCTCCATGGTGGATGGTGAAATCTGTGCCATAGGTCCTGCAGAATGCATGCTTCACACCACGTTTGCTTCCCACTAACCAGTCAAACATGCTCATCCAGGTGGCTTGGAAAATTGTGTATCTTCTTTTCTTCTTCTCCGGAGACTTGTCACTGTCATGGTCCTCATGGTCCTCATCATTAACTTCAGCCAGGTTGTCTACACATGAAGTATTAATTTTGTATTTAGTGCTTGAACACATCAGTTTTAGTGTTCCAGTGGGGCAGGATTCTATTCTCTAAGAAGGTGGCAAAAGAAAAGAAAGAAATAATTTATCTGCCATCCTCTTGACGATCAGATCCAGGTTCCATCTGAATACACATCTTCAATAAAACAAAAAAAAAATCTCTCAACAAAAGATGCTGAAGAACAGAAGATGGAGAAACACACTTGTGCACCCCAACTTGGCAAGACATGGCAGCAGGAGGGTTCAGCATTGTCTGGACACAGCAAGCAGCTCCCCCCATGCACCCAAATACCAGTGCAAACAATTCCATTACTCAATTCATCAGATGCAGTGTCACATAGCAACCAAACCACACCATCAAAAATAGGCCATGCACCTTGTTTTTTGGGTTGGTGGAAGGGAGGGGGTTCCTACTTGCTGTGTCCAGTCAATGCTGATGTTTTCTGAACATGACTGGTGGGTTACACTAACACTGCAGTCATATTAAAAAAAATACATTGTCTGGACACAGCACACCCCCCCCCCCAACTTAATTCCATTACACTTGGCAATTTTGACATTAAAAGTAATCAGACATAATGTCATGTAGCAAGCAAGATACGCACTGCTAAAACAGGATATGTACGCCATTTTTTTGGGTTGCGGGGAAGGGGGTCCTGCTTGCTGTGTGCATTCACTACTGATGGTTTATTAACACAACTACAATGTGTTTGTCACACTGACATAGTTGTATTAATATACCAGCTAGGTGTCACACAGCAAGCTGACCCCCTCCCCACACATAAAGCAAGGTGTACTTGTACACACTAGGCTATAAAGTAACTATCAGAAATAAGAATACTTTGTGTCAGGCACCCCCCACAAACCGCCCACCAAAAAAAGTCAGTTAAACACTGGTACAAAAACAATCCCAACTTCCAAATATCCCCAGGAACAATCTTAAGAAAATGTAGAGCAGTCTCCTCAGATGTGGACAAGGTCTTTGTCAAAGGGTGTATTGAAGTGATGGCATAATAAAGAGCAACCTTTGATAAAGGATGAGTAGCCATCCTAAACGAGTCAGGTTTCTCTTTGTTATGCCGTTACTTTAATAAATTTTTTTGAGTGACGCCCGTGCCCTTGTTTACATTTGAGGTGTGAGTGCTCTAGTTTTTCTTGTTAAAATTGTTATGTTTTTTTAAGCATTGAAGCACCACATCCTTGTGCCCACATAACTGTTGGATAATGGATTTTATCCCCAGGAACATACCTTTAGCACTATTCAGCTGCTCCTCTTCTTGCTTTCTTTTACTGGTGATGAACGCCTGCATGGTGGGGTAGAGTCCTGGTCTCCTGGATGCTGTTGGTTGCTTTGGGTTTCTGGCCGGGCTCACTCGGATGGTGGGTCCTGGTGGGGGTTCATTTGAGTCAGAACAGATGATGGAAGCTCCAGCACAATGGCTCACAAACTGGTACACTCACTCCCTCAGTGAGGGTGGCAGATGTATCTGTTGAAAAAAAATAATCATTTAAGCAATTTATCCCTCCAAGGTGTGTGGGTATACTGGAGGATTTACCACGGCTGGTGTGATTGTTTTAGTGAAGTGGCGACAGGACAAATGGTGGCAGTTTCGATTAAAGTGAAAGCGACTGGACTGTCACGAGATAAGGTTGGCTGGCACTTTTTCCCGTGGGTACACTGGAGGATTTACCATGCTGGGAAAGGTACCAGCCAGAAGTTAGTGGTGGTTTGGCCCCTGGTTCCTTCTGGCCAGTCAGGTTTTTCAGTGGTGGTGCTGCTGCTGCTCTGCCAGTAAGTGAGTACCAGGCTGTTACCAGGAGAACAGGACGGTGGGACCGGACCCAGCGAGAGCAATTACCCAGTCTGAAAAAGTTATCTTAGCCAACCCAACAGAAGCAATGAAGTTGGCTGGCTTAGTGATGGACAATGCTGGTGGCTTTTCTCCTGGGGACCAACCAATTTTATAGACTTTTAGTCATTCAGTCTGAAGAATCAGAGAAGCTGCTCCCGAGTCCCACCTCGCTCTTTCAGACCTGCCTGTTGGACCGAGAATCCAACTTTAGCAACACACAGAACATAGGAGCAGCAGCAAAGCCAAGCCAACTTCCATGATTACAGCTCAGTTGGAAGTGGAACTTGGCAGGGTGCCGAGTGCTTCTCTCGTTGACTTCTCCCTGGATCTCATCACTTGGCATCAGCTCCTGCCCCTCTGTCATTGTTAGCCAGCTCAGGTTGGAAGGAATTCTGGTTGCCATCAAGTCAGACAAGGACCTGACCTCCGCTCTGAGTCCTCTTTCTGGTTGCTGGCTGCTAAGACTGGTGTGCTGACTCATTTCTCCACATCTCTTCATCCTTCCCTGCCCACCCAGCCACCTCCCAAGCAACCCAAAAAGGCACAAAAAATATTTAAACACAGGACAGAGGATACGCTCTCAACCTTTTGTCACTGAAATGTAGGACACTAGCCATCCTAATGTGCACAGCATCAAACATATAGATAGCATCTCCAAGCACTGTGGGAAAGGGTGTTTTGTCTGTGCCACCATCTCTGCCAGCAGCTTTCCCATATGGAACTGAACAATTTGGGGGGGTCCCTATGGCATGGGACGGTTACATACATACCAAGACAGTTGAGAGGTATGGTAGGAGCTGCTCATAACACCAAGGCCTCCTTAAGATGAAGGAGGGAACTGAGACACCTGAAAAACAGAGGAAGTGAGGGTCCTCCCTGATCACTGCTTAGCAAAACTCTACAGCCAGTTAATACACAGGGTGCCAGCGTCAAACAATGGAGCTAACGAATTGGCCACCACCACCAGGTTTATATCTGTCCTGCATGCATGATGTTCCATAAATTTCCCCCAAATTATTTTGTAACTTATTATCTAGACAACCCTTAATGAGTTCAGGGTGCATGTGGTGATCTTATAGCCAGCAGCACATCTGTATGACAGCCAATTAGCAGGGGTTCCACTAGTGATAAACGCCACAACCTCTCAATTCTGTAATGTTACTGCAAACACAGAGGGAAGCTAACCACCCCCACCCCTTCCCTGTCTCACTGGCAGTGTGCATGAGCTTGCGACTCTGTTGGATGAACAGCAGCGTGGGAGCAGAGTGCAGACTAGGGATTCTTGGGATCAGTCAGCATCAGTGGTGCAACTCAACTTTTATCACTCTGGGGGTGGGTGCACAGAGATCATCCAGCCAAGTTCTGCATCGGCAATACACAAATGCATCCCTCACACAAATGAGACCCACAACATGCGGAGGCTCAGATGGAGCCAGAGGTACAGTACAGCAAACACATTCTCATTACCAGGACTGTCCCTCATTCTGTCTGCCCCACCACCAAATTATTCTGCCCAGTGCCCACACACTTCAATCTGTCCCACATGGAACAGGTACAGCCCACACAGTGGTGTAAACTCAGTTAAAGGAGAAATGCATAATATTCCAATTTGACTTAAAAACATACTTTACCTCTTTAGTCAGTCCCAGAGTTCAGAAAGGAATGGGATGTGCAGTAGCAGTAGCTATTTTTGGAGTGGAGTGGAGGTCCAAGTGTTGACCCTCATTTTGTGATGCCACAGTCCAGCAGTGCAGAGTGCAGAGGCACCGGGCGGGTATTTGATTTTTTTCCCTCTGGAGTCTGGCATGGAATGGAACCCTCACAGTCCTGCAAGTAACGTAGCCCCTCCACACTCCCCGATCCCTTCCCAACTCAAACCCCGCCGCCAATTCCTTCTGGTTAACAGTTCAGGGATGATCTGGCATCTGGCAACCATCAGCTAGATCTGGCTCCTTGGCTTACTTTAGTTTGAACCCCCGAAGCCCCGATCGCTGTACAGATTCAGACCTTTCTTCCCAGAACCCTTTTCCCAATTGGTCTGGCAGTCTGAGGCTGGTGGTTGGCAGAGCAGCACTGCAGCAGAATTCTTCCCTTCAGTCTGACTCGAGTCTCCGATGGTGGTTGTTCTTCCTGCTTCCTGGCAGCTGATCACAGCGGCAATTGGTGTATGCTCTCTGTCGGGGTGGGGCGGGTCCTTCCCCTAGCAGCTGACCTCAGCAAAATGCTCCGGAATCTATATGGTTCCCCTGCAGGCACCCAGTGTGTCTTATAGCTGGGCAGCGGACCTAAGTGGGGAATCGGGGATTGGGGAATACTCGGGTTTCAGGGCAGGGCGAGCCTGTCACTCAATCTTGCTTCGGCTCCCTCAGACTTTAACTTTAGGCACACCCCCCCGACATCATCATTAATGTACCAGACTAAGGACAAGGACGTAGGACGTTATTTGCACAAAAAGGCAGCCAGGAACTAGGGGACAAAGGGATCACTGCTTGTGTATGATTCACAGCGTGGTTTTGGCGTCCGATGTGGAAAAAAAGTGGTTTTGGTGTCCGATGCAGAAAAAAAAAAGAAGAATGCAGGGCGGCGGTGCAAGCGGACTGCAAGAGTCAGACTCCAGGATGTTACGCCGAATCCAGTACAGTTGAGAGGTATGGGAGGACCAGTGTTGATTTCAACGTTACCAGAACATAACAATAAGAACAGCAAGATTTTCTTGATAGCTTTAAGAAGAAGTCTGTGAGCTTTAGGTGAAACTCATTTAGGGTTGTTATTACATAGCTTTGGGGGGTCCCTGAGCTGCATGCCTAGGGGACCAAGCAATGTAAAAAGAAGAACCCTGGCTATAAAAAGCAAGGCATGCTGGGCGATCAATGCAGAGGTAAGTGGGATCCTACACTTTTTTACTCTTGTGGAAGAAGTACCAATTTATCATGGGGGTTGGAAAGGAGGCTCTAAATTAGGAAATGTAAAAGCTAGTATATTAGAATCTGTAGTGCAGAAGGAATCCAGACAATTCAAACTAGAGCTGTAACTGTCCATGCTGCACGAAGACCGGTGCGGACTAACACAGGAATCCACGGTGCAGAACAATATGAGATAGAGGTAAGTAAGGAAGCAAAAAGACCCCATTATGCTGGATGCAATCAAAACTGACTACTGTTTTGCAAGCTTCCAGCATGCAGGAAGTGGTGGCAGCAGCAGCAAGGGATCTCAGATCAGATCTAGAGCAGAACTGATTAAGATGATCTTGCAATGAAGACCAGAAGATGGCAGCATAAGTATTTTGACCAGAGTCAGCAAGGTTGTTGCCCAAACAAGAGAATTGTCTTACACATAGATCAGAAGAGGTGCAGCCAATCAAACTGGTTGTCTAGGACAGTGGGAGTGGTCTGAGTGTATTTAAAGAAGGCCTGGGTTAAGAGTGGGGGAGAGTGAAAAATCAGCCTAGCTAGAAGCAGATCAGCCAGCCAAATGGAGCTTTGCTGCTCCTGGAGTAGCTAATTGGCTTCTTCCATCAGCAACTAATCACTTCCTTGGATCAGATCCAAGCAAGAATGTAATACCTGAGGCAAAGTCAATGGAGAAAGCTCTCTGTGGTGCAATAGCTTGAAAAGCATCTGGCAGCTTCCTCCAGCTGGTCACTTAGTCGAGGATAGCCCAGTGGGGCAGCACCTGAGGAGAGGAAGGAGTGGAGGTTACAAATAGTCTCAAGCACAATGACACAGCAGGATGCCTAAGGATGGGGTGGGGATTAGTGAAGTAGGAGACACAGTATTACACAAAGGGCAGAGAAGGAGAGTAGGGGGTGGAGGACTCCGCAACCCAGCAGACACAATTAAAATTGGTGCCTAAATGAAATGTGAATTAAATCTAGAGCAAAAGTGTTCTGCTATGAGCCTGGGGGGAACCAGACACAGTCAGGACTGTTATACACTTTAGGAGAATTAAGGAACAAATATTCTTAGAGTGCCAGGAGTCTGTTTGTATCCCCGATGCAGGACTAGTACTAGGTTTAAATAATACAAACAGCTAAGAAGCCTGGGGTCTGTTTGTAACCCTGGTAGGTGCACATCAGTAAAGCAGGGGTGCTTTATGGATTTCATATTGTTTAACATACATATATTGATTACTCCTTATTTTAATGTGGGCAGATGATGCTTATTTCCAAAACTGCTCAAGGCCTCTGGAAAGCGATGAATAATTTAGTGGAATCCCTTAGTCATCTTAGACTGGAACTGACCATGCAGAAAACTAAAGTTCTAATCATGAATCAGAGAAATTTGGTGTTGGGGGGGGCATGGCTAGCCACCAGCAACATGGCAGCATAGTCAGTGAAGCACCACTCTCTTCTTATGGAATCACTGAACATGTGTTGCTTTTAGCTGCATGAAGTAAGCATTCTCTCTCTAAGTCAATAGTTCTTGGTCCACCATTCCCATTGATGCTACCCTTTTGCTAGTTCGAGATGGAGGTGAGTTGTTTGGCTGCACAGCTGAACACGTGCAGCCTGTTTACTGGAGCTGAAAAAACTGAAAGTGAAGGCTGAGCCTTGGGTGTTCAGGCTGGATCCAGCACAAGATGTCATCGCCACACACCTCTCCTGCAGACATGGCCTGCAATACGGCCATGCTCCAGAGAATCCTACAAGATACAGTTCAGATCAAGAAACTGCCCCAAAGACCAAAAAGGATCTCACAGAGCACTCCCAAATACACCAGGCCTTTATGAAAGGGCTTCGTACCCTCCTCATGATCTCTGACAAATTCACATGTACTGTTCTGTAGCAAAACCACTTAATATGTCTCTCTTCAACAAACATTAGCACTTAGCTATTTGACTGCTTCATTGTTGTATAATTCTCGGGTGAAGTCCATTCTTTTGATATCTTGCACTGCTCTAGCTGCTGTAACCACTGAAATTGTATCAATAGCCATTCGCTTTATTGTGTATGGAATGATGTACTGTTTTGTTTTGTTACTTGTAATTTACTTTTTCCTCTGTTTGTTTTTCTCTTGAGTCATGCCTGAAAATAAGCAAAGTTTTTGTGTAGTGTGCTTACCTGGTAAATAAAAACTAAATAAATAAGTGGTGATGTGAAAATTCTTACCAAAGTGTTGACTACTAGACTGGAGCTGATCCTTCCTTACCTTACCTTATCTACCCATCTCAAGTCAGGTTTGTAAAGGGCTGCCTTAGCTCTGACAACCATAAGGATCTCTTTTCCTTGATGTCTCAATCCTTCTATGCCCCCACTCCATCCACAGCAGTTGCTGTTGACTTTGAATATGTATTTGACTCGGTGGAGTCAGGGTACATACATGACTTGCTAGCCAGGATAGGATTTGGCCCCCACTTCGATAGTGGATATGAACGTTGTATACAAATCCCACTGCTAGAATCCTGACTAACTAAACTCTTTCTCATCCATTTAGGCTGGCAAGGGGTACCCATCCAGGCTGTCCCCTCTCCCCTATGCTTTTTGTTTTGGCCACTAAACCTTTAGCTCTGGTCATCAGACAACACCCCCAAATACAAGTCATTCATATGGAGCCTGTAGATATCTGTTCACTGCTTTACACTGATGATTGCCTGGTGCGTCTCCAGAATGTACCCTCTAGCATCCCCATCTCCTTTACCTATTAGCCATCTTTCGAGAATCATCAGGTCTCAAAACTAACCACTATAAGAAAGAGGCTGTGTCACTAAACACCCACTGTGTTCAGCAGGACATTCCTGCGGTAGACCTGAAATGGTCCCCCAAGGGTATAAAATACCTGGGAATCTGGATCAGGGTGGATCTGATGGGGATGGCATCAGACACCCTAACTCCACTTCTGAAAAAGCTTAAAGATAACTGTGATCGATGAAAACTGGTTCAATTCTCCATAGCGGATAAAACTGCATCAAGTAAAATGTTTCTGGCCCCAAAGCTGATTCATTGCTTGGTTCATTCAGTAGCAGATGTCCTTGCCATTTGATTCTCCAAAATGGATATGATGATTGGAGATTTCCTGTGGGAGGACAGACCACCCTGTTTTAGTAGGGCCAAGTTAAGGTCCACTTGGAGAAAATTAGGCTTGGGCTTTACCTTGTTTTATGCCTACTATGTGACTTTTCAATGTTCTCAAGCCCTGTGCATGTTTCCAACACCCACATCAAATGGCCCTCCTATATGGGTGGAGATCAAGTGACAGGTGGCTTCATATACAAACCAATTGGCTCTTCTTTTTATGACTCTTTGGCTTTGGGACCCACTGTTGCTCCTACTAGAAGGGCATGAAAGAAGTTAGAAACCTGTTTGCAGGAATCCCTTTCCCCTCATTATTTATTCCCCATTTAGCAGAACCCATTAATCCAAGTGGGGGCAACCAGTACTCTGGAAGCTTTGGCATACCACAGAAATTCATGTCCTGGCTGATCTGTGGCAATCAGCCACCATGCACCTGGACTCTTTTGAAAGACTCAGGGACAAATATGATCTTCCAAAGGCAGACTTCTGGAAGTACCTCCAGATTCAGAGTGTCATTGCAACTTGCCAGAAGTCACTTCCCTCCCAACTCCCCTTAACACTCCCTCACTGTTTACAAGCATGGTTAACTAGCCCTAGAGGCAGGGCTGACATGATCTTCAACAGCATATTTAAGAAGGTACTGGATCCCTCAGATGGGTTGAGGTGTAAATGGGCATGGGTAATGTGAGTGGACATCTGAAAGAAGCATTGGGCTCAGATGTGGCAACTTGCTCACAAAACTTGTCCAGACACTAGACGCCGTCTCATTCAGAACAAGATTATGCACCTGTGGTATCATACCCCTGCTAAATTAAACTCTCTGGGACTGATGAATCATGCCCAGTGCTGGAGATCTGAGGTTCTGAGGTACTGCCCTCCTGTATATTTTATGGAATTTTCCCAAACTTTAGCCTTACTGGCTCAAATACCTGCTTGTTGCAACCAAATCTTATAAGGAGCTCCTCCACTGTCCCCCAGTTATTCATCCTGGGCTTTTGAGACTCTGCTCCTTCTCTCCTTAGAATGCACCTACATGGGCTTCTGATTGTCAATTTTGATGCTAGATGCTTAATTCTTTGAAAATGGAGATCCAAGAAGTACCCTTGATCACTCAAAGGTGAGCAAGGGTTAAGAACCTGGCTACTTTGGCTAGAATGTCACACATTGCCAAGGAAACTACAACTTCCTTCCAGGAAGCATGGGCCCCATTTCTGTTCTCCAAGCATGCAGTCCATGATCCTGTATAATAACCCAGCACTACCAGACTCCTGCCTGTTGATAACACTATGTTCATACAATCTCCACTATTCATATTGGACTTAACCTGTAGGCATCTCTATAACTAATTAACTTTGTTCAAGTGTAACATACATTGCAAATGTTTTTCTATGTTGTACTTGCAAAAGTTCTACTACAAAGGATTTATTGCAAACAAATGAATATAACAAACTTATTAAGATACAACTGCACATTTAAAGCTACTGTATGTTGATTGTTTTAATGCAAATCTTTATTCCATTTAGTTATATGGTTCAGAATTCTGGGGCGTAGAGACAGAACCTGTACTTATGGAACCAATCTTGAGTTTGTTTCTGATGCTGGCCTTAGGTCTCTCACAGAGAGTATCTGGGGAATACTTGCAACTGGAGTTTAGCCAAGGGTTGATAGTAGCTAAAGCTAATACTACAGCAATTACTTATTGGCACAAAATGTGAATAATAACTCTAAAAGTATTTTCTTACAGTTATGTTGGCAGGAATGTCTGCACTGCAAGTGTAACAACTTAATATCATTATTTCCGTTCTTTGACACTTAATTCTATCTTAATAAACTGTGGTCTTCCATCACTCTATAATCCTGTAATTTAACAATTTCAATAAAAACAATGGATGAGGCCATCCAAAGGGTTATTGATGTCTCTAGGCAAAGGCAATATAAAAGACTAATAAATTCCTCATGGTTCCTTCTGCAGAAAAACTTAAATCACAGCTTTATGATGGAAGGACTCAGGAAAACAATGACAAAGAAAAGATTTTATATTCATTTTAATTACAGAACTGAATACATTACTGGGCAAGAGCTTACAAAAAAAACTGTTTGTGTTAATACTTCTCGGAGTACAACTGAGCATTTAATTTTGGATTGTATTTTACTCAGAAACACAAAACAAAGATGATTATCCAAGTATTTGGAAGGTGTTTCAGGAATGAATTCAAATGGAAAATGACATTACTTGCTGAATAGTTATCTTAACGTCATTACATAGAAACATAGACTTTGATGGCAGATAAGGACTACTTGGCTGACGCAGTCTGCCCATTTCCCTACCCACTGGATAAGCTGCAGATTCTAGTTAACTAACAGCCTACTTCCTGCAACCCCCCACTATAATTGCCTTGTGTCTGTCCCATGCATGTTTGAATTCCCCCACTGTTTTAGACCCAACGACCTCCTCAGGAAGGCTGTTCTATGTATCCACCACTCTCTCTGTGAAAAAAAATTTCCTCACATTACCCCTGAGCCGTCCTCCCTCTATCTTTAAATTGTGCCCCCTTGTTCTTACACATCTCTTTTTCTGAAAGATGCTACCCTCCTGGACTTTGTTGATTCCCTTGAGGTACTTGAACATTTCTATCATGTCCCCCCATCCCTCCTTTCTTCAAGAGTACACATATTAAGCTCTCCCAGTCTCTTTTCATATGGTTTCTGCTGCAGACCCTGCACCATTTTAGTTGCCCTCCTCTGGACTGCTTCCATCCTGTCTATGCCCTTGCATAGATGAGGTCTCCAAAACTGCACACAGTACTCCAGATGGGGTCTCACCAACTGTCTGTACAGAGGGATAACCACTTCCCCTTTTCTACTTGTGATGCCCCTTCCTATGCATCCCATTATCCCCCTGGCTCTTCTTACCAACTTTTCACATTGCTTACCCACCTTTAGGTCATCTGATATGACTACCCCCAGGTTCCTTTCCATTTTTGTTGTTGTTAGTACCTCCCCTGCTATTGTGTACTCTTCTCCTGGGTTTTTGTTTCCCAGGTGCATTACTTGCACTCTTTGCATTGAATCTAAGTTGCCATATGTCTGACCATTTCTCCAACCTTGCCAAGTCCCTTCTCATCTTTTCTACTCCCCTTGTGTATCAACTCTGTTACAGATCTTTTTGTCATCTGCAAAGAGGCATACCTTTCTCTTCAGACCCTCTGCAATGTCACCTATAAAGATGTTAAAGAGGACTGGACCCAGTACTGAGCCCTGAGGTACTCCACTAGTAAACCCCTTTTCTTTAGAATGTGTTCCATTCACTATTACCTTCTGTGTCCTGTTGTGCAGCCAGTTTGCTACCCAGGCTACCACCCTGGGACCCACTCCCAGGCTGGCTAACTTGATTATTAATCTTTTGGTGCGGGACTGTGTCAAATGCCTTGCTAAAGTCTAGGTAGGCCATATCCACAGCCCCTCCCTGGTCTATTACTTTGGTCACCCAGCCAAAGAAATCAATTGGATTCGTCTGACATGACCTTCCTGCTGTAAATCCATGCTGCTTTGGGTCCTGTGCCCCGCTGGCCTCTAGGTACTCAACAATTCTTTCTTTCAGAAGTGATTCCATCATTTTCCCTACCACTGAGGTCCAACGTACAGGTCTGTAGTTTCCTGCTTCTGCCTTGCTCCCACTTTTGTGAAGGGGAATCACATCTGCCCTCCTCCAGTCCTCAGGTAGCACCCCATCCTGCCATGATCTGTTAAAAAGCGTGATCAGTGGTGTCACTAGGTCCTCCCTTAGTTCTTTTAGGATTCTGGGGTGAATCCCATCAGGCCCCATTGCTTTGTCCACCTTGAGTTTTAGGAGTTCTTTCAGGACTCTTTCTTCTGTGAATGGACTGGTGTCAACCCCCCTACCCAGAGTGCTTCTATTGTCTGGTTTAGGTAACTCCTCCTCATCTTCTTTTGTGAATACTGAGCAAAAGTATTCATTCAGTATCTCTGCCTTTCCACTGTCTCCCTATGCCCACCTCCCCTCTCCTTTATTAATCTTCACTATCCCCCCTTAACCTTTCTATGCTCCCTAATGTACCTATAGAAGGTTTTATCCCCCTTCTTAACTGAGTTGGCTATTTTTTCCTCGGTTTGGGCCTTTGCTACTCTGACTGCCTTCCCCACTTCTTTCTGCTTTAATTGATACAGTTCCCTGTCGTGCTCCATCTGTGGTTCCTTATACTTTTTGAATGCAGCCTTTTTCTCCTTAACCTTCCCTGCCACCTCTTTTGAGAACCATAGTGTTTTTTTACTCCGCTTTGTTTTCTTTATTTGTTTCACACAAAGGCTTGTTGCCTCTGTGATGGCAGTTTTGATTTTTCTCCGTTGTTCTTCCACCCCTCCTTTTTGGTCATTTGCTAGTGCATTTTTCAGGTATTCACCCATTTTGCCAAAGTCAGCCATTCTAAAGTCCATTATCCTTGTTTTTGTATGGCTTAGTTATCTCCATGGTTGTGCTCATTGTGAAGCACACTGTGCAGTGGTCTCTTGTTCCCAGATGTCTACTGACTTCTAAATTTGTGAACCTCTCTCCATTTGAGAGTACCAGGTCTAGTATTGCTCCCTCCTGAGTGGGTTCCAACACTAGCTGTCAAAGGCCTGCCCCCTGCAGGGCATTGAGAATGACCCTGCTCTTGGATGTGGCTGCAGTACATGTTATCCAGTTAATATCTGGCATATTCAGGTCCCCCATCAACAGTATCTCTCCTTTTTCAGCCATTTTGAGAATGTCCTCTATCATTTTGTTTTTCCATTTCCTCCCCTTGAGATGGGGATCTGTATACAACCCCTGTGCAGATTGCGATGCCATTCCCTGTCTCCAAGGTGACCCAGAGTGCCTCTTGTCCTCCCCCTTTACTTTTTAGTTCTTACCTATGCTGTAATTAAATTTTACATGGAAGCTTGTAACATATAAAAAATGTGAATGCTTTTTACATGGGCACCCTTCCTTACTTTTAAGTGAAGCACTTTTTATACACATAATATATTTGGATATCCGCTTAGGGAAATGTGCAATAATTTTTGTGATTACACATGACAGAAATACTTGGAAAAGTCTCATTTATTTTATTATGTATGGATTCATATCTGGCTTTTATGAATCTATTTTGTAAATATATTGTCTCTTCATTGCTTCTTTTTAACTTTTGAGTGTACATCTTTTCATCATAAATTTGTGTCATTTAATAAATGTAGAAACTGCACACTACAATCAGTAATCCATAGCAGATGCATGCCAACAGGACCTGCCACAAGTAAGCTAGACTAATTTTGTAAATAAAAACTTGATCAACGTCAGTATTACTTTGTTCATATTAATGACCTGATTGTGGGGTGTTACACTAAACTTGGTTTTCTGTACGATGTAGACTGTTGCCTCTATCTCAGCATCAGAAAAAGTATTGTTGAATGCATGATTTTATTTTACACAAGATTATGATAATGTGTTTTTTTTCCTCTACATTGTACTCTTGAAATTTTAAGCTCACTATCTTATTCATCATCTATTACAGGATACCTGGTTGCCCTCCTCACACCTATTACTGTGCTATGTACAATAAATTGGAGTGGGATTCTTCTGGGTCAAGTCATGCTCGTCACATCACCCTCCTGGATTTAAACTCCAGGCAGAAAACTCCCAGGGTACCTACAGTAAGTGGGATTTTGATTCCTGCCTAAAATATATCCTATTCCTTCAAATCAGAATTGAGAAATTGATTTTGAGGTCCTTCTTTGCAAATGCAATGCAGGTCAAGCCTCCATTCATTCACTTACCTGAGCTTGTGGTCTGCCAAGGCCCAACCCAAGGACTATCACATGACTCCTAGTCCTGCCACTAATGTTCTTTTCTTCCTGTGAGTTGTGAGTGCTACCCATGACCATAGTGATCTTTGACTACTCAGGTTGATTTGCTCATGGATTTTACATTCTATATGCTGCTTCAGGTGTTTAAGGATATTAGTTTAGCTTGTAAATCTTCTAAAATATGTTCCTATTCATTAATGGCCTCAAGAGTCTCCCTCTTGCATATTTGTAGTCTCTTTTACCCTATTTAAATGACTGCATTGGGATCTGAAATGGCTTTGCAAAATTGAAAGCAAAGCTCAATCAAAGTTACTAGGGGCTTGGCAAGGTTGGAAGAATGGTCAGAAGTTTGGCAGCTTGGATTCAATGAAAAGAAGTGAAAAATAATGCACCCGGGAAGCAAAAACCCATGGGAAGATTACACAATGTGGGGGGTAACAACAACAAAAATGGAAAGGGACCTGGGGTAATCATATCAGATGACCTTAAGGTTGGCAAGCAATTTCAGAAGGTGGTAGGGAGGGCTGGGGGGATACTGGGATGTATTGGGAGAGGCATCACTAGCAGAAAACAGAAAGTTTTTATCTCCCTGTACAGACAATTGGTGAGACCCCATCTGGAGTACTGCATCCAGTTCTGGAGACCCCACCTCCACAAGAACATAGACAGGATGGAGGCAGTTCGGAGGAGGGCAACTAAAATGGTACAGGTTCTGCAAGAGAAGCCATATAAGGAAAGACTAAAGGAGCTTAATATGTATACCCTTGAGGAAAGGAGGGGGGGTGGGGACATGATAGAAATGTTTAAGTACCTCAGAGGAATCAACAAAGCCTAAGAGGGTAGCATCTTTCAGAAAAAGAGATGTGCAAGAACAAGGGGACACAATTTGAAGATGGGGGGATGGCTCGGGGACAATGTGAGGAAGTATTTTTTCACAGAGAGGATGGTAGACGCATGGAACAGCCTTCCTGAGGGGGTTGTGGGGTCTAAAACTGTGGGAGAATTCAAGAATGCATGGGACAGACATAAGGCATTTTTTGTGGGGTGTAGGAAGAAATAGGCTATTGATTAAATGGGATCTGCAGCTTATCCTCCTGGTAGGGAAATGGGCAGACTAGATGGGCCAAGAGGTCCTTATCTGCCGTCAAAGTCTATGTTTCTATGTTTCTAAGAAAATAAGAAATCACAATTTTTTTTTTTTCATTTATTGGAGTAAATCTCTTTGCCTCCATGAGTGGTAGCTTTTTGGTTATTTGTCTGCCAAAGCTGGCTTTGGGCCACATCTCTCACACTTATTTCCCATAAACATTTTGTTCAACATATATTACACCTGCTAGCAATTTTCAAAAATATACTTTTTGTTTGTTATGTACAAAAAAGCATTCAATTAGAACTGACTAGGGAACCATGATGCACTACTCCAAATTAGAGTGCTGAAAATAGTTCAGAATTGTAATTGTTTATTCCCAGTGATTGCTGTTAAGCAAATAGAAACTTAACAGTCTGTAGTAGCAGTAGCATATAAAAGGAGACTTATATTTATTAGTGCCCTAGAAAGGTATAGCTTCTAGGTCTGAAATCCAGACTCAGGGTACCATACTGGAAGTAAAGACTACAATGGAGCTAAAACAGGTGTTGGTTCTGCTGCTTGTGCTGAAGTCAACAGTTTTCTACAAGCTTTTTCACTGCCAGTGTAAGTTTTTCAGCTCAGAAATCCAAACATACTCACTAGAAGGAGACATTATCTTTGGAGGGCTTCTCCCTGTTCATTCAAAAACCCTCAGCCCCATAATAACCTTCAGAGAGAAGCCTCCCCCAACACTCTGTGAACAGTAAGTATTTCCCTCTCCTGTATTCAGTCATCTTTGTAATCAGAACTTTTAGGAAGAAAATACTACCCTATATACAGTATGCTGAACATTACCTCTTTGTAAATGGTACACCTCTTTTTTGCTTTGAATCTATATGGATCTGTCAATAATTTATAATCTACCAACGGTTTCTCTCATCTAGTAACACATTGTATACATCTTTGTGTTTTTATCCAGATCCTTACAGCAACAGTTTAACACTGGCAGTATATCCTAGAGGTTAGAGTAATGAGCTGTAAACAAGCTTGGTACAGCCAGCAGACCAGACCTGGGGTTGATTCTCACAACCTCCACTTGCATATTGTGTGACTCTGAGAAAGTCACGTAACTGCCCAGTGGTCTCAGGTCACCCCTGAAAACAGGCACTTGTGCCTAGTGGGACTAACCCGATTACTGAAGACCAAAATAAATTAATTTATAATTCAGTTTAATTTTTGCACTTTACAATCACTAAAGTATTTACTGTATAATGTATAGTAGAGTGATGTTCTGTATAGAATTCCATCCCTTTTTTTTAAAATGCTGTTGTACCACAGTTCAATGGTCATGGAATGTGATTCTACCCTACAGTGGTAGAACAGCATTCTGGAACCTCTAGAGGCTGCATGAGTCAGTTTCATTTTGAAAACTGGTTGTGCATAGTTGCTCATCCAGTATTCTCTATATAACAGGGGGGGAAATTGTTTAACCAGGAAAGGCACACTGAGCTAGTGCTTGTTTCCTGGTGTGACCTGGGAGCACAAGGAAGTTATGTGACTTGCTCAGGGTCACACAGTATGTGTGTACTACATCAGTATTCACTAAAAATACCGCCAACAGCTTAATCTGGTTCAAGGTCAGTTGCCATTCATCTTTAACCCCCCCCCCCCAGGTCATGCCTGAAAATAGGCAAGAATGTGTCTAGTGCACTTACCAGGTCATCAAAAATGAAATAAATAAATGTAAGTGGGAGCTGATAGTATTCAAACCCAGGTCTGCAGGTTTGCATCTCAGTGCCCTTAACCACTACATCATACTGCCTCCAGTGCATTGGTGATGAGTTGTTATTGGTCACAGGATGCACTCTACCCTTGGTTCAATATGTATGCATTCCATCATGCCCCCACCCACCCCAATGCCCAGTTTTGCTATGCACTACAGCAATGTCATTTGCATTGCCTCCTTATAAGTTATTCATTTCATTCTATCTGTATTTATTCTGTAAACTATCTGAGCCTGGCATCTATCAGTAACCAATGTTTATTTATTTTTTTACAATGTTTGGCTGGGAAAGGCACACAGAGTTGAAGCTCATTTCCAGGTGTATCCTTGAATCACTGGGACTTTATGACTTGTTCAAGGTCACACAGTATGCAAGATAAAGTTATGAGAATCAGACTGTGGTCTAGGTTTAAATAAAGTTTATAGTGATGTAACACAAACATAGAATTTCATGGCAGATAAGGCCCACTTGGCCCACTCACTTCATCCATTATTCCCTTCATACAGTACAGTATCACCACAGACCTTACTCGATCTCTGACCCATTCTCCCTCCCTCCCTCCCCACCTTGCTTTCCACTAAGATTCCCTTATGCATACCCCATGTATTCTGGAACCTCACCCCTGTTCTCATCCATACCACCTCTACTGAAAGGCCAATCCAGAGATTCACCACTCTTTCTGTGAAGTAGTACTTATATCTCACCTGATTCTACCCGCTTCCAACATCATAGCATGTCCCTTTGTTCTTCAGCACTTTTTTCTTAAAAATAATTCCCTCCTGTAACTCATTTCCCCAGTAAGTTATTTAAAGGTCTCTATCATGCTCCTCTATCATATTCCACTCTCTCTCTCACCTCCTTGTAGGGCTTCCAATGTAAACACTGCACCATTTTAGTGGTGTGTTCTTCAGTTGGCTCTCATATACTAACTGTTTGTCTTTTTCAAAGTAAATATACCTCCCTTATAGGTAATGCCTGTCGCATGTAATCTAGGGTTATTACCATTGGATGAGGTAAAAACTAAATATTAAACTACAATGAATTTCAGCCCCTAGCCATGCCCCCTTTCATGACAGATAAGTACATCACTTCCTCTCCAAATCCATTTGTAATACCAGAGAAAACTTTAAAAGTCAGAAGAAATAGTAATTGTTCTGTAAATTCCTTCATGGTTTTCTTTCCATGTCAGTCATATATTCTGATATGATTTTACCAGTTTCTGACCAATTAAGTCTCTAGATTGTAGTGCCCACAGTGGTACACTGTTTCCTTCAACTCAGGAGCTACTGCATGTTTGTCATATTTCTAATACATTCCATGACAACATAACACCATTTCATGCTACCTGGATGGTTGAGAGGTGTAACTGCTGTCATAGACAGAAGATGCACAACTCAGGGATTTAATGAAATGACAAACACAATGCAACTGTGATTATTAATTTAATGAACAGTGTCCAGAACATATCAGCATATAAAAGAGAAAATGAGAGGCATTTACACCATTGGGGACCTAATAAGTATAGAAAATAAAAATGTATTTTCACCACAGGGGACCAAATGGCCCCCATGTTGGCCTGATTTGCTTCTTTAACTTATACCCCACCAAACTGGCTTTGAAATCTTTCCTGTGGGAAAAAGCTTATGGTTTTACTGTTCATTGATTTGTTTCTGTCTGTTTTTATAATATTGATTTTTGTATTTTTATCTTATTTATTTTATTGTATTGCACCTTGATATTTGAAAGACGCATAATAAAGTAATATTATTATTATTATTATAAATTTACCCTACCAAAAATGAAATGTCATAGCTTTCTAGTAATCAGATATACAGTATATTAGAGGATCACATAAATCCTGATCTGATGCTCCCATCATTTAATATTTTAGACAGCTCATTCATAACTAGTAGGTATATAAGTGTAAATTTAATTTAATTTTAAATGTTGGTCCAAACCATTTAAATACCTTAAAGGCTAGCTGGGAGATGGAATGTCTATAAAATTCTTCTGTAGAAGAATGGAATAAAAGTTCTACACCGAGGGCATGTAGAGAGTCAAATAATAGATTTATATAATTAGACAATAAACCATGACAGGGTGTGGGTTAAATTGGGATTTATCATGGCTGGTGTGATTTGGCCATGCGGCCACAGGCAGAGTGGTCAAATCTTGGCCAGCCATGGTAAAGCAGCATAACCTATACCCTACAGTGATTTATTGCTATTATACAATGGCCCCTCCTTTCATGGTGAGAAAAAATAATTAGAACAGAAAGAGTTTTTGTATTTTAAGCTATTTTTATAGAATATATTGTTCCACCAGAAAAAAAATAGTTCTGTATTGTTAGGGAGATGGACCTGAGCTCAAAGGGTGCCAAGTGATGGGCGATGTCTCCTGAATGTTTCCCATTTGGCAGGCAGGCAGTTTTTTTTTTATTTTATTAAAATTTGTACATTTTTGTTCTGTGCTGCTATGGAGACATGGCATGAATGGAGCTGAAGAGGGTAATGACCAATGTCGGAATGCAGATGTTCAGGGTAGCGGGATATCAGCCTGACAGAATCCCATTTGGTAGGCATGCTATTTATTTATTTTTTTTAATAAACTGTCCAAACCAGGGTAAACGGTGTACATTCATAGTTCTTCCTGTGTTGCTTGCTATGGAGATGCAGTGTGAACGCAACTGAAGGGGGAGACAGCCGATGTCATGGTGCAGCAGTTCAGTGTGTGGTTCTGGGGTCAGAGTGGCTTACCTTTTGGGGGAAGCTGTCGTGGGAGTTCCATGTTTGTTTATTTTTTTCCTTTTGTCACTGGGTCTGTGAAATCCCTGTAAGGACTGTAAAAGATGCAGCTCAGCATTAGGTGAGTGCCACTTTGTTTGAATGGCCTCCCGATGGTTTCGGTTAGACTTTGGAGTTTGGAGGACTGGAGTGTGGGCTGGTGATTCCTTGTGTGCTGGTGGACAGGCAAGAGTGGCTGTCTCAGCTAAGCCCCTATTCTGTTCTGTTTATTGGCTACAAACTAATCTAGATGAGGGAGGAAACCTTTATTTGTTTTTCTTTTTTTGTGTGATGTACAGAGGGTTTGGGGCTGTTTTGGTATCATTTAGAAAGGGAACTTGTTTTTGAAACTCCCACTTTTGCCTTGACATTTGGAATCTATATGCCATCTTGGGTTTCTCATGGTTCGGATTGATTCTTAAGGTGATTGAGATGCGGCTGACTGTCATTTTTGCCATGGTATATTGTAGGATTTACCATGGGTAAAAGGTGCCAGTCAGCCAATCAGGTTACAGAATGATGAGACCCCATTGTATAATAGAAACTATCACCACAATGACATTATTGACCTGTAAATTTATTTGAGCTAGGCATATCTACTGATGGTAGATGTTGAAGGTGTTTGTTGGATCAAAGTATCATAATTCATATTATTTTGGCTGTGTGCAAAGTTAAACTTTTTGGAAGGAGTTTGATTGGCATGTGAGACTATCTTGAAATGCACTATTAAATGCCATTGTATATTCATTAAATTAAGAATAACATTAGATTTAATGAAACTCACCTACAAGTACAACCTAAACCTATGGCTTCACATATGTTTTATTAATGACAAGTCCATAATTTGAAGCATTGGAAGCAAGTCAGTTCTCCTTCCTAACTTCAATGGCTAAAGGACATACAGTATCATTAAGGGAAGCTATAGAAACATGTCCACATTACTCCCAATAGAGTTGACAAAGGTTATGTTTTTTGGACCTTTTTCTTCACTTCAGTTTTGCAAGGAACTAAACAGATAATCTACTTGTTCTCCATATATTTTTTATTTTTATTTATTTTAGTTTTGGTTGACCAGGTAAGTACACTAGACAAATCCTGCCTGTTTTCAGGCATGGCCCGGGATAAGGGGATACAAATGAATGCCAACTGACCTTGAATCAGATTAAGCTGTTGGTGGTATTTTTAGTGAATGAGGGAAATTTGGCCAGGACACTGGGGAAATTCGCCTACTCTTTTTGATAAGTGCAATAGGATCTTTAACATCCACCTGAACTACCACCAATCCAGGCAGATGGGACCTTGGTTTAATGTCTCATCCAAAAGACGGCACCTCAGAAGTGCAGCACCCCTCTCATGCTGCACTACAGTGTCAATGCTGGGATATTAACCCAAGTGCCAGATGTGGGAACTGAATCCACAGCCCTCTGATCTCCTGGCCTCAGAGGCGAGTGTGCTACCTACTGAGCCACTGACACTGATTAATTTCCCAGTATTCACAAAGATATCATAGTCACCAATATCAGCATGTTCTATTATAATGTCATGATTTCAGTTACTAAATAGATATTTTTTAGAAACATGTTCCTTGTCTGCTTCTTAAAACACAATACTTTTTGCCTTTGGTCACCTTTCATTCATACAATCTACCCTTCAGATTAATATGTATATTGTCTTATTCTTGAACCAGATGAGTTTATATAACGAATGTAAGGTTATTTATATGGTACATATTTGTATTTCACTGTTTGAATTTGTTTTTTTTATAGAGAAAGAACAGCAAGAAAGATATAAAGATGGTTTCCTATTACTGTAGTTAGTGACCATCCTTAAAATGCAGGTTCAAGAACAATATGTTCTGTACTGCAAATTATTTTAATTGCCATAGTTTACACTTCCAAGTCTAACTAATTTTACAAACAAAGGTCTATGTCTACAGCTGTGCAGAATTAAAAAAATTCCAAATTCACAGAATTCCTGATCTTAAAGAGCAGCTCTCCATTATAATGAAAAGCTTATAAACACTTGATTTACAATAATTATGTTAAGACAATGTTAGGTTCTATTTTTTTAATATTATGTTTTACATTCCCTTGCTGTTTGTCTACTAAATATTGTAGATAATGCAGCAATTATTTTATTGGGTCTTTCAAAAATGTATCTGACTCTCCCTTGCTACCACACAATTGCTGTTTGTGACATCACTGTCGTTGGTATGGTCAGCACAATGATGTCATAAACAAAGTCATTGTGCTGTTAACAGGGTAGAGGCAACTCTGTTCAAATATTTCCTAAACAGACTTTTTAGTGGGACTATCAAGATGTGATGTAAATCTTTGAACACTGAAAATGGAAAAGAAAATAAGTATTCTTTAGTAAACTGTATCAGCTGAAAAATATTATTTATGAAAGCACATGCAGAAGTGCAGAGTAGCTCTTTAAATAAAATAATACAGTAAGATTAAATCAAATAAGAAATAAGTTAGTCAGGGAGGGTAAAATATTACAGAAAAGCCTGTCCCTTCCAGTCCTTCTGCAATGTCACTAATAAAGACATTGAAGAGGACCATGCCTAATGCCTACTCCTGCAACACCTTGCTAGTCACCTTGCCTTCCCCAGAGTGCAGCCCATTACCACCACTCTTTGGCTCCTACCAGTAAGCCAACTCTCTACCCATTTTACCATTTTTGGACCTACTTCTGGGCTACTCAAATTAATTACCAGTCTTCTATGTGGAATAGTGTTGAAAGCCTTGCTGAAATCTGGATAGACCACTTCAACCATCCCTCCTTGATCCACTTCCCTTGTTACCAAGTCAAAGAATTCAATCAGGTTTGTCTGGCAGGACCTACCCCCTGTGAATCTATGTTACTTTGGATACTGTAGACTGCTGGTAACAAGGTATTCTTCAAACCTTTCCTTCAGTAGTAATTCCTTTGTTTTGCCAACTACTGAAGTTAGGCTGACCAGACTGTAATTCCCTGCCTCCTCTCTATCTCCACTTTGTGGGGTGGAACTACATCTGCCCTCATCCAGTCCCCTGGTACCCCCCTGTTTCTAGTGATAGGTTGAACATGGCTGTCAGAGGTGCAGCCAGCTCCCCCTGAGCTCCTTCAGCAAATGGGTGCACCACATCTGGACCCATTGCCTTGTCTACATTTAACTTTGTGATCTCGTTTAGGACTCTTTCCACTGTGAAAGGGTTAGTGTCCACCTCCTGACCCTTTACGCCCTTGTCTTGTAACAAAGACCAATTTCCTACCACCTCCACCATGAATACTGAACAAGAATATTTGTAGACATATTAGCCTTATGGGTATTTAACATTTTTAACACAACTAATTTTTGGTCAGGTTCAGTTTTCAGTGGAAGAAGACCAAAGTTACAGTACATCTATCCCTAAAATTGATTAACCTACTGACCTAGGGAAAGACTTTCAGTCCATCTCACTTACTTGCATAATCACACAATTATGTGATGGACATATCCATTGTTTGTTTTGACACATTTCTGTATTTGCCACTGTTTGTTATCTCTGCAATTGCTCTGTATTCTCCCGGGTCATGCCTGCAAATAGTCATCTCTATGGCTAGCGCACTTACCCTGTAAACTAAAACAAAATAAATAAATAACTGGATCATGGATTGTGTGCAGACTAAAATAGATCCAAATCAGGTAGGGTCCCAAGAAGCGGGTCTACCATTACGCGCCTCAAAATAGGCACTTGACAGTCTAGCATGCTTACCCTGTTAATGAAAGCAAATAAACAATGATCAACTTGTTGGAGGTCTGTGTGTGAACAAGGACTAAGGGTGATCATGCTAGAGCCATGTTTGTTGACTACCACAAAGCCTTTGATTTATTTGATCATACCATTTTGTTTGAAAAGATGGAGCATTATGGTATCCACTGAAGTTTAATTAGGTGGGTGTGGGAATTCTTATAGGGGAGGTCCCATCGGGGTGAAGTGGAGGGGGTAAAATCAGTCAAAAACACCATAAATGGAGGGTGCTGCTGTTTTTGTAAATGATAAAGGTCCAGAACACTGTTGGACTTTTGTCAAGTATGTTGATGACACTACTGTTACCGATGTCTTTGATGCAAATGCCAACTCTACTATGCAAGATGACTTTGGGAGGATCAAACAATGGTCAATAAAGAACAAAATGGAGATAAATCAAATAAAAACTGTTGAACTCTGTTTTAGTATGTGTGCAAACTGGAATGTCCCAGACTTGATCTTTGGTAACTGGGAGCTGACTATAGTAGAAAATGGAAACCTTTTAGGCTTTTACCTTCAGTGGAATTTCTCATTGAGGCTTTTTTTTTATTTATTTTTTATTTTATTTTATCAAGTCTAGGATTACAAATACCTTTGAGCCATGGCTCTTTTACAAAGATTCCATGTCAGAGAAATACAAATTATGGGGAACATCAAGCCAGGCATTACAAGCTGCATGTGGAAAGCACTGTCAAAAAAGCTAGTACCCATCTATATTGTTTGGTGACCCTTAGAAAAGCAGGATTAAGTCAATCAGATTTGCTCTACTTTTTGTTTACTGAAAACAGACCAGTCATGGAATATAGTGAAATAATTTGGCATAGTGGATAAACCATAGCTAAGTCTGATGATATTAAAAAATTGCAATAGAGAGCCATGAAAATTACTTTTGGGTGTGAAGTTAGCCAATCAGTCAAAAAGCTTTACTGATCTGCAATGTGCCATTACAGCTTAATACAAAATACATAAACGTGAATTCAACCATATATAACAATGAAAACATCCTAAGAAAGAAAAGAATAAAATACACACAGCAAAACAGTGTCATCAATGCAATAAATAATATACATACAAATAAAAACATGAATCCTCAATATCATAAAAATTTTAATCCTAATGTAGATGTTGGAACAGGGCTAGGCCAGATGCCTATCCTTTTTTTTTTATTTAGTTGTTTAACCAGGTGAGACACACTAAGCTGAAAGCTTTTTTACAGGTGCATCCTAGGAGCACAGGGAAGTTAAGTGACTTGCTGAGGGTCACACAGTATGCAAGTGGTGCCTGTGGGATTCAAAACCAGATCTGGTCTGCTGAATGTCACCAGATTTGCAGCTCAGAGCCTTAAACCACTGCACTATACTGCCTGACAATCTGTGTAATAATCACAAATTCTACTGAAAGAAGTGCCAGTTGGGAGACAAAATACATGTGATCCCATGGGACCCAATCATAAATTATATTTGGAGACCCGGAGGGGCAGAATAATATAAGATGCAGATAACTGCATGCAGTTCAAAGAGGAAAAGGGAAAAAGGGAACCCCTCCTTTAGTTTGGAAATCTCAAATACAAAAACAAATCCCATAGGGAGAAAATCTAACCCTGGTCCCAAAAACAACGTATTCAATCAGTAAAAGTTTTCTCCTAATTGGTAAAAAGGTTTCCCCTTCCTAACTTTTTTTAATAACATAGAAATAATATACAAGTTTATTATTAATAATAGTATAATTTACTGTAAGAGGAAAGCCAAGATGATCATCTGGGATGTAACTTACATCTGACAATATACTTTTCATACCATGAGCATTTGAAAAGAATAACATACAAATTATCCAGTCATCCTACAGTACATAAATAAGAAGCCTTGAAAGCCTTAGACATCTGGGCAAATCTAGCAAAGAGTACATAATATTACTTGGAAAAATGTCAGACTTATAACACAAATAAGCATTTCTATTTCTAGGATCCAAGATATGGTTCAGATAGAATCTATAACCAAACCAAATTCACTTAAAGCATACCAGGGTGAGAGCATGGGCCTTGAAATAGCATTTACATCCTCATGGTGTGAAGTAAGCTATGCTGATGCTCTAAGTGGATGTGGAGGAGGAGCGGTTAGACCAAAGATACAAATGGTTGTCTAGGTAATTTTTTTCTGAATTTGTTTACCAAGCCATAGATTGCATTCTCTTCTTCCTCTTCTTCAAAAAAAAAGTAAATAGACCATATTTTGAGAACTCAAGAAATGTGAGAAAAAATAAACCTAGTGGTAGGATGAGGAAATATGAAAAATCAGTTTGTGCACTATATAACATTAATTGGTATGATTCAAAATCCTTTGTCACCTTTTAATGCTTTGTAGTTTAATCATTATTGCTGATATTTTGTACAAGTGTATTTTGTATTTATATATCCTGTATGCTTTTCTTTTGTAAATTGTGAATGTTAATTGGTGTTGCAGTGTACATCATCCAGCCCTTGTGGTTGCAATCATAAAATTTTAATTAATTTCAAGTCAAATTAAATTCTGTGAAATTCAATGAAGTTCTGTGGAACCTCATCAGAATTTTGTGGAACGTTTGAAGTTTCTTTCTCTAGCCATAACTTGATCATCTAATAAGCTACAGAACTGACAAATGGCATGATTAATTATGGGCATGATAAAAAGTAAGGGTCTTGAACTCTAGCATTTTATTTTTTTGGGGGGAGGGCATTTCATAAAAAAATTTTATATGCTTATAACTCAGCCACCCTTGGAGTTAGATATGTGCACATTAGAATGCTGCAACTTTTGTTTAAAGGCTATATAATTGAATAAATAGGGAAATATTTGGTTTAAAAATGTTTACATTACAGATGTTAAAAATTTCACAATGTAATTAAATGTGAAATGTTGTAATAACTTTCTGAAAATGTGGATATCTGAACACCTCTGCTTGTGTGGTTATAGATGTGACATTTCTCATGCATATCCATTGTCATTATATCCTATCATCTAAAAGAACTGGAAAAAAATGGGTTTGTAATTTTACATTTTCAGTGGAAATACCAAAATGTATTATTGCCAACATTTTAAGAAAATGACAATTCTTCCTGGCCTCCTCTTGTGAAATTTAACGTTTAGGAGAGGCAGTATAGCATAGTGATTAAAAACTCTGAGCCGCACACCTTGTGAAATGGGTTTGATTCCCACAGTCACATCTTGCATAATCTGTGACCATTAGCAAGTCATTTACCTTTGCTGTACTCCCAGAATTCAACTGGAAATGAGCCTGGCTTAATGTGTTCTTCCAGGCCCCCCAAAATGTAGCCTTGTGAGTTAATTTTTTTTCACTCTATGGCATGGCGTTTGAGTAAATAATCCATGAGCTGCTTTTCAATGCATCTTTCATCTATCTCCATAGCTTCAGAAGTGTGTATCTATTTGCTTATCTCTTTGTCACGGTACCTTATTCGTTTATTTATTTAAAATTTGGCGACCAGGAGAGGTACACTGAGCCAAAGTTCATTTGTAGGTGAGACCCAGGGAAAGGGGAGTTGGGAGTAACAGACAACTTTAAAAGTTGGGAGAAATGCAATGTACAAGTCAAAATACATACAAGGAAATGCATTCTAAACTGGTAGTACAAAAATATATAGCAGAGGTGTTACAAGGAACATAGTAGGATGAGATAATTCTGCACAGCAGTTACAAGGATGAGTCATAGGCTTAAGCTAAGCGAAAACTGACTTGCTCCAAAAAACAGGAGGAGAGTGTGCAGGAGAGGGGAATTAGATGGTAGACAGAAGTGGGAAATAAGAGGAGGCAGAGGGATGGGGAGGGAGAAAATGTTAGAAGAGTGGGGAGACAGGGAGGGGGAACAATACTATATCAGTAATGGGAACTAGAAATGTGGAAAGCATGTACAGGAGGAGGGGAGGTAGTGGGGAGGGTGTGTTTAAAGTGAGGGTAACAGAGTGAGCCAGTGAAAGAGTTCCCGATATGGGGAAAGCGCATACCATAACATCTTCCTTGTGCACTCCCTGCTTCACATGTGTGGTGAACTGCATTCTAATTTGAAAATTGTAATATTCACCAAACACATATCACTACTACAGATGTTGCAGACTTTCACTTCACTGGTGAAGTTCTGGCAAAGTGATGAATTTTGCCTTTGTATATCACCTAGCAAAGTTCCTACTACTTCAAAACGTCACATTTTGCAACATATTTAACTGCTAAAGTGACACTTTTTTGAGGATAAGTCATAGCATCGTGACAACTTTACTGGTGAATTGGCTTGAGTTTGTTTGTAAAAATCTCACTTTGCAAAGTCGGCACTTCACAGTTCATGAATTTGGCAACATTCAGAAATTAATTTATGAAGTGAATTTGCCAGCTTCATACATTTCTCATCTTTGGTTCATCTGATAAGCTGAGTTGAGCTGCTGGAAGTCCAGGGTTCCTCCCTGGATAATTATGTCCCACAGTTTTTACTCTTAGATTAACTAGACAGACTCATTGGAACTACTGCCCCCATATTCTCTTTGTCTTTAGAGTGACAATCTCATAATTCTGAATACCTCTAATTTGTAGAATTGCAAATATCATGGTCTCTAGATAGTGAGTTATACTGACTGTTATATAACCTGCATTCATCTGGAACTTGTTCATCCTTAGGGTTCCCATGATTCATCTGGAGGGGTCTACTATTCTTGTGCTACACAGGTCAGCTGTCTGTTTCTTTTTGAAAGCATGCATCTAATCCCTACAACTGGTGGCCATTGCCCTAGCTACCTCCCCAACACCCATCCCTTAATTTTAATCTCAAAACATTGTGTCCCTTGACAAGAATAGTACCCTCTCCCCCTTGGTACAACTGTAGCACATACCGATCAGGCAGGCATTTCTTGCCACAGATTTCCTACAACATGCCAAAAAGAAGACCCTTGGTCTTTCAACAGTATCTTAGAACAACTTAGCTTATCACCAATGGTGAGAATAGCATGATTGTTTGATATTCTGGAATTCAATTAAAGGTGATTGATTTTCACATATGGGGTTGGCATTATACGAAGGCTAATAGTAAATGATGCTTACTAATGCCCATACTCCACATAAGAAAGATATACACTTTAATCCACCTTCTTTGTCAAGGGGTCCTGCTACACTTACAGTAAATGAAGTAGTTATTTTTTTTAAATGTGTATAGTTATAAGTACCTGGCAAAAAGTATGAATGTTGCTAGATTGTGTTTGCAGCTAGAGATTAGAGCAGGTTAGAGCACCTGTTTATTAACAGGTTATTTTATGTCACCCTTTTTCAGTAGCTCATATAGAGCTAACAAATACATGTTGTTATGAGTTATGTATGGAATGAGGGGACCTGCATAGTAATTTCAGTGCTACATATACAGTATGTTAAAGTTAACCTTAATGTCTACAGTAGTTTAAGTAAGGCTTCTGCCCATTGGTAGCTTTGTGCCTATTATAAATTTCTACTGTTGCTGTTTTTATTTATTTATTTATTGAATTTTGTTGACCCCATTGGCCCACTGAAACTAGAAGTCCCTTTTTCAGGAGCAATCGGGGGGAGGAGTATACAGATGTTAACCAACGGAAACTGAACCAGATTAAGCTGTTGGTATTTTTAGTGAATGTGGGGCCATAAATGAAAGAGCAACAACAAAAAAAAAAAGGCCAGCACCAGCCTATTGGTAAAAACAATCATACATCATGGGTGGTCTCTTTATTTAAGCCCTCTTCCTATTAACTGCCCCTTCCCCTCGAAGGGCTGCACCTGGCTCCAATCATAAACAAATTCTCTCAAAAACACCATCAACCCACAATAGCAGTTACCAGCCTACCTGCCCAGTTGCTGCATGCTGCTTCCTCATTGAATTCATTTTGTTGGCTCTGACCTCTTCTGCACTGCTCAAATCCTGGTCAGTATTATTTCTCCTGCAGTTATTCAGCAAACTGCATATTCGCCAACGATCAGGTACTCCCTCTACACATAACATGAGTTTTCCTCCACTCTAGTCCCTAATAACTTTATAGCTTCTTCACTATGAAACCTCCCTATTCATAATGTATCTTTCTCTCAATCAAGGGAAAAGTCAAACAGTTTTTCTGAAGGTGAACTGCCTCAAATTATTACCACACATACCTCTTACCTCACTGTCTGGACCATAATTTCAGTCAACTATACTGCCTGTCAAATGTCTAGTATACCTCACCCTAGCAACATATACGCTTTCTTAGTAATTAAGAAATACTGTTTATACTGTCCAAACCTGCCTTTGATTGTAATGGCACCCAGAACTTCCAGGATTGGGAGCCAAAATAGAAATAAGGTTTTACTTACTTACTTACTTACACCGACTTGTCTCCTCTTCTCTTTCCTATCCCCTATTATTTCTACTACTATCTCCCCCCCTTTCTCCCCCTGAACATGCTTATGCTCCCCTTTCTTCTCTCTCTGCCTCCTCCCCTTCTTTCTAAAGACACCTACTGCCAAAACCACAGAAGTCCCCCATGTAACCTCTTTCTCCTTAAAAATATGCCCCTTTATCCTCCTCTTACCGCTGCCTCACAAACTACCTGCACCTCCCATTCCAGACCCCCTTTTCACCATAGCCAGCCCTTTGACCCCCTTTCAGTTCACACTTCACATATGCCAGCCCCCCTTCCTCCAACACTACCCTCATCCATCCAGCACTGTTCCATTCTGCCTGGTTAAAGTCTCATCTTTGCTGCTCCAGTCTCACTGCACCACCCTCCTTGCACAGCCCCAGAAGGCATTAGCACCCCCCCACACCTTTCTTTATTTCTACTCCTCCTGCTTCTCTCTGGATATGTTCAACCCAGCCCTGGCCCTCCCCAGAACCCTCCCCCGCATCATGCCAAAGGGCCTTTTCCTGTTTCACTTAAAGGCCAGAAGTCGTCTCCCCAAGGTGGACACTCTTAAAGTCTGGATGACCCCAGCACCACCATTACATTCCTTGTGTCACTGAAACCTGACTATTTACCTGGATCACTGACTCCTCACTCATTATCCCTGACTTCACTCTCTACCACTAAGATTATGACAAATGTGGAGGTGGAGTTGCTCTATAAATCAGGCAGTCTTTTTCTTGCACCATCAGCTTTCGAGAATCCTGCCCCCTCATCCCATGAACTCATCATTGCCCTCCTATGCACCGCCTATCTGAGTTACCCAAATGGTCTATCGGCAGTCCTGGACCTATCAGGATTGTTGGATGAAAGCACAAGTCCAGGGGATCTTGTACTGGCCTATAACATGACAGTGGGAGATGCCTTGGACTTGATTGCTCCTGTTTGTGTTCGACCACTCACACTTCACCCAAGGTCCCCTTGGTATGATGGTTCCATGAAGGAGTTGAGGCAAGTTGATTGAAGGACAAAGAGAGCATGGCAGAAGTCTGGCCTGGATGCTGATAGGCTTAAATTGATGGACCATTACAAGGGATATCAATCAGAAATCACCTGTAAGAAGGCAGAGTTCCTGTCCAGGGTGATTTCTGCTGTGCAGAATTGACTGTCTCAACTTTTGCAAACTGCAGACAGATTGTGTAATCCAATCTGTCTCCTGTCCGGAAGAGCTTTTTCACAAATTAAGTGTGATGAGTTAGCTCAATTCATCACAGATAAGATTGCCAGCATCAGGTTTGGAATTGGCCCAGCTTTCTCCAGAAGGGGTTGCAGAGGTTGATGGGAGGTGGTGAGCATCTGGTCTGTATGGATGGATTTCAGACAACCAGAATTCATGGACATTGTGAATATTGTCCAGACCTTGCGCCCAACCAGTTGTAGTTTGGATCCGTGCCATACCCCCCCTTTTAGTGGGGTGTGTAGATGTTATCTGCCCAATCCTAACTGAAATTGTCTGGAGATCTGTGGAGAGGGGGCTCTTTCCAGACTGTCACAAGCCCACTCAGCAGATCAGGCCCTCTGCTCCCACAGTGCCAACCTCTGAGCGCAGTCTTGTGAACAGTTAACAGAAGAGGGTTAAAAAAAAGTGCAAACTTCCTACCACCAGACAATTAGACATATATCTAATGTATCTCTTCTAATAGTGCTGATAGACAGATGTTGTTGTCAAGAGATCATTTAATACCTGAACAAAGGCGGTCTCTGTGCTATGCCTCTTCTTCAATCCAAACTGTCAAGAGAGTCCAAACATGTGTTGTCTCTAAAGGTCTGTTACAGCATAATTAAATAAACTGTCTTGGCCCTGCCTTCTTCAAGATGTCACCCAGCTCCTACTCTTTTTAATAAAAATTATACAATCAGGATGTCATCACTCATAAGGTAAATTAAATAAGGTTAATTTCTAAGTCCTTCTTTCATCCATGAGCAACATCTTGCTTTTACAGACATCAGAGGAACATTAATGACTTCTCACCAGTGCTTAATTTTGGCCACTTCTAGCCTGTAATTATCTCCTGGCCTTCCAGGTAACACCATGTATCTAAAACCTGGGGGGGGGGGGTTATTCCACAGGCTGTTTCAGCATGTCTCATGAGAGACACTTAATAACACATTTTTATATTACAAAAAGCATAGATCAATCAGAACCAGCTGTACAAGCATCACAATCCTCCCTACCTAGACTGAATTTGGGGGTTCTATCCCTGCATGCGATAAGCTTCCCAAATCAGTTCACTCCTCATAGACAAGAGACAACCCATCCAAGTTCTGATTTTTCATGTCAGCCCTATGTAGAATTGTCATGTCATACCCTTGTAAAGCAAGACTCCATGTTAGCAATCTATCATTGTTTTTTCCCATCTGCGTCAGACAAACCAGATGGCTTTGACAGTGAGCCCGGCCCTCTGCATCTTACCCAGCACTTCCCTAAGGTTGGATAGGTGTTCCTCCCAGCTGGTGCTAAATATGGCATAGTCATCCAAGTACACCACAGCATACTCCTCAGCACCATTTAACACCTGGTTCACCAACGTTTGGAAAGTGGCCGGGGCGTTCTTCATTCCGAAAGGCATTACTTTCAATTCAGATAAGCCTATCGGAGTGATGAAGGCTGACCTCTCCCTAGCCCTGTCTGTCAAATCTACCTGCCAATACCCCTTGGTCAGGTCAATAGTCATAAGGTAGATCGCCCCTCCCAACTTGTCCAGGAATTCATCCATCCAAGGCATCGGGTACGCGTCTGACTTTGTGACTGCATTCGGTCAATGTTAGTCCACACAGAAATGAGTAGAGCCATCTGGCTTAGGCACAAGGACTACAGGTGAGGTCCAGGGGCTGTGGGATCTCTGGATTGCCCCTAAATCCAGCATCTCCTCCACTTCCCTACTAATGTCCTTTTGGACAGCCTCTGACACCCAATATGCTGTCCACCGTATGGGCGTCTGTGTCCTTGTCTCCCCATTAACTGGGTGCATGTGTACCCTCATGTTCACTGGCATGCTCCCAGGGACGCACAAACAACCCACTTCTTTCCTAGCACCACCTTCTTGCGTATTATTGCTCATCCATTTGGGACACTGTCTGGCAATATGCCCAGTTTCTTTACACAACCAACATTCATTTCTTTTCTCAGAGAAATCTTTTCTCTGAAACCTGGGGCTAACTGGTTGTGGTGGAGACAGTGAGGGTTTTAGCTGCCTTGAAGGTGTGCTTTTCCTTTTCTGCGCTGCCACACCTTCCCCATTCACTCTCAGAGCAGGTCTGCTCTTGGCATAGCGGTCCGAGAGTTCAGCAGCCTTTTGCACTGTTTTGGGATCTCGGTCCTCCAGACAGGCTTTCAGCTCTGCTGGGCATGCCAAGAAAAACTGTTCTAACAAAATCTCATTTTCAATTTTATCAACAGAGTTTGCCTCAGTTCCTTCCCACCATTTTAAAAACTGACTTTGTTTCATGGCTAGCTCCTCGTAGCTCATGTCAGGGCTTCTCCAGTGCTTTCGGAATTTAGCTCTGTATGATTCAGCAGTTGATTCAAATTTTAACAGTGCAGCTTTAAGTTTGCTGTAATCCTCACTGTCCTCATTGTCCACTTGACCCAATTCATCCCGAGCTTTCCCAGTAAGTAGTGGGGATAGCTGGAAGCTCCAGGACTCCCTAGGAATTTTAGCCTGAATACAAACTTTTTCAAAAGAATTTAAAAAGGCATCCATATCCTCCCCTTTTTAAATTTGGCTAACAATTTGGAATTCAGTTTGTAACCCAGTCCTGTTGTCTCAGCTAAATCCAAGCCACTTTCCCGCTCTGGTGATGCTGGTTGGAGTTGTAGCTTCTCCAGTTCGTCTTGCCTCTGACGCTCATGCTCCTGACGGTCTGCCTCTCTGCGTTCTCGCTCTGCCTCATGGTTCACCTCCTGCTGTTCATGGTCCCTCAACCTCTGGAACTCCAGCTCCATTCTGCACAACTCAATTTGCAGCCTGAGTACTTCTGGATCCAGGATACTGGTGACCTTCTCCTGCTGCTGTGGCCCTTCGCTGACAGTGACCCTGTTGCTCTCCTCATTGGATCTGGGCACTTCACTGGCTACTAGCCCTGCCACACTCAAGGTTCGGTCCTTTTCAGTTACTGTTTGTGACTCGATGCTCTGGGTATCTGCTACCATCAGGGCATCCATGAGGTCCTGTTTGGTGGTTTTCACCTCCAACGGGACCCTCTGTCCCCACACAACTGCTTTAAGTAGTCTACAGTGTGCCTGCTGTAGTTGGAAGATATCTTCTTCCCTAACTACGGCTACTCTGACTTGCACTTTAGAAAAAAAAATAAAGCAGGTAGGAACTCAACTGTAATCCAAGTGATATAGTTCTGTTTCCTTTTTTAAAAAAATAAATCACTTCCTTTTTCTTTCTTTGCAAGTTAGCTGATGGTCTCAAACTGGTACACTGAACAATAAAAGCTTGTAATACCAAAATTATCACACCGCTGCCAACCAATCTGTCACAAACCCACTCAGCAGGTCAGGTCCTCTGCTCCCACAGTGCCAACCTCCGAGTGCAGTCTGGTGGACAGTTAACAGACCAGAGTAACCCTCCTGTCTGTTTTGTGGGTTTGAATCAAACTTTTTTATCAAGTTCTGGAGGGATTCAAACTGTGACCCTCTTGCTAGTGTACCCAATGTACAGGCTCAGATAATTCTGCTCTTCCGAGGGGCTGATATCTTTCACCTACGGGAACCTAACAGGTGTACAAAATGAACCCTTAAAACTCTATTAAAGACCTCAGAATACATTCTTACCATTTCTCAGTTTGGTATTATCAGTAAGCTTTGCACAGTGTCAACTTTAACCATATATGCTTTTCTTGTAAAATAAAGAATTTCAAAGGCACACCAAGTAGTCTCTAAAGTAGAGGGTTACTTAAAAATAGATAAAAAAAATGAAAATATAAATATAGAACCCTAAATCACAAAAACATACAATTATTTAAAAGAACAAGGGTTAAAAAAAGGGCAAAAATCCTACCACCAGACAATTAGACTTATATAGGTAATGTTTCTCTTCCAGTAGTGCTGATAGATAGATGTTATTGTCAAGAGAGTCCAAACATGTGTCTCTAAAGGTCTGTTACAGCATAATTAAAAAAAATGCCTTGACCCTGCCTTTTCTATGATGTCACCCAGCTCCTTCTCTGTTTATTAAACATTAAACAATCAGGATGTCATCACTCAGAAGGTAAATTAAATAAGGTTAATTTCTAAGTCCTTCTTTCATCCATGAGCAACATCCTGCTTTTACATACATCAGAGGGACATTTATGAATTCACATCAGTGTGACATAACCTGGCTTTCCTCCTCTAAATGTCATAAAATGGATATTTTCTATCCTGTCAGCGGGCAAGCTACAATTAAGCTAGAAAAACAGGAGATGCTTAATTTAGGCCTCTTCTAGCCTGTAATTATCTCCCGGCCTTCCCGGTAACACCTTGTATCTAAAACCTGGTGGGGGGGTGTCATTCCACAGGCTGTTTCAGCATGTCTCATGAGAGACACTCAATAACACATTTTTATATTACAAAAAGCATAGATTAATCAGAACCAGCTGTACAAGCATCACAATGACCACTCCTTAAAAAGCCCTCCTTGGACGCCACCTGTCCAGCTAACTACAAGCCTGTCTCTAACCTTCCCTTTGTGGGGAAGGTTATTGAGAAGGTGCTTGTGCTGCAACTGAATGATCACCTTGCAACTCATAATGTTTATGAAGCTCTCCAGTCTGGATTTAAGAAGAGGCATAGCACAGAGACCGCCTTTGTTAGGGTATTAAATGATCTCCTAATGGCGAGAGATCAAAAGGCTTGTACCATCTTGGTCCTTCTCTTTTGACACTGTGGACAGGTTGGTATGATTTCCTTGCTAAACATCTGCCTCTCTGAGATCAAACACTGGATGAGCTCTAGCTGGCTAAGACTGGATCTGGATAAGACTGCGGTATTGTTAGTGGACCCGGATTGCCTAGGGGCCAGTCTGGGCATGCGTCGGGACTATGGCTTGATAGTGTTCATCTCACTACCTCAGATCAAGGTGCGAAACCTGGGCATTATTTATGACGATGGCATGACCCTGAAACCTCATTTGTCAGCCATGGTTAAATCTTCATTTTACCATCTGAGGAATAACACCCAGCTGAAACACCTGGTTCCACCGAATGACCTTCCAACATTGGTTTATGCCTTCATTATCACCCATCTTGACTACTGCATTGCCCTCCACCTAGGGCTGTTTGGGCTTGATTTCCACTGCTTGCAACTAGTGCAGAATGCTGCAGCCAGGCTGCTGACTGGTACTTCAAGGACCAGCCACATTATGCATGTGCTGTGCGAATTGCACTGGCTGCGAGTTCAGTGGTGGATCACATATAGGTAAGCTTGCTTGCCTTTAAAGCCCTACACAAACAGGGGCCTGACTACCTGAAAGATCTCCTGATTCCATGCTCCCCAAATTGTCCTCTCTGATCTGCCAGTGAGGGACTGCTAGAGATTCCCAGGGTTCATTTGAAAACATCTGGTGCTCGTGCTTTTTCATTTGCAGCATCAACCCTGTGGAATTCTCTACCTCGCTGGTTAAGAGAATGCCCGACCTTCAGCAGTTTTAAATCGAGGTTAAAAATATATCTCTTTTCACTAGCCTTCCCAGATTGTTCTTAATTAATGTATATGGTTGTTTTATTCTGGTTATTATATTTGTGTTTTAAAATGTACAGTGCCTTGATATTTGAAAGGTGCTATGTAAATAAAGTTTTGATTTGATTTGATATATCTTCTCTCCTCTATTCCAATTTACATTGGTGCACTCTGTGCCCCACTTAAAACCTCTCAAGATTCCCTAGTGTCTGCCATCTTCTCCATCACCTCCCATGCAGCTAATGGAGAGCTCATGCTCCTAGGTGACTTCAACCTTGACTGGCTCTCCCCCACCTCTAAGCCCACTCTCCTTAAGATTGAGTTTCTCAGTCTCACTCAGCTGATTCTTGAAACCACATGGCTTAACCTGCACTCCTCAAATCACTCCCTGCTTGACTGGGTGCTTTCCTTACATCCCCATTGCATCATTGCTGCAGACATCCCTCCTGAGGCCCTCAGTGATCATTGCATCACATATTGCATAAGGAAGATAAACATTCCCCACTCTGACCCTAAATACATTTGGTCATGAACACTCCGCACCCTGGATATGGCAGCCTTCCTCCTGGATCATATCCAAGTAAATTCGCTACCAATGTTCTCAGCCCCAGACATTGACTCTGCCCTCCATTTCTTCGCCAGGACCCTCACCTGCATATGGAATCACCACACCCCACTAAAGAAATCCAGAGTCAAACGTCACCATCACCCCGGGTAACAATGGACTTTTTAGCCTTATGCAGATCCAGGGAATGAGCCTTGGCAAAATACAAATCCTCCCTATCCCAGATAGGACTGTAGTCATATAAATCCCTAGCAAACACCTGCACTAAAGCTATCCATCTTTCCATGCAATGTACTTCAAGTCCCACCTGCTGCAAACTCACAGCTCTCTGGCTTCCTTTTAGAATGTAATACACACTTCTTGATCATCCAGCACATCAGCCCACCTTTCCCAAAATCAATGGCTCATCCATCTCTGACCCTCCTGTGCAGTTAAGTTATTCAAAACATTTGTTCTCCACCTGCACGCTCTCTGACCATCACATCCCCTCTCCCATTAGTGCCCTCCAACCTTCTGCTGGTTTTTGTTTCCCACCAGTCTCTCTTCAAGAAGTCTTCATGGCTCTTACATCTCTAAACCCGGCTAAAACCAGCTCTGATGGACTCCACCACAGGATCCTCCAAATTTCCACTCCTGCAATCACTTCCCCTCTAGCTCACATTTTTAACCTCTCCCTCTTAACCTCCACCACCCCACAAGAATGGAAATTTGCCAAGGTGCTGCCATTTTACAAAGGGAGAGACTCTTCCTCACTCAGAAACTACTGGTCCATCTCACACCTTCCATCCCTTGCCAAACTACTTGAGTCACTAATACAGTCTAGGCTATCAGACTAACTCACCACCACTGGCACTCTCTCCCCCATCCAGGCTGGATTTAGGAAACAGCACTCAAACATCTCCTCCTTGTTGCGTGTCACAGACTCTATCTTCTCAGCTATGGACCAGGGCCATATAACCACCACTATATTCATAGACCTGGCAAAGTCCTTTGATTCAGTCTCCCATACCCCCCTGCTGCAACAGAATGATCACCTTGCAACTCATAATGTTTATGAAGATCTCCAGTCTGGATTTAAGAAGAGGCATAGCACAGATAGCGCCTTTGTTCGGGTATTAAATGATCTCCTAATGGCGGGAGATCGAAAGGCTTGTACCATCTTGGTCCATCTCGATCTCTCAGCAGCTTTTGACACTGTGGACCATGGTGTGCTTCTGGAGTCCTTGTGGTTCCTTTAAGGACTGTTGGGTACAGTCCTCAAATGGTTTCAATCCTTCCTCATGGGCAGGTCTCAGAGGGTGTTCGCTGGAATTTATTCCTCTGAAGCCATCCCCCTGTCTTGCGGGGTACCACAGAGATCCATGTTTATGCCCATGCTGTTCGCAGTGTATATGCTGCCATTGGGAGACATCATTAGGTGATACAGCTTGAGTTTTCACTGCTATGTAGATAATACTCAGCTGTATATGTCCTTTATACTCAGACAGGTTGGTTTGATTTCCATGCTAAACAACTGCCTCTTTGAGATCAAAGACTGGATAAGCTGTAGCTGGCTGAGACTGGATCTGGATAAGACTGGAGTATTGTTAGTGGACCTGGATTGCCTAGGGGCCAGTTTGGGGGCTGGGCATGCTTCGGGACTATGGCTTGATGGTGTTCATCTCACTACCTCAGATCAAGGTGCGAAACCTGGGCATTATTTTTGACGATGGCGTGACCCTGAAATCTCACTTGTCAGCCATGGTCAAATCCTCATTTTACCATCTGAGGAATAACACCCAGGTGAAACACCTGGTTCCACCAGATGACCTTCCAACATTGGTTCATGCCTTCATTATCACCCATCTTGCCTACTGCAGTGCCATCCACCTAGGTCTGTTTGGGGTTGATATCCTACACTTGCAAGTAGTGCAGCATGCTGCAGCCAAGCTGTTGACTGGTACTTCAAGGACCAGCCGCATTATTCCTGTGCTGTGCAAACTGCACTGGCTGTGAGTTCAGTGGTGGATCACCTATAGGTAGGCTTGCTTGCCTTTAAAGCCCTACACAAACAGGGACCTGACTACCTGAAATATCTCTTGATTCCATGCTCCCCAAATCGTCCTCTCTGATCTGCCAGTGAGGGATTGCTAGAGATTCCCAGGGTTCATTTGAAAACATCTGGTTCTCGTGCTTTTTCATTTGCAGCACCAACCTTGTGGAATTCTCTACCTCACCGGTTAAGAGAATGCCTGACCTTCAGCAGTTTTAAATCGAGGTTAAAAACATATTTCTTTTAACTAACCTTCCCAGATTGTTTTTAATTAATGTATATGGTTGTTTTATTCTGGTTATTATATTTGTGTTTTAAAATGTACAGTGCCTTGATATTTGAAAGGCGCTATATAAATAAAGTTTTGATTTGATTTGATATATCTTCTCTCCTCTATTCCAATTTACATTAGTGCACTCTATGCCCCAATTAAAACTTCTCAAGATTCCCTAGTGTCTGCCATCTTCTCCATCACCTCCCATGCAGCTAATGGAGAGCTCATGCTCCTAGGTAACTTCAACCTTGACTGACTCTCCCCCACCTCTAAGCCCACTCTCCTTAAGATTGAGTTTCTCAGTCTCACTCAGCTGATTCTTGAAACCACATGGCTTAACCTGCACTCCTCAAATCACTCCCTGCTTGACTGGGTGCTTTCCTTACATCCCCATTGCATCATTGCTGCAGGCATCCCTCCCGAGGCCCTTAGTGATCATTGCATCACATATTGCATAAGGAAGATAAACATTCCCCACTCTGACCCTAAATACATTTGGTCATGAACACTCCACACCCTGGACATGGCAGCCTTCCTCCTGGATCATACCCAAGTAAATTGGCTACCAATGTTCTCAGCCCCAGACATTGACTCTGCCCTCCATTTCTTCTCCAGGACCCTCACCTGCATATGGAATCACCACACCCCACTAAAGAAATCCAGAGTCAAACGTCACCGTCACCCTGGGTAACAATGGACTTTTTAGCCTTATGCAGATCCAGGGAATGAGCCTTGGCAAAATACAAATCCTCCTTATCCCAGATAGGATTGTAGTCATATAAATCCCTAACGAACACCTGCATTAAAGCTATCCATCTTTGAAGGCAATGTACTTCAAGTCCCACCTACTGCAAACTCACAGCTCTCTGGCTTCCTTTTAGAAAGTAATACACACTTCTTGATCATCCAGGCTGGATTTAGGAAACAGCACTCAAACATCTCCCCCTGTTGCATGTCACTGACTCTATCTTCTCAGCTATGGACCAGGGCCATATAACCACCACTATATTCATAGACCTGGCAAAGGCCTTTGATTCAGTCTCCCACACCCTCCTGCTGCAAAAACTCCAATCTGCTGGTCTGCCAGGTGCCGCAGTCACCTGGTTTAGCTCCAATCTACATGATAGACATCACGTCAGTCCAAATAGGAGACATCCTATCCTTCCCTCTTCTTATACTTTCTGGGGTTCCTCGAGGCTCCATACTTGGCTCCATCCTCTTCTCCCTGTTTATAAACAACCTTCCCTCAATCTGCTTTATTTCCCACATGCACATGTACTCAGACAATATCATCATCTTCACTTCAGGACTCTAAACCATTAATGTACAATCCCTACTCCAGCAAGATTTTGACAGGGTAGTATACTGGTTCCAGACAAACCTACTAAAATTAAATACTAAGAAAAGTGTCAGGATGACATTTGGTTCCAGACAGAAACTGGCTACACTCTATCCCCCTCCTTTCTTTCTCTACCCTAGATGGCTCATCCCCTTGCAAAAGTCCACATTTTCAAATTCCACAGGATTTGGCTAAACAATTACCTAAATTTCTCCACCTACATTGAGTCCATCTACACCCAGCTTTGTCCTAAACTTGCAATCCTCTGCCATCACAAAGACAGACTCCCTCTTTCTACCTGATGAGAGCTAGTTACAAAAACAATTCTCCCAGTCATTGATTACCTTGATGTGGTATGTGGCACCGCCACAGCTTCATCCCTCTCAAGACTTGGCACTCCTAAACTCCATCTGTCACTCTGCTACTTCTGCTCCTCCCCTCACTCATCACTGTCTTCTCTATTCCTCTCTCTCTCCCTGTCACCACTACCTCACAGGAGGATGGTCCACTGTGCCTCACTCATTGCAAAGTACTGGTTTTGAACCCTTAGTCCATACCTCTCTTCCCATCTATCACCTGTAAACCTCTCAGCTTGCTTTTTGTGTGACAGGGACCCTCAAATCTTCTCTCTCCTGCACCTCCACTCAGCAACGGGCAAGTCTGCCTTCTCCTATCATCTCCCTTTGCTCTGAAATCAGCTCTCCTCTGATCTTCACCAATCCACTTCACTCTCTTCCTTCAAGTGTCTCCTCAGACTTCTACCCCTATCCAGTGTTCTCAAGTCTCCTCTCCCACAACTGCCATCTCACCCTCGATTCTGCTACTAGACAAATTACCCTCCCACTCATGAATCTTTACAGCAAATGCAGCTTTCACAAATGGCTTTCTCCTTGCTCAAAATATGTATTCACTAGCCTCAAGTATTAATTTTATTTGTCCCAATTTTGTAGTCTTATCTGTATTCTCTGTTAGCTGATCTTTAATTCAGTGATTCCTCTACTTGTATCTAATTATGTAGAACTGTGCTATCTTGTTTCCTTTGTCTCCAGGTCGCACCTGGAAATGAGCCTCAGTTCAGTGTGCCTTTCCTGGTTACCAAATTTTAAATAAAAAATACGTTGACTTACATTGTACTCTTAACCATATGAACATACAAAAATACCAGCAGATACAGGCCATATAGTCAATCCATCTGCTCGAGTGTGTAGCACCCAGTCTATTCTACTGCAGCTTTCCCCCTGCCACCCTTTACCCATCCATCTGATTTATCGTCCTTGTCTGCTGACTCCCCACTCTCAAGCTTCCCCTCCATTTTCATCTTACCTTTGACCCTGTCCCACCCCATCTTAAAACTGACTATAGATTTAAATGGTTCTATGATGCCAGTTTGACAGAAAATGTGTCAACTGCTGTTACAGTGACAGCATTATGTTGACAGCAATTGCAGTCGGTGTTGTGCCACCAGACAAGAAGTGCTTTTTTAGCTGGAGTCAGTGCCACTGACATCCCCCTGACCTTTAATATAATCAATTCCAGATAACAGTTTTTTCAGGAAGGGGGTGCAAGACCTGGAGAAGCATTGCCAGGTCCCATGCAACCATCACAGCGACATGTTGTTGTTGTCACTGTAATGGTCTTTGCCCTAAAGGTTTCTTTGTAGCAATGGTATACAAATTTCAATGATATCGTCTCATCTAGCAGTGAATTCCACCTTGCTACCACTCTTTACATGAAATAGTGCCTCCTTATTTCCCTCATGAATCTCATACTCTCCGATTTCAGACTGTGCCCCCTTTTGTCCCTCCCCTTTAATCTAAACATGCCTTCAGTACTAATCCTATTCATGCCCTTTAAGAATTTGAAGGTCTCAATCATATCCCTTCTCTCTCTCTCTCTGTCCTATCCTCTAGGGAATATGTGTTGAGCTCCATCAGTCTTTTCTCACATGGTTTGTGCCCCAATACAAGGATCATCTTGGTCACCCTGTGATGGACTCCCTCCAGTAGTCTGATGTCCTTCTTTAAATAGGAGCACCAGAAGTTAATGCACTACTCCAAGTGCAGTCTCACCAGTGACCTGTGAGGTGTCAGGGTGACTTCCACTCTCCTAGACATGATTCTCCTTGTAATGCACCAGAGCACCTTATTAGCTTTGATCACTGCCTTCCTGCACTGCACTGAATGATTTATGCCCCTTGTGACAAGTACCCCCAGATTCTTCTCCTTCTCTGAAGTGGATAACTTTACCGGTACCAGGTCAGTATAGTGTGGACTAAACTGCATATGAAGAACCATGCAGTCAGTTGCGCACATGGTATGAGAGCGAAAGGGGGTATATGAACACTACGACTATATCACTACCCCCAGTCACTCCATACCAAAGCAGAAGTGGATGTAACCACTGCCGGTCTGATGCTTGGTCAAGCTGCTCCCATGGTGGAGCAGCTAGAGCACCTGACCCAGCAGCAGATGAGGGTGAAAACCAGGGTATGAAACCCTGCTCAAGAAATTTATACGCTATGACTGTGTGGCCACGACTAAGTGCCGCAGTTGGCTTTTTAACTTGCCCCACTGTCCACAGCCCCATGGAGTTGATTATATTTATTCGGGGGGGGATGAGGCAAAGCCCCCCAAGTGGGGGGATAAGCGGGGTGGATCCCCCCGCATTAAGTAAGCTGAAGGATCAGATGTGCAGCATTTGTGTGTGACTGGCATTATGTACCACCACTGCATTGCTGCACGCTGTTTTTCTTGCACGGTTTCATGACCTCATGCCACTCTACTCCCACCTCACCAGCCAGTAGCAATTCCCAAGGTCTCTGGCTCCCACATGCATGACTTTGCATTTCTTAGTGTTGAACCCAACCTGCCATGTATCCAACCAGTGCTCAAGCTTATCCAGCTCCTCTTGGAGTACTTGCCTCCCTTCCACACTATTCAGCTCTACACAGATCTTCGTGTCATCCGCAAAAAGGCTGATCTCATTCTTAATCCCATCTGATATGTCAGCAATGAAGACATTAAATAACACCAGTCCTAGTACTGAGGCTTGTGGGACCCCACTGGTTACAGCTCTGGAAGTTGAGGATTCTCTCCCTACAATTACCCGCTTCTGCCTGCCCTGCAGCCAGCTCCTAACCCATCCAAACCATAATTAACAGCCCATTTTGTTGCAAAATGTCAGGACAACTAGACCCCTGCACCTCTGTTGGGTGTTGGTTTGTCTAATAAGCTGTTTATTACACTTTCCAAGGGGAGTTAACATATAACAGTTTTTAGTGAAAGGCTGATGTTAGCACTTTTTTTTTTTTCTGCTTGTATTAGTGTTTATCATGCAATACAGTGAAACTAGTAGTGGACCTTTTCTGTTCTGTTCTGAACTGATCATAATGTAAAGAATCTTGTAGTATCCCCTGTTATTTCAGACAGTAAGAAAGTCAACCAAATATAATATATATTAATTGTATGTAAGACATGTGGTCTTGCTTTCTTGCAATGAAAGTTTGTACCGTACAAAACATAAATAAAAATTTAATAAACAGAAGAGCCATATTACATGAATTTACAGCATTCATTGAAATTTGTGATATTAGAAGGTCCATTAATCAGTAGATCAGTGGGCAGGCGAGTGATACTTGTCATACCCCTGTCAAAACGTTTTTAAATGTACTGGCAGTATAGACTAGAGGTTAGAATAAGGAGCTGTGAATGAGTTTAGCACATCCAGCAGACAACCTGGGTTTGATTCCCACAACCTCCACTTGCATACTGTGTGACTCTGAGCCAATCACTTATTTATTTATTTATTAGCTTTTGATGACCGGGTAAGTACACTGGGCAATAACCCTGCCCATTTTCAGGCACAACCCGGGAGATTACATAATACAATCATACAGTCAGTCAAAGGTAGCATACAAACAGTACAGTACAGTGCTAAGCAAGTGTCCAACAGTGATAAGAGTAAGCTAAACATACAAATGAAAAACCATCCATGCAGGGATAGGCAGAGTAAGTATGGGTGAGCACTATGCTGATAAGTAGAATATTAGGAAGCAGCAATGAGAAAAAGGAAAGAGAAGAAGCAGAAGATATAACAAGGTTAAGTGCAATCACAAGTATCAAGCGAATAGAGGTGAGAAAAAAGTGTAGTTTTGAAGGAGGATTGAGATGAGGAGCAATTTAGTTGGGGAGACAGAGAGTTCCAGAATTTAAGACCAAAATGAGAGAAAGCTTGTTCCCCCATTTTAGTGGAGCAGTATGGGACGGAGAGCAGCTGGGTATCAGAGGACCTCAGAGTGCGGGACTGAGGCAAGGGGGAGAGCATCGACCATAGTGAGGCAGGATGAGGATATCCGGTTAAGGAGTCAATGAAACAACCCAGTGAATAGGAACATCGGGAACTAGGTGGCAACCAGTGCAAGGCAGAGTAAAGCAAGCAGTGGTGCATTAGGCAAGGTGCTGGTAGAGCAAATCTGCAAATGTTGTTATAAACAATGTCCCATTTGTGAAGGCTGCTGGCATTTGCATGAGAAAGGAAAGGGAGAGTATAAAGTAGGGTGGGGAGAAGGGCTCCTTGAGCTACGGAGATCCTGACAGCCGGTGTTAATGAGTGGCACACACAATATGAAGCCCCAATCTTGATGTTGACTGATTTGCACACCTCATTTACATGAGCAGAGACACTGAGTACAGGAACAAGCAACACCCCCAAATATTTAAAGGAGACAGTAGGGGAGACTGTTGACCCATCAAGGCAAAGCACATAAAACTCTGGAGATGCGGTAGGGAGTTTCTTAGAGGACCCAAAGAGCATGGACTGGGTTTTCGGTAAATTGAGTAAGAGGGAGTTGGAGGAGAATCAGGATTGGAGATCTTGGAATGCAGATGACAGGTGATCATTGATGTCCTTGACTGAACTGGAGGCAGTGTATAGGACCAAGTCTTTAGCTTACTTAATAGAGTGGCAATGTGGATTACAGGTTGGAGTATCATTGACAAATACAGAGAAGAGCAAAGACCCTATAGTGAGAGCAGTGGTGGTACTATGACCAGCCCTGAAACCATGCTGGACGGGAGACTGGAGGTTGAATTGGAGTAAAGGACCAGATATCTGGTGGTGTATTCATTTCCCAAGAATCTTGCAGAGTACAGGCAGAAGTGCAATGGGGCTTAACCTCCCCAGTGTTCCCAGGTCATCCCTGAAACCGGCACTTGTGCCTAGTGGGCCTTACCTGGTTACCAAACAATAAAATACAATGTCCTAGCATCCTTTGGATGCTTGTTTTCATTGCAGCAGCTGTGCAACTGCTGGTTCACCCACTTGCCTTTCCCATTTGGCTTTGCCTGTTGCTTGGTTGCTCACTGCAGTTGCTCTTTCAGGCATCCAACCTTGTCTTTCATGTCTCCCTTCTCTGCAGCTTACCCTGGTTGAAGGTTTGTTGATTGATGTGCTCTTCTCTTACTATATGCCCCTGGCTCCAGGGTTCATCCTCCCTTCTTGTACTCAGAGTCCTCCTGCTGTATCCTGCCTTTAGCTCCCCGAGTCTGTCTTCTCCCAGTATCGACTTGCCCCTGTACTCTTGCTTTTGCTTTACTGTCTCTGCTGTCAACCCTTCACTTTGTCTCACTTTACTGCTACTCCTCTGCTCCCCCTTCCTGAAAGCCAACCTGAAATTGAGTGGTATGTTGCTTTCAATGCTGGTTGATGTCATCTGTATGCATTGTTAGACCTTAGCTCTTTATTTATTTAGCTTTTGTTTACCGGGTAGGTACACTAGACAAGTAATATGCCTATTTTCAGGAACGACCCGGGAGAGTACGGAACTTACAAGATATATAAAAGGCAACTTAGGAGGTACATCTTATTACAGGAGGTACTAACAATTGTAGTAAAACATATACACAAGTAGCAGTTACATCACATAACAGAGTTACATAGATTGACATTAGTGACAACTGGGGTTCATCAAAAAACATTTCACTACGGAGGCTTGAAACAGTCACACACTGATGATAATTTTAAGTGCGACCACAGGGTGGAGCGAAAGATCCCATGGGAGGGGGCCATGCGGACATGATCAGGAAGGGAGTTCCAGAGTCTGGGCACGTAGGCAGCAAAGTCTCGGCCCCCAATGAGAGTCCGGGTGGAGGAATTTTGAGCAGTCCAGCAGACTGTGACCTAAGCTTGTAGGGCATGATGTCCATTTTTGGGAGGAGATTCGCCAGTCCCTGAGGGGAGCCAGAAGTGAGCACCTTCTTGGAGAAGCTTCCAACACCAAAGTCCAGGTATTCAGCTGGAGGCAACCAGCGGAGTTTATCATAGACATCGCAGTGATGGGTGAGTTTGGGGACGGCAAGTGCAAACTGACATATATTGTTATATGCCGTGTTCCACCAGGCAAGGTGAATTTGGGGGGACCGGGCAAACAGATGGAGTCCATAGCTGAGGGAGGGAAGAAGCACTCCTCTAGCAAGTGCAAGTCTCGCCCCCGGGGTCAGGTTGTATTTGGCCCTATAGGCCATACCCAACTTGCAATGTGTGCTTCTACAGATGTTGAGGATATGACTCCCTATGTCAAGTTAGGGGTCAAGAGTAACTCCAAGATATTTGATGGAGTTCACCATTGGCAGCGAGGTTCCCCCATAACAGGTTATGTGAAGCAAGGATGATGAGGCTTTTATCTTGGCCGTGGAGCCGAAAAGCATGGCCTGAGTTTTATTAGTGTTCAACACCAGCCTATGGTGAGTAACCCAGGCCAGGACTCTTCTGAAATCATCAGTCAGGCTCTGGTTAAGTGCAGCGACATTGGGGGAATGGGCCACTAGTACCAGATCATCTGCGTATAGAGTGGCTTGGCAGTGAGAGGTCACCAGTGGCAGTTGATTGATAAAGAGCGAGAAAAGGAGAGGGCCCAGCACTGATCCCTGGGAGACCCCCAGAGTCATTGCCCTGGGCTCCGAGAGGACCTTGTTGAAGCAGGCACGCTGCTGTCTACCCTTCAGATAATCCATGAACCAGTTCAAGGCATGGGAGGAGAGACCAACGGCCCTTAGTTGCTCTCCTAGAAGGTCATGGTTAACAAGGTCAAAAGCTTTTGATAAGTCTATAAATATAGCACAGGACAGTTTACCTTGGTCCATGGCAGATCTTATGCTGGAGGTTACAGTGATCAGAGCAGAAGTGGTACTGTGTCCCTTTCAAAAGCCGTGCTGTGCCCTGGATAGCAGATCATGGGAGTGAGATACTCCGAGAGTTGCTCGGCCACCACCTTTTCAAGAAGTTTGCTAAGGGATGGGAGGATTGCAATGGGGCGATAGTTGTCAGGAAGCTTGGGATTGCCCTGCTTCAGAACTGGTACTATCCTTGCTTCCTTCCATATGACAGGAATTGTCCCTGAGCTAAGGGATAGATTAAAGATGTGGGCAACCCGGAGAGGCAATGAAGGGCGCTCTAGCTTGAAGTTGCAGTTCCAGGAAATCGAGACCTGGGCTGGAGTACTAGGCTAGGGCAGCAAGAAGTTTCTGGACTTGGAGGACTGATACTGCCCTGAGATTAAACACACTCCGATGTTGATCCACCTGACTCAAGAGGGACGGGATTGTGAGCGAGCTCCCCCCGTTCATCGTAAGTCGGGAGGTGAGGGCCGAGAGGTCAGAGAAGTAGCGGTTAAGGAGTCAGCTATGGTTTGGGGATTATTGCAGAGACGCTATTTAAGACCATATCCATGACACCCGTGCTGGAGGATCCACTAACTAAGGATTTAATGTTCCTCCAGAACCTCCTGGGGTCACTGGCAGAGCTGAGTAGTGTGGACTTGCAGAAGTCACTTCTTGCTACCCTAATGGCCTTCTTACACTGGTTTCTGAGGTGCCGATATCTCTGGAGTTTTGAGGGATCACTGGATCCCCTGGCATGAGCCCAGCATCGGTCTCTTTCGTGCATCTTGGCTAGCAGATTTTCATTCAGCCAGTAGGTGGCCGCTCCCCTCACCGTCCAGGTGATCATGGGTGCATGCCTGTCCTGGATATCACCAAAGGTATCAATAAAGCAGGAGGTTGCCGTTGAGGTGTCAGTGGCCTCCAATACCCTGGTCCAGTCAGTAGACCTTAATTCATCCATAAACCTCTCTGGGTCAAACCTGGAATAGTTTCTGACTCGGATAATTTTCTGAGGGAATTTTGAGGAGGGAATTTTCCATACACAGAACACTGGGGAGTGATCAGAGATAGAGTCCAATAGAGTGCCTGAAGTAGATATTCTCTCCGGGTGATTGGTTAGGATCCAATCCAACAGGGTACTCGAGGAACCACTAGCGGACTGTCTGGTCGGGTCATTAATAAGTTGGGTAAGGGATAGGGTGGCAAGAAGAGGTTCACATTTCTTAATATTGCCACTCTCCCAATTTAGGTTGGTATCACCCATGATAATAAGTTCGTTGCCTCCTATACTGGACCTGACCATATCCAGAGATAGGTAAGTCCTTCTAGGCCTCCCTGGGAGGGATATAGGCACATACCAGATGCAGCTCTTTGTTTCTAGCAGCAGGAGCCCATGCAGAATCTCACAGGGAGGGTGATCGGTGGGACCATGAGTCACAAGGCAGATTTTCAGGTGGACTCTATAGTAGATAAGGATGCCACTCCCCCTCCTACCCCCTGGCCTGTCAAGGCGGATAAACTCATAACCTGTTAAGGAACAGGCAGAGTCAGGGATAGAGGATTTAAGCCAGGTCTCAGTTATCCCTAGAACATCAGGTTTGTATAGGTCAACCCACGCTTTCAGCTCATCACGACTGGGTAGCAAGCTCCTGATATTCAGGTGAGCTCTGCTGAAGGCTATCACCAAAATCTTAGCTGTGTACCATATACAGCCATGGTGGTGTAAAATAAGTGTAGCCGCCCTCTCCCCACTGTCTAGGGGCCACATATCTTCTGGGGGAGGGTGCCCACAGAAACAGAAATCTCACCAGAAATACACTCAGGTTCAAAGCATGGAAAACAAATTGGCCTACCTAGAGACATTTTCAAAAAGGCTGGAAATTCCAGGAGTTATAGCCATGAGCTCTGAGGGCACTGCAAAAACTCCACTGGAGATCCCCAGCTCTGGGTATCTGCTTTCTTCAGCTGCCCAATCTCTCCCCATCCCCAAAGCCACAAAGGTGCAGAATTTAATTGAAAACTCCTGGCAAAATGAACTCATGAAATGTTAAAAACTTAGGGATTGAAATTTCATTAGGATCCATATTTACAGAATGAAACAACACTCCTGAATTCCTTTCTAAAATTAATCATTTCACTTCGCCTGCACCCAAATGATTGCAAGGGTTACAGGCATCCAATATTCCTTTAAACTAACTCTCAGCTCGATAGAGCTAAACATTTATAAAGACCAAGATGGCAGTTTTAAAAGCAGAACAATGTCTTATGTCAGCTTACAATACAGCAGCATAGATTTCCTTCAGAGGGTAAAAAGCCTGACCTATTTAGCCAGAACTGTGAAGCTCCATATGATTTCCACTGGCACTGGTAAGTATCTACCAAGCTTCCTACTTCCCACACTGAGGCCTTTCACATTTTCCTTTAACCCAAGAAAACCTACAGCTTCTCCCGACCCATTCCCTGGCTTTTTCTTCCAGCCTCTCAAGGGACACGGATGGCACGGTACCATCAAGACCCTCTGCACTATATCCCATTATCCTTTCACAGAAGTCAATACGATTATTGCCTGATTCCCCAGTGTACTACTGCCTCCCCACCAGCATCTTGAATATTTTGGGGACTGAGAGCAAGATGACTACTGCTTGATGCCATCCCTCTACTTCACTTTCACTTCACTTCTGCTGCCAGCTCTGAGCAATTGGTAACAATGGGAGATTTCTAGGGCACTCCGTGGCCCACTCAGCAAAGTCCAGCAGCCCTAAGTCCCTCCAAACAGTCCCTTTACATAGGTAGAGTTCCCCCCCGGCCCCTTCACCAGTATGCCAGGGCTGCCCTGCCACACCGAGCTGCAGAGGTCCTGCCACAACTTGCCGCAATCCGGGTGACCCAAGCACACAAAAGCACCTGCTACCGGAGCAAACACCTGGACCTGGGGGCCTACCTATCCTGCACATCCTTTATCTTACAAAGTCTCTTGCTACCTCACCAACCCCCCAAGGCCCAGGATCCCAAGCGGGCAGCCGCAGCTGCCTCACTTGTGGCCTCCCATGGATGCCACCCAGGAACGTGGTGCTACACTGCAGTTAAAGCTGGACTGCCTAAAACAGGAGTGGGGGTTCCCCCACCCCACACTGCCTGCAAAGCCTGACGGTGTCTCTCCTCTCTCCTCTACAGCACCACCCAAACTCACTCTATCCTGCCTGTTTATACCCTAAAACCCTGCTCTCTGCTGTCACCAAGTGACAGCAAGGAGAAAATGTGCCCCTAGAGTACTACCATACCTAAACCCCTAGGGCAAAAGATAGAGGGAAAAGGGGGTCCCTAACTGGATCATAAGCCCCTATCAGATGAGAGGGGGCTTACAATCTTCCCCCACCCAGGGAATCATTCCCTCCTAGAAATGATGGAAGGGGCCCAGATGAGCCCCTCAAACAGTCTGGGTATGCACATCTCCCTGCCTGCCAGAGAAACTCAGCCTGAAATGGTGGCCAGAAGGGTGCCTCCTCATACACTACCTACTCTAACCTATTTAAAAACCTTTTAAACAAAGCTTACCTGTGCCAGGAGGTCTCCAAATATCTGAAAATAGCTAAACCTTGGCCCTGGACTTATCAGAGACACATTTATCACTTAGCTCTAAGAGAACATACAATCAACATTTACATAAACCATCTGAGGTACAAACTATAGTTGCCTTTTTCCCTTAGCCCCTGGTTTATACATCCCAGGAATAGTAAAATATGTTCCTCCATCAACGGTGATTAGTCTCTTCATGCACACTCCACACACATACCCAGGGTCTCTCTCAATTACACCAACGTACCAGAATCACTGGCATTTATAATGTAGTTCTTAATCAAATTTTGACAATTGCTAGTCTCTTCATTTTTTAACTTAACCAAGTATACAATCACCATAACCGGTTCCTTGGAGCAATCTTCCTGGCACAGTTTATGAGTCCTTTACAGAGGCTTAAGTGATGGGTCCTCCTCCAGGTAGAAAATCAAAGTGTGGATCTCGCTTGGTGGTGATATCTCCAAAGGAGTCTTTTGCCACTGTGTAGTATTTTACATAGCATGCTACAAGGTCCTGCACCAGGGCAAAATGTTTAAATAAAGTCAAACCAGACCAAGGTGCAATATGGCACATTGCAGGTGCCTTCTGGAACGTTATTGAGACACCTGCCCTATGTGTCCTGGGTGATGCTTTAACCTCTCCAGTTGTTCCTTGAAGATAAAGTCCTCCCTCAGCTCCTCAATGACATCCCAAATTTGTTCCGACACATAAGGTTAATCTAGTTGGGTTTACTCAACTCGCATCTTCCGTTGTACCCATATTTCAACCTGGCTCTAGTCAGGCAGATCCTTCACACTGGTCCATCGAGCCTTGCCTTGCTCCAACCACACTGCTTTTCAATATACCAGGTTTAGGAGGTCACTATGACTTAGGCAGTCCATCCTAGTCTGTAGAGCTTTGGCACAGGTCGGTAGTCATGGGGTGTGGTCAGCTAGTGTGATCACTGGGCAGTGAATTGGCTTGGGGACGGCTCTATATGCCTCATAATCCAAAAACTGGAACATTTTGCAAAGCCTCTTCTCTTCATCCAGGTCCTTCTCATCAGCTGGGCCTCTTTCCTCTAGATGGTTACACCTGGCACCTCCCCAGTAGGACCTCACAGTTTAATCACAGGTTATATCTTCACAGTTGAAGCCTCTGATTTTACTGATAGGGCAGACAGGCTACCCCAGACAGGGGTCATGGCAGGGACCACCCAAGCCCTGGGGGACCACCCAGTGAACTTCTTAGACCCCTGCCCCTCCCTCTGCCACCATAGGGATGGTGTGCAGCCAGTGGTGAAGAGTGGGGTAGGTAGCTGTGCTTCTCACCACCCCCTGCTTTCTCCTCCACAGTCTTATTCTCCAACTCTACCAATTCCACCAACACCTCTGGGGAGAGGGCTTTAGGATTTAGTTCATCCTGGGCCGGGTCCTGCACAGATATGGACAGTTTACAAAGAGACCCATAATCCTCACTACCTGGTGACCACAACGATGAAAGGCCCTCAGATTCAATAGACGAACATCTCCAGTGAAACCAGGGGGAACATGGTCAAAGATTCCTTCAGGTGCAGAGCTAGAGCAGATGGTACACACAAGCAGCCTTACTACTCCTTCACCCCTGAATCCACAGCGCACACACCGCTTATCAGCCTGACCTCTCCCTCCAGTCTGCATGATCCTCCACACACCACCAGCCAATCAAATCACAGGGCTGCAGCATATGACTCACCAGTCATGTGCAGGCACCAGATTTAGGAGAGCTGAGGCCTATCATTTCTTCAGGCCTGACTGCATGCCACTACATTTTTAATTTTTTTTCGATGCACCACACAGCCTGCACAGAGTAAGGGGCCCACCAGCACCTCTGGTCCAGGAATCATGGAGTGCTTTACTGTTTTGTATGCAAGGAAATATCCTGGATGAGCCCCCATGTGTAGCCACCCCCACCTCATTGTCTAGGGGTAACTGATCTTCTGGAGGAGGGGGCCCACTGACACAGAAATCTCACCAGAAATACACTCGGGTTCAAAGCATGGAAAACAAATTGGCCTACCTGGAGACATCTTTAAAAGGACTAGAAATTCCAGGACTTATGGCCACAAGCTCCTAGGGCACCCAAAAAACTCCACAGGAGATCTCCGGGTCTAGGTATCTTCTTTCTTCAGCTGACGAAGCCATAAAGGTGCAGAATTTAATTTAAAAAAAAAACCCTGGCAAGACGAACTCATCAAAATGTTAAAAACTTAAGGACTGAAATTTCATTAGGATCCTTATTTACAGAATGAAACAAAACTCCTGAATTACTGTCTAAAATAATCATTTTATTTTGCCTGCACCCAAATTATTGCAGGGCTACAGAGGTCCAATATTCCTTTAAACTAACTCTCAGCTCCATGGGGCTAAACATTTATGCAGCTCAAGATGGCAGTTTTAAAAGCAGAACAAGGTCTTATGTCAGCTTAGCATACAGCAGCACAGATTTTCTTCAGGGGGAAAAAAACTAACCTCTTCAGCTTGGACCATGATGCTCCATATGAATTCCACTGGCACTAGTAAGTACCTACCAAGCTTTCTACTCTCCACACTGGGGCCTTTCACATTTTTCTTTAACCTGGTAAAACATACAGCTACTTCCAACCCATTCCCTGGCTTTTTTCTTCCAGCCTCTAAAGGGACATGGATGGTGCAGTACCAGCAAGACCTACAGTACTGCATCATACCCCATTATCCTTTCACAGAGGCCACTCCCTGATTATCACCTGGTTCCCCAGCATACTGCTGCCTCCCTACCAGCATCTTGAATATTTTGGGGATAAGAGCAAGTTGCCTGTTGCCTGACATCATCCCTCTAGTTTATTTTCATTTCACTTTCTGCTGCCCACTCTGAGCAGCCAGCAATGAGTGAAGAAATGTAGGGCACTTCGCCACCCACTTGGCAATGTCCAGCAACCCAGAGACCCTCCAAACAGGCCCTTTATATGGGTAAAGTTTTCCCTGGTCCCTTCTCCAGTATGCCAGAGGCACCCTGCCACACTGAGCTGCAGAGGTCCTGCCACAACCCTGGCAACCGAAGCACACAAAACACCTGCTACCAGAGCACACACCCAGACCTGGGGGCCTGCACTTCCTTTATCCAGCCAAGTCTCTCTCTACCTCACTAACTTCCCAAGGCCCAGGACCCCAAAAGGGATGGCTGCAGATGCCTCACATGTGCCCTCCCATGGATGCCACCCGATAATCTGGTGCTACGTCACAGTTAAAGCTGGCCTGCCTAAAATGGGGGTGTCCCCCACCCCGCACTGTCCTGCAGTGCTTGACAGTTTCTCTCCTGTCTCCTCTACAGCACCACCCAAATTCACTCTATCCTGCCTATTTATACTCAAAAGCCCTGCTCTCTGCTGCCACTAAGTGATGAGTAGCAGAAAATGCACCCCAGAGTACTACCATCCCTAAACTCTTGGGGCAAAATGCAGAGGGAAAAGGGGCCCCTAAATGGAGCATAAGACCCTCTCAGATGAGAGGGGGCTTATATAAAAGGGACAGTTCATGCTGCAATTCCAAATGTCAGCTTCTTCAGCAAATTGGACTGACTGTACAAAAGGCATGAGGCATCCAGTCTATAACTCCTTTGTTTTCTAATACCAGATGAAGAGGAAATTGACCAGCACTGAAAGTGAGCACACCACTCCAGTTCAAGTCAGGTATCTCACGTAGGGCCATTATTGAAAATATCAGTCCTACAATAAGGTTATTAAAAGCAAAGTTGAAGGAAATAATTATTGACATGAATGCTTTAGCCAATAACAAAGACGCTGTATGCCTGCCCAGATAGACTATTCATCTCTTACACCCAATGAACTGGACTATAAGAATAGGTGGAGTCACTAATGCTGCAAAGTGTACATTATTTTTGTTCACAATAGATATGAGCAGACTGTTATATTACAAATAAGACCACTCCAGATCCAGAAGTAAAACACATATGCAGGTAAAGGTTGTGTGGTGGTGGAATACCCCCCTTCCCCCCCGTAAACCATATAAGTAACACCAAGAATCTGAGGTGCAAACCTTCTCTCTCTTCTCTAGTACTCTCTTTTCCTTTAATTTCTTCTAAGACTGTTGCGCAACAGCAATTTTCTGTTTTCTCTGTTTAGTTCATGTTATGACTTGTTGGCCACTTGTTATAATGGGAACTCTTAGCTGTCCCTGGTTTCGTGCTTCTGCTACCTCTAGAAACTTGGTATGCTTAAGGCTAAAAACTGATATGCCTAAAATACAAGCAATACTGGCAGAGGGATTCATCTGAATACCCCCCCATCTGTAAGACACATGCCTGCTTGGGTTATTACAACCCTGATGCCTCACTTTCATTGGGTTTTTCAAGTAAAATAGACAATAGTTTACATTCCCTGCTTTAGTGTTAGAATTTGGTCTTATATGGCCTTAAGAAGCTGATTATGTATCTTCTTTTTGTTAAAGATAAGTATGTAAACAAAATATGGGACAGGATCCCTGAATGTATAGATTTAGAAGCAATTACCTTGTATCTCTGGAACGTGCTTCCAAACAAGCTTTGCTTGTTTGCAGGCTGTACACAGACACACTAAGCTTAGTAGGCGTGGTTCCTTTAGGGAATGAGTAGCATGATGTGAGCTAGCTTTATACTGTTAGCAAACCTCCTCCTACTACAACATAGGTGGAGTTTAGCCTAATGCAGCCCATATTCCTGAAATTAAGGGATATTGTTTTTATGCATCAAGATACATACTTTGATTATTTGTACAACTGAATAAAGAATGCTGTGAAGTATTTAGAAAGACCTGAATCTAAGGATAAAATAAATGTATAAGAGATAATTATTGGGAGGGGTTTCAGCTTGTGGGAGGGGTTTGAGACCTATAATAGACTCAAGCCGAAACACTGTGGTAGATAGTCATTGGGAGAGGACCTGTGAGGTTCTCCCAAGGGAAATCTCTGATAGAGATCAGGCACAGACCAATGTTGGCTGATAGAGCTATTATTCTAGCCAGGCTTTGCATTCTGTTTTCTTTTAATGTTATGAATATGCCAAAGTTATTTGTTTGAATTATTTTCTTTTCTGAGTTTTTGTTTTCTTTAACAAAAATCGTACCTGTAAGGTATGTTGTACCCAATTTGCTGTTTCTGGTAAAAGTCATTTCTACACCCCGCGACAGGCTGATGCACATGACTGAGTCCAGTTAGAGTCTGTGGTTGAGCACTGCTGGGTCTGTGTTCTGGAGAGAAGGCTGCCAGCTGTTGCACTTATTTTGTTGCACTTGTTTTGGTCCTTTGCGGGAGACTTTGCATTCCCTTCTACACTTTCAAAGAGGCTCTGGCTAACCCTACTCCACCTTGGTGCTTCTGGTTAATTTTACACCCCAACTCCTTCTCCTTCCTGCTGCTCCATTGCTTATTGACTTCAGCAGACTACCAGCTGACAATTACTTGCTGACCATCCAGACTCACTCCATATATTGTATCCAAAGCCTTAGAGAATTGTGTACGTAAGATTGTCACACACAGTGAAAGCTGTACTGGTTTTAGTGAAAAAGTAAACTTTTCATTTAATTACCATTTGTTATCTCATAGAATTGAAGTGCCAACCAGTAGTCGACACTGACAGACGTTCAGCTCCCACCCACTTTCTGCTCACTACCCAGACTCCCTTTCTGTATTCTAGTCTTGCCCTGGGGCTTACGTGGCTGAGCCTAGCACACGCAGCAAGTGCCATGCAGATACTTAGTGACTAGCTGGAGGCATTGGCAGACTGCATCCAACACCCACTTGCTGATGTCTCCCTGCCTTTCTCCTCTTATTCTATTACATTTTCAGGTACTTTCTTACATTAGCTTGACACACACAAGAAATGGGGCACCATTTTCTGTGAACAAAATATTCTTCTTTCTTTTAATTACTTTTTTGTTATTAAATGGAAAAACTGCCAACTAGTAGAGGTCACTGGTACACAGCCAGTCCATTACACCTTGTTCACCTCTGCACAGACCTTCTACCTTTTTCTACCTCAGCCATTAGGGGTTTGCATAGATGAGACTAACAAACACACACAGTAAATACATTGCCACCTCGTCACATACAAAGACCTATGCAACTTAAACAAATTCCTTTTTATGGAAGATGTTTTATTTATTTTTTATTTAGTTGTTGTGGACCAGGTAAATGCACTAGACAAATCCTGCCTATTTTCAGGCATGACCCGGGGGAGGGGGATACAGATGAATGCCAACTGATCTTGAACCAGATTAAGCTGTTGGTGGTATTTTTAGTGAATGTTCAAAGTAATGCACACTCCTTACCCAGACTACAGTACAAGTCACATTAAATTGGTTCAGCCATGAACTGCTCTTGCATTTCTCAGTGTATGCTTTATCTTAGATGTAAGGCATACAACATGTTTTCAGATTTCTTTGTCCACTCCAGAGAAATCCTACACCATCATTGTTACTAGTTATGGGCTTACCAAGTGGCACATTGTGATGCTGTTGTCAGCTACCATATCTTTCTATCTCCACCTTCTCTTCTTCCCATTTAGGTAGCTCAGGTAATGGTTAATGAGTGATTCCTCCACCTCAGCTGTAACCACTGGGATTCTTCATTCCTTCTTCTCAACTTTCTTAGGTAGCTATGTGCTATCCTGTGTTTTGGGAGACTCATTCTGCTGTTCCTTGTTAGAACCACATCAGTCTTTTTTTTATCTTTTATGTAACCTTTCCCTTCTTTTTCTGCTTCCCAGAACAGTAGCTGCTACTGTCAGGAACATGTAATATACACGATCAGGGTCTCTGTCCCAAAACCTCCTCTACATAGAAACATAGACTTTGACGGCAGATAAGGACCACTTGGCCCACCCAGTCTGCTCATTTCCCTACCTATTAGATAAGCTGCAGATTCTAGTTAACCAACAGCCTACTTCCTGCAAGCCCCCACTATAATTGCCTTATGTCTGTCCCATGCATGTTTGAATTCCCCCACTGTTTTATACCCCACAACCTCTCCAGGAAGGTGGTTCCATGAGTCCACCACTCTCTCCATGAAAAAGAATTTCCTCACATTACCCGTGAACCATCCCCCCTCTAACTTTAAATTGTGCCCCCTTGTTCTTACATGTCTCTTTTTCTGAAAGATGCTACCCTCCTGGACTTTGTTGATTCCCTTGAGGTACTTAAAAGTTTCTATCATGCCCCCCCATCCCTCCTTTTATCAAGTATATACATATTAAGCTCTCTCAGTCTCTCTTCATATGGTTTCTGATGTATACCCTGCACCATTTTAGTTGCCCTCCTCTGGACTGCTTCCATCCTGTCTATGTCCTTGCGTAGATGAGGTCTCCAAAACTGCATGCAGTATTCCAGATGGGGTCTCACCAACTGTCTGCACAGAGGGATAACCACTTCCCTTTTTCTACTTGTGATGCCCCTCCCTATGCATCCCAGTATCCCCCGGCTCTTCTTACTGACTTCTCACATTGCTTACCCACCTTTAGGTCATCTGGTATGACTACACCCAGATCCCTTTCCATTATTGTTGTTGTTAGTACCTCCCCTGCTATTGCGTACTCTTCTCCTGGATTTTTATTTCCCAGGTGCATTACTTTGCACTTCTTTGCATTGAATCTAAGTTGCCATATGTCTGACCATTCCTCCAACCTTGCCAAGTCCCTTTTCATCCTTTCTACCCCTCTTGTGTATCAACTCTGTTACAGATCTTTGTGTCATCTGCAAAGAGGCATACCTTTCCTTCCAGACCCTATGCAATGTCACCTATAAAGACGTTAAAGAGGACTGGACCCAGTACTGAGCCCTGAGATACTCCACTAGTAACCCCCCTTTCTTCAGAATGTGTTCCATTCACTATTACCTTCTGTGTCCTGTTGAGCAGCCAGTTTGCTACCCAGGATACCACCCTGGGACCCACTCCCAGGCTGGCTAACTTGATTATTAATCTTTTGTGCGAGACTGTGTCAAATGCCTTGCTAAAGCCTAGGTAGGCCATATCCACAGCCCCTCCCTGGTCTATTACTTTGGTCACCCAGTCAAAGAAATCGATTAGATTCATCTGACATGACCTTCCTGCTGTGAATCCATGCTGCTTTGGGTCCTGTGCTCCGCTGGCCTCTAGGTACTGAAAAATTCTTTCAGAAGTGATTCCATCATTTTCCCCACCACTGAGGTCAAACTAGCAGGTCTGTAGTTTCCTGCTTCTGCCTTGCTCCCACTTTTGTGAAGTGGAATCACATCTGCCCTCCTCCAGTCCTCAGGTACCACCCCATCTTCCCATGATTTGTTAAAAAGTGTGGTTAGTGGTGTCACTAGGTCCTCCCTTAGCTCTTTTAGGATTCTAGGGTGAATCCCATCAGGCCCCATTGCTTTGTCCACCGTGAGTTTTAGGAGTTCTTTCAGGACTCTTTCTTCTGTAAATGGACTGGTGTCAACCCCACTACCCAGAGTGCTTCTATTGTTTGGTTTAGGTAACTCCTCCTCTTCTTCTTTTGTGAATACTGAACAAAAGTATTCATTCAGTATCTCTGCCTTTCCACTGTCTCCCTCTGCCCAACTTCCCTCTCCTTTATTAATCTTCACTATCCCTCCCTTAACCTTTCTATGCTCCCTATTGTACCTATAAAATGTTTTATCCCTCTTCTTAACTGAGCTGGCTATTTTTTCCTCGGTTTGGGCCTTTGATTTTCTGACTGCCTTCCCCACTTCTTTCTGCTTTAATTGATACAGTTCCCTGTTGTGCTCCTTCTGTGATTCCTTATACTTTTTGAATGCAGCCTTTTTCTCCTTAACTTTCCCTGACACCTCTTTTGAGAACCATAGTGTTTTTTTATTCCGCTTTGTTTTCTTTATTTGTTTCACACAAAGGCTTGTTGCCTCAATGATGGCAGTTTTGATTTTTCTCCATTGTTCTCCCACCCCTCCTTTCTGGCCATTTGCTAATGCATTCCTCAGGTATTCACCCATTATGCCAAGTCAGCCCTTCTAAAGTCCAGTACCCTTGTCTTTGTATGGATTGTCTCCATGGTTGTGTTTATTGTGAAGCACACTGTGTAGTGGCTGCTTGTTCCCAGATGTCTACTGACTTCTAAATTTGTGACCCTCTCTCCATTTGAGAGTAATAGGTCTAATATTGCTCCCTCCCGAGTGGGTTCCACCACTAGCTGTCTAAGGCATGCCCCCTGTAGGGCATCAAGAATGACCCTGCTCTTGGATGTGGCTGCAGTCCATGTCATCTAGTTAACATCTGGCATATTCAGGTCCCCCATCAACAGTATCTCCACTTTTTCAAACATTTTGAGAATGCCCTCTATCATCTTCTTGTCCTTTTCCTCTCCTTGAGACGGGGGTGTGTATACAATCCCTGTGCAGATTGTGATGTCATTCCCTGTCTCCAAGGTGACCCAGACTGCCTCTTGTCCTCCCCCATTACTTTTTAGTTCTGTAGCTTTGATCCCTTCCCTTATGTAGAGAGCTACTCCACCTCCTCTTTTACCATCCCTGTCTCTTCTGTAGATTGTGTACCCTGGTATGTTGACATACCAGTCATGGTTCTCCGTGTACCATGTTTCTGTGACTGCCACAATATCCAAGGTTTCCTCTTCCATCAGGGCTACTAGCTCTGGAAGCTTGTTTCCAAGACTATGGGCATTGATACTCATTGCCCTCCATTTAATGGTGGCTTTATCCTTTTTGACCCCATCCCTGCTTTTATTGCCCTTGTCTATTTTTCCATTTACCCCTGTCCTGCCCTCTGTCAAGCTCTGCATCTCAGTGTTTACCCTACTCCCTGCCAGGTTTTGTGGGGGGAGGCTTGAACTTTCCTGTTTCCTATCAGCACCTCCCCCTTGGCTAGTTTAAAAGCTTGCCAAGGAAGCCTTTAAACCTGTCACTTATGAGCTTGTTTCCCTTCCCGGACAGATGCAGACCATCATGCCAGTATAGACCTTCATCTCTCAAGGTGGAGCCCCAGTCCCAAATGAAGCCAAAGCCCTGTGCTCTGCACCAGTTTTGCTACCATTCATTAAACTGCATGGTGCGCAGTACTCTAGCCTCACCCCTGCCATAGACTGGCAGCACTTCTGAGAAGGTTACTATGCTTTCTACCTGTCTGAGGCCCCTCCCCATCTCCACAAATTCATCCTGCACTGCACTGATCTCATGCCTAGCTAGGTCATTTGTCCTGAGGTGGACAATGATATCTAGTTCCCTCTCCTGTAATGCTGCTTCCATAATCCTGAGGATATGCTTCCTGTCCCTCCAAGCCATGGCACCAGGCAGGCACCTTACTTCCCTCTCCTCTCCCTTCCCCAGGTCTACACCCCTAACAATTGAGTTCCCTATCAGAAGCTGTTTCTTTCCCCTGTGGTGTCCCTTGCCCCTCTTTTGTGGGTCTCCCTTGTGGATGTCCCCAGCATTCCTTCTTGGTCTCCACTGAGGGTGTCATCATAGAGGAACCTTGATTTGCCAGACTGCCATATGATTTGTGTAGAGGTACAACTCAGGGGCTGTTCCTCTGTTCCACCACCCTCACCCTCCCAGAATCTACTGTGGTCCATCTGCTCTTCACACATGGTAACCTCTGAGGCAGTGGTTGTGGAACTGGTGCTCTTTGGGTGGGGGAGGCCTCCTTAGTCCTTGCCAGTTCAGCCTGGAGGTGGGCAACCTCCTCCCTCAGAGCTGACAGTTGTCTGCAAATAGGGCAGCAATGCAGGTTCCAGAATGCCTCCTGGAAAACTGCTGCCCCACAGCCAGTGCATTGTACCACTCCCCACATGTCCCTCTCCCTTATAATATACAATATGTAATATATAAAATATATTTTTTTGGGTGTGTACTTACCCTTTATGCACTATGCTGGGTTATTAAGAATATGACAGTTCTGCCCCAAGACCTGTTGAGGAAGTGATGTTAGAACCTTGGCTATAAAGGAAATGCCTCATCTGGGGTGGGCGGGTGAGGGAAGGGTGGGTGGGTAGGCCAACCACTGGTGACTGTTAGAAACAATCAAATACACCACTGCTCCACCATCCTGGTGAGCACTGCCCTTTATAGTAAGTCAACCAACACCACAATTTACTAGACCACTGCTCCTACACAAACCCCTCTACTGAGTCCAGGGATAAAAATGAACTCACTGCTCAGCCAGCAGGACACTTCTAAAATGTTGCACAAATATCCTTCCAAATCCTAGGTGTCTAGCACAGGAATCAAGCAACTTTAGTTGTATTTCACCCCCTCTGGTTATAAAATTACTACACTTTAATGGAATCCTGCAATTCTCTTCTTAATGCCAATAAAAAAAAATGAAACTTTCTGTAGAAAGTGTAGCTTACCTTCTTAACAAGTTCCCAACAATATTATGTTCCTCAGATGTGTTCTAGTTTGTTCTCTGAAGTATAGCACGTTTCTAAGCTTCCAACAGAAGCAGGCAAGTGTTTTCTGACTGGCTTCTAACTGTGTAGTTTTCCTAAGACAGCTCACTGATAAAAGCCCCACCCAGAATCAATTGATTGACTAGTGACACCTGTGATGTTAGCAGGCCTTTCAGTGAAGACACTTTGCTATGTCTGCTTCTAATACACAAACCGTTATCTGAAACCAGGGATAAACTCACTGCTCAGCCAGCAAGACACTTCTAAAATGTTGCACAAATATCCTTCCAAATCCTAGGTCTCTAGCACAGGAATCAAGCAACTTCAGTTGTATTTCACCCCCTCTGGTTATAAAATACTACACTTTAATGGAATCCTGCAATTCTCTTCTTAATGCCAATAAGAAAAAAATAAACTATCTGTAGAAAGCATAGCTTACATTCCTAACAAGTCCCCAACAATATTATGTTTTACCAGGTTCCCAGTTCCTCCGATGCATTCTAGTTTGTTCTCTGCAGTATAGCAAGTTTCTCAGCTTCTGACAGAATTAGGCAAGTCTTTTCTGACTGGCTTCCCACTGTGTAGTTTTCCTAAGACAGCTCAGTGATAAAAGCCCCACCCAGAATCAATTGATTGAGTAGTGACACCTGTGATGTAAGCAGGCCTTTCAGTGAAGACACTTTGCTATGTTTGCTTCTAATACGCAAACCCTTATCTAAAACCAGGGATAAACTCACTGCTCAGCCAGCAGGACACTTCTAAAATGTTGCACAAATATCCTTCCAAATCCTAGGTCTCTAGCACAGGAATCAAGCAGCTTCAGTTGTATTTCACCCCCTCTGGTTATAAAATTACTACACTTTAACAGAATCCTGCAATTCTCTTCTTAATGGCAATAAGAAAAAATGAAATTTTCTTTAGAAAACGTAGCTTACATTCCTAACAAGTCCCCAACAATATTATGTTTTACCAGGTTCCCAGTTCCTCAAATGCATTCTAGTTTGTTCTCTGCAGTATAGCAAGTTTCTCAGCTTCCAACAGAAGCAGGCAAGTCTTTTCTGACTCTAACGTAGTATCTCTCTTCTGCTCTATTTTAACTGTCTGTTTCTGTGCGTAGATCTTTTTTTCTGCTGCTTGCATCTATCACTGCCCAAGTCCCAACTACTCCAGTGCACAGTGAGTGGTGCATGCTATGTGTTAGTTTATGGTTATTCATTTCATTTCTGATTCCATACTTTTCATTGAGGGACTCAGGCTAATTCAGCTTTATTGGCTTTGGTGTCTCTGTGGTGCTTCTGCTTAACCCTACACTGCATCCCCTTGTCATCTTTGCTGCTCTATTGCTACGCAGCTATAGAAGGCTGCCAGTTCAGAGTCACTTGCTGCCCACCACCAAGGCTTTTTACTTACATTGAACCTTCAGACATTAGCGGCTTGCATAGATGTGCCGGACGCAGGTCACAAAGCGAATTCTATACAATGTTTTGCGTGCATGAAAGCTTCTTTTTTCTTGCCGTTATGTTTGTTTCTTCATGTGAAGGAGAAGTGCCATTTTGCAGTGGGCAGTGGTAGGCTGGCAGCCCTAAATCCTTTTACTCCAAGGTCTCAGGGTCATGCACAGGTGAGCATGGCATACACAACAAACCAGTATGATGTTAAATTCAAGACTGATGTTGAGCAATTGGAATAAGAGTGATGTCAAAACAGAGAATGTCAACCTGGCACTGTGCTAATAATAGCTACTGTATATGTAGAGTGGCAGTATAGCCTAGAGGTTAGAGTAACGAGCTGTGAAAGAGCTTGGTACATCCAGCAGACCAGCCCTTTGTTTGATTCTCACAACTTTCTCACAACCTCCACTTGCATAATGTGTGACTCGGAGCTAGTCACTTAACCATACAGTGCTCCCAGGTCACCCCTGAAAACAGGCATTGGGCCTAGAAAGTCTTACCCGATTACGATTGTTGTGTACCGGGAAGGGGTTGTGTACATTAGTTTGGTAAGTAGCTGCCAAACTGGCTGTGTGGTGTGGCAGTTAAGGCAACCTTCTTTTGGAGTGGACAACCTGGATTCAAACCCTCTGTAGGCATACTTATTTTTTTTTTGGACATGTATAATGTAAGTAATTTTTTATATGTGTCCCATTATTCAGCCCTCATAATATTATTCCTGCTGTCTGTAGGGTCCGCCCCCCTGTTTCCCCCTGCTGACATGTGTGTTCACCTATGTAACCCCCTCCAGAGTTTGCCCGCTTTCTCAGTATCAACCCCCCAGAGTCGATTATATTAAGTTTGGAGGTTGCGAGGGGTAATGCCCCCCACAAAGGGGAGTGGTGAGGTCATAGCCCCCTGCATAAACAAACAGTAGCCTTTTCAGTATTTGTAAACTATAGCAACAATGGCTATTCCTGTTGGAGGCTATAGTGCACATCACCATTTTCAGTTTTTGGTGATGTGCACTTGCTGACTTGTAAGTCGCTGTTCCATGTTCACTTTTATGACATGGAACCCAACAAACCCTCTATGACAAATATCGTTTTTGTTATTTGTTTTTCAAAATGTATAACAATGTCAGCTGACAATGGCACTGGCAGGCTACCAGACCAGAGCCACTTGCTGCCCTCTGAGCCCTGTTTCTGGCCAAGTACACTCCCTCCTTTCTTTACAGAGAAACACAGACACACACACACATAAACACACACACACATACACACATACACACACACACGCACACACACACACACACACACAGAGATGCAGCCAAATTCATGGACAGATATTTCTTGATATTTCTGAGATCTTGTTACAGAAAGTCCCTGACTGCCTGCAGTATTTGTAAAGGACTACCAAAGAGAATAACTTTGGAAACTTAGAGGAATATCTAGAAATATCTGAACACATCTTTATTCGCAGCTGTAAAGAGACAAACATACACACACACACACACACACACACACAGAGTTGCAGGCAAATATATGGACAAATATTTCCTGAAATTTCTATGATCTTATTACAGAAAGTCCCCACCTGCCTGCAGTATCAGTAAAGGGCCACCAGAGAGAATCACTTTGGAAATTTAGAGGAATATCTGAAAATATCTGAACAAGTCTTTGGTCGCAGCTGTAAACACACACACACACACACACACACACACACATATGCACGCATGCACACATGCATGCACACACACACACACACATGCACACATGCACGCACACACACACACACACACACACACACACACATATGCATGCACACACACACTTTCAATGTTGCTATATTATATAGCAGAAAACAAGGTCTGCAGCATTTTATTATTAGGATATTTTTTCAGTCTCTTTTTTCTGTCAAAACCCTACTGTAAGTAACAAAGTTATTAATAACAGAGAACTCTATCTAGTTACTGTTCAATACCTTGCCTGCTGTGGAAGTGAGCTCTTTCACTGCAGATGACTGTCAAGGTGACAACAACATGAGAATGCGTGCCATGTGGCTGACTCTCTGGCAGACTGGCAATCATATGATCTCAAATTAGGGTGCAAATTGTGGTTTCTTTGTTTGTCTTCTTGACTGGTTTAACTGGGCTATACAGTTTGAAACCCAAAATGTGAATATTAGTCTAATAGTTTAGGACAGTCTGTGAGGAACTGAACACCTTTGGCTCAATTCTCAAAGAGCCCATAGACTGACACAAGCTGCAGCAAAAGGAAACTTGTGTCAAGGCCTAGTGCACCAGGGTACCAGAGCCTGATTCTTTACTGGGTAGTGCCATGGCGGCAAAGTCCAGCAGCTTGCAGAAACCATGGCAGTGATCCTAACAGATAGTGCATCTGCATGGTGTGCCACAAGCTACTGGGTGGCCATGTGTCAGTCCCAGGTGGCTAGCAGAACCCCCCAGCCCCAATCTGCCTGTAATGTAAAATGTTATAATAAAAAAATCCCTGGTGATCTAGTGCCCCCTCCCCATTCTAGCCGAAATGTAAAATGTTAGAATAAATAATTCTCTGGTGATCTAGTTGTTCCCCTGCCCCCGACTGATCTACCTATAATGTAAAATGTTAGAATAAATATTTCCCATGTGATCTATTACCCCGCCCTGATTGGCCCTTAATGTAATATGTTAGAATAAATATTTCCTTCTTGGTCTAGTGGACCCCCCTCCTAAGCCCCAGTCTCCATTTATGGACTATATTAAATCATCCTTGGTGATCTAGTGGACCACCCAAAAAGCCCCGATCCCCCTTTATATACTATTACCACATCCCTGGTGGTCTAGTGGAACCCAATCCCCCACCTTGGCAAGCAGTGACCCACCACCCCGCTCTCCCATCCTGAAATGAAGCCAGTCACTGGCACAGCCCACCACTCACCACCACAGCCAGCTGCCAACTGAGCACTCAATGACCATGTACTGTATACTGTACCTGCTCAGTGAGTGACAACTGATCTGTCAGTCAATGAGTGCACACTGAAGACAGTATGTGGTCATTAAGATCTCAGTCAGAGACTGGCTGTGCTGGTGGGCAGTGGGTTGTGCCAGTCACTGACTCTGTTTTTGGATAGGGGAGTGGGGTGGTGGGGCACTGCCTGATGGGGTGGGGAGTGGGTGTCCACTAGACCACCGTGGATTAGGTAATTGTACATAACAAGGGAGCAGGGCTTGGGGGGATCCACTAGATCACTAGGGCTGATTTATGATATTCCATAAATGGAGATTATGGCTTGGGAGGGGGGTCCACTAGCTCACCATGAAAATATTTATTCTAACATATTACATTGCAGGCAAATCAGGCCAGAGGGCGGGGCACTAGATAACCAGGTAAATATTCTAACATATTACTTTACTGATCGATCGGGGTTGGGGGGATACTAAATCACAAGGGAAATATTTATTCTAACATGTTATCTTATGGGATGATCAAGGGGGACCACTAGATAACCATTGAAATATTTATACTAACGTATTCCATTACGGGATGGGAAGGGGGACCATGGCACATTGCCCGTGAATTGTTCAACTACACCAGCCCTGGCAAGACCAATGGTACTTAGACATTTGTGCTCTGGGAGAGTTTTGAGATTCCTGATACAGTGGATTGGACAGCCTGCAACTGCCACAAGCCCCAAGCACCACGCCACAGCCAATTTTGTGGTGCACAGGCAGATCAAGCCCTGTTTGGTTCAGGCAGATTGCAGTTGAAGCAGGCTGCTTTTGAGAATCACTCTTGGTGCATCTTTTGGCACAAGGGGAACTTTGTGCCATTCTTTGTGGTGCATGCCTCTTGTGCCATGCCAGGAGCATTATGAATTGTGCCAGTCATGTACACAGTACAGCAGGCTTGCACCCTGTGCTATACATATGATGCACTTGCCAAGCCTTGTCATATGGCAGCTGACCAAGGACATGTGAGGAGAGCTGCGCCTGTTGCCATATCCATAAGCAGCACAGAGGCTTTCCAGGCATGGAGCTGAGCAGGGCAGAGTGATGGTACCTACTGTCTGTTGTGGGGGCTGCTAGATACCAGGGACTATTGTAGTGTTTCAGTAATGGTCATTGGGGGTGAGGAGTACTACAGGACATCAGTGCATTTTGAATGTTCTCTCACTTACAGTACAACTGAGTTGTCTTTGGACAACAATGCAAGCAACATTGGGACTTTTGTATGTGGACTGGGGTTGGGGATCATACATCAAGGGGGAGGGGCCATCGGCCACCAGTTGTCAGCATGATTGGATGGGGATAGGGATCAGAGCAGGGAGGGGATCTTTGAGCAAAGGATTTTGTCTGTCATAACAGGGCTGGTGACCAGTGGGGGACATTAGCCAAAAGGGAACTGTCCATGACTTACAGGGCCAGTGGTCAAAAGGTGGGTGGGCCATTAGACACCAGGGACACATTGTTGGATTACAGAACCAGCAGTCAGAAGGAGGCAGGACCACTAAGGACAAAGGATTACCTATTGAGTGTATCCCATGATAAGGCGCTCACTATTGAGTGCTCACAAAAAGGATGACTCAATAGCGGCGCCTGTTCAGAGGGCTATTAGATGGGGGGGCAACTGCTGGTATAGCAACATCCTGTCTCTATATGTACATGTGCGTGGGGGAAGAGCGAGTATGATGGAAGGGAAGGGAGGGTTTGTGTAGTGTGGTGTGGTGTGGCAGTGGGCTGATGAGTTGGTCCCATGTCATGGTGGGTGGGTCGCAGGCCACAGCTGCCAGGGTTCAGGGTTTGGGTCCGGGCAGGCATACATTTTGTTGTGCCAGGCCCAAATTATTTTTTTTGACTTTGCAACCCTCTGATATGCAGTCCCCTGGAGTTGAGAATCCTTTAGTACAGGGGTGCTGGGGGGGGCAGCTGCCTGGTGGGTTTGGCGGTGCAGGCCACCATATAAACAAAAAGAAGCAAGTCCATGGCACCCTTTTACCATCAGCAAAATTTATTTTCATCTATGTACATGTGCCATAATGGTGATCGCCTTTGTGCAATCGCCATTATCACATAAATCACCTATTGGCATGCCAGGCCAGAGATCAGAGGGGTCCGGGACCACAAAGCACCAGATATTCCTTATTGATATGCTGGGTATGGGATCAGTGGGACTGGGGACCAACAGCGATCAGGGACATCCTGCACTCAACGGGATATGGTAGTGGGGATCAGGGCAGTGCTGCACAAATCTGACACCAGTACCCAGGCAAATGTGCCAAGAATGGTCATATAGATGGCCCCTTAGCACCTTGCATCCCCAATGGGCTCATTCGTATGGGTCCCCTTGAATATTGCTCCTAGCACTCTGGCATTATTGGGTCTGGAGCCACTATTCCCTGCATACTGGGTTCCATGTCGAGGTAATGCTGCTTGACTTAGCACTGGACCAACATGCCCCTGTATTCAGTTGAATAGCACCGGAGTGCTATGGAACTGAGTATAGCATGCTTGACTTAGCACTGTACCATCATGCCCCTTTATTCAGCCTAACAGCACTGGAGCACTATGTGACTAAGAATAACATCTTTGGACTCCTGGACAGGGGCAAAGTACAGTGCACCACTTTGCGCCCCACTTTGCCCTTTTTTGAATATCAGATCCCTGCTGTATACTGTAGTTTAAAGTGAATCTGAGTTAAAAAAAATGCCTTTACCGAATACAGGGGCTTTACAAAACATGTAACAGAACTAAATGAGAGTAAAACTTCCGCTGGCTTGTGCAGGTATGCATCATCAAATCCCATGATGCCTTGCATGAATAGGGTCATAACCTTTACAATGGAGACAAACAGATTTTCATACCATGGCAAAGCAGAGTGAAGCAACCTCATTTATTTTTTACTTAGTATAAAATTAGGAGCAACAGAGGGAATCATTGTTCATACCTGCAATCTACGCAGGTATACAGAAGATATATTAAGGAGTGTTTCCCTTTAAACACTTTCCATCTACGTGTATATTCCCAGGCAAGGAGTTTTTGCATAGGGGGATAAGAAACTTATCATAGCAACATGGTGAATAACTAGCTTTCGTGGGATTCAAGCTTTGGTCTGCAGGTTTATAGATCTGTGTGCTTACCACTAATCCAAACTGTTTCAGCAACAATCCTCTGCCTTATCACTCTACATGTCCTAACCTGCCCTGCTCGATCAGGTCATTAACCCCATAATAAAAAAAAAACTTTTGCTTCATGCTGGTTTTCCCAGTTACATCTTTTACTCCTCCTGAATCAGACCATGGATGCCCTATTGAGACAGTCTAATGTCTAACTATAAAATGATCCTAGTTCTGGAGTGGAAAACATTGTCAATCCTTGGCTGTTTCAGTGATACTGTGGCAGTTCAATATCGTGCTATCATGGGCATCAGAGTTCACATGTGATCCCTGCAATCTCATGCTGGCACTGCCTAGCTAATGAAGGAATGACATGGTTATCAGCTGTGACTGTAGCCATTCACCAGCTTCCCTGGATGGAGAAAAGTGATGTGTGAGGTGGCAGCCAGATAAGAAATTAATCCTAGAAAATGGGCTTAAAAATCTAAGAAATCCAATTGGCTGGCAGGTGTACATTAACTAGCAGTGAGAGCCCTCTGAATAACAAGTACCACCATATAGTGTCCCTTCACCCACTAAAATATTCTAGTGCCCACCCTTCTTTCTGATTGTGCAAAACCACCCAAATTTAATTTCAAATCAGCGACAATTTTTTTCTATTACTTAGCAAGAGATACTGCCCCAAATGTAATGTACTTCAGTACAAGTTGCCTCATGATACTTGTACACAACATCAGCTCAACTTATTTTATTTTTTTAATGTAATGTTGATACCCCAAGTCTGTGACAACTTACTGCAGTACCCTCATTCCTCCTGCACCAGCCACCTGCTCACCATCAAAAACTAAACTTCCAGTTGGCACAGCTACAGGGCTGAAGTTTAACTGTCCATATTTGTCAAACAAAAACTAAAAACACCACAGTATTTTATCTACAGTCGGGGACAAAAACAAATCATTGTTTCCCCAACAGTGCTCAATTTAAACAGGAGCTGTCTCCTCCTCACCGTGATCTCACGCTGCATTCACCACATGCTGCCCACATGCTCTGTTGCTTAGCAAGCAGCTCCTGCTCCATTACTGTCTCCGTTCTGTCACACCATTATCATACCTCCACCGAGCCACTCACTCCCCTCTCATATTCTAACAATAACCATTTTTTTTTATTTACAAAGCTTTCCAAAGACTATTTTGTGCAGGGGAGAGGGGAATCAAAGTTAATAACAAGGTGTAGCACTAGCGCTATCAGAAAAATACCATGTAATCCAATGCAAGAAAAAAAGCATCTCATAAACCACAGCATCCTCTAGTGCAACTGCTGGCAAAGTAAACCATTAATTGGACTATTTTACAGAACTTACAATTTCTGCTCATTTTTATATATTTTACTCTGTTTTTCCTAATGAAATCACTATTAAAAAAATAATAATGGATTTTTTAATTTATTTTCATTTAGTTTTTGTTGACTGGGTAAGTGCACTAGACAAATTCTGCCTATTTTCAGGCACGACCTGGGAGAGGGAGATACAGATGAATACCAGCTGACCTTGAACCAGATTAAGCTGTAAGCCCATTTCCTAAGAGAAATGAATGAGAGTCATAAGCCTGTCAGCTTTAATTATGAATGTTTGTTCCTTACAAGTTTTTAGGTGAGCAATTCATTTATCTTCATGCAATTTAATAGAGTGTATTTCTTTCTTTCTTTGTTTGTTTGTTTGTTTGTTTCTTTCTTTCTTTCTTTCTTTCTTTCTTTCTTTTTCTTTCTTTCTTTCTTTCTTTCCTACTATATTATAGCAGCCACCTGTAACATAAGTGAAAGACTGAATATGTAATTTGTATGATATTTATTAGTATTATGAGTATTATTTTTAGGTGTTGTATTGTTCATTCTGTCATTGCCATTATTATGACTACTATTATAACTTTAATTCAAAACACTTTAGGCTTGATATGGTTACATACCAAGATGTATTAGCCATGGTTTTTGCAATTGAAGAGATTAACAGAAACCAACTATTGCTGCCAAACCTCACACTTGGCTTTAAGATCTATGACTCGTGCTATACAGAGGCTCGTTCAATTGAGGCTACTTTGAGACTGTTGTCTGGACAGAATAGGTTGGTCCCAAACTACAACTGTAAACAAAAAACAGTTTTATCTGCCATTATTGGAGACTGGCCATCTTCAACCTCACTTCCCATTGCAAGAATACTGGGAATATACAGGTTTCCACAGGTATGGAAATAGTTATTTACTTTATTTATTAATATACTTAATCCAGGAGAAGCACACAGAGCTAAATATAAATTTGGTGTATAGGTATGTAATGGAGGAGGGAAAATTGAGATAGTACATATCAAAAATACAGATAGTAGTACATAAGAAAGCAGCTATATACACATATTGTATGCGCATTACACAGTAGATACAATAGCAGCCAACTGAAGGTGTGATCATAAGGTGCAGCCATATAATTGTAGAGTGCAAGTATGCCATTGTAGAACAAATACACATATAAGTACATAATAATTACAGTACTACTGATTATTTTTATTCTAATTATTACACAAAGCAAGAGATTGTAGAGCCCAGTATTCCAGGGGTAACCTACCCAGCAAAAACACTGGTTTGAAACATAAAAGGGAACTCTAGGTAAATTAACTCTAACCGTAAATAGAAGAACCCAGGCTCATATATATTCCAGAACTGAAGCTTATGACACCTTTATAACTGTGCAACAAATGTTTAATTATTTATAAAAGCTTTTATTTAAAGGCAGTAGGAAGCAGAGCAGTAATACTTTTCAGCATTTCACACATCCAAGAGCTTTTGTCAAGAGTGTCAAGAATGGTTTTAGTCCAGCTCTCATTTTGCTGAAAAAAGCATACTGTATACTGTATGTAGTGAATGTGTCTGGTGGCAAAACAGATGCCAGGGATGGTGTTATATCAGGTTGGAGGCAGTAGCAGTACATTAGAGAGAGTGAGAGAGAGGGTATTATTTAGTCAATAATCACATATGCAATTTAATATATCCTGGAATGTGGACAACAAAGGCTACATATTCAACATCAGATGAATGCACTGTTAGCCATTAGTGGTGCATGTGAAATACAGCATGGACTGTCTTAAGGCCATATTCAAAAAGGCAACATGCTGTTACTGGGGTTCACTGACTGTCAAAATATGTGCCTGTGGTAGTGCAGTACATGGTGACTATTCTTTAGTGATCACACATGCCCCTTCTGAAGAAATAGGGCCCACAGGAGTGAATGAAGATAGTGCATACCAGATGCAATAGCACCATTGCACCTGGTAGCCACAATCAGCTACCAGCATGCTAATATGTCCATATGGCATGTAATGCACTAAGGGCCATTTTCATGCCATTATTGGTTAATTAGTGTCTCCACACAATACTACTATACATGACTGGGTTGTGCAGAACTGTGACAGCCCCCACCCCATGATTGCTAGACAGATGTCCAAAAAATGATGACTGTATCATCTTCCTGTCATCTAGCAGTCCCACAAACCCCAACCATCAGTTACCTGATCCCAAAATTGTTAAGTAATCAGATATCTGGCAGGGAAAGGGTGCCAGAATATCTAGAGGTCAGTGGGCTGCTGGACAATATGCAACTTGGGTTCACAAAAGGAAAGTCATGCCAGTCCAATGTAATTGAGTTCTTTGACTGGGTGACACAGGTAATAGACCGGTGTGGTGGTGGACATGGCTTATTTGGATTTCAGCAAAGCCCTCAACACCATACCCCACAGAAATCTGGTCAACAAGCTGGAAAGTATAGGGGTGGGGGGACAAACTAGCTAGATGAATAGAAAACTGCTTGGCAGACAGAAGCCAGAGGGTAGTGGTGAATGGGGATCACTCTACAACAGGGCAGGTGACCAGCAGGATCCCCCAGTGGTCAGTGCTGGGCCCACTCCTTTTCATTATCTACACAAGCGATATAGAGGATGGTCTGAAGGGTCATGTGGTCCTTTCTGTGGATGATACAAAATTCTGTAATAGAGTAGACTGCGTGGGTGTTGAAGACATGAGACAGGACCTGAGGACACTGAAGGGGTGGGTGGAGACCTGGCAACTAAAATTCAATATTAAGAAGTGTGCAGTTATGCACATTGGGCACAGAAACCTGAGGGCAGGATACACACTTGGGAGAGGAGGAGGTCAGGAGAGAATCTGGGGATAGCAGTCTTCAGTGACCTCAAGTTGGGAAATCAGTGTACCAGGGCGGTAGGGAGGGTGTATGGTGTGCTGGCAAGTATAAGGAGGGGGATCACAAGCAGAAGGGGGGAGATCCTGATGCACTTATACCAAGCCATGGTGAGAGCTCACTTCGAGTATGGAGTCCAATTCTGGAAGCCATATCGGTGAAAAGACATAGACTTGATTGAAAGAGTTCAGAGAAGAGTAAACAAGATCATGCAAGGGATGAAGGGCAAACTATACAACCAGAGATGCAGGGAAATGAGGCTCTTTGCACTGGAGACTAGAAGGGAGAGAGGGGACATGATAGAGACCTTTAAATGCATTACAAGGATAAACAAAGTGAACCCAGGGCAATTATTTCATAAGAAGGAAGGCACCATAACAAGGGGCATGGTCTGAGACTACAAGGGGGGAAGTGACAGGAGCAATGTGAGAGGTTGCTTCTTCACTGAGAGGGTGGTGGAGGCCTGGGACAGGCTTCCAGAGCAGGTTGTGGGGGTTGAGATTGTGAGGAATTTCAAGAGGGCATGGGACAGGCACAAGGAGCTACAGGGAGGTGGGATAGGTGCTTTAGGAGGGGGGGAAGATTGGGGGTATAAGGGACAGACTAGATGGGCCAAAAGCTCCTTTCCTGCTGTCAAGTTCTATGAGTCTATGATCTAGTAGTCCTCTACCACTCAGTCATCAGTTAGATGCCCTAAAAAGGATAATTAATCTGATTCTGGTATCTTGTGATGTGTATGAAAATTAGGTTAAGATGCAAAACATTAAATATTATTTTTAAATTAGTCAATAAGTATTCTGAGTTTACAGTTTTATTTTAAGATTATTTATCATTCTATGGCAAAAGTATTATGATAAAGGGAATCCTGTGTAAACATGCCAAAGGACAAAGAAACATAGACTTTGACGGCAGATAAGGACCACTTGGCCCACCTAGTCACCCATTTCCTTACCTCGAAGATAAGCTGCAAATCCTATTTAACCAACAGCCTATTTCTTCCTACCCACCACAAAAATTGCCTTATGTCTGTCCCATGCATTCTTGAATTCTCTCAGTTTTAGACCCCACAACCTCCTCAGAAAGGCTGTTCCATGCATTCACCACCCTCTCTGTGAAAAAATACTTCCTCACATTGCCCCTGAGCTGTCCCCCCTCTATCTTCAGACTGTGTCCCCTTGTTCTTCCACATCTCTTTTTTTGAAAGATGCTACCCTCTTGGACTTTGTTGATTTCACTGAAGTACTTAAACGTTTCTATCATGTCCCGCCCCCTCCTTTCCTCAAGGGTATACATATTAAGCTCCTTTAGTCTCTCCTCGTATGGCTTCTCTTGCAGATCCAGCACCATTTTAGTTGCCCTCCTCTGAACTGCCTTCATCCTGTCTATGTTCTTGCAGAGATGGGGTCTCCAGAACTGAACGCAGTGCTCCAGATGGGGTCTCACCAACTGTCTGTACAGGGAGATAATAACTTCCTGTTTTCTGCTGGTGATACCTCTCCCTATACATCCCAGTATCCCCCCAACCCTCCCTACCGCCTTTTCACATTGCTTGCCAACCTTAAGGTCATCTGATATGATTAACCCCAGGTCCCTTTCCATTTCTGTTGTTGTTACTACCTCCCCCCCCTATTGTGTAATCTTTCCCTGGGTTTTTGTTTCCCAGGTGCATTACTTTGCACTTCTTTCCATTGAATCTAAGTTGCCATATGTCTGACCATTCCTCCAACCTTCTCATCCTTTTGACGCCACCTTGTGTATCAACCCTTTTGCATGGGCTAACTGTATCTGCAAGATGGCTATTTTGGACTGAAGCTATAGGAGAAGAATGCAGTTTAAGACATGTACAGTCATGGCTATGTGAGGAAGGAAAGACTTGACCAAAACAAGAATATTTAGGCAAATACGTCCTCTATCCTTTTAACTTGGTGTTTTTCCTCAAGGATTTGTAGCACAGATGCATATGTTCCAATATCAAATGTTGTAAGTCTGCATTCCTGTTATATGCATGCAAACCTTACCAACAAAGGGGTCTCATGCCATTTCAAGAGTGCAAAGACTTAAAAAACAGAAGAAAACCTTCAACCATATCATGAATAGCTGCTGGACATATCAAATAAAAGTTCTTATTCAGTGTGCATTTTCCTTATAAACACAGGCAGGTAAGTAACACAACTTTCTTGAGACATTTATGATGTGGCTACAGAAAGGAATGAAAGTATTTTTTGGACACTCTCTAAAAATGCCATTAGAAACAAGTGGTCCCAGATCACTAAACCTTTGCTGTGGATCTTGAACAGTAAAATTTAGACTGATAACCAATGTCAGTTAACAGCACATGCTTCATGGAAGACAGAAAAATAACTGAACCTGTGGGCCAGAAATTTAACAGCAAAATACATCCATGCTTCCCAGTTAAGACTGCAGATAAAGATGTTTCATGCCAGATGACACATTTAAGTATTTACTTAATTCAATGGGCTTATGCAACTCAGTGAAGCATAGAAACACAGAGTCTGAAACACAGAAACAACTTCTGTCTAGTGTGTAGATATTCTTGTGCAACTGCTGATAAACTTTAACCATTTGCACTCTCTATTCCATGGAGAATAACCACCTTGTTGGGGTTCTGAGAGCAAGGAACCCTCGAGAAGGGTTTCACCACTAGAGGTGCTGTGGGAAGGATCCCCTTAGCCTAAAGGTACCTTAGAAAGAAACTCCTGAGGAGGGAGGTGTTCCACTGGAGGAGAAGGAAAGGATGGTGCAGAAATGAAAAACTTCTTCTGAGTGAGGCTGGAATGAACTGACTTATATAGTTCAGAAAGGAGGTGTGGTTGGTTGCTCCAGCTCATTGAACTGCAGACATAGCTTTTCAATTCAATGGGCTTATGCAACTTGGAGTGTAGATATGTTTGTGCAACTGTTGATAACCTTTGGCCATTCACCATCTCTTTTCCACAGGAAACTACCATCCTGTCAGGGTACCAAATGCAAGGAATCCTGAAGGAGGGTTTTACCCATAGTGATGTTGCAGGAAGGATTCCCTTAGGCTAATGGTACCTTACAAAGAAGCCCCAAAAAGAAGGTAATGAGCAGCAAGCATTGATCCTGGTGGCTGAGGAGCACAGATTGATGCAACCAGTGATGATTATAGAGCAAACACAGACTTGAGATGCAACGCTAAAGATATCAAAACAGAAGCTAGGCAGCATGACTTCCAAGGAAAGAGGAAATGACGAAGAAGGAGACCCACCATCCAACTCCTTCCAACAGTGGAAATCTACCTAATAAACTAATAGAAATACACTACAATATGGACTACCTAGCTTTTATGACCTTTGGCTTAAAAGAAGGGAAAACAACTCTTGAAGAGGAAACTTCTGGGGATACAAAGCCTAGGTCTCCTTCCCTCCAGGCTTGGGATTTATTTAGTGATGGCTCGGCTACTGCGATTTAGAGACCAAATACAGGGGAAAACAATTTGAAGGAAGGCTGTCACTCCATCCCTCTAATGGGAATGACATGGGGGGGTGTGAGCAAACTCTGCAGCAAAGGAGATTCCCACTTAGGAGACCTTCACCCCAAGGTGGAAGGAGGAGACCAACAACTGCTGAAAGGCACTTTCCCAGCTGCAACGAGGCAGGCCTAAAGACAAATCTGAGCATTTGAGAGGTAGAAAAAGGAAGACATGGAGACCAGGTGAACCATGGGTGGTTGTGGGGAAAATAGCTTTCAAAGATGCTGCTGACTCAGTTGCGCAGCTAAAGGAGTCCCCTTGGGCTTGAGGGCCCCACCATTCTGTAGCAAAAGTCTTAAATCCTACATCAAGAGGTGCCACCAGTATGTCTGCAAGGCTAAAAGTCAACCCAAAGTGAGGACATTCCCACCAGGGGGATGGGTGAGAAGGACCCACCTTGAGATTCATATGTTCAAGATGCGGACTGCATGGGTGCAGAGTGAGACCGTCAGCTGCAGGTTGAGCCCTGAACCATATTATGGTGTGGGTGTGGTTTGTATCCATCACATGAGGAATAGTTGGAGGGTACCATACACAGGAGACTTGCAAGTAGGCCTGGATGATGAAACAATATGAGTAGACAAGGCCTTCATGTAGGTCAAGTTTGTATGCTGATACTTTCACATAGAAGCAAATAATGTGCGGACAAATTTGATTGGCTTACATTCGAAACTCCCACTTAGGTCCAAGGTAAACTTAAGCAGTGGCTGAATAGCTGATTTTATCAAAATACAGCAATAGTTGGAGGCTGCAGCAGAGCCTGGAGACCGTGGTACATGGGAAAAACAAATGCACTGTAGGTAGGTTGAATGCTGAATGAGACACTGAATGGCAACTAGAAAAGGGAATGAGATTGAACAATATGGCCCAGATATTCAAAAGGGTTGCACCATGTGCAATAGGGTTGCTCCAGCGCAAGTCCGAAAATACGCCATTCTGCGATATTCAGCGGAAGGCAGATGTGCCCCCAAATCACACTGAGCAAGAGCTCAATGATAATGAATGCATGCGCAACTGAAGGGGGAGGAACCATGCATAAATGGTGTAGTGCGATATTCAACAACATGCGCCATGCACAATAGGGGAGCAAGCGGAAGTTGCACGATAGCAGAAATGAGCCAAAATAAAAAGGAACAAGGGAGAGGCGCAAGAATGCTATGGGGAAGGCACATGTGGCTGAACTATAGCCAGACACACAGGGCAGGACAGACACACAGGGCGGACAGAGAAAGGGCACCCTGAGCCCACAGGCACAGGGAAGGTGTGGGGAGCCACAGCCAAACCACAGTGCAGAGAGAGGAAGTGCCACACAGCACTGAGGCCAACAGAGGAAGGTGTTCCCGGTGCAGGAGAAGTAGCAGCCAGGACAGCGGGGGGAACACAGAAACAGCAGCTGGGGGGGAACACAAGCCAGGGACATGGCCAGTGCCATGATCCAGATGGAGGCAGTAATGAGGGGGGTGAGAAGGCAGGCAGCAGGGGGCGCATCCGTGGAAGGGCCCATTGGCGGTATGCCCCCAACAGGCAGTAGTGATCCCGCACCAGCTTCGAGCTGTACACTGATACTGAGATCTTGGGCCGGTACCACCTGAATCAGGAAATTCTGAGGCCTCTCTGTGAGCTGTGCAGTGATGTGATGCAGGCACCCACACGATGGAGCCATGCTCTGTCAGTGGAGACAAAAGTGACAGCTTGCATGTGCCTGCTCACCATGGGTGCCTTCCAGAGACCAACAGGGGACACCACAGACATAGCCCAGTCGGCCGCGTCATGCCACCTCACCCAATTCCTCAGTGCACTGCTGCCACATGCTGTGGAGTACATCCATTTCCCCAGCACACCAGCGGAACGCACAGCAAACATACAGGAGTTCCACAGGGTAGCACATATGCCTGGCATGCTAGGGGCAACTGACTGCATCCATGAGGCCATCCACACACCACCAGGCCCCAAAGGGCCACATATATCAATCAGAAGGGCTATGCAAGCATCAACTGCCAGGTGGTGTGCGATGCCAGGGAGCGCATAATCAATGTCTGTGCCACGCACCCTGGGGGAGCACATGATGCCTTCATCTGGCACCAGTTGTCACTGTGCCACAGATTCAAGAGTGGAGACATCCCCACTGGTTACTTAGTGGGCAAGTATGCAAACCACATGGACAAACATAGAGCTTGGGAGGGGCATGGTCAGAGGTGACATGGGTATTGGCCTAGATGGCCCAAGGCAGGGTGATGCTGATCACCAAACTAACCTCCACCCACTACACAGGTGACAGTGGATACCCACTCTGTCCCTGGCTGCTCACACCATACCAGCGGCCCACAACCCCATCGCAGCATCGCTTCAATGAGACACAATGCCACCACATGCAATATCATCGAGCGGGTGTTCGGGATGCTGAAGGCACGATTCCATTGCCTGGACACGTCTGGCAGTGCCTTACAGTACAGTCCCTCAAAGGCCTGTGGGCCATTCCTGACCTGTAGCATAACATGGCCAATGACTATGGGATAGCCGTACAGGTCGAAGAGGGGGACAGCGATGGGGACGATGAGGACGCTGGTGAAGATGGTGATGGTCAGCCCCCCCTTTGGGCGACAGGACTCCCAACTGATCTGGCTGGCACAGCTGCACTGGGACACCATCACAGAGGAGCACTTCAGCCAACCCAGGTAAGGCATGGGGCCACATGCAACCACCAGTGGCAAAGGCACAACCCACAAACACGCATGGACAAACACCAGGAGTGCATGCTGTCAAGGGAAGTTGCCGAACATGAAACCGCACACACCGCCAGGGATGGACAAGGTCTAACATGGCACGCAGTCAGACAGACACACACACACCTCACAAGACATGCACAAAGGGTAGCAGGCATGCTGACCCAGACCACCACCCCTAACCACACACACGTCGACAGACCACCACGTCCACTGCCTGTCACTGTGCATGTGTCAGATGCTGGGCACCATTGCACAGTGGTGCACAGCCCAACGCAGGCATCATAATGCACACACCACAGCAGACATCAGCCAGGAGGGTGTGCAGATGGAACATGTGTGTACATGCAGGGCCAGGTACCCCACCAGTGCATTGCACGCTGAATGACACAATGCACACAGGGCAGCATCAGGCAGTAGCCATGCTGGAAGACAGGTCAGTCAGGTGCCACAGTGCTACAGCTGCCATGGATACATGGGCGGCCCCGCCAAGAACTGCCAGCAGTGACAGGCTGACCACTGGCTTCTTGGGGTGGCACCGATGGTCCCCCAGGGGTTCCACTTCATGAACATGACCGTGCTCATGTAGGGGTCTGCAGCACACCGAACATGCCTGCACCAGGCATGCTCGGGATGCCCACAGCTGAACCCGGTGTTGACAAGGAGGGTGTCGCACAACGCCAGGAACAGGGGGTGGACATTGCACTGCACGGTGTCTGTGATGCATGGGCAAATAACTGTGTGCCTATTGTGGCCATGACAGCTCTGAATGCCTGTGTCTGCCTGTCAATGGCAGTGGTCACATCCTGCCGCAACCGGTCCATCCCTGCCAGGAGCAGAGCAGTGTCTCTGCTATGCCTCTCCTTTGCCTGGTGCAGAGCCACACTCAGTGCATCCACCTTCATCACAAGCTGCATCTGCTGATTGGCCTATGCTTGCAGTATGCGGGTGTGCTCATCTAAGAGGTCATCTGCCTGATTGGCATGCTGTCCTTCATGGTGTTCGCATCCCTGATGGTCATCACCCCTTGAGGGTGGGTGCCGCACACCAGGGCCAGGCTTGGGCATGTCAACAGGTGGTGCACTGACGCTGCCCCCTGACACTGTACCCCCATGGCCATTGGCCGACTGCTGATACTGCCCCTCTGGCTGACGCTCTCCAGGGCTCAATGGTGCCACCGCAGTGGCTGCAACAGTCCCATTGTCCTGGACACACACCAGAACTGCCCCACTGGTGCAGACAGGCACAGACTGGGACTGTGATGTCACGCAGGCCTCCTCAGTGGCACCACCTACAGCCATGGCCACGATGTCACCTACTGTGTGGCCATCCTGTGGCCCACACGTCTCACTACCCATGACATTAGCTCCATCATCATCGGTGATGGATCTGGCAACAGCCCGAGTCTCAGCATGCTGGCATCCATGGACACTGGCACACTGGGACATGGGCAGGGCCTCCTCCTCACCTGCTCCACCTACATCAGTCCGGACATCCAGGTGAGCCCACTGTCACCCAGACCCCCATATGCCTGTGTAGGTGGACAGACCCTCCTCCATCTCCATGCTACCGCCCTCAGTGGAGAAGCCCACCACCACTGACCCATGTAGATGATCAGGAGCTGTAAGGGGAAAAGCAGTAGCATTAATGTATGTGACCTACCCTGCCCCCCCACTGACAGACCAGGACCTACAATGCAGTGATGGGCTACCACCCATCTGGAATCCTCCACCTGAAACACCCTTGATGGCACAACGCTGCATGCTGCCAGCAACCTGCTCTTCCTGTGGGGTCAGGCATTGCACCTTCAGCTGTCCCCCACCTGTCACTGACCATGCTGCCCTGATGGCTGCCACCTTCTCTTTAATTCTCCACCTGTCCATGCCTATCTTCTTTTTGCACTCTTGCATGGAGCACTGGTGGCTGTCATGCAGGTTGACAGCATGTGCCACCTCCTCCCATGCAGCAGCATGGGCCTGTGGTGTTCCCTGGCAGTGGCTCCTGGTCAAGGCAGGCCTCAAACAGGGCATCTGTCTTTGCCTTTGTGAAGTTTGGCCTCCTCTTCCTCCCATGTCTCTGTTCCTCTTCCTCCACCTCACAATCAGTCATGATTCCTCCTGTGAGAATGACAGGTGTTACCTGTGACTGTGCAGTCCCATGCATGTCCCAAACACCACAGTCCACACTCCCAAACAGCATGCAACTCACCGCAATAGACTGCAGTAACTGACTATGGCCAGTGCAGCCCAATGTCGCATTTTTATTGCGCAAACCATGCAAATGAGGTGAGGCGCATTTTTAAGTGGATGCAAATGCAGTGACTGCACCATTGAATGGCTGATTAGATGATTTGCATATGCCAGCTGAATATCGCGCTGTTGTGCTTTGCGCAATTGTGTTGAACGTGCTGAGCCAAGGGCACAGTTCTGTGACATGCACAGTACACACCTTATTGCACATGCCTGGGTTGATGATGCAGGCACCGGCCATGCTGGTGACGTGCTGTGTGCAGGAGGCAATGCAGGGCAAAGCCACCATTGTGCCAGTGGTGCTACAGCGCTGTTCACATATATAGCGCTGTGGCACTGGGGCATTGTAGGCACACTAGGGCAACAGCACTGTAGGCCACTACAGGAGGTGGCACACAGGCACCCAATTGCGCTACACACATTGGGTTCCAATTGCTCTGTGGCTGTCCATGTGCCAGAGACCCTTGACCCTGTGCCCGACATTTGCCCCCCTAGGCGCCATGTGTCAGGCATGGGTGCACCACTATCGTGCTGTCCGGTGACAGCGTGATAGGGAATGGCAGTGCTGTACCATGCAGCATCTGCATGTGGCAGGACTGTGGTTCTGAGCACCATTTTGAATCCACCACACTGATGAGGTAGCACGGAGGCGAGCAGTAATGTGGAGCCAGGCTGAGCTTGCCAACCTGGTGGCAATAGCAGAGCCCCATGCTGGGGCTTTGTATGGAGATGCACCCCTGGACAGGGCCAGGAGTGTGGTGTGGCAGGAGGTGGCCGATGCCCTCAAGGATGCCACCAGTATGGGGCATACTGCGGAGCAGTGTCACCACTGTTACAGGGACCTGTATAGGGGCAAGGGGACTTTGCTACCGGATTGTACTGATGTTCCTCTCTCCATGTTTGCATGTTAGGGCCCAAAGATCACAGATAGGGCAGGGAGCAGAGGCAATGCCTGGTGGAGCAGCAGGGCAGGAGGGATGATGGCATTCAGCAGTGCGTGGACCAGCCTGAGGATGATGAGTGCCTTACATCCATGATTACTATTGCATGCTGTATAACTGGGTGGGCAGTGGGGCATGGCCACCATCCATTGACACCACTACCATGCATGCAGCTTGTTACAGTCAACACTGTCCAGTGGCACTACATGTCTGAGAGTGCATCAATGGTGGTCCATGTGTGCACCGGGCACTGCATAGCCAAGTCACTGTACGGCCATGGTGGTGCTGTGCAGGACATGGACGGTGGGTAGGTGCAGTGGTCCACATGGCTGTGGATGCATGGTAGGCAGGTCTTGCAGACATGGTCACTGTGGGTGGTCAAACACCATCACAGGGGTGTGGCTCATGGCTGTATGCCATGCACAATGGGTGGGCTGCAGGGGGCTGGACAGTCACACTTATTGACTCTGCTCCCTCATCCTAGGTGGACGGCGACTCCAGGTGCTGGAGAGGAGTGTGTGGGAGCTGCTCCAGGTGGCAAGGGCAACACTGGAGCTGTTACAGCGAATCCACTGCCACGGGGTGAGGAGGAGGAGGATCAGCAGACATAGGCGCTTTGTGGAGGAGGACCGGGGTACACATTGAGTACCCCATGCACCTACTACCACCTTCCCTCCTTTGGGCCACCCTCACACCCCTTCTTCCCTCTCCCATATGTTCACCACTGCCTCTTACCCACCCCCACCTGTTATATAGCCCTTCCCCCCTCTTGTAAATAGTTGTAAATAGGTTTTGTTACTTCTTTTAAATGTATGCATTTTGATATGACAACTGTGGTGGTCTCTGATTTGCAGTGGACTACAGGTGCTCAGCTGCAGTGGTGTGCATGGCATCAGGGGTGGTGCATGCATGGGCATGTGTGTGTATGTGTGTGCAGAGGTGAACCACCTATGGTGTGGGCAGGGGGATCAGTCACTGTCTGTGGTTTGTGTGTTGTACTCTGTGCACTGGATGCCTGTGTGCAGTGGTCCACGGGGCTTGCACTGTGTGCATGGCACCCCTGTTAGACCATCCATGGCCTGTGCAGCTGACACCCTTGCATGTCTGTGATATGCATGGTCTGCTGGCATGTCAGTGGTGGCTGTCCATGCTGGATAACAACTGTACCCGGCACAATGCCAGGTTGCCTTCCATCACCAGTATGGTGCACTTCTGCCTCTGGTGGCACTGTGGCCTCCACTGTTGTTGTCCCCCCTCCATGCTGTCACTTGTGTCTGTTGCAGGGGATGTGCTCCAGTGTCTGTCACCTGTGCTCCGCCGGCATGCTGATGGCATACAGCTTCATGGTGCCTGTGCAGGGTGGCTGGCACACCTGTGCAATGTAGGGGTGCTGGCCATGTGTACACTTCAGCCATGGCCACACACCAGTGGCTTGGTTGACCCACTACTGTGTCCCTGTGTTGGTGTGCCTTTGGATATGGGTGGGTGTTTGTCCATGCACTGTGTTGCATCCTGTGAGGTGCATGCTTCCATGCTACATTGTGTGTGTCTGTGCTGGCTGTTGTGGCCAATGCTGGGATGGGAATTGTCCTTGGGAGGGTGCGCAGGGTGATGTACCACTGGAGGTGGGGTCCGGGGCATGCTCTGTCGCATGTGAGATACCTTGTGTGGCAATGCATGGTCGGTCTCTCAGCTGTACCTCGGGGGCGATGTGCAGGGTGGCACTGTGTATGCTGTTGTTGCACTGCTGTCTGCTGCCACCCACAGCAGGGTGCACATGGTGGGGATGCCTTGCATGGCTCCATGGTGCATAGGGTTGCATTGTCACAGTGGGGGTGGTGGCATGCATAGGGTGTCCTGCACTGTTGGGCGCTACTCCTGGGAAGGGTGTATGGTGATTATGGTGCAGGGTGTGCTCTGCATTGGTGGGATGGTGTGCCATGGGGTGGTCAGCTCTCCTTGTGTGCTGGTCACAGCTTGCTAGGGGGTTTGCTGGGGCACCATGGCCTGGCTGTGGGTTGGTCGCTGGTATCCATGGACCAGTGGTTATTCCAGCTCTCCCCCGGTTGTGCAGTGCATGGGGTGTGCATGGGGTGTGGGGGACGATGTCTGTTCTGCTGTGTTCTCCTCTGCCCATCTGTGGCATGGGTGGTGGGCCCCTGCATCCCTGGTTGTGCTGTTGCATTGCTGCCCTGCTTCAGGGGGCATCCCTGGTTGTGCTATGGCACATCTGGACTGCTCCACTGAGCATCCATTGCTGCGCTATGGCGCATCAGATATGCTCAGCTTCACATCCCTAGTTGTGCTATGGTGCAGGTGGTGCAATATTCAGTCATCGGCCATAGGCGCATCTTGGCCTGCGCAGTTTTTGAATATTACATTTCTTGCACATGGGCACAGTGGACTTGTGCTTGATCCTGCTGTTGTGCACTTTTTGGGCGCAGTTTGAATATCTGGGCCTATGAGTTTAAAGTGAATGAGGAATGCATACCAACCAGTTCCATAAAAGAGGCAATGTTAGTTGCTAATGCATCAAAGTCAGGTAGGCTAAGGCAGTATAAATAATGAATGAAACTGCTAGGGAAGCCATAGGATATGGGAACCAAAATTATTGAGCAGAGCTACTGCAGAGAACAAAGAATAATGAAGTGGCTGCCTAGCTAGGAAGCAGGTGTAAAACGTTGATGAGTATAGATGAACTGAGGGTTTGATAAAAGTATGGAACTCAACAAAATATGAGCCTGAATAGCACAAACATAGGAGTAGGGATGCAAAATACTAGAAAGTCCAAAAAGAAGCAAACTGAAGAAACACAAAGCACAGGAAAACAGAGTGCAGGAAAATGAAATAACAAGAGAGCTGCAGGCTGAAGTAAAAGCAAATACTAACCTAGAATAGCAGGAAAAACACAAACCAGGCAGAAAGTCCAGCATGAAGCAAGCGGAAAATGCAAAAGCACAAAAAGATGGAGACAAACACGGCTGGGCAGGAGGGCAGAGCCCTAGCAGAGCCTCTGGCTTCAATGAAAAAGTGCTTCTGACTGAGGCTGGAAGGAACTGACTAATATAGCTCAGGCAAGGGGGTGTGGTTGGTTGCTCCAACCCATTGAAATGCAGGCATAGTCTTTAAATAATATTTTTTCTCAAAGACATATGCTGGGAGTAGCTTTGGGGGTGCGGATTTAGTTATTGTTGTAATTCCGAGGCTATATTACAGCCTAAGATGCCTGATTATGTCTGCCAAGAGATATACCGTGGTGTTGCCTTGAAAGATTTTTTTTTGTTTGCAGAATAAAACTAATGACTTCTTTTGAAGTGTTAAGTGGTCTATTGTCTACAATGTAGTGCCTGTGTGTATGAATTCTTGTGAATCTTTAGATCTTCACTAATGTGTAGCTTACTAAATAAAAATGTTTTTATTACAAAATGCATTTTAGTCTCTTCTGGTTTATGAATGCATGAATTCATACATATCAATGGAAAATGTTAAACTTTGGCAAATAACATTTTGAAGCAATGATAATAATAATAATAATAATAACCATTTATTGTCAATCAGTGGACAGTATTGTGATTAAGGGCCCGATTCATGCAGTATTTTGGATCGTGCAACTGACTTGCAGCAGAGAGTTTGACGCAAGGGGAGACTTGCATTAAACATTATGGGAAGTGAGATTTAGGAACGATGCCTGTTGTAAACCCCCTGCCACAAGTCCCTTGCACCAAATGCAACAAGTTAGACCAGCTCCCCCCTGGTCTAACTGTGCACCATTGGGTGATCCATTATACAAGGCTTATGTCAAAGGTTTGGCACAAGCTACCGTAAAGTGGGGAAACTGCCACAACTGTGCTAACCTTAGTGATTTGGACTGCATTGATTCAAAGGGCTTTGGTGCAGCTCTGCCAAACACTGTGAATGGCACAGGGCTTAGCATAAGCCCTGCATCAACCTTCATGAATCAAGCTCAAAGATTCTAGTCTGGATTTATGACAGGATTCCCTACCTCTGACTGCATGTCCTAATCCATCACCCCATTTCAACCCCCTCAGGTCCCTTCAACCTCCCACAGTGGCCCCCAACTATCCAGATTTGTAGACCCACTTCCTTAAATGGTGACTGGCACCACTCCTCCTCCTCTGACCTCCTAAGCTGGCCATCATTTTTTTCTACTGTAGCTACATGTTCACTCTCTGTCACTCAGATATCACGGGCATGGTTTGCCTGCTGGGTAAGTGAGGTAGCTGCATAAGGAGAAGGGGTGTAGTAACATGAGTGTGTGGGACAGGGAGGGGCTTGGGACATGAAATCAGGGGGTAGGAGGCCACTGGAATATGACTGGTGACTGGGGAGTAGAGGGGCCTCTAGATGCCAAGACTCTCCCCAGTTCCCAATGACCCTGATCTCCCCAGGTCCTCCTGGAGCAGGTCACCAAAATATTTCTCCTGGCTTTCGGCTATGTGGTTGTGGTATATGGCACTGCTCCATCCTCTACCCTCACCAGACTGGAACCCTCTGCAAAGTTTTTTGTTGCTTTGCAACCAACTCACCTTTTCAAACTCACCAGTACTCTCTATACTCCTTCCTATCCATCCACCCTCTCCCTTCACATCAGCTGTCTTACTGCATATCCTTCATCTCCCAATACTGGTTTGGGTCTCTCCATTCATACCTCTTTTCACTCCTCTCTCCCATCCCCTTTGCCTCCTACTCCCTTTGCTCAAGGGACTTTCATGGCTTCACCCTTAACCCCACACACACCTCTGCTGGGCAGTCTACTTTCTTCTGTTGCCTTCCCTCCCTCTGGAACTTGCTTCCCTCAACCTTCTGTCTTTCCCTTCTCCCCTCTCCTCTGGATACCAGCTATTGATGGACTATTATCCAATAAAGCCTTGGTACAGCAAGGGGTGACCCAAGGCTCCATTTTGAGGCCAACACTTTTCCTTAGTTAGTTGATAGTGTAAAGCATTTGAACATTCGCTTATATGCAGATGACACTGTCCTGATTTCTAGTGGTAAAACCCCTGAGATTATGGAAGTGCATTTACAAGAAGACTTTACAAGCTTCTGTGCATGGCTATCAGACTCAGGGTTGATAGTAAACAGTAAGAAAACAAAAAGCTCATGGTATTTCATAAGGGAGGAAATGTCCTGGATAAAAATAAAAAACAAGTATCAATTACAACACCTCAGAACAAAGTGCTTGCCCAGGTTTCAGAATATAGATACCTTGGAGTATGGATAGATAATACCTTAAAATTTGAATATCATATAACTGAAATAGTATCGAAGGTTAATAAAAAGCTGGGCACATTCAGATAATCCAGCTTTTGTATAAATAAGTTAATTAAGGAGACTATAATAAATCAACTTCTCCCTGTTTTTGAGTACAGTAGCCATGTATATGGTCTTGCTACTAAGGGTATGTTGTCTAAAATTTACATGATGTATAATCATTTGGCCAGACTTACACGGAGAAAGGATTACCGTGAACTTCATTGTAGCCTATATGAGGAACTTGGTTGGCATTCCCAAGATAGTAAATGAAGGTTAGTCTGGGCAAATCAGATTTATAAGGTTGTAAATATAAATCAGCCAACATATCTTTATGATAAATTGTAAAGGAAAGCATGTGTTCATAATCTGAGAGGCATAAACATGAGAAATTTTGGAATTTCCAAATTTAAGAATAAATATAGTAATATGCACTTTCCCAAAATTATGGATAAAATATGGAATGCCCTAAAATCAGTTACATATAAACAATACGAGGATATTAAGACTTTGTCAACTAGTTTAAACATTGAATTGAAGACTAGGTGTGAGTGCTATGGGAAGACCCCTTAACTATTGGGATGTGAGTTAAAATTGCAGCTGTTTGAAGGACACATTTAGTTTTAATCCTGTTATGATACTTGTTGGTGCAATAACTTGTGAGGTATGGTTTTGAATGAATGTATTTAAATTACATGTTGTAACAAGTCTCTGTATTGTTTTTGCTAAATTTTGATACTATTTGTAAGCTTTTAGATTTCAAAATTTTTGAACAACAGGACCATCTTGCAAATAGGACGTAAAGTCCTTATGATGTGTTTTTCCATCCACTATCCTGTATAAAAATAGGGGTTTTGCTAAACATAGAATCATAGAATTTGAGTGCAGATGAGGACCACTGGGCCCACCCTGCCTGCCCATTTCCCTACCTAACAGATAAGCTGAAGATCCTAGTTAACCAACAGCCTACTTCCTCCTACACCCCCACTAGAATCGCCTTATGTCTGTCCCATGCATTCTTGAATTCCTCAACTATTTTTGACTCTACGACCTCCTCAGCAAGGCTGTTCCACGCATCTACAACCTTCTCTGTGAAGAAATACTTCCTCATATTACCTCTGAGCCGTCCCCTTCTATCTTCAAATTGTGCCTCCTTGTTCTTGCACATACCTTTTTCTGAAAGATGCTACCCCCTTGGACTTTGTTGATTCCCTTGCTGTATTTGAATGTTTCTATCATGTCCCCCCTCTCCCTTCTTTCCTCAAGGCTATACATCTTAAGTTCCTTTAATCTTTCTTCATATGTCTTCTGGTGCAGACCCTGCACCATTTTGGTTGCCTTCCTCTGGACAGCCTCCACCTTGTCTATGTCTTTGCAAAGATGGAGTCTTCAGAACTGTATACAGTATTCCAGATGTGGTCTTACCCATTGTCTGTACAGAGGGCCAACAACCTCCTGTTTTCTACTGGTGATGCCTTTCCTTATGCATCCCAATATCCCCCCAACCCTCCTTACTGCCTTCTCACATTGCTGGCCCACCTTTAGGTCATCTGATATGACTACCCCCAGGTCCCTTTCCATTTTTGTTGTTATCAGTATCTCACCACCCATTGTGTACTCTTCCCCTGGGTTTTGTTTCCCAGGTGCTTTACTTTGCACTTCTTTGCATTGAATCTAAGCTGCCACACATTTGACCATTGCTCCAACCTTACCAAGTCCCTTTTCATCCTTTCCACCCCACCTTGTGTATCAACCCTGTTGTAGACCTTTGTGTCATCTGCAAAGAGACATACTTTCCCTTCCAGTCCCTCTGCAATGTCATTTATAACGACATTAAAAAGGACTGGTCCCAGTACTGAATCCTGCAGTACCCCACTGCTAACCCCCCTTTTTTTCACTAGGGACTCCATTTACTATTACCCGCTGTGTCCTGTCATCCAGCCAGTGTTTTACCCAGACTACCACCCTGGGACCCACTCCCAGGCTGGCTAATCTGTTTTTTAATCTTTTGTGCAGAACTGTGTCAAAGGCCTTGCTAAAGTCTAGGTAGGCCATGTCCACAGCCCCTCCCTGGTCTACTACTTTGGTTAGCCAGTCAAAGAAATGAATTAGATTTGTCTGACATGACCTTCCTGCTGTGAATCCATGCTACCTGGGTCATGTGTCCCACTGGCCTCTAAGTACTCAACAATTCTTTTCTTCAGAAGTGATTCCATCATTTTTCCTACCACAGAGGTCAAATTCAAACTGACAGATCTATAGTTTCCTGCCTCTGTCTTGCTCCCACTTTTGTGAAGGGGAATCACATCTGCCCTCCTCCAGTCCTCAGGTACCACACCATCATCCCATGATTTATTAAAAAGGGCAGTCAGTGGTGTTACTAGTTCTTCCCTTAGTTCTTTTAGAATTCTGGGGTGAATTCCATCAGGCCCCATTGCTTTATCCACCTTCAGTTTTAAGAGTTCTTTCAGAACCGTTTCTTCTGTGAAAGGACTACTATCAACCTCCCTATCCAGAGTGCTTCTATTGGCTGGATTAGGTATCTCCCCCTGCTTTTCCATTGTGAATACTGAGCAGAAGTATTTGTTCAGTATCCCTGCTTTTTCACTGTTGGTCTCTGCCCAGCCACCTTCCTCTTTATTCAGCCTCAGTATCCCTGCATTAGTCTTTCTTTGCTCCCTAATGTACCTATAAAAGGTTTTACCCCCCTTCTTAACCGAGTTGGCTATCTTTCCCTAGGTTTGGGCCTTTGCCATTCTGACTGCCCTCCCCTCTTCCTTCTGCTTTAACTTGTACAATTCTCTGTCCTGCTCCTTTTGTGTTTTTTTATACTTCCTGAATGCTATCTTTTTCTCCCTAACCTTCCCAGCCACTTCTTTTGAGAACAATAGTGTTTTTTTTCTTTCATTTTGATTTGTTCATTTGCTTCACACAGAGGCTTGTTGCCTCTGTGATGGCAGTTTTGATGTTTCCTCATTGTTTCTTCACCCCACCTTCTACTAGTACTAAGATTTCTCTCTGTCCTCCTCCTGCTCATGACAACCCCCTACCTGACTCTCTTCTGCAAGGCATGACCATCACTATGTTTGGTTCTCACCAGGGTACTGCTGCTGCCTGTAACAGTCTCTTCCCATCAGCTACTGCAATGTTACTTTCTACCTGCACTGTTCAATTTAAATGCACATGAATGCTGATCAGTCTACTACCATATGCTTCTTTCATTGTGTTTCTATTTTATCCTAATTGTATACCATTATGCATGTTACCTTGTACCTTATCATTCATAGAATCATAGAAACTGTTGGCAGAAAAGGACTCCGCAGCCCATGCAGTCTGTCCATAATCTCCCTCTTCAGGAATACTCCCTCCCCCTTACTGGCCTGTTCCTTGCCCGTTATGCCCATGTATCTATCCCAGGCTCTTTTGAAGCTGTCCACCATATCCACTCCCACCACTCATTCTGGCAGACTGTTCCATGGCCTTACCACCCTGTTAGTGAGGTATCTCCCCCTGATATCCCCTCTGAATCTTCCCCCCTCCAGTTTGCAGGCATGCCCTGTAGTGGAATTGTTTTTACTCATTCTGAAGATGTTGTCAACCCTCATCTTGGTCATGCCCTTCAAATACTTGAATGTCTCCATCATGTCCCCCCCTTCTGTGTATATAGGCCCAGCTCTTCTAGCTTCTCTTCATAAGACTTCCCCTGCGGCTCCTTCACTGTCTTGGTTGCTCTTCTCTGGACCCTCTCCAGCCTGTTCTTGCCCCCTTGTAGGTCTGGCCTCCAGAACTGGACTCCATATTCCATGTGTGACCTGACCATGGTTTTATAAAGTGGCAAGATCACCTTCCTCTGCCAGCTTGTGAATCCCCTCCCTATGCATGACAGCATTCCGAGTGCCTTTTCTGCATCTCTGTCCCACTGATTCTGGAAATTCTGGACTTTCAGGTTGTATGAAATCATGATCCCCAGGTCTCTTTATTGTTCTATTACCTCCAGCTCCCCCCCCTTCCAGTACTTTGCCCTTGGGTTATTTTGCCCTATGCGCATCATTTTTAACGTTTTGATATTGAACTGTAGCTGCCACTTTTCTGCCCACTCCCCTAGTGTCAGCAAGTCCTCCCTCATGTTTTCCACCCCCTCTGCCATATCCACCCTATTGCTACATATCTTCATGTCATCAGCAAATAGACAGACTTTCCCCCAAAGACCCTAAGTGATATCCCCGATGTAAATGTTGAACAGTATGGGTCCCAGAACAGACCCCTGGGGAACCCCACTCAACAACTTTTCTTCCCTAGAGTGTACCCCATTCACACAGCACTCTGTGTCCTTCCCTCCAGCCAGTGTTCTAACCTGCTTGTGAGCGTGCTTCCCACTCTTAAGCTATCTGCTTTCCCTATCAGCCTCCTATAGGGACATTGTCAAATGCCTTCCTGAAGTCCAGGTATGCCAGGTCCACCGCCCACTACTTGATCCCATATCTCTGTCACCCTGTCAAAGAATTTAGTCAGGCTTATGTGACATGACCTACCACTCATGAAGCCATGCTGATTGTTATTTAGGAGGCCCTCCCTCACTAGGTAATTTGTCTGCCATTCCTTTATTAGCACTTCCATTAATTTTCTGACCACTGAAGTTATGCTAACCGGGTGGTACTTTCCCAGTTCCTCCCTTTCTTTCCCCCATACAGGGGTGCTACCTTGGCCTTCATCCAGTCCCCCAAAACCATTCCATTGTGCAGTGACAGGTTGAATAACCTCATGAGTGGTGCTGCCAGTTGCTGTCTTAATTCTTTGAGTACCCTGAGGTGAATCCCATCTGGGTCCATCGCCTTTTCTGTTTGTGGCTTTCCTAGTTCTTCTAATACCCTAGCCTCTGTGAAGGGACTTGAGTCAATCTCACTACCCACTCTCCCCTTGCTCTCAAACTTCAACCCTTTCCCCTGTCCACTGTGAAGACTGATGTGAAGTATTTGTTCAGAGCCTCTGCTTTTTCTTTATCTCCTTCCACCACTGCCTCCACGACCCCCTTGAGTTTAGTAATCCTATGCTTCCCCTTCCTTCTGCCGCTCATGTATCTAAAAAACTGTTTATCTTGCCTTTTTGCTGTATTTGTTGTAATATTGTACTCCCCTTCTCCTTTCCCCCAGTTGCACCTAGAAATGAACTCTGGCTCTGTGTGCCTTTCCTGGTTACAAAGTTTCAAATAAAAAAAATAGATAAATAAATAACCATGTCAAGGACATATAAATGCTAATAGGAAGTGTGGGGGGATGCTAGCATGGACTGACAGCTCCTGCTGTTAGTCTGGTACCCAGTACTTCGCTGCAGTTGAGTGTGATGTGTGTTCATGCACCACAGTGCACTGTGGTAAGATTAGTGTTTAGAATGAGGTAGACTGCACTGTAAAGGAGGCTGTTTAACACTTTTAAAATATCTGAATATATGACTGCACCCTATATACCAAAGTGATGCCACAGTTGCATGAGCGCAGTGGTATATTCTGCATTTACACACTATCAGGTTAGTGTTGTGAAGTGGTGGCTGCTAAATATGGCCACTTCCCCATCTGTTGGTGCATTTTCTGATTATTGTGGAATCAGCATGTTTAATGTGCACTAAACATCTGAATATGGGTGTCCCCATAAATAAATAAGAAAACAAAAATATATAGGACAAAACAATCTGGATTCACCATAATTAAACATGGGACTAAGCTTCAAAGAAAGGAAAAAGACGCTGACTGCTCTTAGGATGGGATGCTGTGATATAGCCTACATTCAGGAAACACATAGGCCAGGATATTCAAAGGGGTTGCACATGGCGCAATAGTGTTGTGCCTTGCACAACCCACTGATGTGCCCTGGTATGATATTCAAAAGGGGATGTTGTGCTGCATAAATCCATATGTGCCGAGACGCACCAGTAATGTATGCAGTGCAAGTGTGGGGGGTGTCCTCATGCATATTCGGCACATACCAATGTTCAACTCAGGATGTGTGGTGCATATGCAGGCACACACCCACCTTGCGCTGTACAGTGGGGTGCAAAGATCAGCTGAAAAATATTGGAGCAAGGACTGGCCACCCACAGGTGAGCTGCCATTTTGCAGGGTGCAACACAGCAGCTGCCTGCAGTGGGTGGCCACCCGATCTCCCTAGACACAGGCTGGGCATCACCCCCCCAACACCCGATCATGGACATTGTAAATGTAATTTATTCCTGGTGGTCCAGTGGACCCTACCCCCTCACCCGATCACGGGTGTAATGACATAAAATCATCCCTTGGTGGTCCAGTGGACCAAATCCAGCCTGATCATGGGCTTTGTCAAAGAAGATACCCTGGTGGTCCAGGGGTACCCCATCCCACCACCACTCAGACCCACCACCGCTCCCCCTCGTCAGCAGTGGGCGCAGCTCCCCACCTGCCCACCAACTGGCTGTGTACAGTACAGCTGTACACCCATTGGTCCACAGCGTGGGCCAATGAGTGTGCAGACCATACTGTACAACACGGTCCCAATATGTGAATGGATTCCATTCACATATAGAGACTGTGTCGTACAGTACGGTCTGCATGCCCTTTGGGCCACACTGTGGCCCAATGGGCATACAGCAGTACTGTACGCTGTCAGTCGGTGGGCTGCCGGGTGGCTTGTGGGTGGGGAGCTGTCGCCCGCCGCTGACGGGGGGAGAGGTGGCTGTTCTGCGTGGTCGGGTGGGGAGGGGGGTACCACTGGACCACCAGGGATTCTTCTTTGACAAAGACTGCAATCGGGCTGGATTCGGTCCAATGGACCACCAGGGATACTTTTAAGTATACAGCAATCAGGCTGGGGGACAGATCCACTGGACCACCAGAAACTGAATTTCTTTCAGTACACCCATGATCGGGCGAGGGGGTAGGGTCCACTGGATCTGCAGTGATCTTTTACATTTACAAATCCCACGATTGGGCATTGGGGCACGTTGCTGCCGAGGGGCAGGGGGTGTCAGTCCCCAATGGCTGCAGCCCGGCAGGGCGGCAAGCGCAAGTCGCCAGGGATCGGTGCACCTGCATGCAAATGGGGTCATAATGACATGCAAATGGCCCCATTTGTACCTTGCATGCATTATGGCCCCATTTGTATATACAGCACTGAATATTACAGTTCATGCCCCTAGTGCACCCACACATGCGCTGGCACATTCCCCTGTTCCTCTCTAGCCACTTGCACTGGTGCAGTGCCACTGTGTCATGTACAATGTGGGTGGCCACAGTGTCATATTCAACAGTGCTGAGCCTTGGTGCAGCACTGTTGAATATCACCCAAGCCACACCCTGGCGCATCCCAGTTGCGGTGCGCCCAAGCTTATGCCCTAGCCTGGCGCGGACTGAATATCCCGGCCATAGCATAGAGGCAGAGGCACAAGAGCTTAAATTAGAGTGGGTGGGAATTGGATTGCTAGCCCCTTTTCCAGAAAAAGAATGGGAGGTGGGTACTCTTTTCCACAAGAACTTCAATATTTCAGTTACTTCCACAAGTAAAGACAAAAAAAGATTGATGTGTACTGGTGTGGGCAAAACACTTAATAAGTCAATTGGGCCTCTGTGGGATGCTTCATATAACATAAGATACTCCAAGTGTCAGATTTTTGGTAAGAGTACCATGAAGCAAAGTTTATCCATTCTGGCTACCTGTATATCACAAGTAGAGTCTGTTATACCATAAGAGATACCCAGTGGAGGCTATTAACTTATCATAAAGCCCTTGAGGAGTTAGCTAGAGAGATTTATAAGTGTAAGTATTTAGTTTTTACATTTTATTTGTGTTTTATTTATATTCAGTTTTACAAAATGGCAAAAAATCTAAAGTTTTTCTGTTATTATGGGTAGGTAGGATAATTAATGATTCAGTTTAGCAAGTGCTTTAGTGCAAATCTGACCACAGTGAATACGACCACCTACCTCTCCCGCAGAGACCCGCAGATCCAGGGGATGGAGAGTGGTGGGCAGTATTCAATCAATCAATCAATCAATCAATCTTTATTTAACCAGGCAGTTACATTGTTGAGCAAGTTCATTTGCAAGATGGTCCTGGGCACAGAGGACAAATTTATTTACAGTATTCAACATCATTTCATAACACAGCAGACACTGAAACAGACTATTCTTAAGTATGAGATCATTAGGTAACTGGAACAAGACTTAGATAATGAGGGCTATATATATATATATACACACAGGCAATTCATCATATATAGGTTAGGAGACAGTGGAGGACAGAGGGAGGAAAGGATGGCAAAGACACAGTGGAGGACAGAGAAAGGAGAGGATGGCAAATATATTTTGGAAAGGGGGGGCAGCCCTGCTAGGGTAGAGGCCCCTCGGGGGTTGCCACAGGGAAGGAGGGAGGGAGGGAGCTGGAGGAATAGTTACACTAAAAGGAATGCCAGCTTACAAGGAGAATAAGAAGGCTAGGGAAGTCCAGAAGCTGGGGTATTATTCATTCCCGATGCCAGGGATTACCTGAAGCAATTGCACGCAGTCTTCAAGCATCAATAAAGCAGCTGCCTGATTGCATAGGGGCTAGGCAGGAGGGAAAGTTTAAGTGCTTTTTGCCTGTTGTTCCAAAGTGATAGTAGGAAGGAGCTGATGGCAGTGTGTTCTTGTCCATGGTAGCTTGAGGAGGACAAAGGAGGAGTTCTGTAGGCCATACGCACCATTAGACCATTCTAACAGGTTGCACATATAGGGTGGAAGTTTGTTAGAAATAGCCCTGAAGAGCCACCTGAGGGTGTTTTTTTGCCTCCTCATGAAGCGGGATGGCCAATCAATTGCCTGGTACAACAGGCAGTGCTGAGTCTGCAGGGGCATGTCAAGTATGAATCTCAAAACATGATGGTAGAGTGTGTCAAGCTTCTGGAAGGCATACTGGGGACAGTGACTGTACAGAAAGTCAGCGTAGTCAAGCAAGGGTAGAAAGGATGTCTGAACCAGCCACTTCCTAGCTTTGAGAGTGAGTAGATGTCTTATGCAGTAAAATATGCCAAGGCTCTCTCTTAGCTTTTTTGTTAACTCACTTAGCCATACAATGAAACTGAGTTTGTTATCCAACCAGACTCCCAGATATTTGAATTTATCTACTATCTCTAGAGGTTCACCAAGGAGGGTGATAATCTGGGGGTTACCTTACTAGGTGTCCCCATATTGTGGGAGAATTGCTGGGAGATAATCTTGGTTTTGGTTTTTTTGGCATTGAGCAATAGCTTTAGGCTCAGCAGGTTATGTTGAAGGATGATAAAGTCCTACTGTATCTCCTTATAAGCAAGATCTAGAGAGGGGTTTGTTTTATAGACGACTGTGTCATCCATGAAAAGATAAACATTTGTTGTGAGTATGCCAGAAGCTATGCAGTTAATATAAAATGCAAAAAGGATAGGCCCCAAGATAGAACCTTGCAGGATGCCTCGGGGCAAAGCTTTTAGTGGGGACAGTTCCCCTTGTGCCTTAATTTGTTGTCTTCGATTTGTGAGGTAGCAGTGGAACCACTTTACTGCAGCAAGGGTTAGACCAATACCACCCAGAGTAACAAGCAGGATGGCGTGATCAGCCATGTCAAAGGCTTTGCTAAGGTCAAGGAAAAGTGCGTAGATATGCTGTTTATTGTCCAGGGCTTTTAACCAGCCATTAGACACTTTGGCTGGAGCCGACATGGTGCTATGCTTAGGTCTGAACCCCAATTGGGCTGGGTTACAGATATTTCCATGGTTAAAATGCTCCCTCAGTTGTGAGTTGACAATTATTTCTAGTAGCTTGGATAGTACAGGAAGAAGCAAGATTGGTCTGTAATTATTCAAGTCTGTAAGGTCTCCCGACTTGAACAAAGGGATAATATGCTCAATTTTCCAAATGAGCGGTAGCTCCCCTTGAATATGTGAACTATTAAGTAAATGAACAATAGGTGCTGTCAAACGATAATAGCCTGCTTTAAGAAAGAAAGGTTTTAACAAATCGACACCAGCGCTCTTTTTGATATCTAGCGAGAGAAGGTCCTCCACTTGTTTAAAGTATACTGGTTGGAAATTAAAAAGAGGGCAGCCAGTACAGGGGACAGAGGTAGGGCTAGTACCTACACTGACGGCACTTGGGGCACTCAGTTTACTAACAGGAGAGGCATCAAATGCAAGGCCTGCAGTAGCAAAGTGGTTATTGAGCTGGTCAAGGATCTCAGACCTATCTGTGTAGGAGTTATTGTTCACTTCAATTTGGTCCGGAATTGGGGTGGCAGGAGAGTTTCCTTCGACCTCTCTCAAGATTTGCAAAAACTTAGCAGAGCGGTTTTTGTTTTCCTCGAGGGCAGACTGAAAGAAGCGTGATTTTTCTGTCCTGATTAGTTTGGTGCAGGTGTTCCTGGCTACCCGAAAGGACAGCCAGTCTGAGTCGGACTGCGACTTCCTTGCCCTTTTCCATAGTGTGTCTCTGGACTTCAGGGCCCTCTTCAGGGATGGGCTGAACCAATCAGGTGCCCGTTTCCTAGATTTAACCTTTCTTAAAGCTGCGTGTTTAGTGATTACCCTTAGTAACAGATCCTGGAAGATACAGAAAGCTTCAGACACAGAAGGTGCGAGGCAGAAGTCCTACCACTTAATATTCCCAAGATCTGTCAGAAAGGCAGGGAGACAGAAGTGTTTTAGGCTGCACTTTAGCTTGAAAGTAGAGGTGGCAGTTAGGAGTGGGGAACATCTGACACAGGCGACAGCGCAGTCGTCACTCAGGTAGTTATGGAAGACCCCTATGTGGGAGATATTATGTGACTTGTTGACGAGCATAAGATCCAGCAAGGAGCTTCGGTCAGGTTTTTTTTTAGATCTGGTAACCTTAGGGTAATCTAAGTTACCCCGTGCTCATCGCTGAAATCCTTGAGCCTGTTGGTGCAGGCATCATTCCAATTAAGATTAAGGTCCCCCATTATGATTCATTCAGTAGTCGCTTTCTCCAAGAGGGAGTGAAAGTGAGGTAGTATACACAGGCCAGCAGCAGGGGACTTATAGCATGCAGCTACCAGTAGGGCTACTCCAGGCGATAAGGTTAACTTGAAGGCAAAACACTCTAATTCTTTGCGCATTGATGTACGGACAATATCAGAGATTAGGAATTTGTCCTTAATATATATGGCAACACCACCACCTCTGTTCAACCTGTCACACCTGTGAAAGTTGTAGCCAGGGATGTTAATCATTTTGTCGGGTACATGATTCTTAAGCCAGGTTTCTGAGAATATTGCTACAGTACACAGTGGTGGAGCTATTGGGGGGCTGGGGGGTGGTTGCACCTCCTGGATGCCCCAGTGTGAGTAGTTGTGCCCCACCACCATCTTCATTCACTGTTTAGTGCCCATCGTGGAGCCCATTATTGACTGAATGACCCCCTCCGGCTCCCAAATGCTCCCAAACCTGGCTCCACCACTGACAGTATATCAGGCATTGTGTGTAGCACCCAGGCTTGGACCAGGTCAAATTTATTGACTAGGCTGCATACATTTATATGCAGGAAGCTCAGGCCCTTAAACTGTGGGAGCTCTCCTGGAGCAGCTAGCAGATGGGGGGATGGGTTTAGTTCCACACTACCTGCACAGAGCAACAACAGGATTAATAGTTTCCTGAGACTTCTTACAAGGAATCTCAGGAAGGTCTTGTTAGGTTGCTTAGCATGGGCACTGCCTAGGGCAGCAGAACAAGAGTTGGAGGGCCAAAAAAAGGTGGTCAGAGCAAATATTGCTACCCTAACGGAGAAGATAAGGGGTGTCTGCTTTGGGGGTGTAGGGCAGTAAGAGATGTGAAACATTCTGATTGCATGTAGAGTACTGCCTTTGGAAGGTGTTAGCTGAGGAGTGAACACCACCAGACTTGATTTCTGGCATGTAGGAGAGTTCAGAAAAGTAGTTTCTTTCATAGTGTCCATATTAGGCTCCAATGTTAGATGGAGAATGCAGCCAAGGAGGAAAAGGTAATGGACACCATCTTGGGAGTGCTGAGTAGCCGAGGAGAGGTGACACCTTATAGGTGTTCTTGGGTGACTGACAGTAACCCTGTAAAGGCATAGAAGCCTAGGCCAGGCCAAGGGATATAGGGCTGAGTGTTAAGAGAATGATTTGGTGAGGTGGGTTAATAGAGCAGCTGAACAGGCAAAAAAAGCCAGTGAAGGTTATAAACCAGTAAGCATAGAGCAGTATAGGAAAGAAAAGGAGAAATAAATGGAAGTAAAAAAAATGAAAAACAGAGCGCCAGTTTAAGATATATAATGTAGGTTAAAATAGAGCTTTTTAGCTAGGGCAGGGGGTACCAAGGCAACTTGGTGATTATTGGGACTATGTAGAGGGTAGCAAGGGAGGAAGCTCAGGTATGGAACTATAGAGTAGATAGCAGAGTAGGCACTAAACAAAGTTGATAGATAAGCAGATGGTGAAAATAGGAAGATGTCTTTAAAGGGAGGACAGGACAAGTGTTAGGCCTAATAACTGCACTCTGTATCTTTAAGGGGAGTTGCAATATTAGTGAGATGGGAGGATGAAGATTGCCTAGGGGCATTGCGAGGGGGGAAGGAGAGCATTTAGTAAATGCTGGGGGTGGGAGAAAAATTCAATCAGGAAGGAGGCAAAGTGAAACAGAAATTGGATTATTTGCAGGGCACAGCTTACAACTGTGACCCAAGTGAAACCTGGTCTAAACAAAGAAGTGCTCACAAAAAACTGTATCATTTTAAAATTAGTTTCTGATCCAGGGTAAATTACTACAGGATCTTAAAACAAAGAGGGCCGTAATACTTTAAAACCTACAGACCTGCACTTTAAAAGAACCTGCACTTCAAACTACCCTTGGAGTGCAAAATTGCTGTAAACAGGCTTAGGTTCACATTTAAATTAGGATTCACAGGACAATTGGGAGAAACTTAACCAGTACCAGAATCAGTAAGTAACATTAGCTTACAGTCGAAAAGGAACAGGAGTAGCAAATGATGTGCAGCACCCTACTCTCCTAAGGGTGGCTGTGAGTCAGTCATGCAGCAGGTTCCAGAACCTGCCTTCAAGACAGCATCCAGCAGGGTAGGGGCAGGAAGCAGTAAGTATAGCAAACAAGTTGATGGTAGTTGGGCACTGTATGATCAGTGTCATAGAGAATGTGTTGTGTGAGGATAAATGGGGTGGATGGGCAGATGACAGCCAGGAGCCATGGCTGTTAAAAACTCAATTAGAATAGAAGAATCATAAGATGTGTGGTAGGAGCTGGATGTGTTAGTCCACATGGTGACTAATGATGTGGCCAACCTGGAGTTGGAGGAATTTAATGTAACTTTTTGAAGGTCATGGAGCAGGTTGAGGGGCAGAGACATTGCTGGCCTTCTCTGAGGTCCTGCAAATGTGGGACAGAGTCATTGAGAAACGGGAAAATCCCTTTAGTGGATAGTTGAAGGGGTGGTGCAGTGAGTAAAGACCTAGATTTGTGGGGGACCAAGTTGAGTTCTGTGATATAAGGCTCTTCACATTTATTTATTATTCTTCTTGGAATAACAACCTTTGAACTAGAAGCTTGTTTACAAAGGTTTCATGCCACAACAGGTACAGTATACAAGTACAGATAGACATGAGGAAAATAGAGAACAATGAATATTATAAAACTAAGATTACATTTTTATACACAGAGAAAAACTTCAGTTGAGAGCAGTCAGAGGTTGACTTTCTCAGGAGGTGGTAAAGGGTAGAGAAGGAGTGAGTGGGGAGGTAGGGACTGGGGGGTTCTAGGTGGTTAGAGGGTCAGGGCAAGGGGAGTTGTTACTTGGTATGGGTAGGAGATGGAGAAAAATGAGGCTCACGGTGAGGTGAGGGGAGTGGGAGTGGATGGTTGGGATGGTGAGGTAGTGAGAGTAGGGCTGGCAGTCACAGATACTTAATTTGGTCAGGTTTTGGAGGAATTGACACTTAAAGGGTCCGAGCTTAGGCTCAGTAACAATTTCCAAGGGGAGTTCACTGAACCAGTCTGGTGCTTTGTAGGTAAATGAGAGCTGGGCTTGAGCCGTGTGATGAAAGGGGATGTTTAGAGCATTTCTTGTCTTAACTGTTGTCTGGTGCTGGTTGGTTCCTGGAGTAAAAAGGTTTTGGACAGATGGCAGGGTAAGACTAAGGATGACTTTTTTTCTCAAGGAGGCATACCTGGTACTTAATTCTCTCCTGGAGATTAAGCCAGTTGGATTTGGCTTATAGGTTGCATGTTTGGGTAAGCCTATGTACTCCTAGGACCAGCCTGCTCAATTTATTTAGAGCTCTTCTTAGTCTTTTTAGAGCCATGTCAATAGCAGTGTCATACACAATTAACTCATAGTCTATGACCATGAGAACTGAACTTTTTATAGCCAATGACAAGGCTTCAGTGGTCATGCTATGCCGGTGTTTATAGAGTAGGCCTATTCTGGTGTTGACAGACTTTACAACATAGTCTACGTGTTGGGCATATGACAGGGAGCTGTCTAGTATGACATCTAGGTACTTTAAGGTACTTACCCAGTCACGTGGATCCTGTTTGCTGTTAAGTATTGTCAGTTGGTAGGATTTGTGTTTACTTTGGAGGTTAGCATACAGAATTACTTGTTTTTTTTATAATTCAGGAGGAGTTTTTTTTGGTGAAACCATTCTTCTATGGTAGCAAAGTTTTTTTGTAGGGTAACTTCTAGTAGATGTGGGAGCGGGTTACTGAAAAAGATGACCACATCATCTGCATACAGTAGGAATTTTTCAGGGCACACTAGAGGAAGTTGGTTGAGGAATAGGCTGAATAAGAGAGGACAAAGAATGGAGACTTGCTGGATGCCGGTGGTTACTTTCCTGCTGTCAGAGTGGGTGCTATTTATTTTTACTTGTTGTGTTCTTTGGGCCAGGTAACTTTGGAACAATCTTAAAGTTTCTGGTCAGAGTCCAGAAGCACAAAGTTTGCTTAGCAGAATCCTCTGATTGATGGTGTCAAAAGCTTTCATGCGGTCGATGTATCTTGACCCCACTATTTGGCTCTTGTTGACTGCCTCCTGGAGAAAGTCAGTGTATTCAAGTAATGCTATAGTGGTACAATGTGATTTACAAAAACCATGTTGTTGGGGACATTGGATATTGTACTTGTTGAGGTATTCCACGAGTTGGTTGGAGACAATCTATTCTAAGGTTTTGGATGGAGGGGAAAGGATTGAGATGGGTCGGTAGTTTGCTTGTAAGGCCCAGTCTCCACTTTTGTGAAGCAGTGTGACTACGGTGGCTTTCCACCTCTTAGCGAACTTACCAAGTCTAAGGGATAGATTGAGTCCTTTGTGAGAGGTGGAACTACTTCATCGAAGGATAGGGCAATCAACTTTAGGATGAGGGAGTCATTACTATTCCTGGTTTTGCCAAGGGCACGCTGGAGGTATTTCTTGGCTTCATGGGTGGATATTTCCTTAAAGTAGAAAAAAGGGATGCCAGGAGGGGGTTTATCATGGCCAGATGGGGTGTCATTCATATTGAACTTATCAGCATCAGGGTCGTCCTGTGGGAGAAGGTTGCTGAGATCAGAAAATGCGATTTTGTATGCATCTACTATCGTTTTTGGGTCTTGTGTGATTTCCTGATTAATTAGGAGCATGGAGGGGGATGACTTATTATCTTTTCCTGTGAGGCCTTTCAAGTTACTAATGTCACTAATGAGGAAAGGAGCAAAATAAACTGAGGCACACAATAGTTCCTACACGTTATGGTAATATTCCAGTTTTCCCCCTTTCTGTATATAAGTGTCCAGTCTAAATTTGAAGATTGTCTTTTTCTTACTTGTTACCATATCCTCGGGTAAGTTATTCCATAGATTCACTGTCCTCTCAGTGAAGAAAAAATTCCTTTTTATGTTGTCTTGCAGATGGGCAAGCAACATTTTACAAAAGTAGCACATTCAGAGATGTGTCAGTGTTGGCAAATGTAGGGAACGTGTTAGTGGGTGAGTCCCTCAGCCACCAATTAGAGAGCAAGCAAGCAATGACAGCAGTTTCTAAGACAGCCATGGAGCTGAAAGAAATCTGCTGCTCCAATAAGGTGCAATTTCCTCATTGGAGCATCAGATGACAAGGCTCTGTTATGTGCCTTTCCTGGTGAAACATGCCAATAAATATGCTGGCTCCTACCACCCACCGCATAATCTCTACAAAGCCAACATCAGGGATGCCCAATCTCCATGTTAGCATGCCACCCCAGTTCAATTTATTTGCCATCAGGGTGCCCAGTCCCCATCAGCATCATGTTCCCCCCCCACATACTTTCTTTGCCGATGAAGGTGCCCAATCCCTGTCATCATCATGTCTCCCTTCAAACATGTGGCACAGTGGGAGCCCACCCCAGTGTGCCCCCCACATGTTTTTAAATAAAGAAAACCATTCCCCAGAGTCTGCTTTTTTTTTAATTGTAAAAAAAAAAAACTAGTCCCTCGTTGTCCTGCCATGCCCCCTCCACCAACCAGCACCCACCCTCTGTGCACCCCACCTCCCCAAACCTCCTCACCCCATACTTTCCTCCAGAATGCAGGCGCTGCAATCTTTTGTGGAATGGCAACACGTCTGAACTCTTCAAAAGCCGACAAGGAACTGAACAAAATGTGGTATGCTTCATAATAGCAGGCAATGGATGTTTAAACTTAGGTGGATATTGCAGCCATTTTTTGGAATTTTGGTACCAGATTTTGAACATGGTATTCTTGGGACCCCACCTCATGAACACATGCACTGTTATCTCATTACTTGGTCCCGAATGGTGATTTTGCAGTCCCTGTGCGGAATCACTTTTCGGGACAGATTAACAAAACAACAGTGCCACTGTTCATGTGTTGGGGTCCCAAAAAGCCCGTGTTGCAAATTTGGTGAAAAAATTCCAAAAAATCACTGCATTACGAGCGTGCATTGTGCAGTTTCCACGCATGCTCATAACTTCTACAATTTGTAATATTTTCACTCCAGACTTTCAACATTGCCATTTTTTCACACCTCCTTATGAACAGTACAGCTGACATTTTTCACATCCTGTCCAAAATGTGTTTTCACACCTGTAATACACAATGGAACAGTCATTGTGGGAAATCAACTTTCAGGACAGATTAACAAAATCATAGGGCCACTGTTCATGAGGGGAGGTCCCAAAATACCTATGTTGAATATGTGGTTAAAAAATCACAAAAATAATTGTGTTACGGGCGTGTGTTGAGCAGTTTCTATGCACTCTCATGACTCCACCAATTTATCATATTTTCACTCCAGATTTTTAACTTTGCAATTTTTTTAAACCTCCTCATGTACAGTACAGCTGTCATTTTCGACATCCTGCCTGAAATGTGTTTTTGCACCTGTGGCACCAAATGGCGCAGTCGCTGTGCAAAATCACCTTTCGACTTATGAACTGATAGTGCCAGTGTTCATCAGGTGGGTTCACAAAAAGCCCATGTTGAAAATATGAAAGTGAAAATGCCAACAAACACCTGGGGCATTTTCAACCATAATGCCCCACCCTGCAGAGACTGACAGGCATCAGGGATGTGATTTGGCACCATCAGCTGTAATGCTTCTGCCACTCCACAACCACCCCCACCCTGCAGCCAGTAACAGGCACTGAGGTGTGCCTTGGATCCTTTGGCCCCAAAGTTCACCCCATTCTCCTATACTGCACCCATTTCAGTGTATTTCCTTATGGAATGGGGTGAGCATAAGGGCCAAAGACCCCAAGGCACACCGCAACACTTGTCAGTGTCTGCAGGGTAGGGTGAGGTAAAATGGCATAAGCATCATGGCCGATGACCCAAAGGCACACCCCAGCACCTGTCAGTCTCTGCAGGGTGGGGGGTGGTGTTGGTCCATCATATCAATACTTCACTGCCATTCCCATTATGCATCTCTCTAACTCCTGCACTACCAATGCCAATGTCAGCAAGATAACATTCTGCATTGACAAACGCTTGTCAAACTCCTGAATCTAGTGCTTTTTGTCAGAAGGCAATTCCCCCAGGAAATGATGCACAGACAACTTCTTAGTGAGTGCTCAACTGGCAATTAATTTATTTAACAACATCACATCATCTCATTTTCCTTGACCATACTTCAAACTTTTTACAGATTTACAAACATTTCCACTTCGGCCACTCCACACATTAGCATTTATAAAGTCCAATATTATAGTCTGTACAATCCAATAAGTTCTACTTGTGTTTTAAATGTCTCTGATTCTCTGTCATCTTCTCGGGGTCTAGACATTTGGAAATGCCAGATACCCCTTGTTCCACTTGTCTTGAAATGTCTCTGATTTTCTGTTGTCTTCTTGGGGTCTGGATGCTTGGAAAAGCCCAATACCCCTTCTCCTTTCCTCATTGCTGTAGCCTACTTGTGTCCAGGTGCCAAAACCTACCCAACACACCATTTTGTTAATTTCTTATTGTCCCCCCTCCTTTTGTCTGCTGCCTTCACATCTGGGTGCCTGAGCCTGACCCATGTCTATTTCCTGCCAGCCTTTTCAACCCCCCCCCCCAATTTAGCTTTCCTAAAAACTTTCCACTAGCCCATCTCCAGCTTAGGAGATGGAACAATGGGCTTTCCCCTGCCCCTCCTCTCTTTTTCCCAAATCTCAATACTGTTCCCTAGTTGCAGCATGTATGATGACATGCCCACTGTTGAAAGGTGCACCCCATCTGGTCTGTAAAATCTGGGGCTGGTAAATGAAATGTCATTGTATGCTATGTATGTCTCCCCATCCTCACTTAAGCATGCTGCCACCTGCCTGTGTATACTCTTCCTAGCCCTTTCCACCCCTTTTATGTTTCTGGACTGCTGCCAAACCATCCTGAGTATTATTTCAGGCCAAGCTATCCTTGCCTGCAGCCAACACTGTTTTATTAAACCTAAATCCCTTATCATGCCTTTGCACAGAAACCCCAAGGCCAATCTCCAAAGTCATTACCTCCCAAGTGTATTACTAATAAATCTGGTTGTGGCCATTTTAACTTCAGTCCCTCCAAGGTTGGCATGATCTGCACCCACCTCATGCCCCAGATCTCTCTCCAATAAACTCTTGCTTTGTTCTGGTCCTGCCATAGCTGCTTTCCTCCTAGATGGATGGTGGCCCATTTCTCTGCCCAATAAACATATGAGTGCCCAGTGATCCACACCTGCCTGCTCTTTCCTTGACCTGTTGGAGTCAGAAACAATATATTTTAACAGTTTCTTCACATTTCTTTTATAACAGTTCAACTTCCATCTCCCAACTTTCTTAACTTCTTCTTCTGACCCATCTTCCACTGCCAGCATTGATGCGGCTCCAATCTGGAATGAGTGAGATGAATAGCTCTGTGGGTTCTCTGCCAGGTGTGCCATGCTCTTTTTCAGCACCCCTGTTACCTGGGAGCCCATGACAAGCTTGCCATCCCTATGTATGAAAAATTGTCAGCTGCCCTTTGGCCTAATTTCTTTATATTCCCATAGCGAGGTGACCGGGCATGTCATTCCTCTTAATTGTTTTCCCAGTATGATCTCTACCCCTGTGCACGTCTGATCCATCTTTGAACACCTCAACCACATCGCTACCCTCTTTTAGCCCTAGTACATTTCCTCTCCCCATAATCCCCCTGTCTCATCCTTTTAGTTACCTGCCACTACCTCACTGACTCTGAAAGCCTTCTGCCATGACCGTAAAGATGGCTTTAAAAAAGCAAGCCTCAAATTCTCATGTACAAATCTGCCCCAGGGCCATTGCTAGCTCTGCAAGTTTATCTCCAGCAACTGGTTTTCTCAAATCCACCTTCCCTCCATTTAATCGCTACCAGCCCAGCAGCATGCACCATACTACTTTAAATTTATTTGGTTCTGCCAATCTTTTTGTTGTGCAAGCCCATCCTATCCCTACTAACTGCACCCCCACTGTCCCTCATGCCATCCCTGATCCCCATTTTTGCACCATGTATTTTGTTATCTGGGCCTGTGAAACTGGTTCACTTACCTTGAACCCTTCCTGCTTATTTATTTATTTATTTATGTATTTATTTATTTATTTTTTGTTGACTGGGAAAGTACACTAGACAAATCCTGCCTATTGTTAGGCATGACCCCAGGGGAGGAGGATACAGATGAATGCCAACTGACCTTGAACCAGATTAAGCTGTTGGTGATATTTTTAGTGAATGAGGGAAATTTGGCCAGGTCACTAAGGAAATTCCCCTACTCTTTTCGATAAGCCTACTTGATTTGCCATTTTTTATACAAAACCGAATGCTGGAAGTGCCAGGAAATACATTTAAACACAGGTACTGAAATCCCATGCATGAGCAAAAGCAGCAGGAAACACATCCCAATCATGCGCAGGAGCAGCATGCTTTTGTGCATGCATGGGATTTCAGTGCCTGTGTTTAAATGTATTTCCTGACACTTCCAGCGTTTGGTTTTGTATAAAAAAATGGCAAATCTAGTCTACAATTATAAAATGCATGCCAAAATTAGCTTTTTGGGGTGGGCATATAAAAAATCGATGTTCGTGCAGCACGCCATGTCAGATGCACGCTCTCGGCATTCCTCTGCATCCGGGTGACTGGGTATTTTCGGCCGGGATGTTGGAAAGTAAAATATTAATAAAATGAAGGAAAATAGTAAGCATTTTCCCCTTGTTACACATTTAGGGACATTATATGGGGCATATTTGATAGATAGGTGCACAAAGGTGCACTGATGGCCTCTGATAGAAAAACGAGGGGAAACACTGACAGTGCCCCTTTACGTTTTGATTGATTATATGGATATTTGACAGAGCAGAAACTTAACGTGAATGTAAGTAAGACAAAATGTATCAATCAATCAATCAAACTTTCTTTAACCAGGCATAAACACCATTGAGCAAGCTCATTTTCAAGGTGGTTCTGGACATTAAACAAGTGACAGTCAAGAATATGACAGACAAAACAAAATATTGTACATGCGAAGGTAAGTCAGGTCTATACATACAGAACTAACACAGTTAAATGCAATTAAAATTCTCTAACAAGCTAGTAAGGAAGGTAAATAAGCTTTGACCCTAGGCACTCACTAGTATATGTAGACCAGCATGTTTACTAATATATGTAGTTTGGTGGGTGTACTATTATGGGACTTGGGGAAGGGGATAGGGGATGAGAAGGGGTATACAAGACAGGAGGGAGGCAGGATGGTGACAGCTGGGAGGTGGGAAGAGAGGCTACAAAGTGCTGGGGTGCCTCTAATTGGGGGAAGGCAGCTGATCGTAACTAAGTGTCAGAGGATTCATCAATGACACCAGCAACTAAGGGCACATAGTCACCTAAAACAGTTGCAGGTTTCCTTCAGATACTCAGCTATTAGCACTTTGAAGGTGAATGGACTGGGGAGGGTTGAACGCTTCAGAGATCTTTGCATGGTGTTCCATAAGGAAGGGAATGAAAAATTAATTGCAGCTGAGCCATATGATGTTTTTACTCTGGGTATCTGGAAGCAGAGTATGAAGAACTGTCTCAAACCATATGACCCCTTGGTACATTCGAAGGAGATCGAGATGTATGCAGGAAGCTTATCGGACAGAGCTCTAAAGAACCAGAGAAGAACATTTCTTTTCCTCCTTGTTGAAAGTGAGGATCATCCCAACTCTCGGTACAGCAGGCAATGGTGGGTGTGAAAAGGCAGATTGAGGATGATTCTCAAGGCCCAGTGGTAAAGAGTGTCAAGTCTACAGAGCACTGAGGAGGGGCAATTATTGTAGAGAAAGTCAGCATATACCAGTAAAGGTAGGAATGTAGATTGCATTTGTCTCTTTCTAGCTTCTTTGGTGAGGAGATGCTTAATGCTGTAGCATATGCCTACGCATCATCTTAATTTCTTCGTGACCTCATTCAGATGACACAGAAAGTTAAGCTTATTATCCAGCCAGAACCCTAGGTATTTAAAAGTATGTACAATTTCAAGAGGTTAGTCCAATAAAGTTAGACTCTTGGGGTTGCATGTTGGTCCTGAGGCTGCTTTCAGTGAAAGGATCTTGGCTTTGGCCTTTTTGACATTAAGTAGAAGCTTGTGCTTGATAAGATTATATTGGAGAGAGAAATAAAGTCTTGCTGTAAGTCCTCAAGGGCTATGTCCAGAGAAGAGTTAGAGGTGTAGAGGACAGTATCGTCTGCAAATAAGTGCACATTAGCTGTGCCCAGATGTGAGTCAAAGTTATTGATATAGATTGCAAATAAGATTGGACCCAAGATGGAGCCTCGGGGGACACCTTGTGGTAGTGTTTTTAGTGGGGACAATTCTCCTAAGGCTTTAACTTGTTATAACCTGTTAGTAAGGTAGCTGGTGAACCATTTAATGGCAGTACTATCGAAACCTATATTAATCAATGCATTAAGCATAATGCTGTCATCCACAGTATCGAAAGCTTTACTAAGTTGAAGGAAGAGGGCAAACACATACTTCTTAGAGTCCAGGGCAATTTGCCAGTCAGTGGTTACTTTAGCAAAGGCAGGTACTGTGCTATGTGTGGCTCTAAAGCCTGACTGTGCGACATTTAGTAGTTTCTGCAAATCCAAATGAGCTCTGACTTGGGTGTTAATGATTTTTTCCAGTAGCTTTGAAAGAGTGGATAGTATGGAATTAGGCCAATAGTTTTTCAGGTTACTCAGGTCACCAGACTTGAGCAAGGGGATAAAGTGTGCAGTTTTTCACTACACGGGTAGTGCACCCTGCATCAGGGAGGTGTTAAATAAATGGGCAATAGGGGCGGTCAAGTAGCAATGGCCTAATTTTAGGAAGCAAGGTTCTATAGTGTTGGCACTGGCACTCTTTTTTGTATCCAATGGCAATAGGAGGTCCTCTACTTGTTTAAACATTACAGGATGGAAGTTGAAGAAGGGGTTAAATAACTCTGGTTGGAATTGATGTTGGAGATAGAGTCATCAGTGCAATCCTCCAACGGGCTGAGCTTACTGATTGGAGAGATGCTGAAGGCCAGCCCTGCAGTGGCAAAGTGTTTGTTGAGTTGTTCTAATCTATCAGCTTTGTCCATGAAGGTAGAGTCGCCAGACACTATTTTGGCTGGTAGGGAGGCATCGGTGGTATTACCTTCCACCTCTTTGAGGATGCTCCAGAACTTGGCAGAATTGTTTTTGTTGTCTTCCAGGGCTACTTGGAAATATCTAGCTTTTCAGACCTATTTAGTTCAGTGCAGGCATTTCTAGTGACATGAAAGGCAAGCCATTCAGCATCCAAGTGAGATTTCCTCGCTCTTTTCCACCAAAAGTCTCTATCCTTGAGGGCTTTCTTCAGGGTAGGAGAGAACCAGCCAGGAAGTCTTTTTTTAGACTTGACCAGCCTTAGGGTATGATACTTGGTTCTACTATGAAACATAAAACTTTCACTGAATTATCAGTGTTTGATGTTGTGGGGACACAAATCAAGTGATGACTTATAAGTACTTAGAATACTGGGTAGACTCCTTGGCTACTGGCAATTCATATGATGATGAGTTGGTTAGATTAGTGGGGAAAAGGATGGGTTTACTTTATCTAAATAAAAATTGTTTGGGTGGATATATGATAAAGAAATTGTTGAATCACAAATTTTTCCTCTATTGGACTATGAAGATGTACTTTATGACTATTCTCAGCATGGAAAATTCTATATATTAGATGTACTCTGAAATCGCTTGGCAAGATTTATTTTACAATGTCCTAGGGATATCCACCACTGTTTGATGTACCACAAATTAGGATGGATCTCTCTGTCAGAGAGAAGACAACTTCATAAATATATTTTGGCATTTAGAAGTATTACAGCAATGGACTATTTGGCAGAAAGGTTAGAATTTAGGGGGATTAATCCCTCCTTAAGGAATGTGGCCTATTGAGAGATGGTAATACCTAGAACAAAAACTAAATGTTCTGATTTATTTTTCAGCCAGCTAGTTCCTAAATTCTGGAATATGATGCCCTTTAGATTTTGTTGGTATAAAAACAAAAGTCCTTCATGAAAGGTTATTAAAACTTGGTTCTTGTAATCATTTTTAGCTCAAACTAAGGCTTGTTGTGGCTAATTGGTTGAAGTAATGTAATTGTTGTATGCATAGACACATAGAAATATAGAATTTGATGGCAGATAAGGACCGCTTGGCCCAGTCTGCCCATTTCCCTACCTAATGGATAAGCTGCAGATCCTAGTTAACCAGCAGCCTACTTCTTCCTACCCCCACCCCCTAGAATTGCCTTATGACTGTCCCATGCATGCTTGAATTCCACCACTGTTTTGACTCCACAACCTCCTCCAGAAGGCTGTTCCATGCATCCATAACCCTCTCGGTGAAAAATACTTCCTTAAATTACCCTGAGCCACCCCCATCTTCAAATTGTGCTCCTGTTCTTGCACACCCTTTTTTGAAAGATGCTACCCTCTTGGACTTTGTTGATTCCCTTGAGGTACTTGAATGTTTCTATCCTGTCTCCCCTCCTCCTTTCCTCGAGGCTATACATATTAAGCTCCTTAAGTCTCTCTTCATATGTCTTCCACTGCAGACCCTGCACCATTTTAGTTGCCCTCCTCTGGAGAGCTTCGATCCTGTCTATGTCTTTGCGGAGATTGGGTCTCTAGAACTGCATGCAGTACTCCAGAAGAGGTCTCACCAGCTGTCTGTACAGAGGGATAATAACTTCCTGTTATTGCATGCAATTGTATGGTATATTATTGTGTTATGTACTGTATCTTGTTCTGTATTATTCATTGTAATTATTGTTGTAACTATTTGTTGCTTAATCATGGGTCACCATTTTAAATAGATACATAGATACATAAACAGTGTCGGCAGATAAGGGCCTATGGCCCACCCAGTCTGCCCATTTGAGCTTGTAAGTTCAGTTTATGTTTTCCTAGAAGTCTGTTGCTCCTTACCCCTGACCTCCAGAATTCCTTTATGTCTATCCCATGCATTCTTAAATCCAGTGATTGTTTCAGCCCCCACCACTTCCTCTGGCAGGGTGTTCCACTTGTCCACCACCTGTTCTGTAAAGAAATTCTTCCTCATGTTTCCTCTGAAAACTGTACAGCACCTCCCCAGCCCCAAACCCTGCAACCTCCCCACCATAGCCAACCACCCTCACCACCATGCCACATGAGTTTTACTCAATGGTCTAACCCATTTAATAAAAATGAACTGAATGAATGACTCAATGTTGGTCTTGGCTAGCCATGCCTCCTCCTTTGCTCTTATCAGCTCCACTGCCTGTTCCAACCTTGTGTTCAAAACTGCACTACATTCTCTGGGGATGTGATCATCACCGATGACCCTTCTAAATAAGATAAGTGATGAATTATCCTAAACTCCCCCTGTTGCTTCTTTGGCACTTAACTCAGTGGTGAAATCCAGAAATTGGAAAACAGTTTATTCTCAAATGGCCCTTCTATCCTTCCTGCCTCCAATTCCTTCCTTATTTTCCTCTTCACCATATCCTCTTTCCCTTTTGCAGACCCCAGGTTCCTGGCTTTCATGCTCCTAACCCTTTAATACTCCAAGTTGAAACCTCTTTCAAACCCCTCTACTAAATCCAGCCTGCCTGGATTTCTGGGTACCCCTTTGTCCATTCCCTAACCACTCCCACGCTGATCAGTGTCTTTGCTAACCCAAACTTCCCATCCCCTTTTCCACCCCATTTCATTGTGTCCTGGTGCCACCTGTTCCATAAACCCCTCTCCCTTGGAATCCCCTTCCTCTCCCATTTTGATAATACCCCCCCTTGCCCACAAATGACCCACAAAAAACTGTCTGCTGCTGCTTTGACTGCTTGATCTTTCCCCCATTGCTCTGCATAGTGTCACTGGATGCTGCCCTGCGCACTTTAAACATATGTGTCTGAACTTACAACTGGTCCTTGGGCATGGCACCTTGTTGAACCCCAGCATGTGTTGACATGCTGACTGCTTCCCTCTTGCCTACTCCCTTCCCCTGCACCCCCCCATATCCTGACAAAGTTCTAACCCATAACTCGGAATGAGTGGAATCCCATATCAGACACCCCCAGGCTGCCATCCTCTGCCTGAAAGCTTTGTTGTACTTTAACCACCCCAGTCCCAACTTTACCTTATAGGCATCCTTTATAGTGGTGGTGTAAGTGAGCAGTGGGATAGCCAGCTCTGGCTTCTTTTCCAGAAGGATGGTGCTGAATATGGTAAACATCGCTTGCCATGTGTCGATACTTTTTCCCTTATAATTTGTTTCCTCCAACTTATTTCCTGTGATTGCTAAGGCCACTGACATCTCAGATGACCCCACCATTTCCTTCTGCTCATACCTTTTTGCCATCTCTTTGTCCACTAATGCAAAAATGTCCACTTATTCACCCTTCCATATTTTCTTTTTAATAGTTAGGGGCACATGGTCCCTGTCAGGAAGCCTAAACTCTCACTTTCAGGTTTTTGGAAATAGTGGGAATGCAAGGAATCACAAACATGTTGCATAAGAGTAATAAATCTTGTTTATTACTACCAAAAAGGAAAATCACAGTTGCCCTAAGCAGCTTTTACCATTAGGAACTGGGAGCCAATGCTATGCATTCCCTATACCTCAAGGAATCTCCAGGTCTCCAGGTCTCTGAGGTAAAAGACATAATGTCTTACATTATATACCTAAGATAATTACCATGGTTACTGTAAGATGGAAACATTTCTAGTTACAGAGATGAGCCCTATTGGCTAAATTAGAGATGGCTCCACAGTCCTAGATAACATTATATAATTTTGTTATAGTCATCACTTTGTGGAAACAAAGAAGTACAGTTTTTGTACATAGCCGTGTAGTAATACAAATCATCAGATGAATGCAGTGCTGACTCACATATCATAACTTTACAAGGACACAAGTGTCCTATTATCTTGTAAGCAAAAATTACATGTGTATATTAGAAAGTAAAGCATACAGCAAATACATGCATACATGTCCTGACATCTACTCTTGTACGGTAGATGTCCTTAGCCCTATATGTTACTATAACATTTACATAAATGTTAGCTGTCTGTGGTGTACCTCTGGGGCATCAGTTAGGGAGCAGAGACCTCATGTAACATTCCCCCCTTGTTGCCTCAGAAGGGGCAACACAAACAAAAGGGAAGTGGAGAAAGAGCAGGTGTTGTTTACAGACCCGACGCTCGAGCCTTGTACAGGAACTCCAGCTGCTCAAGGTGTTGGTGGAATGTGAGCCAGAGGCAGCAGAGCATAATGATAAGGAAAAATGTCAAACGTGCTTTTTTAATAATAAAACCTTTAAAAGTAATCTCTAACCAAGTATTAGTAAGTGCACTATTAAAACCAACATTAATAGGATCAAATATTGCTTCATTTGCTTTGGTCATATTATTGCTGATGTGGATGAGGTGTGTATCTTTCCTGTCTAAAAGGGAATTCAGTGTGTTAAAAGTCAGAGGATCAATGTATACATTAAAGCAAGGTAAATACTCTGAAAGAATAAGAAGATAATCAGGGTTACCATTAAGGATATCTGGTTCCACAAGGGGAACAGGGGTAATAACTGTGTGCTCAATAATTGTGGTCTGGTGAGGACCGAAACAGAAATTGAGTTCTGTAATAACACGTATTTCATTGCCATAAGTAAACTGCTTAACATTAGTTACCACACAAAATTCACCATCTGAATTATATTGCATTTTCACAGTAGGAAGTCTCCATTTTTGTAGTTGTACTGGGCAAGTTTAAGTCTGGTTGGAAATCCATTTTGACAGCCGATGAACCTCTTTCCAGTAAGACTGGTACAATTGAGAAGTGTCTGGAGTAAATGTTGAGTCCTGGTAATCTGTGCTATTGGTGGTGATGTCATCATTCATGGAAAAGGACCAATCAATACTGTCTTGGGAATATCCACATACAGGTTTAATAACATCAATACATCACATCGACACAAATAAATATACGCTTTCTTAGCACAATAGTCTGTGTGCGGTGAGACCCATGCTTCCAGAAAAGGATGGAAAACCAGAAGAGGTGGCAGATCAAGATGTTCTCTGTAGATGACTTCATTAAGGTGCCCAATGGAGTGTGCAGATGCTAGTTTAGCAAATATAGCTGTATTGGGATCAAAACGTGGTAAAGAAATAGCAAAATACACAAACATAGTATCCCTAAAGGAACATTTCTTAGAAGTAAAGCAAGGCCCAGTATCAGAGTGCCTGGTCACAAATCCCAAATTCCTAGCAGTAGAAACAGGAATAGAAACAGACTGTTACATACACATGGCAACACAGTTAGTGGATGTGCAGCGAGGGCAGTACCTATTAGAAGATATGTCTATCATGTATGATATAAGGGATTCTTCCAGATTCCAGATCACGGAAGAGATTGTTGATGGTAGTGACAATAAATGACCCATAGGCAGAGGATAACATATCACATGCAATGTATTGTGCATCTGCCTCCTTATTGTTCTGTGCAATAAGGGTGTTAATCTTTTCTTTAGAATCTGAAAATGTCTTAGCAATATCATGCAGATTATATACAGTGTATCTTTCTTCCTGACTAAGGCCATCCACACCACACAATAATGAGGGTACGATGTCATTGAATATACTGTACCAGCTTCAAACTTCTGTGAATGTGCTTTGATAGTAGCAATGTCTGCTTTATTCTAGATAGTCATTGTAGTACCAAAGAGATCAATGATGGTGCCTGTGGCACCAGTGACATCTGATGTGTCACATATGTTTCTTTTATAACTTTGATCATCTTTCTGAGAAATACGTTTTCTCCTAAAATTGTCTCTATGCACAGTGGTGTGTACCCTGGCAATAGAGATGCAGCAAATTTAAAATCCACTGGTGAAGTGAACGTGAAATGGCCACTTCGCATTGACACTTTGCTACGCAGAGTGCCCAATAGTAAAGGCTCACTTCGCCTTGTTATTATTACTTCGCATTGTCATTCCACATTAAAAAATGAAGTAAGGTGGAGTGACAACAATATTGGCAGCATCCCACCCACACAGTCACCAGAATGAATGAGCATCCCCAAAGTGCTACTGTCTTGTGTCCAGAAAACTCCCCAGTGCTGATGAAGTGAAATAAGAGTGTAACAAGAAATGCAAAGTCTCCCAGAATTAATGGTGCACTCAGTCATGCATGCAGTGGTCAGATCACACGCAGAGTCACCAGAATTAATGTGCATCCCCCAATATGCTACTGTCTTGTGTCCAGAAATTCCCCAGTGCCGACGAAGTGAAATGAGAGCGTAACAAGAAATATAGTCTCCCAGAATTAATGGTGCCATGCAAACGCACAGACAGATAAAGATTCTGCTGTACACTCAAGGGATGCATACGAAAAGGCACAACAACACCTAACCAGTGCTCAGAAGTCACAAATCCAAATCTGGAAAGGAATACGTTTTGCCAGTTGGGGGATTAGTGCACAGCAGAAACAATCCACTACTAGTAAAGATAACACAAGGCAGTATACAAATTCATGCAGTTACGGTGGATAGCAGGTTCACACTGCTGCAATTACTCTGTAACACAATAAAAAGGTGTCTGATTTAATGGCAAGTATCCCACACACTCACACACACACTCAAGTAATGTGTAGCAAATTGAAAACCTTTAGTGATATAACCAAGTGTTTTAGACAGATAAATTGTACACCGTTGCACCACAACAATCAACAAAAAAAGTCAAGAATTACTGAAAATATTACTGTGTGTACATTAACACAGTTATGCAAGAAAAATATTACCAAAACAGAAAGATGGCCTTTTTCTCCCAGTTAATCTACCTACACCACAAATACGCCCCTCCCACAAAGCACACTTCACAATACACAGACTGACTGCTCTAAATAAACATTCAAAATTCACACACAACGATAAACACTCGATAATATGAGCACAGAAGGGTTTCCTACAATCGATGTACTAAATTTTGAGCAAAAAATATTACTCAAAAAGGCATTTTAAACAGCTTTTAGAGGTTTTTAATTGCAGAGCTCTGAGAGTAAACTGTCTCCAGCTACCACTGCACACACACACAAACCAGGCCAGAACTGAGGCTGTGCTGAACAATCTAGAGCCCATGTGACCTGCAATCCCATGAATAACTGCAGAATTTCATTTCGAGCTCAATTACAGGGTGAAGTGAGGTGAATTACATTGATTTCAATGCACTTCACCTTAAAATTGGTGGAGAAGTGGTTTGGGGAAGGCGGAATAACGCAAAGTCATTGGTTTCAGTGGACTTTGCATTCCTCATTATGAAGCGAAGTACTCCACTTCACATTGTGGACTTCTCCGTGGATTCCACATTACTCAGTGAATCACTTCATGGAGCAAATTGGGGCCACTTCGCCCACCACTACTTACAGTACTGTAACTCACATTCTGTATGGGAAGGAATGCGAATGTCTATGGGTGTACTTCCCCGATGGGCTGTAGCACAAGACTCCCAGACTTAAAAACGCTTATTAATGAGTACAATGGCGGAGTGGTGAAGTCTGGAGAGATAATACAAAACATGCTTACAATACATCCAAGTAACTAATAAAAAAATTAATGTGATCCGTGACTTGATCATGAATCATGATTTGTGACTGTGATGATGAAGAACGTGATTCGGTGTTGACGGTGAGAGATAACCAATACGAAACTGCATTGGGAATGCGAATGCCTGTGGCTGTACTTCCCCGATGAGCTGTAGCACAAACTCCCAGACTTAAAATGTTCATTAATGAGTACAATGGCGTGGTGGTGAAACCTGGAGTGATACTACAAAAGATGCTTACAATTCATCCAAGTATCTAGTCAAAAAATGAGTGTTGTGATTCATGATGTGATCGTGAACCATGATTTGTGACTGCATTTGTGACCGTGATGATGAAGAACATGATTTGTATCATAAGTGACTCGAGATGATGGTCCTGACATAAAATGCATATTAATGAGTACAATGTTCATGCAGAATTATGCGCCACACCTGTTCAGTACTCTGAAGGGAAGCCAAAGAAACAACTGTGACTTAAATGATAGATGGAGATTGGGCCCTAAAGAGATGCAAATGCACAGACAGATTAAGGCTGCACTGCACACTGAAGGGATGAAGATGCAAAAGCACAACACCTAACCAGTGCTCACCATCTGAAATTCAAATCTGGAAAAGAATACCTTTGTCGGTTGGGGTGGGCCACGGGGGAATGCAGTGTACTGCACTGCTGCAGTAACAGTCACTAGTACTAGTACCAACAAAGATACCACAAAGAAGTACAAAAATTACACAGCAGCAGTGGATAGCATTTTCATATTTCTGAAATTATCATGTGGCACAATAAAAGGTGTCTGATTTGATGATACGTTTCACACACATACTCACACAAACACTAAGTAATGCGTAGCAAATTGCAAACTTCAGTAATATAACCACATATTTTAAACAAACTAAAATTATGCAGTGCTGCACCACAACAATCAGCAAAAAAATGGCCAGCATTATTGAAACTATTACTGTGTGTACATTAACACAGTCATACAAGAAAAATATCTCCAATTTAATCTACCTACACCACAGAAAGGTACCTCCCCAAAGCACACTTCCAGTGTCTTTCAGTACACAGACTGAATATTGGACATTAACATTCAAAATCCACACACAAACAATAACCACTCGATGATATGAGCACAGGAGGGTTTCCTATAATCGATGAACTAAAGTTTCAGCAAAACAAACGACTTAAAAAGGCTTTTTTAACAGCTTTTAGAAGGTTTGAATCGCAGAGAGGTCTCAGATCAGATTGTCTCCTACAGCTTCCTACACATTACTCCAAATTGAGGCTGTGCAGAACAATCTAGAGCCCATGTGACCTGAAATCCCATGAATCACTGCAAAATTCCCCTTTGGAGCTTAAAAACAAGGCGAAGTGAGGTGAAGTACATTGTATTCAAGGGACTTCACCTTAAGAACTGGTGGAGTAGTAGTTTGGGAAGGCAGAGTAATGCAAAGTCATTGATTTCAATAGACTTGGCGTTACCCATTATAACGTGAACTACTCCGTTTTGGATTGCGGAGCACTCCGCGAATTCACCTTCACTGCGGAAATCACTTCGCAGAGCGAATTGGGGACACTTCACCCATCACTACCTAGCAATAGGGTCTTGATTACAAATCTGAAAAGCTGCTAAGCTATCAAGTAACAAAGTACTGTACCTGGCAGAATTACAGACTTACATGATCAACACAGCAACATCATAGATCTTCCTACCAGGCAACACATGAGGAACAGATGCCTGACTAAGCCCAGTTCAATTGCATTTCAAACTAAAAAAGCCACTGGTGACTCATACAGTAGAACTCTGGAGAGAGCCTGGAGAGGATAGTTGATTGACCATTAGCTGGGTAGTGCAGTGAGTACCAGGAAGGGAGAGGGCACCAAAATACAAAGCCAAGAATAGAATTACCTGTTTATTGGAAGTGGCCCTGTTTGTTCTACCTGGTACCCCACTCCAGTCATCATCGATAAACAGTTCCAGTTGAGTTGTCTCCTTTCAGGAAGCATTAATAGTCTTGTGGATTCCTTTCCTTTCAACTGTGGTCATTTGGTAGCTAGGAATCATCTACATTCTCCTCCTTCCAATAGGCAGCAACAGGCATAGTTAGAGTGGTTCAGAAAAAAATGTAAGCAGAAACTAGATGCATTAGCCAAGCTCTGATTTATAATAATCAACAAAGACAAAAATTTATGCAAAGGCTTCACTCTGGGAACACATAGTAACCCAATCATTTGGCTGTCTGACTGAAAAAAATCTGTTTGTTAAAAACTAAATGGTGTAGCATCTCCACCCTAAAACCAAACATTTTCAAGAATAAACTTATGCTCTTTCACAAGAATGTTTGGTGTTTAGGGTGACAGTGCTGCATAAAAGCACTATTTAATAAACTGATTTTTTTGGAATCAGACAACCAAATGCGTAGGTTGCTATTTGTTCCCAGAATTAAGCTTTAGCACAAACTTTTATCATGATAGTGGGAGTGGTGCCGCCAAGAAAGGGCTCTTCTTTGGTTCTCCCATGTCCAGCAACCCTGGCAGTAGTGGTGTGTGAAGCAGTGGTGCCACAATTAGGTGCCAGCTGGCTTAAGGGAGTTTCTTTTCACTAAATAGCTATGCCACTAACTATGGTGCTTGGCACACAACAAAACTGGCTGAGGGCCATATGGGTGGACAAAAGCAGCACCAGACTCCAGAACATCTAGAAAGTGAGAGATAATAGGGAGGGTTCTATGGGAGCACTGTTTGGCCATATCAAACCTCATTACAGAGACCATTCATAAGAAGGAATAAACTAAGGCTTGACTAGGGAGAAAGCCTAAGGGAAGCAGGCTCAGCCAAACATCAGTCTCACCTCTAGGACAAAAGAAGAAATGCTCCACAGAAGTGACATCAGGGCAAGCCAGGCTCTAAAATAAAAATCTCCCATAGTGTGAATATAACAAGCTCCATTGGAGCTAGGATACAGAGGAGTTGGGCAAAGAATGCACAGAGTGAAAACTCAATAGGTGATATTACAGAGAGACCCATATACACTGATGACCACAAGCATTCACTCACACACCAATGATCAAATTTGTATCGACTCCAAAGCACAGGTAAAATCTTGCAAGATGCACTGACATACATACATACAACAGTCCACCCTTCCTTAATGCTGCTTATCTTTGGATTATCGCACCACAAGCATACTGTGTGAAACTCAGCAAGTAAGTCCGCATCTCACTACTTTAGTAGCTCAACACTATATAAAGTAGGACCACAGTAACAATGAGAGAAGGACTATTTGGACTGTTCAGTCACTTTTCCCTGTATGACCCCTTGTACAGTCACCCACAGTAATGGCAATACTTGAATTCAAACTTGTCTTCTGATTTTCCAGATTCAGTAGCCTGTTGTAACAATCGTTCTGTGACCCTATTATTGTCAAAGTAATTATTGTTCTCCCAAATACCAAATTTCAAATTGCTACAGTGTGTATGCCTACAGTACAACATCTATAGTTTGTCATTATGTTTTCTGAAAGTGAGATGCACTACTAAAAGCATGCGGGACAACATGGCAAAAAAGTGGAACCCACCATCACACTCTCAAATAATTGCACTCTTTTGCTAAATGTACATAATGTGTGTGTGTGTGTGTATGTGTGTGTGTGTCAATTTGCTTACATCTGGTATCATATATTAGCAATAACAAAGAATTTTAACCAGCTAGAGTGCTGATCCAGTATAGAGTCATCTCAAATACATCTGCAATTGCTCTTTGCTGCAATGGTGCTATTACTAATAACTAATATGTGCACATTCTTGGGCTGCAAGCACCACATACAATAGCACAGTGTGGTCATGAGAGCAGGAGGAGGAAGGCCAAAGGTGAGATCTTGTTTCCTTTCTTCTTAGGCCAGCCATCATCTTTAACTCATTGTCTCCTAGCAAACACCTTTAGTCATCAGTAAAATACACTGGTGTGTCCTGAAGACATCTGCAGAAGTCGGCTACTGACTCCCAGTGTGCCCTTGCAATGTCTGGAGAAGTCACTTATATATTTTAATATATAGTGTAACAGAATATAATATATATTTGACTGCATAGCACCGTTGGAAAGGTAATTTTATGCTGAACAACTTTGTCACTGATAGTTTGTGCATATCATGTATACTTTAGGAGTTATTTGCATTTGTTTATGGTATAGTGTGTATGGCTTTTGTTGCCTATTTTAGTGAAAACAATTTTTTTTTTCTGTTTCAACCAGCTTAAAAAAATACATATTATTATTTGCATACCACCATTGGGAAGGTGATTTTGTGCTGAACAACTTTGCCACTGATAGTTTGTGTATATCATGTATACTTTAGGAGTTATTCACATTTGTCTATGGTATGGTGTGTATGGTTGACATGTTTTCTATCAAGATTCACCTAAGCAGCTTGAATAAAATTCACATTTTTGGCACTTGAGCAGGTATAAAATAAAAACCGTATTGATTACAACTGGTTGCATAGCACCATTGGAAAGGCATTTTTGTGCTCACCAACTTTCATGCTGATACTTTGTGTGCATCATGTATAATTTTGGAGTTATACACATTTGTTTATGATATGGTGTGTGTGGTTGAGATTCATCCCTCAAATCTCACCAAAGCACCTTGACTAAAATGGGGAAAAATTACGTTTTATAGTTAAAAGATATATTTTTTTAACAAACATAATATCAAAACACTATCTAATGTCTGTATGCTTAATTTGGTGCTGATATGTTACATATTTTCCAACAAAAAATGGCTTATGTTGCCCTTTTTTAGTGAAAAAAATATTTACTTTGCTCTTTAGACCAGCATAGAAAAAAAACAAAATTACTTATTATTACATGCATGCCACCATAGGAAAGGCAATTTTGTGCTGAATAACTCTGCCACTTATACTTTGTGTCTAGCATGTACAGTTATTGAGCTATTAGCATTTGTTTGTGACATGCTGACTATGGCTTGATGTTGCTTAGAAAGGTCCAGGATTCACTGTTAAAAGTATACAGGAGATTCAGGAGGCAAGTGGTATAATCTCAGAGTGAGCCTGTGGAGGCAATGAGTTAAATTATGGTCTGGCAAGGAAATGCTTATTGTGGGATGGTGTAGCAGTGAGTTGAGAGCTGGGATTATACAGGGATTTATTAAAGTTAAGAAGTATGGGCTGCTATTTTATCCTGTCAAATAGAGAGCAGTTTGTGAATTGAGAGATGATATTGATTCAGCCAGATGGGAGGAGTATGAAATGAAAAGAAAAATTATTGAAAATACTGGGTAAAAAGGAGAAATTGTAACCGTACATCTAGAGAGGGCGAATAACATGAGTTTGGTTTGGAGAGTAGACTACTGTATAAAACTCCACAGGAAAGGTATCTAGCCAGAGGGTGGAGATTGCTTAAGACAGTTTTTTTAAAGGTTTTCTGACTGTTTACTAACTGCCTCGCAGAAATCCAGGTTTGGATGGACTCAAGTTGGTTGAAGTTGAACTTGGAAAAGACTGAGGTGCTGGTTGTGAATCTGGCAAGCTGGATAGAGGAGCCGGGGGTTGGTTCACCCTCCAGGCTTTTCCTTGGAGGCTTGGAGGCTACCAGAGGGTGTAGACAGAATGAGAAGCGACCTGCAGAAACTTGAAGAATGGTCGGGGGTTTGGCAGTTGAAATTCAATGCAAAGAAGTGCAAGATAATGCATATGGGGCACAAAAACCCTGGCACAATATATCAGTTGGGGGGTGAGGATATAGCATGCACCAAGCTGGAAAGGGATCTTGGGGTTGTCATCTTTGATAACCTCAAGGTAGGGAAACAGTGTGACAAGGCAGCAGGTAAAGCAAATTGGATGCTGGGATGTATAGGCAGGGGCATCACCAGCAGGAAAAGGAAGGTCATAATTCCGCTATACAAGACACTAGTGAGGCCCCACCTGGAGTACAGTGTACAGTTCTGGAGACCATACCTACGTTAGGACATAGACAGGGTAGAGAAGGTTCAGAGGAGGGCAACAAAGATGGTGCATGGATTGCATCACAAGTCCTATGAAGACAGGTTGAAGGAACTGAACATGTACTCCCTGGAGGAGAGGAGGGAGAGAGGGGATATGATAGAGACATGCAAGTATCTTACAGGGAGGAACAGGGTGCAAGAAAACACTATTTTTAAGTGAAAAAGATGTTCCAGGACAAGAGGGCATGGGATGAAGTTGGAGGGAGGATGATTCAGAGGAAACATGAGAAAAAATTTCTTCACAGAACCGGTGGTGGACAAGTGGAACACCCTGCCAGAGGAAGTGGTGGGGGCTGAAACAATCACGGGATTTAAGAATGCATGGGATAGACATAAAGGAATTCTGGAGGTCAGGGATAAGGGGCAACAGACTTCTAGGAAAACAAACTGAACTTAGAAGCTCAAATGGGCAGACTGGGTGGGCCATAGGCCCTTATCTGCCGACACTGTCTATGTATCTATGTATCTATGTATCTATGGCTTATCACTCCCGACCTCTCAACACATGAGAAACCTGGGGGTAATTTTTGATGAAGGGTTGACTCTGCATTCGCCGGTGTCAGCCGACATCAAGTCCTCCTTTTACCATCTGAGAAACATCTCCAGGATTAAGCACCTTGTTCTGTCTGGTGATCTACCTACTCTGGTCCATGCTTTTGTGACCTTGTGCTTGGACTATTGCAAATCCCTCAACCTAGGGTGACCTGGGGTGGAAATCCACCACCTGCAGCTAGTGCAGAACGCTGTGGCCTGGCTTTTGATGGGGACTTCCCGGTCCTGTCATATTTCGCCAGTGCTGTGCGGACTGCACTGTCTACCTGTACAATGGTGGATCACCTTTAAAGTCAGTCTATTGACTTTCAAAGCCCTACATGGACAGGGCCTGGACTACTTGAAAGAGCTTCTGTTCCTTACTGCCCTGGGCAATTGCTCTGCTCAGCTGATGAGGGGTTGCTAGAGATTCCTAGGGTGTCTCTGAAATCTTCAGGGGCCCAAGCATTTATGCATGCAGTCCCAACCCTTTGGAATTCTCTACCCCATCAGTTATGAGAGTGCATGACCATGGATGGATTCAAACAGGCATTAAAGACATATTTGTGGTGCCTGGTATTTGATGACTGATCTCACTTTTAATTCGTATCAGCTGTTTTATATTTTAAGACGTTGGGATGTTTGCTATTTTATTTTATTTTATATTTTGTTAAGTGCCTCGGTTTTTGAAAGGCACCATAGAAGTTTATTATTATTATTATTATTATTGCTTGCATAAGCATTCTTTTTTTGCAGGATTGCAGCTAACTCTCTCCATTTCACAAACTCTGTCTCTAGCTTGCTCGCTTTCAAAGTTGGGAGCCTGAGTGGTGGAGTGGGGCTTATGCGGCAGTGTACAGCACTAATAAGGGGCACAGGTTAAAACAGGATGTCCCACCTGGGGGAGGAGCCACCAGGTATATAAAATCAGCTATTCCTAATGAATCCCACACATGCTCATTTTCCAGCACATGAGTGGAACAGAAGTGAGTCTGACATCTTAAGTCTTGACAGGCATCAACAAAAGGAAACAGGGAATCATTTTAAAGGAAAACTACACCCTCATATCATTTAAATTTTATTTGTTTCCATGTCAACACACAACTCCTTTCCTGTAGCTGTTAGGGCTATATGTGTTACCTTTAGTTTGTTTTCTCTTCTCGTGGTAGCCCCCGTGACTGCCCTGGGATTCTCCATTTCATGGTTGTTAAAATCTCAATGTCCTTGAGAACCATTTATACCATGTAGCTATATGCTGAAAGAACAAATATCTTGCAAAAACTCTCTGGAAACTCATAAATTGAATGAAGTTAAGGGGAAAAACCTGCATTATAACTCAGATAATTTGCAAAGCTCACTGATGTTAAATGTGGTATTTCACACCTTATTGCTTCTTGTTCCTTTTTAGACTAGTTAAGCAGACAGGCATGCTGGGAAGTTTAAAGGGTGATTACACCTCATGTTCCCATATGCTAATGCAGCTATCAGGGACAATGAGATTTAAACAACCACAAAATGGAGCCTACCAGAACAGTAACAGTGCCTAGTATAAACTGTGAAAACAGACTAAGGCATTTGCATATATCCTTAACAGCTACATGAAATGAGTTGTCTGTTGACATGGGAAACAATAACATTTAGAAGACATGAGAGTGTAGTTTTCCATTAATAGATGCTTCAAGCATTGAGTTATTCCAGAAAGTCGGAAAGCAAAGGTCATTGTACCATTATATAAAAAAAGGTGATTTTTAAAGACATAAAAAAACTTTTGGCCAATCAGTTTGCAGGACACAATTTCTAAATGTTTGTGAAGATTCTTTTGAAAAAATTACATGCAAGGAAAACAAAATATCTCTAACCTGAAATCCAGCTTTATGAATACTTTTACAAGCAAAGATCACATTTATGTTTTAGACTACCTGATTGATAGGTATGCTTTATTATGAAGTTAAAACTTTAAACAGTTATCATTGCTTTTAAAGCTGCATTGACTATTTTGTTAGAAATAGACTATAGAATCAATTATTTGACTATAGTTAAGACTTAAGTTTACTTTTCTCAGTTGTTCAACTGCATTCCAACAACATAGCACTTATAACATGTGATCTACAGGATAATGTTACTTCACCATTTTTTTCTACTTGAACAGTCAGACAAAGCTGCCTGTTAGTGCTGTTACATAAGCAATAATAACCAACAGGGTGGGTGGTATTGGGCAATACCAGACCACCCATGGATGAAAAGAGGCCCAGTACCTCAGGTGGAGGGCCTTATAGCCCACTGAAAATTTGGTATTGCCCAATACAGCTCACTCTAGAGGATATTATTGTGCTTAGAAAATGGCCCATAAGAAATATTTTAAATAATATAAAATGAAATATTATAAAAAAGTGTAGTAACTGAAGAAAAAATAATTGAAACAGAGTTTTCTTGTAAAGTAGCTGCTGTACTGTGTTGTGCTATATTTGCCAGTGCAGGGTGCTGTTCATTGAGAAACTTTGTCTGAGTGAGGTTTATAGGTATCCCAAAGTGTCATGGGAGCTGTAGTCCTATGGGACATACATGGGCAGCCATCCTAGGCTTTAGCAAGCAAAGTGAGTGCCAGAGTCTAGTCCATTTTTCTAAAATTAAAATTAAAAAAAGAGGAAGAGGAACACTCGGGCAATTGAGCAGTCAATCACTTGTGTAATTTTACCTGCAGTGCAAGTCTTTATAGTTTTTTTATTACTTGTATGTTTGCTTCAAGAGTTTGTAGAGGAGCACTTTGATGAACTAGAGGCGCAAGACTTGCCTACAATGGGTCCCAGAACTGAAACTGCACTGCCGGTGGGGCCACTTGTTACAGCAGGCAGGGGATTGGTGGTTGGGATTGGTTGGAGTGGCTGAATTGGGTCTGTTTTTTTTTTGATGGAAGAAAAAAGTTTTATATGTTGAGTTATGCTGTGAATGATGAAACTGCTTTAATAGTTTTGTTTATTTACTAATCCAAGGACTGATGAGGGGGGCCTCTCGCTTAGCGAGTGGGATAAAAATGGTTGCTAATGAAGTTTAAGTGATTTATGGAAGTTCCCTATGAACCCATGTCCAGAATGATGTCATGCAAGGAAGGAAGCTGTCAATGTTTTACTGTACATAAAGCAACATGGAATTCTGGACAAATTATAAAGTTGACCTAAACATTCCTTACTCAGAGGTGCGGTCCCTTATTATAGTAGTGGTGACTGCAGCATATCATGTAGCATGTAGATGTCAATAACAAGGCATTGTGAGTACAATAAGAAGTTGTTTTCCAATTTGTTTACTCTGGGGTGCGGTCTCCTATTTCTTTGGTGGCTTAAACAATATAAGATCTCATATGTTTATTTTCAAAACAAGGCATTGTGCATACAGCATGTAGCTGACAAGATTTATTTACGAAGTGATGTAGTCTCCTATTTCTGTATTGAGCACAGAAATACAACAGCCTGTATTCTAATTTAGACAGTGAGGCACTGTGGGTACAGTAAATAGCTGATATATCTATTTCCCTACTCAAAGTGCAATCTCCTATTTCAGTAGTGTTTGCAGCACTGCAGTCTGTAGAAAAGCTTCTGGAAAAATATTTTTGTGATGCAAGAAGGTTAAAAAGATAATTTACCATTATGTATTGATGTTGTTTCACATTTACTGCCTGCTGGTGAAGTGGCAGGTCTCAAATGACAGCTTCTGTTGGAATGTGGGTGTGTGTTAATACTTTCCTATATTTTTGTTATATGGCTTGAATTGCTGTAAGTAGTTCAGGAGTATAATTATGGGTCAATAATTACATGGCTCTGAGCTGCTTTAAGCCAATTAAATCTCTAGAATTTTTCTATACATGTTAGAAGGCAAGATACTGCTACTTGCAAACAATGTAAAGGGTCAGATAAAAACTGACAGTTTCCCTTTAAAAATCTTTTCCTGGCATGATTTAAAGGTTGGAGTTGCATCGCTGAAGAGAAAAAAAAGGCAGGTCTATGAAATGGAGCACAGAAATAAAATGATTTTTATTTGTGGAAAACAGTACTTTCTGGCAGTTGGAATGTTAGGAGATGGTACCATATCATAATAGTGAAGGCATAACAGCGTTGCACCTATGGGCAAGTGCACAATGCCGAAAACACAAATGGCAACTGTGCACTGCTCTGAATACGACATTGGCTCCCATACCAAAATACATTATCCTGTCAAACCAACCTTGTGGAGTTCTATGAATGGGTAACATCAGAACTGGACAGGGGTAAGCCTGTGGATATATTATTCTTGGACTTCAGCAAGGCGTTTGACTCTGTCCCCCACAATGGTCTGGTGGAGAAACTGATGGGGTTAGGAGTAGGAACTTTGATGGTCAGATGGATTGAAAACTGGCTAGCTGGATGCACTCAGAGAGTAGTGGTCTGTGGGGAGCTCTCGAACCCTAGAGAGGTTGGTAGTGGGGTACCACAGGGCTCGGTCCTGGGTCCGATCTTGTTTAATGCATACATATCGGACATCAGGGAGGGTATAGGGTGTGAAATTAGTCTCTTCATAGATGACTCCAAGATGGGAGCAGTAGTTGATGGAGAAGAGGGGAGGTTGGCCCTGCAAGGGGACCTGGACACCCTGGAAAGCTGGGCTCACACATGAAATTAAATTTCAATATCACCAAGTGCAAGGTGTTGCATCTTGGTCGGGGAAACCCTAAACACAGGTACACCCTGGGAGGAGAGGTGCTGGAGGCCTCAATAGGGGAAAAAGACCTAGGGGTCATGGTGGATACATGTATGAATAACTCTGAGCAGTGCAGGAGAGCAGCTAGTAAGGCAAACAGTATGTTGGGATGCATCGTAAGGGGGATCACCTCTAGGAGCAAGGAAGTGATTCTGCCGCTGTACAATGGACTGGTTAGACCACACCTTGAGTACCGTGTACAGTACTGGAGACCACACTTGAAGAGGGACATACAGCTCCTGGAGAGGGTACAGAGGAGGGCAACAAAGATGATATGAGGGCTAGGGATTTGACTTATGAGGACAGACTTAGGAGCTCTGCCTGTTTTCATTGGAGGAGAGGAGACAGGGGACATGATTGAGGTCTTCAAGTACCTCAAGGGAATAAATAGGGTAAACATGGAGGGATCTTTAGACTAAAGCAGGGATGTATCACCAGAGGCATGGTTTGAAGTTGGAAGATGGAAGGGTGAGGGGAAAAGAGGAGGAGGTTTTCACTGAGAGGGTGGTGGACCCTTGGAATGCACTGCCTGGTGAGCTGGTTCAGAGATCCACAGTGAAGGGCTTCAAGAGAGGGTGGGACAGACACAGAAAGTGGATGTATCAGATGATGGCCTGTCCCGGGGAGGTGGGGATGGATGATAGGGGTTTCTGGAGCACAAGGGATGGGAGGGTCTCGGCACCCAACTAAGGATCTAGGTTCGAGCAGACTCGATAGACCGTAAGGCCTAATCTGCTGGCAAATAGTATGTATGTTACATTCTATGTGGGGAGCTGTGACCCTGCACCCATCATTTAAAAATAATAAACTCTGGGGGGGGGGGGGAGGCCTGACAGTGGGGTAAGGAACCAAATCCGACAAAAAAAACCAACACCCAAACTATTCCCCACTCAAAAACAGTAGCGCACCATCCCAGGATCAAACCCAGGCCTTTCCACACAGAAGGCATACACTGTCTCTACAAGCCCACACTGCCAGCTCAGCAGTGCCTCCTCAAATTACCTCTCATATCCTGCTTCCTGTGACATCCCTCCTACCAGTGCTGTATCCTGCAGTCACTGTTGTAGCTCTCATACCCTCATCATTTTCATAGTCGCTTTCCTTCCACAATTGCTGTACACATAGTCGTTCAGATTGAGTCACTCAGTTTGAAGGTGCCAATATCACTGGATACTATAGGGGACTGATTCACAACTCTTACAGGTCACTACACCCATTTGCTTTGTCGACATTCCATAAATCACTTTAAACTCAAACTGGCAGATGGATATCAGTTTGATCTGGAGCACCTGTAACTTGTTTTTCATTGGGCTTTATTGAAATATACCGGCATGGCAATGGAACCCTGTTAGCTGATCAGGATGCTAGGATTTCCATTGCCATTTTCTGATATTTTATTGAAGGCATACTGTACCTTCTCAGACAGGCCTTTGGTGGCCACTTTGGGTCCTGCTTAACAACTTTCCCATTTAATGATGTTGCTGTTTTATTGATACTATATATTTTAATATTTATTGATGAGTATCTCTTTTGAATAAGGTGAGCATTGATTTTTTTATGATATGTAGTTAATATTTATATTATCACTGTTATGCCTTGTATGGTACCCTGAGCCTCTGGGGAAGGGTGCCTTAGAAATTTACTTCAACTATATAATTTCTGTGCTAATGAAAGTCTAATTAATATTGACTCTCATAATTTTCACTTCTCAAATATCACTGGTAGACCATGTCCCGCATGGGCAAACATGGGCAATATGGCACTGTTTGCACGTTCCTCTGTATGGTTAAAGTGTAAACTGAATCATTTTCATGAATTATGTATAAAACACAAGCTCATCTTAAAAATAGATAAGACTAAAGCCCTGTTTACACTGCTGACTTTGCAGTACATCAACTCATTCAATAAAATGAATGACTTACAGGCCCTTATAGTGGAAAGGGAGATGGACATGGCAGCAATCATGGAAACATGGGCCACCAAATACCATGACTCAGACCTGGTGGTCCCAGGGTACAGAGTATTCCACAGGGATAGGGAAGACAGGAGAGGAGAGTGGCATTGTATGTGAGGGAGGGGTTAATGTTCATTAGGGAGGAGGGGGAGGAGGAGGACGATGAAACAGACCCATTATGGCTGCTAATTCAGCATTCCAGGAATAGGACTTTCCAGACTGGAGTGGTGTACAGGCCACCCTCCCAGACTGAGGAGCTGGACAAGGAACTGGCGAGGTGGATTAAAAAGGCAAGCAGGAAGGGAAATGTAGTGGTTGTGGGGGAATTCAACCCACTGAGGGTAGACTGGGGAACCCCAGCAACTGGCAATAAAAGTCAGCAGGTACTCCTGGATGCCTTTCTGGAAAGCTTCCTGATGCAGGTGGTCAGTGAACTAACCAGGGGGTAACATCCTAGACCTATTGCTCACAAATGGGGAATTTGTGAGGGATATCAATGTGGATGAACCATTAGGGGTGAATGACCATCTCTCAGTATGGTTCAGGTTGGTGATGGACAAGGAAGGGGTGGCATCCAATACGAAGGCACTGAATTTCAGGCAGGCTGATTTTGCAAAGAGGGGCAAGGTAGTGAGTGGGTACCTGGCTGGGATCCAGCCTAGTATGGGCAAGGACCAGAGATGGGAGATCAGAAAGAAGGGGATACTAGTGGCTACCGAGTCCTGTAGCAGGACTCGGAGTAAAAAGGCCAGGGCAAAAAAGCCAAGCTGGATGTACAGGGGGGGTCATGGATAAGGTGAGGAGAAATAGGGTGGCCTTTACAAGATACAGGAAATTGGGTAGGGAGGAAGATTGGGAAGAGTGCCTGCTGGAGGCAAGGGAAGTGACAAGAGCAGTAAGAAGAGCAAAAGACACCGAAAAGCTCAGGTTGGTGCAGGACATAAAGGAGAGGGAGAAGGGCTTCTTCAGGACATCAGGCAGAAAGGCTGCAGTAAAGAACAGATAGTAAGGATTAAGAAGGTTGGGGGATGGGTAGAGAAGGGGGAGAAAAGGTAGAACTGCTCCATGACTACTTCTGCTCATTATTTATGAAGAGGGGGGAGTGCTACTCAAGGTAGGTGGGGGAGACAGTAAAGGCTTGGGAGGGAGTAACGGATGGGGGTATCACAGATGCTAGAGTCCTAGAGGACTTGAGAGTGCTGAGGGTGGACAATGCACCAGGGCCAGAGGACATTCACCCCAGGGTATTGAAGGAGCTTGGAGAGATCCTGGTGGGGCCCTTGGCAGGCCTATTCAATGCTTCACTAAATTCAAGATGCATACCCAAGGACTGGAGGTTGGCTCATGTGGTTCTTGTGCATAAAAGTGGCCCCAAAGATGAACCAGGGGACTACAGACTGGTGAGCCTCATGTCCATCATGGGAAAGCAATTGGAAATGATCCTGAAGGAAAGGCTGGTGTCCCTGCTGGGGTATAATGGGCTGCAGGGCAGTAGACAGCATGGCTTTGTCATAGGCAGATACTTCCATAACAGCCTGGTAGATTATTATGACTGAGTGACTGGCCAGATGGACAAGGGCCATGCAGTGGATGTCCTGTACCTGGAATTTAGCAAAACATTCGATTTGGTGCCATATGGGAGACTTGGAATAAAATTAAAAGGAATGGGGGGACCACAAATGGTGGGATGGGTGACAAACTGGCTGAAGGGAAGACAGCAGAGGGTGGTGGTGGAAGGGGAACTCTCATCCCCAAGGTCAATAATGAGTCGGTTTCCACAGGACTTGGTGCTGGGACCAGTGTTATTTGGGATATTTATTCTAGACAGTTCCAGGGGCATTAAGAACAGGATCAGCCTGTTTGCCAAAGACACCAAGATGGGGCAGTGGTAGATGACATAGAGGGATGGCGGGGTATGCTGGAAGATCTGAATAAGCTGGAGACTTGGTCGGACACTTGGCAGCTGGGGTTTAATGCCAAAAAATGTAAGGTACTGCACTTTGGAGCAAAAAATCCAAAAAGGAACTACCAACTGGGGAGGTGGGGTGTAGCTGGCGGAGACTGAGGAGGAGAAGGATCTCTGGGTGGTCATCACAGGATCAATGAACAACTCAGCACAGTGTAGGAAGGCAGCAGCAATGGCCAACAAAATGCTGGGTTGCATAGCAAGGGGAATAATGTCAAGGAGGGGGGGAGGAGATTCTGCCACTATATAGATCACTGGTTAGACCTCATCTTCAATACTGCATGCAGTACTGGCACCCATACCTGAAAAGGAACATTAAATTACTGGAAGGGGTACAGTGCATAGCAATTGAGATGATTCAGGGGCTGGGGGGACCTACTGTATGAGATAACTCTAAAGGAGTTAAATATGTACTCACTGGAGGAGGAGAGAGACAGAGAGAATATGATCATGACTTTCAAATACATGAGTGGGATAAACAAGACTAGAATGGAGGGGCTATTCAGAGCAGGGGGTGGGGAGGGACACTCAATGCCATGACATAAGACTGGAGGGGGAAAGGTTCAGGAGAGAAACACAGAAACCCTTTTTTAGGGAGAGAGTGGTGGCAGGCTGGAACACATTACCAGCGGAGGTAGTAGCCTGTAAAATGGTGGGCTGCTTCAAAAGGAGCTGAGACGGGGCAAGTGGGAGGACAAAGGTAGAGGGGGAGAGCAGGGAGAGGCAGCTGCACAATAGAGCTGCTAGCTGCATTATTTGAGCAGACTCGATAGACCAAATGGTCTTTTTCTGCTGGCAAATTTCATATATTCGTAACCCATGTGCATGGGTTGATGTGCTGCAAAGTCGGCAGTGTAAACTCTGTCAGAAGTGCCTTAAATGGATCTCAGATGATATTTTTTTTTATCCAAATCAGTTGTTGGATCACTAGCGGAGCAAGTTCATTAAATGGTAGTGTGACCGCTTTACTGTGCTCACTTCATTACAAAAGGTTGTTTTTCATCAGCCTCCAGTGAATTCACAGCCCCTCCTCAGAGCAACCTGCAGTGCTGCAAGGGGGTGGGCTGTGTAAATTAATGGTAATGCAACTGGTTCAGTGGGAAAGGAGCAGCACACATGCCACAGTCATGCCGCCATGTAAACATGGCTTAAGGAATTAGTATTTGGTAGTAAGAAAGGTCACTCTGTTTTATGCCAATAATTCAAAGCTGGAATGGTCAGAGAATAAATATACTTAAGGGTAGTTTTCTCATCCAGTATAAAGTGGACCAAAAAAACCAGACAAAATTTCATTGTCATTTTTTATTTAATTAATTGTATGGTGGTGCAATTATTCTACCAGCTTTTCAAGCTGGAAAAGCAAAGCTTAATCCTATTATATTATACAATTAGATATTTGAGGACACTATTGCCCACAACAAACTTAATACCCTTTTTTCTTTTCTATCATATGCATCCTAAGCAAATCCTGGTGTGAATAGAGCTGAATTGGGTAGGGTACCCATTGAGCCTTGGTAAAACCCATATTAGTTAGCTACTGACTGTGTATGATAAATACTGTAGAATTGTTCATTATCACATTGGCTTTATTTAGTGATCTGGCACTTGCTGACTTTATAACTCTAAATATTCTTCTTGGAATGGGAGAGCCATCAGCTCCTTACTGACAGCATGCTGCACAATGTAGCCAGGTTGGAGCAACTGGTGAAGGCTGAGCATGAGCTTTTGTGTCTGACAGGACAGACAGCAAGGAGATAGAGAGGGAAGGCTGACAGGAGATGTAACAGATGTAGAGGAGGTTGTGGCACTGGAAAGCTGACATGTCAACAGCATGGAAGCCAGAAGTGGGAAATCAGCAGTCAGCATCTCAGAGTAAAAAAGTAAAGTAAATTTTAAACAGAGCAGCTCCAAAATTTAAAATTTAATTTAAAATTATGTTCTAAAGTTTGTGGCTTTGGTTGTGGAGAGGAGGTTGGTTGTAATGACATGGCTCAGATGCCGACATGCGATGAATTGGTCGGCATCTTATATCTGCCTAATTGAATCCTACTGTGATGTTACTTTATGATTTTATTCTAATTTATATTTCATTTGTTTTAAGAGTGCTTGCTTTGTGATCCAGAGGAATAGTGAGGCTAGGACACCGATCAATTGAAAGCTGAAAATACAGTCGTGCTGTCTAGTAATGTATCTGATATTTATGCATCTCAGAGCAGCAGTTTGTGTTTTACCATTCTGCTTTGTTCAGTTTCAGTTTATTTTTAAAGCATGGAAGCATAACCAGAGTGAGAAGGATGTCTAGAGGAGGGCTAGGGAAAATAAGTAGGACGCCTAGTGCAGCATTCAGAACTGAGCATTCAGAGCTTAGTAAGATGGGCTACGTTCACTGTAATTGTATTGTCTCAGGAGACATGTGTCACATGAATATAGCAAAAATAAAATTATAGCAAAATTAACCCAATCTGCAGTAATAATGCAAACTGGCCTAAGGGTTGTCTGACAGAGAGGACCAAATAGCTAAAGCATAACTTGCAGTCACTGTGGTTAGAAAGGCTGCTGAACATTCTCAAGGATATTAAGCCCCTTTTCTTGTAGTATGATTTTCTAAGGGACGTCACAATCTCCTCTAGTTATATGCCATATCTAAAAACAATCTTCATCTCACTTTACATGGAAAAGGATCTTTCTGCTGTAAGTCCAGATGGTAAGCTGCCCGTGAGCATCAGCATGGGTGTGAAACTTATTTATCAGTGCTTTTGTTGCCAAAGAAAAGTTGTTTATTCACGGGTATCAGATTTGCATCTGTTGCATTAAAACTACTACATAATACTGTAGGTATAGCCAGAATTCCAATAAATTAAATGGCACTGAATGCACTGTAGTTTGGGGAAAGGTTGCTAAATGTCTGGTCTGGGGTCTCATCTACATGATAATTGGAGGTGGGGCCGAGTCAGATTTGCTGTAGTAGGTTGGGTTTTGGCTTGTTATTTACGACCAATGTTCTTGCATTTGCTGCCTTCAGCAGAATCTGCCTGTATCTGCAACAGGAGGGACAAAAAAAGCTTGTCTTTTTGAGACAAAATAGGTGAGATAAGTTGTGGTGAAACTTTGTTGAACTAACGTATTTCTTATTGGGTGAAGAGTACATTTGAGAGCAACAAGGGTTACCCACATTTAGAGGCCATATTATAAGTCCTGGATCTAGTCCTATAGTTTGTGGGAGAGGTGCTAGCTGTCTGGCCTAAGGCCTCAGCTACTTGATAATTGACCTCCTGCAGCCAATAACATGCCACCAGGAAGGAAGCCAGTTCTGCAGAAAAGCAGCCACTGCCAATGTGTCCCACATGTTCATGTCCCAGTGAGTGAAGGGAACAGCAAAAGAGTGGAACAGTTTACTAGCATCGTATGCATTGGCAGACATTGGCAGAATGAAGCAGGGAACTTTGCCTGTCAACTAAGGCATGGTGCCTCTTCACTTCTGTGTAATACTCAATGCTGGGAATGGTGGAAGGTCCAAGGTAGGCCCAAACTGGGAATAGGAGCAACAGTCAATCTAGATTAGCAGTGTTTGAAGATTTAAACAAGGCATGGGGGAACACAAATAGAAATAAACAAAAAAGGGGAAACTAGAAACACCATATCAGGGCTAAAGGTACAAAAGTATCTCACTTGGAGAACAGAGGTTGAAAATTCTTGGAGTGGTCCATTGCAGTGCCTGAAGAGTGGCAGTTTTCAGAGAGACCTTCTGGAGACTGTAGTGCTGCCCCATCTGCATACACCTTTGTGGGTTGAGGGATGAGGTCACTAGACTCCAGCCCAAGTTGTCTAGGATTCAAGGGACCTCTCCCCCAACCCACCCAGAGGCCACCAAGTCTGCCACATTTACCTTAGAGGATACCAGTGAGGAGAAAAGCCTAGACTATGCCGGGCTCTGGAAGATGGGGGTGGGGTGGACAGAGGCACATTCTTCAACTGCACTCTACAAAAATCCTACACCACTCTGGTTGTGTGAGACTGCCAGTAGGAATCAGCCATGGCAGTGACCAAGAAGAATGTGGGAGGTAGTGGTAGTGGAGACCTCAAGGAAAGGGATAAAGGACCCCAGAGGTAGCAAGCAACTTCTGGTGGGGGACTCAAATGTGAGGGGATAGATCTGGGAATGGGAAAGGGGGGGAGGCAGGTTAGGTGCCTACGAGGTGCCATGGTCCAGAGGGAAGGGCAGCAAATCTTTCAGATTGCAAGGGTATCAGGCCGGGGGAGAGTTGGATGTCTTTGTCCACCTGTGGATTAATGAACTGGCTTGTGAAGGGGCTGGGACAGTGCAGGGTGAGTTTAGAGAACTAGGGAGGGGTCTTAGACAGGTAGCTCACTCAGTGGCTTTCACTGAGGTGCTGTCTGTCTATGTCAGGGGACAGTAGAGGGAACACCAAACCACAGCATCAACTTATGGCTGAAGGAATGATGTAGAGATGAAGTGTTTGGCTACATTGGGGACTGGGGCCCCATCTGGGAGGATAAGGGCCTATACTGGGGTGATGACCAGCATCCATCCAGGAGGGGACCACAGTCCTCTGTGGATGGTTTAAATGTTACTTTGATGAACATTTAAACCAGTCAAGAGGGGTGACAGAAGGAATCGGGGAGTCAGAAACTGTATCCCCCTAGAGGCTGAAGTAGAGAGTAAGGAAAGCCCGAGGGGAGAGGAATCCCCCAGGTGCAAATTAATAAATGGAGCAAGGTGGTACAGATAAATGGGGAAATGAAAAGGAGCATTAAAAAGAGAGGCAGGAAGAAGGGTGGGCAAAATGGAAAAAAGGGAAGCAACAAGCAGAGCGGAATGAAAATCTGGAAAGCCATGTGTGCAAATGCTATAAGTCTAGGAAATAAGATTCTAGACCTAGAGGCAATCATGGCAGAGGCCAGTCTGGATATTGTGGTCAATACTGAGTCATGTTGCACTAAAAACCATGACTGGGACATGGCCATACGGGATAGAGTAGGCTCTGTTTAGCAAGGACAGGGTTGGAAAGAAAGTAGGAGGTTTGGTGCTATATGCAAGGGAAAACATAAAAGCCACAGAGATGCAGAGATTACAGAAGGAGGCAGAGGTAGCATGGGTCTCCCTGGAGACAGGAAATGGAGCCACTATTCACACTAGAATGATTTTCAGACCTCAAGCACAGAGGGAGGAATTAGATAAGGTACTGGTGGAAGCCACTGGCAAGATGACAGAAAAAGGGGAGGTGCTGCTGGAGGGGGCCTTCAACCTGACAGATGTGGATTGGAGCCTCCCAGCAGCAACTTCCGCTAGAAGCAGGACATCCTGGACTGTCTGCAGGGGGCATTCCTCAAGCAACTAGTCAGTGAACTCAATTGCAATGGGGCAATACTGGACCTGGTACTTACTAACAGGGACAGTGTTGCAGATGTCAGGGTGGTAGGCCACTTAGGGACCAATGATTACTGTATGGTGTGGTTCAATATAAGGATAGCTTATGAATTAAACCATATAAGGGTGAGAGTTCTGAGACTTCATGAGTGAATATTTTAAAAAGATGGGTGAATGCCTCAGGGATGACCTAGCAGTGGTGGGAGACTGGGCTGGGGTGGAGGAACAGTGGATGAAGATAAAAGGAAGCATAGTAAAGGCAACAAATCTCTGCATCAAACAAGTGAGCAGAATCAAGAGGAAAAAGAAACTGCTATGGTTCTTGAGAGAGGTGGCTGAAAAAGTAAAAGCTAAATGTATAGCATTCAGGAGGTACAAGGAGAGGCAAAGGGAGGAGGATAGGGAGGTGTATTGGGAGGACAGAGGGAAGCAGGTAAAGCAGTAAGGAGTGCAAAGGTGCAAACTGAAGAAAGAATAGCCGAGGAGGTAATGAAAATGGACAAGATATTTTTCAGATATGTGAGTGAAAAGAGGCAGTCCAGGGGTGGGATTGTAAGGCTAAGGTGGGAAGAGGGGGACTAAAGAGGGGTACCAGGAAAAGGCAGACATCCTGAACAAATACTTTTGCTCAGTGTTCACTGAAGAAGGAGAAGTTGAGGGGCCACAAAAAATTAACGAAAGGTTTGGAGGGAGGGAGGAGTACACTAGTCTTTTTTTGGAGGAGAAAGTCCTGAAGGGACTTTCTAATCTGCAGGGAGACAAAGCAATGGGCCAGATGGGGTGCATCCAAGGGTATTAATTAGAGTAGGACTGGAGAAGAATGGGTGTAGTCCCACTACTCAAAAGTGGTAGCAGAGAGGAGGCTAACAATTATAGGCCAGTCAGCCTGACATTGGTGGTGGGAAAGTTAATGGTATCACTGCGAATGAAAGGATTGTAGAATATCTTAATCTAGTGGATTAGAAGGCCCAAAGGAGTATGGTTTTACGAGGGGGATCTCATATCAAATGAAACTGGTAGTTTGGTTTTACAGGGTGATTAAGGGTCTAGAGCAGGGTGGAGTGGTGGATATGGCCTACCTAGATTTCAGTAAGGCATTTAACACTATTCCACATAGAAAACTAGTAAGCAAGCTGGGTAATTTAGGTGTGGGTCCAAAGGTAGTAAACTAGTTGCAGAATTGGTTAGGTGATAGGTGACAGAGCATGGTGGTAAATGGAGTTCACTCCATGGAAGGGAGGGTGACCAGTGGGGTGACTCTGGGATCAGTGCTGGAACCAGTCCTTATTAATATTTTTATAAGTGACATTGCAGAAGAGGTGGAAGGGAAGGTCTACCTCTATGCAGATGACACCAAAAATCTGCAACAGGGTGGACACTCTGGGGGGTGGGGGTTAAGCAGAGAACTGAGAAAACTAGAGGAGTGATCAAAGGTATGGCTGCTGGGTTTCAATGTAAAAAAGTGCAAAAAATGCACTTTGGGCTCAAAAAACAGGGCAAAGTGCAAAATGGGTGGAGTAGTAGAGATGATATCCAGGAAGGAAAGAGACCTGAGGTACTCAATTCAAGATGACCTATAGGTTGCCTTGCAGTGCTGCAAAGCAGTAGGGTGGGCACGTGGGATACTGGGGTGCATAGGGAGGGGTATCACCAGAAGAAAGAGGAGGGTGGTGTTTCCTCTGTACAGATTGCTGGTAAGACCAGACTTAGACTTTTAAATTTTTGTCTGGTGCTGAAGACCACATCTCTGGAAGGACATAGATAGAATGGAAGTGTTCAAGAGGAGGGCAACTAAAATGTTGGAGGATCTACATCAAAAGTTGTATGAGGAGAGACTAAAGGACTTCAATATGTACATTCAGGAACAGAGGAGTGAGAGGGGATATATGATAGAGACCTTTAAATACCTCATGGGGGTAAATAAGGTACAGGAGGGGAATATTTTTCAGAAGAAAAGGTGTTCATGAACAAGAAGACATGCTATGAACTGGAGAGAGGTACATTCAGGAGAGATGTAAGGAAGTACTTCTTCAGAGAAAGAGTGGTTCATTCCTGAAACAGCCTTCCAGTGGAGGCGGTGGGAGCAAAAACTGTTGTGGGGGTCAAGAACGCATGGAATAAGCACAAAGGAATCATAATAGAAAGGAAGGGGGAGGTAGAATAAGCTGTAGATCGGGCATGGTCTGATGTAATAGTACAGGTAGGGAAAAATTGGCAGACTGGGTGGGCTAAGTAGACCTTATCTGCCATGAAATTCTATGGTTGTATGGTTATATGCTTCTGTAAAAAAAAAACATAAAGAAAACCTTTTCCATGTGTTCTTCCACTGCCCTCTATATGACAAATAGAGATTAGCATACCTCCTAGATATTATTAAGCTGTATAGTTATTTTCTGTCCGATTGTATGAAAATATTGTTGAACCCAATGAATGTTCAAGATGCTAGGAAATTAACAGACTTTTTTAATGCTGTCCTGAGACAAAGGAAAAAACTTAGTGCTGCTTAAAGTTCTTCTCTGTATGGCTCATTGGCATGCTTTTCCATTCAAGAAATTTGTATCACTCTTTGTACAATTTGATGTTAACACATTGTATGTACTGTAGTTGTAGTAGTTGTACATTATTTATTTGACTATATTATCTACTAGCTTTAAAATGACCCATTATCGATCAAGTACAGAACTGACTGAATTGATATTAATAATTGTTATTTGTGGGCTGGGGTAGGTGGACTAGGGATGGGCATAGTTCAAAACAATTGTACTGAGTACTACCATAGTACTCTGAGCCAAAAATGTATTTTTTTAAATGAAAAGCAGATAGCGGAAGGTGAAGGGTAGGGTAGATGATGGCAAACAACAAGGGGTTAGGGATCTGTGGCAAAGGGAGTAGCCCGGGTCACCTGTGGTGGGTTAGGAGTTAAAAAAAAAAAAAATTATTAGTGTTTCTTTACAAACTGTGAAGCTATCTAAGCTATGGCTAACTTTTCCTTGTTCAAAGACTGCCATTCAAAAGGCCGCACTTTGGGACGTTCACACAGCTCTGAAGGATATTTAAGCAATAACAACTGAGAAGCTGGTAATTTCCAAGGGATTAAATATGGTTGGGAGAAAGGGTGGTATGAAGTGTAGCCTCGTCCCACCGCTCTCATTCTGGACAATAATCCACAGAAATGATCAGCTCTAGGATGTATTTGTGATCATAAGTCTAATCACAATAACAACTTGCATTTTTATCATTTTTTTATTTACTTGTGCCATTTTAGCAGTGTGTTGTGAGCAGTGCGGTACAAGTACATCTTAAGATGTAACATGCTGAACAGTGTCAGTTGGCAGCTAAATCAGTAATTTCTAAGACACTAATGATTGATCCAGAAGCCAATCAGGAGCCTTGCTACCTTATGAATAATTAATTAGACTTATAATTAATAGATTGGCAATGCCTGCCTTCATGTTTGTAATGGAAAGCAGCCCCTGATATCAATACCACTTCCTGATCTCACCAATCCTGAACCAAGCAGTCCCTGGCGTAGTGTGGCAGTCCTTGCTTAAGTCTAAGAAAAAGTCCAGTGTGTATTTCAAGAAAGTGTCAAAATGTGTTACTTTTAAATTTGATTTTGGTTCTGTAGAAGTTTTGGGGCCCTTCAGGTTACTTTGACCCTTTTGTAAATTGATAAAAAAAAGTCATCCCTTTCTAGGTGACCAGGGCTTATGTCCAGTAGTACCCCACTCCACACTGTTATAACTAGAAGCAGGTGTGGAAGACCACCTGGTGGCAGTCAGGTCATCATAAGCCGCAGAGTCAATAGCAGCAGTAAGCAGTGGCCTCAGGGACTAGAAGTCCTAGGCACAGCTTGCCCTGTAAAAAATATCTAATGGTGGCTGTAAGTGAGCAACAGTACCAAGATCAGCAGTTGACTGAGAAGAAAATATAAAAAAAGGAAAAAAAAAGTGTTTCCCCAATTAATGCTAGTGAGAACAGTGCCTAAATTGGCCTACTCACCATTAAAAGTGACAGCAGATTGGGCATAGCTCAGGGTCTGTAAAGCATCCACCCAGCAGACCGTAGACAGACAGACGCCCAAGAAAAAAGGGTCTGGCTTCAGCAATATATCCTCATTCAGCACAAGTTAGGAACAAGTTACATCTAGGTAAGGAGGCAACAAGGTGAACACATCTCCCATGAAAAGTAATTTGCTGAATTTCCAGAGATCACAGTATGAGAAGGCATGTTAGTGCATGGGATCATGTGCAGCTCCAGCTGGCAGTGACAGTGCTGCTGCTGATGATCAGGGGGAGGAAAAATTGAAGGCACAAGTTATACAACAAGAGTAAAGAGGAAGAAAGTCCTTCAAGTACTAGCTGAAGCACAACTCCCAGCTTCTCCTATTCATAAGGTCTTTAGCCCATTGACTTCAACACTTCTGAGGGACCGCAAATCACCTGCCACTTTTACCCCAGTGACGGCAAAAGTAGGAGTCAGCAGTCAGATTCAAGGACAAAAAGGCATTCAACTGTCACTAGCTGAGTTCTTGGAAATGGGGCAGAAATATAAAGCTAAAAGACCCAGGCCCAGACATTCTGACTGTGCTGGGCAGTGGCGCAAGCCTGGGCACACCATAATTGGGATGCGCCAGGGCCAGGACTAGGTGATATTCAACAGTGATGCATCATGGCGCAGCACTGTTGAATATGGCACAGACTGCACACAGCACAGTGGCATTGCGCTGGTGCAAGCCATAGATAGGGAGCATGGGGATGCACCAGCGCAAGTGCAGTTGCGCTAGGCGCATCACCTATGAAATTCAGCAGATGGCATGCAAAAGAGGCCATAATATAAGCAAGTGCAAATGGGGCCATTTGCATGTCATTTGTAGCACCATTGCATGCCTTGCACAGAACAGCCAGGCAGCACCTGAAGCCTTCACAGCACGAAGTCTGCACAGTGGGGATCCCGGGGCATCCCTTGCTCCATAGCTGCAATCACGGTACAGCACTATAGCACACACATCTCCCTGGCAGTCTAGTGGTATCCCCCTCCCTCCCGAGCCCCCAAGGAATGTATAATATGACATGCCCTGGTAGTCTAGTGGACCCTCCAGCCTGATTCCCTGATTGCCGGTAAATGTTCAATATGTCATTCCCTGGTAGTCTGGTGGCCCCCCCACCCAATTCCCTGATCGCCGGTATATCGCCGAAATGTAATTCCCTGGTGATCCAGTGGCACCCCTCCCACCCAAACTGGACCTCTTGCTCACCATGCCCCCCCATCATTGGCGGGTGGCTGCAACCTGCCTGCATACCACCTGGCCACCCGCAGACTGACAAGTACAGTATGGGCTGTAAGCCCATTGGTCCATTCACATATTTGGGACAGTCTAGTACAATATGCCACGCAAGCAAATTGGCCACACTGTGGACCAGTGGGCTTACAGCCCATACTGTTCTTGTCATTCAGCAGGCGGCCAGGTGGTATACAGGTGGGTTGCAACCACCTGCCGATGATGGGGGTGCGAGGTGGGCAAGAGGTCCTGTGTGGGTGGGAGGGGTGGAGGTGCAACTGGATCACCAGGGAATTACGTTTCAGTGATATACCGGTGATCGGGGACTTGGGCAGGGGGGGGCCACTACACTACCAGGGATTGACATATTGAACATTTACCATCGATGGGGGAATCAGGTAGGGGGGTGCACTAGGCTACCATGGCATGTCATATTATACATTCCTCGGGGACTCGGGAGGGAGGTAGGGGGGTCCACTAGACCACCAGGGCATGTATTAATGTACATTCATCAGGACTCAGGAGGGAGGGGGGTCCACTAGACCACCAGGGCATGTGTTAATGTGCATTCGTTGGGAACTCATGAGGGAGCGGGGTCCACTAGACAACCAGGGCATGTATTAATGTACATACATTGGGGACTCGGGAGGGAGGTGGGTCCACTAGACTACCAGGGAATGTTTTACTTTACATTTACTGTGATTGTGGCTACAGGGTGCGGGGTGCCACTAGGCTACCAGGGACCGAATTCTTATACATCTACCATGAGCGGGGTAACAGGAGGGAGTGGGGTCCCACTAGACTGCCAGGATTTATGTGGGTGCTTCTTGACGGTGTTCTGGGTGGGTGGGTGGCCACCCATGGCTGGCAGTTGCTGTGTTGTGCCATGCAATACAGCAGCCCACCTGTGGGTGGCCAGGATTTGTTCCCATTTTTCACGGGCTCAACTTTGAGCCACTCTATATGGTGCAATGCAGGGTTGCGCCAGCATATCCTGGGCTGAATATCGGGATGTGTCGGATATGCATGAGCACACCCCCTGCATCTGAACTGCATATGATTACATTGTGCCCCATCACATCAGGATGTGAGCTGTGCCGAGCAGCCTTTCCAATATCCAGCTGGGGCACAATGCGGGGGTTGCACCAGTGCAACTCTTCAGCGCCATGTGCAACCCCTTTGAATATCTGGTCCACAGTGTAAAAAAGTGAAAAAGTGCAATTGTGGAAATGATAACCATTGACTTGCTGCCTTTCTCCTTTGTAAAAAAAATGCACATTTTCTAGCACTAATGCAAGCTGCAGTGCCAAGATATCTAGTGCCAGTTGTGCTTACTTTTCCACGGTGACTTCCAGATTTGTATCTGTGTCAAACAGACCATGTCACATGCCCTGAAATAATTATTCATGCTTGACGTTCTTATCACTACTGAAATATGGACCAGTGGTCAGACTACGGTTTGTATGGAAGTGACTGCTATTTGATCAGTTTCCCCATTCCTTCTTCTCCTCCTCTGTGTTATGTACCAGCAGCAGCAACAATAAAGGGCAGTAGCTGCAAGTCAGCAGGGCTTTCCATATTTTGTTAGCAGACAGCTTTATGTATTGCTGGCTTTGACAATGACAATCACATGGAAAAGCTGTTAGACTTCCTTCAGCAGAGATTTGATGAGTGACTGATGCCACACTTATTAACTATATGTTTTATATTATCAGATAATGCAAAAAAATTATAATTGTAAAGGCAGTTGAAAATGAGGAATATACACTTGCTGCTCACTGCATAAATCTGGTAGTTCAGGGGTTCTTAGATGAGGAAGGTATCACAGTGCAATCCTGAGTATGCCCTTAAAAAAGTCTCAGGTTATTTTAGTCATTCTGTGAAGGCATAGAAGCAGTTGCAAAACATTTATCAACTGATCCATTCCCCCCACAACCCCCCATCCCCTCCTCCCACTTGGAACAAGATGAGGCAACACAGTAGAATTCCATTACAAAGCAACAGCTGCTAGATAAAACAAAGATTATCAACCAGTGTGCAGTTGAGCATGGTATTGGCAAGGGAGAAATAATCATCAGCCCAAATAAGTGATGCCGGATGGAGACCCTCTGCACAGTGCTGAAGCCTTTTGATGAAACCATAGAAGTGGTCATTTCTGTTGCAGCTGATCTAACCTAAGCATTCCCCTCATTGCCCTGATTAACCTGCAACTTTTGTGAATGAAAGTGTACACTGAGGTGCTGTTGCATTCCCCCAAAAGACATCCATTGATGACAAACAACTCCTGCAACAACTTTCTAAATATGGTTTGATGAACATGCATGGCAAGTCACTGTGTAACACTGTGGTGTTTGAGATGTCAGCAAACAAAATGGTGAAGGATTATTTGGATGAGAACATGCCACTAACAGAAGTGGATGAGCCTCTATTTCACTGGTACCAAAATACAACAACATTTGGTCCTCTTTGATACAGGTAGCTGTGGAATGCCTCACATGTCCACCTACAAGTACTGTACATACTGAGAGAATATTTTCAGTACTACAAGCATTATAGCCACTAACAGGAGAACATGTTTTTTGACCCAAAATGTAGAAATGTTTACTTTCTTTAAAAATCAGCCTGTCCATTTTCTAAAGCCCTGTTTGCCATAGTTTATAGATGATGTATATCCTACACTTCAAGATGGGTTAAAGACAGAGTTTGATGAACCGAGGGGTGGGTTTATGTGTCCATTAGTCTTTTCGGAACCATTAGGTCAAACACATACACTGTAGAATGCTACACTGCTGTCTTTCCTCAGTTTTCTTCAGATTAGTGTTTTGTGAATATATGGATTACATAGCCAAATATATTTGTGGAAACATAGGCTATAAAAGTGTGTACAACACTAAACCATTGCATGATAGGGCACATGGTTCATTAGCAGTACTGTTTAAAAGTATACCATTTTTGGAACCATTTGACTACAGTAGACTGAGATTCTGAAAAACAAACAAATCACACCCTCACTGCTGCTTACTGCTGTTAACAAAAAGTCAATACATACTGGCAAATGTTGGTATGCAGTAAGCAAAGGTATCTAGTTAAAAGAGCATTTTAAGAATAGCCCAGTGAAAACTGCACTTCAAGAACAGTGTCTGCCTTGATAGTGACAGGGCAGAATGATACATGATAGTTGCAGCTACCCTAGAGCTCTCAAGGCTAGGAAGGAACAGGGGAGGAAGTGGAGAAATAGGGAAAAAGTGGCAAGACTATCCAAGCTGCTTCTGTGGTGGAGAGGGTGAAGGCAAAAGCAACTTGGGCAGTATAGTTCTGGAGATCAGGGCTCTGTTTCTGGTCTCCCAAATCTTGTGCTTTCACTTCCCCAACCCCAAGTGTATTTTTTTTGTATGCCTGAAGCCAGTCCCCCCCCAACTTTCTCTCTGTCTCTGAGTTGAAGCCCCCCTTGGGATTGATTGTCTAAATATTGGGTGGTGTGGTGTGCAAAGCCCTCCATGCCAGGGGGTGCAGAGGCAGAGCCCTCTGCAAAAACACAAGTTTCAGTATTGTTTTCTCACCATGGTAGCCATCCTCTGTATGTTTTTTTACCTCTACCACTGGTGCTATGTTTGCAGTCGGCAAATTGCATGGACGGTCTTGTTGTCAACTGCATTGTGACTGCGAGGCTGTTGACTGCACTCTTGTTGTATTTGCCATTCTGATCTAGGGCCATAAGCAAACCCCACCTGAAGCTGAAATTGACAGATATCTAAGGAACAGATAAACAACTGTGCACAGGGTTTGCTAGCAATGTTTAAAACGTATGTTGTTGTTTGATTTTTGAAAAGGCCATTATAGCTCAGATTAATGACACACAACACAAGGCTCCAGTGCTTTGGTGTACATTACCTCTTCTTCACAAAACTGTACTTATTGTACCCCTTGGAATCTGTCATTTAAAAACCCCACAAAGTTGAATGTTATTCAGTCAATTAGCCACAATAACATTGTTTAAAGTGCAGGTGCAACATATAACCAACCAGTCTCAATATTTCTGCAGCAAAATCATAGAAGCTGACAGATTGAACAGCATTTTTTCATTAATATGGTTTATACTGACATAGTAGAGCTGCTAAATAAAAGAGATCTACATATTTACAATATTGTGTTGTCTGTAAAGCTATATGATAGAGAATTCAAGTGAAAAAATATAAAAATAAAAGAGGTGGAAGAAAATAGGTAGAAAAAGAAAAAGGTGTCTAAAGAAGGAACAAGGAGAGAGAAAATTGTCAGAGAGGCTAAAAGAGATACGGTAGGGGACAAGAGCACAGATATATACAAAAAACATTGTTATATAGAAATAGACAGTGGCACTCGTATCAAAACTGGATCAATTTTACAAGCTGCCCTCATATTAAAAAAAAACAAATGAATGAATGAATGAATGAATGAATGAATGAGACTAGTATGTGTGGTCCATTAAAGAAATACAGTAAAATCCAATTCTTCATTCATAAGCTGAGATCTCAGACATGCCATTCTAAAAATCCATTTTGATTTCCTCTGCGGCAAAATCTGCTCTTTATTACCTCTTCTGGGATTAAGATGGACATGATCTAATATTATACATTTTAACCACATGGTTTCTTGTTCTCACATTCCAGAAAGTATGCACCTACTAAAGAATTCATTTTGCCATTTTTTGTATTTTGAATAGACTCTTGCAGTCTTTCTTGGATATCTGTTGTCCTCTCCATACATATAACATCTGGCAACTGTACATCAGAATATATACTCCAAATGCTGAACAGCAATTCATGAACTCCTTGTAATCCACTCTAGTATCTCATGTTGAGTGTCTGAGTTCCTTGCCCACCTTTATGTATTTATCGATATGATAATGACCACATGAAAGCAATCCAGATGGTCTTCAGGGCCTACTGGGTCAGTACACTGTATGTAGAATGGCGCATGTCAAAACTGCGCAACACAGTGTGGGCGGGAATAGCGACAGGTTGCAAAATCGCTAAATGGTCTATGCACATTCTTGCACCCTGCCTCTGTTCCATCACAGAGGATAAGTTCTCTGCTGGGAAGAGGATCTGATGAGCAGCTGCCGTGGCTCAATAGGATGAGCCACAAGCAGCAGTGGAAGTGGTGCATCTGTTGACCGGGTATCGAAACCTAGTCCGAGATGCATGGACCTTTTCTTTATTTCTCACATTGTGCGATGTAGTTGTACAACTCCCCCCCTGGAGTTGATTATTTTAGTTAGGAGGGTTGGGGGCGCAGCCCAGTGGAACCCCCTGCAAAACATAGAAAAATGCCACTGGCAATATATCATGCTGTATTGGCATCGTGGTATATTGCTGGGCATTGTGTCATGCAACAATATGATCCATGCCTCTTCAGGGAGCTCACTGGAGCTGACATTATCTTTTGAAGCAGACAACTAGGTGCCAAAACATGTTTCAGATTGTGTGTCCAACTTTAAGTGACTCTAGGTAAACAATCAGATAGCCAGGGCTTTTCACGCTGTTGCAGAACACCCTAGTTGTTAAGAAAATTATTTTAACTTTTTGAGTGAGCTTTGTATATTCCAATATAAATGTAAGAAGCTCTTCCCCCGACTCTCTCTCTCTTTTGAGACCAAAATATCACCAAGGGTTTATGAGGATGCCCTCTCCAGGGAAGCTGTAACATCCTGTTCCTTGTACCCCCTCTGTATTTTTCTGCCAATAGGTTCCTCAGGCTGTTGGATAAAATCTCCATCCCTGGAACAATTCTGTTTTAAGTGGAGGAACTGTCCATAAGGAATACTGTCAGTTAGAGTTGGGGGTGGGCACTTGTTGCATTGAGTACAGCATTCCCTTTAGTGAGTTTTTGAAAACTCTTTGAATTAATTTTCCCATTCACATCTAAAAAAAGTTCTTAATCAAGAAATGCAATGTATTGTTCCTTGATTTATATAGTAAATGTTAGGTTCTGTTCTTTTTTATTGGTATATTTAATGAATTCACTGGCTGAGTTATCATCACCATCCAGGATTATCAAAATATCAACAATGTTTCTGTATCAGTGCACTAGTTTGCCATAGATAGCTAACTAGATAGATGGATAGATAGATAGATAGATAGATAGATAGATAGATAGATAGATAGATAGATAGATAGATAGATAGATAGATAGACAGACAAATGGAAGGATAGACAGAGAGACAGACAGACAGGCAGATGAACATATAGATACATGAATGGATAGGATTAAATACTGAACAAAATTCCCAGAAAACTAAAAAGAAGATTTACGTAAGAGGGGAACACTGCTGCCCCTATTGCACTTCCACATTCCTATAAATAAAACTTTCCATGAAAGCAAAAACAGTTATTTGATAAAATGAAATCAGCTATGCTCAATTAAAGAAAAAACCCTGCTGGTGGACCAGGGAGGTTCAGGAGGTGGTGAGGAGAAACAAGGCAGACTACATGGCATTTCAAGTGCTCAAGGAGCAAAAGGGATTGAGGGGAATATGAGCTGATGGCCAGAAGGGCCACTAGGGTGGTGAGGGTGGCTAAGGCAAGGAAGGAGCAGAACCTGGCCAGGAAAATTAGGAGATGGAACAAGGGATTCTTTAGATACACTGGGAAAAAATGAAGGGTGAAGGGGCAGATTAGCAGGATTAAAACAGGAGAGAGATGGGCACAAGACCTGGGGGTGCAGGCTGAGGTACTAATAAGTACTTTGCCTCGGTTTTCACCAAGGAAAATGTGGGGACTGCATCATACATGGGAGGAGATGGTGAAACTGAGGAGGGGGGGACCCTTACCGATCGGCGAGTCTGGGGAGGGGGCCATCACTGGCAGAAGGGGGGGAAGGCAAGGCAGGGGGACTAGGTAGTGGAGGTGGAAATCACAGCAGAGAGAGAGTGAAGGAAGTCCTCAGGTCCCTTAAGACAGAGAAAGCACCGGGGCTGGATAAATTACATCTCAGAGTGCTGAAGGAACTGGCGGATGTCCTGGCGAAACCCCTGGTGAAGCTTTTCAGCATCTCTCTGAGGACAGGATGGGTGCCCCAGGACTGGAAGGTGGTGCATATAGTGCCAATCCATAAGGGGGGATCAAGGGAGGTGGCAGGGAACTACAGGCCCGTCAGCCTGACTTCGGTGGTAGGCAAGGTGATGGAGGGCATTGTCAAGGAGAGGCTAAAGGGGGAACTGGAAAAGTCGGGGTGCCTGGACATTAGACAGCATGAATTTTTCCAGGGGAAATTGTGTCAGACAAACCTTGTGGAGTTCTATGACTGGGTGATGAGTGCCTTGGACCTGGGTAGACTGGTGGACATCCTCTTTCTTGACTTCAGCAAGGTGTTTGACCCTGTTCCTCACTGGGGCCTACTGGAGAAGCTGGGAGAAATGGGGATGGGGAACGAGATGATCAGATGGATAGGCAATTAGCTCCAGAACTGGACCCAGAGGGTCATGGTTGGTGGGTTAGTCTCATTCCCAAGGAGGGTCATTAGTGGGGCCCCTCAGGGATCGGTCCTTGGGCCCCTCCTGTTCAACTCCTATGTCTCTGGCATAAGGAAGGTTATCAGGAGTGAGATGAGTCTCTTTGTGGATGACTCAAAACTGGGACCAGTGGTGGATGGGGAGGAGGGGAGAGTGGCCCTACAGGGGGACCTGGAGGCTGTGGATAGGCGGTCTAGAAAGTGGAAGCTGATGTTCAATGCTGGGAACTGCAAGGTACTGTACCTGGGAGCCAGAAACCCGGGCCAAGTGTACACCCTGGGGGGAGAATGCTACAAGTCTCGATGGCTGAGAGGGACCTGGGAGGTGGTGGTGGATGTCAAGATGAATAACTTGGAGACTTGTAGGAGGGCGGCAGTGGCCAAGGCCAACAGGATGCTGGGATGCATCACTAGGGGGATCATCTCCAGAAGGAGGGAAGTGATACTCCCTCTGTATAACTGCTTGGTGAGGCCGCACCTCAAGTACTGTGTGCAGTTTTGGAGGCCACACTTAAAGAGGGACATTGAACTCCTGGAGTGGGTCAAGAGGAGGGCAACAAAAATTATCTGGGGCTTGGGGGACCGGACCTATGGTGAGAGTCTTGAAGAGCTAAATATATACACATTGGAAGACAGAAGGGACTAGGGGGACATGATAGAGGTCTTCAGGTACATGAAGGGGTAAATAGGGGAGGAGCAGTCAGGGTACTCTGAAGAAAAGGGGGGCAACTAGAGGGCATGGGTGGGAGCTGGAGGGGGGAGATTCAGGGGAGAAAGGAGGAGGTGCTACTTCACTGAGAGGGTGGTGGAGCCATGGAATGTGCTGCCAAGGGAGCTGGTGGAGGCAGAGACAGTGGAGGGGTTCAAGAGGGGGTGGGACAGATACAAGGGAAGGGTTCTGGAAGCAAAGTCCAGTACATCGAGAATATCCGGGACTGGGAAGGGAGAAGCCAGAAAGGGTGAGGGGGACAGCAAGGTCAGCTGCCAGGGTGGGGGTTGACCAAATGAGCAGACAGGAAAGACCGTTAGGCCTTTTCTGCTGGCATTTTAGTATGTTAGTAAATAGTGTAATGATGCAGGTACTATTTTCCAAAAGACAAATTCAAGGCTTTCAGACCCAGCCTGTGTGTAATACAGGTGTATAAGGAGGTGACATCAGTTCCAGTCCACCTGTATCCATCTTTGTAAACAACAAAATCCTACTTTGTCCAATCATTGCAGAGCCATGTAATCATGAACATATGATCTTATTTTTTGTTCCAGAGGCTGCAATATATAATTAGTGAATCTACATAGCTTTTCTGAGAATAAGCCAAACCCTGACACTAGATCTTCGAAGGAATTTTTTAAGGTTCTTCTTTATTTTAGGGAGATAATTGAACATGGGCATGCTAGGGTGATCCACTTTCATAAATTCTTGTCCTGGGCACTAATTATTGGAGTCCCTTGTTTCAGTAAGTATTTTACAAATCCTGCTAATATTTATTCTTCTACTGTGACATTAAGAGCATCAGTCATGCCTAATTTAATATCATTCATGAAGCCCCCCCACTAGTAGTTTACCTGCAATGGTATTTAACTGTTCATATTGTAACATTTTGTTTTGATATTTTGTGAAGGGACAGGGATCATAACTGAAAGCTGGACACTGGATCCCTTCCCCTTCCTGGTACCAATGTAGTTCAGTTCCACCTCAAAGCCACCTCCCCATTCTGATGTTTTGTGACATCATAGTTTGTAGAGTTTGGGCTGTGCTCCATTGCTATGAATGGAACCATTGTTTAAAATACACATTATTATATTTTAAAGGGTCACTGGGGTCATATCAGTGCCACCGAAACAATAAGAAGGAAACTAGAAGAAGAAGAAGAAAAATCAGCATTTATATAACACTTTTCACACACATTGTATCACAAAACATGTTACAAGCAATGCTGGACTGGTAGTAAACTGACTAAATGTGTAGTGGCAGCCATTTTACACATCAGCACCCACACACAACCTTGGACAATTGCATGATCCATTTTTTATGGGAAGGAAAATGTTGGCCAGGACACTGGGTAAAGTCTCCTACTCTTGTGAAAAGTGCCTTAGGTTCCTTCACTTCCATGTGGACATCCACCAGGGCAGCACCAGCAAAGGATAGACAGGACCTTGATTTAACATCTCACCTGAACAACAGCACACCCCAACAGTATAGCACCCACCTAGTATTGAACTTGGATGCCAGAGTTTTCATTGGAGCCCAATCCCTCCCCTCCACCAGTTACCAGTTGCCAAGATCAGAGTAGCCCACTGATTTCATGCACAAAAGTCCCAAGCCTGAGCTTTATTAAAAAATGTTTTTGCATCTCATGGCTACCTGCAACCCACCTTCACTAGCCCTGAACTAAACAACCCAACATCTACCCCAGTCCAGCCCAGCAAGGAGGGCAAAGTGGTACAGCCTGCTTCTTTCCTCTTGTGCCAATGCAACAAGAAATCTAGTCTTCAGCCTGCTCAGCCCCAGTGCAGGGAGGTTAGGGGGCAGGAGCAGAAATTATATATATATATATATATATATATATATATATATATATATATATATATATTTAATATGGTTTATTAGGTAGCAGTGAAAGATGTCAGCAAACAAAAACAGTGAGCATTTTTTTTGCAATTTAATAAACTTTATTAGACATAAAGTCAAAGACATACATTACTCATACAGTTGCATTGAGTATTTCAATGTCAATAATAATAAAACTAAAACTAAAAACTAAAACTATCCCACCTCCCTCCCTCCTCCCCCCTACCTCCTCCCATTCTTCCTTTAGTCTATGTTACTAGATAAATGGACTAAACAAACCCCCCTCCCAACCTCCCTCCATATATCAATCGAGTACCCGTCAGGACTTTGTGACTGAGAAAATGATCTTAGGATCAATTAATACAATCCATTTAATTTAACCTTACTATTTTAATATCCACCTATTACATCAGGAAGTGTTGAAGCGTTTATTATTCTGCATCACCTCCCACCTCTCCACTATACAAGATGTGAATTGCTCCCATCTCTTACTAAAAGATCCAAGAGAATGGTATTGGATAGCAATTGCTCTTTCTGCATTGATAGCAACATACAGTTCTTGAATCCACTCCTGAAAAGGTGGTGGAGTATCTTTAACCCAGTACCTCATTATAAGGAGCAATGCCACAGCTAAAATTAATGTCAAATAATACTTAAATTTGCTTGAGATAGCTGCTGAGAGGTGGCCCAGCACACAAGTCTCAACAGTAAATTAATTACTCTCTCCAAACAATGGGCTACAAAAGTCTTTTACCTGGTGCCAAAAACCTTGGATCTTAGGACAAACCCAGATCATATGGATGAGAGAGCCTATATCTTGGTGGCATCTCAGGCAGACTGAAGAATGCTGTTTCTCCATAAGATTCCTCTTAACCGGGGTAATATATAAATTATGAAGACTGTTAAACCTAACTAGATGGAGCCTATCCTGTTTAAGGAACTTATAGTTATTAGACCATATTGATTCCCACTGGGCTGGATCATATGAAAGATTGGCAGCCATCTGCCAATACATAGCTGTTGGCCTAAAGGCAAGTTCGGCCATAGAAACTAATTTTCTATCTAAATTAGATATAGGTCGAGGCTGGGTGGCTAATTCTGACATATCTGTGAAAACTATATCTGCCTTCGAAGACCATGAGGATTTATTCAGGGTCTTACATTCACATTGTTTAATCTGGAGATATTTAAATATAGGTAATGTTGAAAGCTGGAAAGTTTGTTTGAACTCAGAGGGTGAAATAAATTCATTCTCTGTCATTATTTCTGATAACTTCTTCACATGCCAGTCTTCCCAGAATGCCTGAGTAATAACTTTACCTCCTAATATTAGATTTAAGTTATTGAATATTGGTTGCCCCAGGTCATGGATACAGTCCAGTTTATAGCAGTTACACAGTTGAGCATGAGCTTTCATTGACCATGCCAAGGGTGTATTCCGCCAATTCTGTAGTATTTTTCTACCCTGGGTAAACAACAAGGAGGCTAGAGATACCTTATGAGTGGAAGTTAAGTGTCTCTCTATTTGTAGCCAAGCTAAATTAGATGTGCTGTTTTCTTGTGGTTCTTGCCAATGAAAATATTTACTCCCCTGAAAGGCCAGATAATAAAGAAAAAGATTGGGAATACTGAGACCTCCCTGCCCCTTAGGTCTTATTCATTTCTGAAGGGCTCTTCTATGTCTCTTTCCCTGCCATAAAAAATCAGACCATATAGAGTCCACCATTTTAAACCATCTCTGAGGGAGAGCCAGATTTAACATGGATAAAGGATATATCAGCAGAAGAAAAATAACCATTTTAAGAATGTTGACCCTTTCCCAGAGGGACAAAGGTAATTTTTGCCATCTCTTCAGGTCTTGTTGCATTTGTGAAATTACCAGATATAAATTTAGAGTTTTTAATTTACCCATGTCCTTTGGGAGTTCTGTACCTAAAAGGTAACAGACCTGGGGCTCCAGCACAATCCTAATTCCTCTATCATGGCCTTTGTACGCAATGAGGTTAGAGCTAATACTGAAGTTTTATTTGAGTTCAGTTTATATCCTGATAGGGCACTAAATCCTGTATGATATCCATTGCAGGCTGCAAAGATAGGTGCCAAGAGGATAGCTGTAAGAAAATATCATCTGCAAACATTGAAATTTTATATTCCTCTGCACCTATTCTTATTCCTCTGATGGTTTTAACTGCCTTAATTTTCAGGGCTAGTGGCTCAATATATAAATTAAACAACATAGGAGATAAGGGACACCCCTGTCTTGTACCTCTGGTCAACTTGCAGCTATCGGAAATAACCCTATTACAAACCACTCTTGCTGATGGGGAACGATATAGAATCTCCACCCATCGTATAAAGTCTGAAGGTATGCCATAGCTAGGCAAAAGGTCAAATAAAAATGCCCAATTGACTCTGTCAAAGGCTTTTTCCATGTCCAGGGAGACCAACACTTTGTCTGCATTGGGCCCCCCGGAAGCGGACATCAAATAACACATTTTTCGGAAAAGGTCGCTGGAATGTTTACCCGAGACAAAACCTGCCTGTTCAGGTCCAATCAAGGTGTCCCAAACCTGTTTTAATTGAAATGACAAAATATTTGTCAACAACTTGACTTCTATATTGAGCAAAGAAATAGGTCTATAGTTATCGGGACTAGAAGGGTCCTTCCCAGGTTTTGGTAGGACTGCTATTCTGGCTTCAAATACAGAGGGCTCTTTCATTGTGGCTGAAAATCGATAATTAAATAGTTCTTGTAAATATGGAGCTGATTCGTTTCTAAATGTTTTATAGAAGGTGGGAGGGAAGCCATCAGGGTCTGGGGCTTTGTCTATAGGTAGTCTATCGATTGCTGCTAGGATTTCTTGTATCCTCATACATGTGATATCTCCCTCTTTGCGCAGGAGACTCCTGTTTATTTTGACTGAACTCCCTCCCTCCCTCCTGGGAAACAAAATCTCCTGCTTAAGTAAAATTCTGTCCAAAATATCCATGTTTTTTGGGCAGATTAAGACACATAAAAATTAAATTAGTTATGAACAATGTATCTGATAACTTTTTATAACTAGTTGGTTGTTCTTTTTAGTGCTTATTCTTGACAAAATGAAATACATTCAATTTTTGTAATGACTTTTTTCTTATTTTTTTTATGCCATTTAAGGACAAACTCACAATGTTACTGCATCTCCCTACTAGCAGGCCAATCTCCCTCCTAATTTGACCCAAATCTCCCTATTAAGCAAGTTGGCAGGTCAGTCTCCCTCCTAATTTGACCCAAATCTCCCTCTTAAGCAAGTTGGACATATCACATATATGATACTAATACTGCCCACCAAACAGTTTTGTTGTTCTATGTTTAACTTTGGTAATGTCACATCCTTTAAAAATTCTTCCAACTTATTTAAGTAATCTCCAGGTAAGTCTGGAGCTGTATACAAACCCTGATAATAATCCCTGAAAATCTTGGAAATTAGTCAGAGGTCAACTGTCCTGTATTTTTATCTTCTAATGTTGACACCCACCTTGCCTCCCTCTGCTGTTTAAGTCTATTTGCTAATAGCTTCCCTGCTTTCTCCCTCTGTCCGAGATATGTGGCTTTCCATTTAGCATTAGCCCATAAATTGAGATTTAACATATGAGAGGCATACTTCGCTCTAAGTGATTGAAGCTTTCCCCAAACCCAGTCTTCTGAGGATGAGCACAGATAGTTTTCTAAAACTTTAATCGTTCTAGCCACCCCTCGACTTCCTTTGTCTTTTGATGTTTCCTTACTGTGGCCAGTCATATTAGCTCCCCCCTCCGCATAGCTTTAAGGGCTCCCCATAACACATCTATTGCTTGGATGGATGCATAATTAGTCTCCCATGAAACTTTTATAAAGTCTCTTATCCATTCTACTCGCTTCTCCTCTAATAACAACTGGGTGTTTAAAGACCATGACCTAGAGATCTTCCTATATGGAGTAAATCTCACCCCCAGCCAGATTGGTGAATGATCCGAAAGGACCCTAGGGTAAATCCCAGCATCTTCTACCCCTGATAAAGCAAAAGAGCTAATAAGAAAAAAATCTATCCTTAAGAGCACCTTATGCAGTGCTGGATAAAAAGTATATTCATGCATCTGTGGATTTCTAAGTCTCCAAGGGTCCGAAAGACCGGAATCGGTCATCAATTCTCAGAGCACTCCCTGTGCCGGTGAGAGACCTGCTTGTCTACTATTCGACCTATCCAGAACGTTGGCGTAAACTAGGTTCCAGTCTCCTCCGAGGAGGCATGGAACATTAGGAACTGATGCTACTATGGTTGTTAATGGTGGAAAAAAAGCAGGGGTGTCCTGATTCGGGCCATAGATAGAACCTAACATTACCTCCACTCCCGCTAGATGCCCATGCACAAAAACAAATCTCCCATCAAGGTACTGCCATATCTTGATTTCCTTAAAAGAAGGGACTTATTTAACTCCAAAAATTGATTAGCGTTTTGCTCATAAAAGTGCTAAAACTTTGTGAAAATGCATAGCACTTGCCTCACTGTGTTTAGCAAACATAACACTTCTAGAAAACCTATATAAATACTTTCTGTACAGTTAGCAGTGTCCCAAGAAAAAAAAACTGCTAATCAATTATTTAAAACCCTGAAAAGGCACACATTTGTGGATTAAAATAGCTACCCTTGCCCTTCTGGGGCTGTTACCTGCCCCATACACCTGTCCCACCCATGATTTATGGAATTGACTCAAGTTCCTTACACTTATATGTGTCTCCTGTAGCATAACAATGTGAGGTTGACACCTATTAAGATGACATAATATAGCATATTTTTTTAATTGTCTCTCCCCACTTTAATATTCCATGATATCACTTTCCAACTCCCCATATTTCCAAAACATAAATGTCCATTACATTAATTGTGATCTGCCTATATGTCCCGAAAGGTGTTAAAGCCTTTAGTAAACAAATATCCTGCCTATATCCATTTCTCCACCCCCTACCTTTCCCCAACCCCTTTTCTCTCCTCCCCACAGACTAACTACCCAGGCCGAGTGCTCGTTTCCTAATGCTTTATCCGCCATGCCCCATGGGGGCAGCCCCACTATGTTCTCTGACACACCAAAAGTGGTGCCCAAGAAATTTTGCCACACCAATAATACCTTCCCTATTGATCTGTGCCTCCCCTTCTTGTGCTAACTTTGCTAAGTATCTTACTCCCTAAAACCCTCTGTAATGAAGTAATTATTTCTATTAACTCTAGAGGACTAACAATTTCAAAGCCATCTCCAATCTTTCTCAAACTGTAACTATAAACAGAGCCCAACTCTATAATTCGAGATCCACAATTATAGCAATTTACCTTAAAACTATCACTTAATGGTTCACAATAGCTCTTCCTTATCTAAAACCCAAATGCCTCTTTTTTATGCTTTAAATACATTACTACTAATAAAAATGAAGACTACAATAATCTTCTGCAGCCTCACGATGGCAGCAGTTTACTTCTTTTCCTTATTTTAAATCATCGTACACTTTTATACGATGGAGGGATGGGATAAACAAAATTATAGAGTCCAGTAAATTAAATCAGAAGAATGGAGACTCCAATTCTCCTCCCAAACTCCCCCAGTCTTTCCATCTGACAGTCTTTCTCCGCTCTAAATATGGGGCTTAAAATAAAATCTGCCACCAAAAGAAAAGCAAAACTGTCACAGTTTATCTCCAGGGCTCAGTCTGACTTGACATCTCGTACATAAAGCCTATATGCATGGTACTTGCATTCTCTAGGTTTCCAGTTGCCCTCAATCCTGATCAGTCCCCCTTTCAGAACAGTTGCGGTAGCCGGATGGCCAAATCAGACCGTGCTTGCTCTGCCGATTCATATCGCTGGACACCCGACTGAAGAGTAACTTCCAACCGTGCTGGATATTACATTCTGTGGTGGATTTTGGCAGCCCAGAGCTTAGATTGGAGTGGACAATAGGCAGCCCGATTCTGTCTGACCTTGTAAGTGAGATCGGGAACCATTCTCAGGCACTTCCCTTCCCATTCTATTTTTTCTGTGCTCCTTGCTGCTTTTAAAATGTGATCTCTGTCCCAATAGTTTAATATTTTAAATATGATTGGTCTTGGTGGGTTATTTGAAGCAGGTTTAGGCCTAATCACTCTGTGCACATGCTTGATTACATATATGGGCCCATTGGGAGAGGGGCCTGCAATGTGTACCCAAAGCTTTTGCATAAAAGCAATGGAGTTGCTGCCTTCATCCCCCCCTCTGGGAGGCCTAGGAGGACTAAATTATTACTCCTAGACCTCCCCTCTAGGTCATCTATTTTTATTTCCATTTTTCTGACTGTTTTCTTCAACTCAATGTTGTTGGCTTCTATTTTTGTTAGGTGGTCTTCCACCAAAGATATTCTAACTTCAGCGTCCCCTATGCGGGTTCCCAAGCCCGACAATGATCCCTTCCATTCTTTAAACTCAGCTATTAGGGAGAATGATGCTGTCTTAATAGAGCCAATATCCTTCTGCAGCTGATCTTGAGCCATTTGAGGTTTGCTCTGAGTTGAGTCGGATTCCGGCAAACTGCTTCTGCGGGGCCTTTTGGCTTCCAGCCCCACCACGACTTCCTTGTCTCGTTCTTCTGATGGTTCTGGATTCATGGTTCTCTGCAAGTCTCCTGAAGTCTTGACTGTTTCCCTTAGAAACCGCTCGATTCCAGAGAAGGTATGTGACTATTTGATTTGATCTGGCAGAGTTTACTGTAATTAATCAGTTCAAATTAGTGGAGCTGCAACGCTATGCTGCTACTCCTCCCAGGGCATCACTTGATCCCCAACAGTGAGCATTTTAAAAAATAACCAGCAGTCACCCAAGACTCACCCAACCACCATCCCCTGCCACCCTTCTCCCAATATCCACCCATGGAGAATCATAAAACTCCAGTCCTAAGGTCTACCCAAGAGAGATAGTGGTGTACAGGGTTGTGAGGAGAACATAGGTCAACGAGGGTCCCTAGAACCCATCATGGTAACCTAAGGGAGTGGTTTGGGATAGCTAACCAGTTGGAAGCCAAACAAATGAGTGGTAAAGTCAGGTCTAAGGCACCACCTAAAGACCTGATTGAAGTGAGAGCAAGGCGTGAAGCTTGCCCCATTTCCTAGTATGGCAGGTCAGCTTACCCTAGAGCCTAGCCACCATCCTCTCAAGATTAAGGTTAGCCAGGAGTTCAGATAGCCATTTGGGATATGAAATGGATATGCTATCCTTCCAATGACAAAAACTGCCTGCTTCACTGACAGCGAGATTAAGGACGTATGGTACTATAATGCTGCTCTGTGACATTAATCTAGGAAAAATCCCCCACAAGGCAGATTTCAGGAGTAAAGAAATTCTCTAAACTTATAAGGGCATCTGCTCTTTGTTGAATCTACTAACGGAGAGGGGCAGCCATGGAAATTCCCACAGAATGTGAAGCAGCAATGCAGTCTTTTGTCCACATCTGGTACACAGGGGTGAAGCAACTTTTCCCACCACTTAGCAGGAGTGCAACATATATTAAGCAGTATGTAAAATTGAGTTAGGTGGAGTTTGTTATTAGCAATGTACTTACACAAGTCCAACCAAATGCGATCCCAATTAAAATTGTTAACTAGGATAGCAGAGGACCAATATTAGGAATATCCTGCAAGACCTGGGAAAAGTTTGGGAAACAGGGTGGACGTGATTTGAGACACAGAGCAAGGCTGCCAGGCCAAGGATTAAACATAGAAACATAGAATCTGACAGCATATAAGGACTGCTTGGACAACTTAGTCTGCCCATTTCCCTACGTAATGGATAAGCTGAAGATCCTTGTTAACCAACAGCCTATTTCCTCCTCACCCCCCCAACTAGAATTGCCTTATGTCTGTCCCATGCATTCTTGAATTCCCCCACTGTTTTTGACTCCACTACCTCCTCAGGAAGGCTGTTCCATGTATACACAACCCTCTCCATGAAAAAGTACACCAAGGGAATCAACAGAGTCCAAGAGGGTAACATCTTTCAGAAAAAGAGATGAGCAAGAACAAGGGGGCACAATTTGAAGATAGAGGGGGGATGGCTCAAAGGTAATGTGAGGAAGTATTTTTTCATGGAGAGGGTTGTGAATACATAGAATAGCCTTCCTGAAGAGGTAATGGACTCAAAAACAGTGGGGGAATTTAAGAATGCATGGAACAGACATAAGGCAATTCTAGTGGGGGGAAGGAGGAAGTAGGCTGTTGGTTAATTAAGATCTACAGCCTATGCATTAGGTAGGGAAATGGGTAGACTAGGTGGGCCAAGCAGTCCTTATCTGCTGTCAAATTCTATGTTTCTATGTGTCCTAACTCTGCCCCTGCACAGTTGGTCAGGTGGGAATTGGAATCATCCCTCCATGTTTCAACTGCATTTCATGCCCAACCTGGTGGAATAAAAATTCCCAGCAGGGAAAAGCAGGATTTTTTGGGGGGGGGGGTTTAGGAATGTGCCACAACTCTGCCCTTGATCAGTTGTTGGGGCAGGAAAGGGATGTGCTTTTGCAATGAGCCTGAGTTGTACTGAGCCCTCATACATTCATTCATTGAAAGGGCTCACTTCTCAGGCTCATTGTAAAAGTGCTCAGTCAGGCTGCCAGCTGTGAAGGTGAGTGGAGGGTTGTGCCAGTGGCCCTGCCTGGGGTACAAGATGGGGGTGGTGGTGGGGTGGGGTTACTGTTACTATGGACAGGGTAGGGGGTCCACTAGACACCAGGGAAATGTTGTTGGATTGCAAATAATGGAATGGGATGGGGGTCGGGGGACGGGGCTGAATCTTGGAGGGGGATTCTTCATGAGACAGCAATCGGATGGGGGGTGTGGAGCCACTAGGCACCAGAGATTTTTTTTTTTGCAATTAAATAAACTTTATTAAGTATAATAACAAAGTCACATAAACCATCTATCACACAATGTACAATCCAGAAAAAAAATTCAAGACCTTCCCGATCTCCCCCCACCCAGAAAAATAATTCTGAATGATATAAAATGGTGCAGTATTAACAAATACCCAACAGTCCTCCAAAAATGAATTGATCCTCCCCCCTACTTCCCCCACTCAATTAAGCTCCCACTCCCTAACCCCCGTATAATCCATATTCAGAATAAAGACAGGAAAGGTAAACAAGGGATCAGCCAAAAAAATACATATAAAATCATTTATCTATCCTGTAGTGACATTTGTCTTCATTAGAAGGAGAAAGAGTGGATGTTGTCCTACCATGATCTTTCACCTCGCTGCCAAAAATTGTAGAAGTGTCTCCCAAAAGGTCTGAAATTTTAATAAATGATTATATTGCACCACTATGGCCCTCTCTGCACTAACTGCTGAAAATATTTCTTGAAGCCATTCCCATTTAGTTGGGAATCATAGAATCATAGAAGCTTGATGGCAGAAAAGGACCATACTGGCCCATATAGTCCGCCCTTTTTTTCCCATACACCTTCCCCTCCCTGCCAGCCCCCACCCTCCCCTGATACTCAGCCCCATATGCTTGTCCCATGCCCTCTTGAATTCTTCCAGAGATTTAGCCCCCACCATTCCATCTGGTAGTCTGTTCCAGGGCTCTACCATCTTCTCTGTGAAGAAATGCCCCCTCACATTGCCCCTGTATCTTTTTCCTTATAGTCTGAGGCTGTGCTCTCTAGTGAATCCTTGATCCAGTGCCTAAATACCACAAGCTTAGCAACTGCTGAAATAAGGGCCATATAACCTTTATGTTGTGCTGACCGAATAGCTGAATAGTTACCAATAATACAGACTTCCAAAGAAAAATAATTGGTATGGCAAAAGAAAGAGGAAAGATAATCTTTAATAGAATGCCAAAAAGATGTCACTCCAGGACAGGTCCATTCCATATACATCAGGGAACCATCCTCTCAAAGACTCTTATTGCAGATGGCTCCAGTTCGTCTACCCATATTATGTAATCTAAGTGGAGTATAATACAGATTATGGAGTATATTGAATTGTATAAAACATAACCTTTCTTGTTTTATATATATATATATATATATGACCAAATCATCTTCCACTCAGGCTCTTCATATGGCAATCTTGCTGACAGCTGCCAATAATAAGCCAAGGGAGAGATGAGATTCCAGAATTTGCTTCCCAGTTCTCTACACAATCTAAATGTTGGCCTATCCTGGATTACAAAAGAAGCTCATTAAAAAAAAACATTGTGAGGCCCCATCAGACCAAGGTGGCATCCCTAAAATGGAACAAGCACAGTATTTTATTGAGCATAGCTGAAGATCGGAAAAGCAGGGAGGTGAAAAAAGTCTCTAGATTGTGGCAAAAATACAAATTCACCTCCTTTGAGAAACTCTGACAAAGCCAACACTTTCAAACCTCCCCAGGCAGATGGCTGGACCACTTTATTGCCTATCATAATAATATTTAAATTGTTAAAGAATGGCTATCCAGAATCTTTCTGAGTGTTCAATGTATATCAATGTCAGAATTGCTAGTGCGCACTTATAGACCAACCAATCAATCGGTATGTGCTTCAATTGAGCAGGCAGTTTACTAATAGAGGTGTATAAGAGAGAAGATAAAGCTATATTATGGTATTGAATTCAGAAATAATTATCTATATTCCACCATGAGAAGGAAGATGATCTGACCTCTGGCTCCATCAACCACTTAAAATATTTGCTGTCCTGAAAAGCAAAATAATACAAGAGGAGCTGTGGGGGTTTGTAGACCTCCAATCTCCTTAGGTCTGCATAGTTTTTCAAAAGCCCTCCATGGACTTTTCCCCAATCATGAAAAAGAAGACTATATTGCATTAATTTTATAGAATCATGCCCTAGGAAGAGGGATATTTAACATCAATAGCATATGCATGAAACAAGGGAATATAGCCATCTTTAAAATATTAACCCTTCCCCAGAGGGTGAGAGGTAGATGCTTCCACCAGAAAAGATCATGTTTCACCTGTCTCACCACTGGATCCAGGTTCAGAGGTTTTTAAAGATTTTAAATCCAAAGTGAGTTGTATACCTAGAAAAGAAAGAGAATGAGAAGCCCATTTAAGACCTAGTTCCTCAAGAGCTGCCATAAAACAAAAGCTTGACAGAGCTAAAACTATAGCCTTATGGTGGTTCAATGTATATCCTGCCTGCCTGCTATAATTTGTTATGTCCAAAACCATAGGGAGAGATGAGCCCCAATTTGATAAATGCAATAACACATCGTCCACAAATATTAACAATTTACATTCATAGGGTCCTAATTTTATGCCCCTTACTCCAGGTGAGCTGTTAATATTCCTGGCCAAGGGCTCAATGTATAAATTAAAGAGCATAGATGAAAGGGGCGACCCTTGACGTGTCCATCCAGCCAGAGAGAAAAGCAGGGAGAGCACACCATTGCTCATAATTTTCGCAGAAGGGCATAGATATAACATTTTAATCCACCGTATAAATTGTTGAGGTAAACCGTAATGTGACAATATGTCAGATAAACAATTACAAGCCACCCTGTCAAATGCTTTCTCCATGTCTAGGGAGATGAGCACCCCATCAAAGCTCCCTTCCCCAGACATTGAGAGAAGGTGAAAGATCATACAAAGGAAGTCGCTAGAGTGTCTACCCACCATGAACCCCACCTGATCTGGTCGAATTAAAACTACCCACACCTGTCTGAGTCAGTATGCCAAAATACTTGCCAGCAGTTTGATATTTATGTTCAATAGCAAAATGGGTCAATAATTATCTGGAAGAGTTGAGTATCATCCAGGTTTTGGTATCACCACATGCACACTTCGAAAAGCCCCATCACTCTGATGTCATGAAGGAACATATAATAATAAAGTTCACACAGAATGGGGGCAAGCTCCGATTTAAATTATTTATAAAATGATGGTGGAAATCCATCCGGCCCAGGGGCTTTGTCAACTGGAAGGCAGTCAATAGCATCTAAAATCTCTCTTAAAGTTATCTGGTCTTCTAAAGCTTGTTGTTGAGTAGGGTTTAACAGTGGCAAGTCTACTCAGAGTAACAAGTTATTTAAAGATTCACAGTAGTTATCTTTCAAAGGGGGGGCAGTATATAAGGATTGAAAATAATTTTTAAAGATCTCCACAATTTTAGAAGAGTCAGAAGTTGGCAACTCCAAGACAGGGTCTACCAGCACTGTAACCCAATGAGAGTCTTTCTGCTGCTTCAACCTAGCAGCGAGAAGCTTCCCCAAATTCTCTCCCTGCCTGATATAAGTCGCCTTCACCCAAGAAGAAGTATGAGTCACTTTGTCCAATAAAAATGCCAAATACTTAACCCACAATGAATGAAGCTGACCACATATGTTCAGCAGAACTTCTAGACAGTCTATACTCCAGTTCCCTGATTCTGGAGATCCATTCTTCCACTTGTAAGTTTAATTATTTTTTTCATACAGAAGCTATCTTTATAAACTCTCCTCTCCATAAGGCTTTTAATGAACCACAAATAATATCCACACAATCTATAGAATGAGAATTTTCCTGCCATGTTGTCATGATAAAGTTTATCATACAATATGTTCCAGAATACACCCAGTAGATAGAAGTGAAGTATTGAGGGACCAAGTGCCAACTCTGGGGGAGCGTGGTGTTAACGTTATATTTATCCAAACTGGAGAATGATCTGAGAGCACCCTAAGATAAATGTCCACCCCATCCACCTCCTGCATACTAGATATACTAAGGAGAAAAAAATCTATGCATCAGTAGACTTGGTGCAGTGGGGAATAGAATGTATAGTTCCAATCATTTTTATGAAATACCCTCCAAGGGTCATCCAAACCTAAATCTGACATAAATTCCCACAACCCTCGCTGGGCTGCAGAAAGTCCTGCTCTTTTAAGAAAAGACCTGTCCAGGTCATTGGAAAAAAAGCAAGATTTCAATCCCCTCCCAGGTGGCAAGGAACATCCAGTAGGGATGCTAATATAACAGCCAACAGTGGAAAAAAGTCTGGGGTATCGACATTTGGACCATATACTGAACCAAAGATGATTTCTACATTGGTCAACCTACCATGGACAATAATATACACATCATTCGTGTCATACCACTCCCTGATCAGCATGAATGGGATTGTTTTATGTATCAAAAGCACCACACAACCATGCCTGATACTTGTGCCCACACCAAACACCTGACCTACCCAGGGCTTTTTTAAGTTATTAATCTGATGTCTTGGAATGTGAGTTTCCTGTAGCATTACTACACAAGGATGAAGTTGATTTACATGCCTCAATGGACAGTACTTTTTAGAATTATGTCTCCCACCTTTAACATTCCATGACATAATTTTAAAACTATTAATCACAGTAACAAAATTAGATTTATCCCTAACATCCCTTCCCTGAATGCAGAAGTGAAAACATCTTCCCTTCCCTCCACCCCTCCCATTCTCCTGTGGGATGTGGGGTTTTAATATTAGCCTGGATGGGACAGGAGGGGGGAAACACTTTTTTTAAAATTTTGCACCCACAAAATATTTGCACGAATTTCCTGAAATATTTTGTGGATGAAATTCCTGATTTTGCTAGCAAAATAAAATTTCACTGCATCTCTATATGAGATATGCATGAAGTTTTTCTCTGTTATGACATTTATTATAAAAAAGAAAACCTGTGCCAGATTTGTGCTATGAGGATTTTTCACATACCCTCAGTGTGGGATATTCTCACAAACCTCTCAAGCATCGCTTTTGAGATTTAGGAATTATCATACACCATTAGGTGTATAAAAATTCCTAATAGCACACTCCTGCACAGGCATTATTCAGTATATAATGAATGGGGTAAAACACAATGATCCTTTCCCAGAGAACACCATCTATATCTGTATTTGAGGGTCCAGAGCTGCTTCTGTGAACCAGCTTGGCCCTGACAGCTGTGTGTTGCAGCCACTTTAGGGCTGAAATAGCTGAAGATTGTGCAGCAGAACATTAACTACAAAACAGCTTTGCTGCAGCTGGCCTATACCATGCAAGCTGCAACCATGAGCCTCTGAGCACCACTGGTAACTTCAAGCCCTTCAAAAAAATGATCCGGTACTCCCCCTCACCAGAAACTAAGTAGCTTAGGAAGGTGGGTCATGCAGTGAGCAGGAGCAGAAGGTAGGGGGAGTCAAGATGCTGTGACACAGAGACATGAGAAAGACAAGAGATGCACCTGAAAAGGTCTAAACAAGCATTACATGTGGGTCCTGAACCTAATTATAGTGGTAGTAATTGTTAGAGATGTATTCTTATTATCATGCCAGTGGAAATTCAAGCTGGAGAATTCCATATCTGTGGAAAATCTCTGGAAGCTGTCATATCTTTTTAACAAATATTTATTTATTTGGTTTTTGAAACCAGATAAGATATGCTAGGCATGCATATGCCTATTTTCAGGCACTACCTGAGAATTACAGACTTACATCATCAAAACAATGTCTTAGATCTCCCTACCAGGCAACAAGTGAGGAACAGATGCCTGACTAATGCCAGTGCATGGGCATTTCAAACAAAAAGAGGCATTGGTGACTCATGCAGTGGGACCCTTGAGAGAGCCCAGAGAGGATAGTTGAGTGACCATTAGCTGGGCAGTGTAGTGAGTACCAGGAAGGGAGAGGGCACTGAGAGTGCAAGGCCAGGAATATGATTACCTGTTGAGTGGAACTGACCCTGTAAGTTCTGCCAGGTGCCTCACTCCAGTCACTGTCGATCAACAGTTCTGATTGAGTTGCCTCCTTTCTAGAAGCATTAATAGTCTGGTGGGTCCCTCTCTTTTCAGCTGTGGTGATTTGGTTCCCAGTAGTCATCTCCCTTCTCCTCCTTCCAATGAGCAATAGTAGGTATAGTGTAAGTAGTGCCTCCAAAAAAAGCCTTCTCTGTGGTTCTCCCTCATCCAGTAAACTGGGAGGCAGTGGTAAGTGAAGTAGTTGCACCACAGTTAGGTGCCACAATGCACCCACTAGTTGCATGCCAGATCTCCATGCCAATCATACTTCTCTGCACCTGGGCCAGGCTGGGGGTTTGACAGAGAGCATGCCCACACTTTGTGCCATTCACAAAGGCACGGAGTGCTGGGACGGTGTGGGATGTGCTATGCCTCAGGGACCGAGTCGTAAGTGTGTACACACCCTACCATTGGTCAATGGCAGGTTGTGGGCTAACAGGGTCACTTCTGCATACTTCTGTCCCAGCCCACTGGGCTGCCAGGGTGGACTGTGGGATGCAGTTTGGACAAGTGTCCCTTGCATTTATGCACCAGGACTGGCGCTGTTCTGCTCAACCCTGCACCTGCAGCACAGGGGCTCTACTCTGGGATACAGACTCGGCATCCAATTGGAGTCTTGCCTGCCTCCCACACCCCACCCTTGCACAGATCTGATCTTGCTGCACCTCAAAGGGACATGGCCACTAGCAGGTGCCCTGCTAGTGCTTTAGGTTGTGAATCTGATCACTCTGCACCTGTCCATGACTGCATGGTTATGCAGGCAATTTACACGTGATCCATGCATAAATTGTACCCATTGGAGAATTGTCCCTTGTGTGAATATGGCATGCTCCACAGGAGCTAAAACACAGTGAAGTGGGGGCAAAGAATGCACAGCGTGAAAGCTCCATGGATGGTAGTACACAGTGGCCCATATAACCTAATGACCAAAAGCATACATTCACACATTAATGAGCAAATGTGTATATATTCCAAAGCACATGTAAAATCTTGCAAGATGTACTGACATACATACAACGGTCCACCCATCCTTAATGCTGCTTATCTTTGGATTATCACAACGCAAGCATACTGCATGAAGATCAACAAGTAAGTCTGTCTCTCAGATTTCTAGTATCTCAACACTATAAAAAGTAGGACCACAGTAACAATGAGAGAAGGATTATTTGGACTCTTCAGCCATGGAGAGGTCCTCAGGTCCAATGGAGAATCCTGATGGCGAGCTCCATCCCCAAATTCAATGGCCACAATGCAATCCAGCCCTGGTACAGAGGTCTCATCATCATCTTCAATGTCGTCCTCCTTTTCAAAGGCCATGGCTGCAGAGGACCCCCTGAAGGTGTGATCCATAGTTGTAGCATCCCATCCACTATGTACCTACAGGCCTGAACATGATGGTGTTGTCTGTCTGTCATTGCCTCCCTCTGCTGCATGACCCACTGCTGCTCGTCTGATGGTCTGGGCTGTGGAGCAAGATAAAAATAGTGAGTCCACTGTACATGGCACAGTTTGACTACATGCACAACACCAGGGTGCTCCCAATATCACACAGTGCATGCCCCAACCAGTGTACCATGCCCACATACTGCCACAGCAAGGTACACAGGAAACCACACCCACACCATACATCCCAGAGTGCATGTGAACCCCTGTTCCCATGGTATGGTACACACACGCACACATGCACGTGTTGGCTGCCACACTATCCCTGTGGGACCTGTATCACAGACAGTGCCCCATATGGCGTAACGCAGCACAGCATGGTGCATAGGCTCAACCGAATGAGGCATGCATGCCACGTGGCACAGCCCGCTTGTGTGGTCATCATGGCCTGCAACAATGGGCACATGATGTGCTCATGTCCACACACCACAAGACTGGGCCACTGCATGTATGGCACCACCAGGACTGGCACATGCACACGGCTATGCACGGTAGGCACCAGACATGTCTCACCAGAGATCCGAAAGGACACCCAGTTGTCACCACGCACAATACTAGCTGCATAGCCTGACACATGCTCTGTGCAGATCCAGCGGTGTCTCTCATCCACCACCTTCCACACCCTCGCCAGGGCCACAGACCTGAGTGTGGATACAATGACATCCATTATTGGGTCCACACTCCTCCACTTAGCCTGCATGGGACTGCTGCATATCCCCATCAAGGACCTCAGCTGCCATGCCTCTTACTCCTAGGCATGCCTCTGCAGATCTTGCTACTGCGTCCTGCAGCAATCCACATTCCATCCAAGTCATCCCACCACATTGACCACTGCGGTGATCTCTGCCCACTTTTGTACCTTTGCATCTGGGACAGCCTGTCTTTGTATGCAGTCACCAGTGTCTTCAGTTCTTCATCGGAGAATTTGTACACCCATAGGCACATGTGTCCCTCATTAGCACCTGTGTGGGGAGGAGGGGAACTGTTGTGAGTGACTGGCAGTACCAATGAATGTGTGTGTGTGTGTGTGTGTGTGTGTGTGTGTGTGTGTGTGTATGTGTCTCTGTGTATGTCTGTCACAGCCTGTGTGTGGTCCTGTAATGTGAGTGTTCCACAATGTGTGTGTGACCAGTGCACAGTTGCAGAGTACATGGCCGTCCCTATGGTATCTTGGCACAGGCTTGTGAGGGGCCAGCAGTACACCCGTGAACCAGGCATGGCCATGATGCACAACTGACATTTAGTACCACAGGATGGCAGGACCGTGTCAGTGTCCAGAAGGTGCTGCACACATATAGCAGCTGTGGGATCCCAGGTGTGGCTGTGGACCATTGGTTGTGTGGCCTTGCCATGCCCAGTTGACCCTGTCATGCTGTGTGAGTGGCATGATGCTGACATTCAGGTGCTGGTGGGTGACCCAGGTGTGAGCTGCTGTGTGATGTGTAACCCAACACAGCACATGGCACCTGTGGCATGTCCATCCATGCCACTGAACCCACCAATGTGGGCATTCCCTGGACCAACGACTATCTGACAGTCACAGCACACTGGCAGGGCCTGTTGCCATGGAACTGATGGCTAACACACAGTTCATGACCGTGACAGCCATCACACAGTGAATGGTGATGCCTGGGCATTGGACCATGGCCTGCATATGTCCCGGCATGTGTGCAGTCAGTGACACACAAATAGTGTACCCGTGATGCACAGCAGAACACCAGAGTGCCTGTGAAGCAGGCATTGCTGTGTGCATGTGGTGCATCCTCATCCCCCATGATACTGTTACCCAGTTGCTGCATTACTGCTGCCATGTTTACTCTTAGTATGTGCAGTCACTGCCACACACAGACAGGCCGACAGGCATGGTCTGTTTCCCACGTTGCACTGTTGATGTGTGTGTCTGTATGCAGGCCCTGCAGCCTCAGGCCTGCAGTGTTACAGGGGGTTTTGCATCATTTGGAGCATGTACCAGTACACTGATATGCATCTGCATGCACAGTGTCTTGCCATATAGTACAGGATTGTGGTTACAGTGACCTACATACCTGGATCTGCCTGCTCATCCTGCTGTGACATGCTGTTAGACATGAAAAGAATTCTGTCAGCTCTTGGCTACACCTCCAGGGATTGCACAAAATCACGCCATGGTATAGCATACTATAAAAGCTCAAGTTTATTGATTTTAACAAACGGTAGCATCCCCCAGGCTGATATCAGCATGGAAGAGGGTGCTAAGGCTGATATCAGCCTGGGGGGGTGTTATCATTTTTCAAAATCAATAAACTTGAGCTTTTATACTACATTATCCTGTGGCGAGATATTGTGCAGTCCTTGAAGGTGTAGCTGAGCATTGACAGAATTCTCTTTATGTTCATGGTACTTGTATTTCAGCTCGTCCATCACAGCCCTAAGTCATATTTTTACTTTTTAGACAAACTGTTGGAGTTGTTTTCCTCTGATGGTCTTCCTCCATATACCTGCTATGCCTCACAGACCTGCAAGTGGAGCCCTGTGAGGCCTTAAATAACCTGACTGGGCATTCCACATACTAATGTACGCAGATGAGGCTATAATGAGGTGCTCCATTGGAGGTTTGCCCCATGAATAGCTAATCAGGATAATTTGCATACAACATTTGAATATAGCAAAATTTAGCCACTGGCTAACAACGCATTAGCGACAGGCAAACCGTAGCACCATGCTACACAATCAGTGCCACTCAAGTGCACCTTGTGCCACCTCATCTGTGCATGTACAATGATGTGGTGGTGTGCGGGGTCATAAAGAGTTGGCATGCGCAGTGGTGCACACTTGGGCTTGCGCAGCGCTAAACCATTTTAATGCCACTCACAGTCATGTAGCGTGGCACAACTGTGTGAGTCCCCCATCTCCTGTGCCACTGTCTGAGCTGACAGTGGGTGAGCGTGTTGGCAGTGCTACCTGACACATCTTAGTACAATGCCTGAATCTAGGAGTCAAAGGGCTGTGGTGCAGATGCAGAGGGTCCATAGATGGGGGAGTCTGAACTGGCCAACCTTGTACAGCTAGTGGTGCAGGGGGACCACAAGCTGTTTGGTGAGGTCAGGGAGGGGGACAGGCCTAGGGGGCAGGTCTGGGTCTCCATTGCCCGCCACCTGTCCTGGAGGACAGGTATTATAAGGAACGGGGAGCAGTGCAGGCACAGATACATGCATGTGCAGTGCTGGGAGGGGTCAACACCTAGAAAGGTTCCGGAGGATGGTTCAGGAAGGGACCATGCCTGCTCCAGGTAAGTGTCCAACACTGTCATGACACTGCTGTTCACATGTCACATTGGTGCATCAGCTGGGTGTGGGTACTTCAGTGTTCTGCTGCTACACAATCTGGGGGGAGGCATGCACTTGGACCAGACCTCTGTGCGTGTTGTACAGTGTGACTGGTGCAGTGCCTCTGTGGTGACATGTTATCCATGTCTGGGGGGTTGCTGTCATAGTCTGTGCTGTGCGCAGACACCACACAGCATAGCCTGCCATTGTTGCACATGCCACTTATGAGAATGGCACATTCAGGCATCCCATGCACCAGTGGTGTGAGGGAGTGTGGCATTAACAGCTGTCTTTTCCATGTGTTTTTTTTGTTGGGTGATACTATCCATGCAGTCATGACCACTGTGTTCTCCCTTCCCTCTGCAAAGTGCAGAACAGACTGGACCAGCCAGCCTGATTGGATGGGCCAGGACAGTGACCATAGGGGGGATGGACACAAGTGACAAGCAGCATGATACCACACATGAGTACATCTACAAGCCATTTACATACATTGTTCCTGCAGGGTGGTGGGTCATGGGTATTGTGGAGGGATATCTAGAGGTCACTGTCTGCTGCCATGCATCCCCATGGGCTTTTGGCCACAATGCAGTCTCGGTCATAGCATGGGGGGAACTGTGCCTTGGATGCACAGGCTGTGGGTGACATTGTTGCCAGTTTTTGTTGGATTATCCCTGGCTTGTGTGCCTTATGATGGAATTGTTGTGCGGCAGTGTCTGTACCTACATTACAGTGGACAGCATGTTCTAACCATTGCATTGCATTCCTGTACTATTTGTGCTGCAGGCCGGGGAGGGGGCTTGTTCTGCTTTCTGGCAGTCATCACCTTGCTTAGTCATGGTGCATGTTCCCAGACATGTGGGTGTTGGCAGGGCCCTTCCAGCCTGTCATCTGTGCTTGGGGTGGCGATGTTACAATGTTATATTCTGCTGTGGCCTACATGCACAGTGCTTGTGACATGTATGTTGCTTTCCCATGGGTACATGGCCATGGTTGTTCGGACATGCTGTCCACCCCAGGGTCATCATCCTGGGAGGTTGCTGTGCTCTACATTTTCAGTGCATCAGCCTTACATGGCCATCTTTCCACTCATAGGTCCACAGACACGCTTACTCTAGGCCACCAGGCCTGAAGAGGATGAGGGTTGGGATGAACATAGAAACATAGAAACATAGAATTTGACGGCAGATAAGGACCGCTTGGCCCACCCAGTCTGCCCATTTCCCTACCTACTGGATAAGCTGCAGATCCTAGTTAACCAGCAGCCTACTTCTTCTTACCCCCACACCCTAGAATTGCCTTATGACTGTCCCATGCATGCTTGAATTCCACCACTGATTTTGACTCCACAACCTCCTCTGGAAGGCCGTTCCATGCATCCACAACCCTCTGTGAAAAAATACTTCCTTGCATTACCTCTGAGTCGCCCCCATCTTCAAATTGTGCCCCCTTGTTCTTGCACACCTCTTTTTTTGAAAGATGCTACCCTCTTGGACTTTGTTGATTCCCTTGAGGTACTTGAAAGTTTCTATCATGTCCCCCCTCTCCCTCCTTTCCTCGAGGCTATACATATTAAGCTCCTTAAGTCTCTCTTCATATGTCTTCTGGTGCAGACCCTGCACCATTTTAGTTGCCCTCCTCTGGACAGCTTCCATCCTGTCTATGTCTGTGCGGAGATTGGGTCTCCAGAACTGCACACAGTACTCCAGATGGGGTCTCACCAGCTGTCTGTACAGAGGGATAATAACTTCCTTGTTTTCTACTGGTGATGCCTCCTATGCATCCCAGTAACCCCCAGCCCTCCTTGCTGCCCTCTCCACACTGCTTGCCCACCTTAGGTCATCTGATATGACTACCCCAGGTCCCTTTCCATTTTTGTTGTTAGTATCTCATCCCCCATTGTGTACTCTTCCTCTGGGTTTTTGTTTCCCAGGTGCATTACCTTGCACTTCTTAGCATTGAATCTAAGCTGCCATACATTTGACCATTCCTCTAACCTTGCCAAGTCCCTTCTCATCCTTTCCACCCCACCCTGTGCATCAACTCTGTTGCATATCTTAGTGTCATCTGCAAAGAGACACACTTTTCCTTCCAGTCCTTCCACGATGTCGCTTATAAAGACATTGAAGAGGACCAGTCCTAATACTGAACCCTGCGGTACCCCACTAGTAACCCTCCTTTCTTCTGAGTGGACTCCATTTACTATTACTCTCTGTGTTCTATTCTCCAGCCAATTCTTTACCCAGGCTGTCATCTTGGGACCCAGTCCCAGGCTGGCTAACTTGTATATTAATCTTTTGTGTGGGACTGTGTCAAATGCCTTGCTAAAGTCTAGGTAGGCCATGTCCACAACCCCTCCCTGATCTACTACTTTGGTCACCCAGTCAAAGAAATCTATCAGATTTGTCTGGCATGACCTTCCCGCTGTGAATCCATGCTGCCTAGGGTCCTGTGCCCTCTGGCCTCTAGATACTGACAATTCTTTCCTTCAGAAGTGATTCCATCATTTTCCTATCACTCAGGTTAAACTAACAGGTCTGTAGTTTCCTGCTTCTGCCTTGCTCCCACTTTTGTGAAGGGAATCACATCTGCCCTCCTCCAGTCCTCGGGTACCACCCCATCCTCCCATGATTTGTTAAAAGGGTAGTCAGTGGTGTCACTAGTTCTACCCTTAGCTCTTTAGAATTTGGGATGAATCCCATCAGGCCTCATTGCTTTGTCCACCTTTCAGTTTTAAGAGTTCTTTCAGAACCCTTTCTTCTGTAAATGGGCTGGTATGAACTCCTGTATCCAGAGTGTTACTACTGTTTGTTTTATGTACCTCCCTTCTTCATTTGTAAATACTGAGCAAAATATTTGTTTAGTATCTCTGCCTTTCACAGTCTCCCTCTGCCCACCCCTCCTCCCTTTATTAAGCCTCACTATCCCTCCTTGGTCTTCCTTTGCTCCCTGATGTACCTATAAAGGTTTTATCCCCTTCTTAAATGAGTTGGCTATCTTTTCCTCGGTTTGGGCCTTTTCTGTTCTGACTGCCTTCCCAGCCTCCTTTGCTTTAACTGATACAGTTCTCTGTCCTGCTCCTTCTGCGATTCCTTGTACTTCCTGAATGCTTTCTTTTCTCTTGAACCTTCACTGCCACTTCCTTTGAGAACCATAGTGTTTCTTACATCGTCTTGTTTTGTTTATTTGCTTCACACAAAGGCTCGTTCCCTCTGTGATGGCAGTTTTTATTATTCCCCTTTGTTCTTCCACCCCTCCTCCCTGCCCATTTGCTAGTGCATTCCTTAGGCACTCGCCCATTTTGGCAAAGTCAGAGATGAGCTGTTGAGGAGGATATTGCAGCAGCAGAGAACCTTGATTGAGCAGCAGGCTGTCATGATTGCAGAGACAAGGAGGGTGGCCAAGATATTGGAGAAACGTCTCCCTGCACCTGCTCAACAAAAGCCAATAGATCATTGAGGACACTTCCCTTGTTTTGCATCCTTCCCTGTCACTCCCACTCCAGTTATTGCTGATTTACAGTTATGCCTTACAGTTTGTTTGTTTGTGTAGCATTCCACATTTGTGCAATGTACATTTTGGTTACCCTGTTTGATATTTCCCCCTCCCTAGTTTCTTGATTGTTGTACATATGAACATATGAATTTGCCAGCAGAAATAGGTTACTTGTTCTATCAAGTTTGCTTGAGTGTGCAGCTAGCACCCTTACCTTGCAGCTGCCACCTCCTTCCCCTTCCCATTCCCAATTACCCACATCTCTCACCTTGTCCCATCCCCTATTGAAACTACCTACTGTCTTACAGGCTACCACCTCCTCTGGTAGAACATTCCATTCTGGCATGACCCTCTCCATGAAAAAGTATCTCCTCATTACCACCCTAAATCTTTCCCCCTCCAATCTAAGATTGTGCCCTCTAGTGACCCTCCTCCTCCTCCTCCTTCTCAGCCTGCATATCTCCTCAGTGCCTGCCTTGTTTATTCCCTTTATGTACTTAAAGGTCTCAATCATATCCCCCCTGGGCTCTTCTCTCCTCCAAGGAGTACATGTTCAGCTGTCTCAGCTTCTCCACGTATGGTCTGTCCTCCAATCCCTGGATCATCCTTGTTGCCCTGCATTGTACCCTTTCCAGTAATTTCACATCCTTCTTCACATATGAGTACTAGAATTGCATACAATATTTCAGGTGCGGCCTGACCAGTCCCCTGTAGAGAGGTAGGATCACCTCCCTGCTCCTGGAGGAGATCCCTCTCGCGATACAACCCAGCATCCTGTTGGCTTTCATAACCACCATCCTACACTGCTCTGTAGTGGTCATGTTCCCCATTACAATCACCCCTAGATCTTTCTTCTCCTTAGTGGAACCTAGCAGCACCCCTCCCAGGTGGTAATCCCTCCCTGGGTTCTTTGCTTCAAAGTGCAGGACTTTGCACTTTTTTGGATCGAACCCCAACTGCCACACTTTTGACCACTCCACCATTTTGGTCATGTCATCCTGCAGCCCCTACCAACCTGCTATATTGTCTACCACCACTCCCAATTTGGTATCATCAGTGAATAGACTGATCTTATTCCTGACATCAAGATGTCCGCTATGAGTATTCCACACAGCACTAGCCCCAGAACCGATCCCTGTGGCACCCCACTCATCACAGCCCATGGAGATAAGAGTTACCCCCGCCCACTACTATCCTCTGCTGTCTCCTCTGCCGCCAGTCCTCAATCCATTTAACCATCTTAGTCCCCACCCCCCACGTTTCTAAACTTTCCTCTCGACCTCCAAGGTAGCACTGAACCGAAGGCCTTACTGAAGTCCAAGTATATGACACCCACCACATGATCCTTGTCCAGTTCACTTGTGACCCAGTCATGATACTCAACTAGGTTAATCTGGCAGGATATTCTGGAGACAATCCCATGCTGGTGACTGTCCTGGAGCCCATTGTCTTCCATAAGGGTCGCCAGCCTTTCCTTAAGTATTGTCTCCATTAGCTTCCCCACGATGGAAGTAAAGCTTACTAGTCTGTAATTACCCAGCTCACCCTTTGGTCCACTTTTTTGGATGGATACCACGTGGGCCATCCCACAGTTATGTGGTACACACGCAGGGCAACAAAGATGATCAAGGGGCTGGGGGACTCATCATATGAGAGGAGGCTGAAGGAGTTGAACATGTATTCGCTGGAGGAGGGACGAGGGGAAATGATAGAAACCTTTACATACATGAAAGGAATAAACAAGACAGGTACAGAGGGGCTATTCAAAGTAAGGGAGGGAAGGGACACCAGGGGCCATGATATGAGACTGGAGGGAGGAAGGTTCAGGAGGGAGATGGGGAGACACTTTTTTACAGAGAGGGTGGTAGCTGGGTGGAATGCGTTATTTGCTGAAGTGGTATCCAGTATAACAGTGTACTGCTTCAAAAGGGGATGGGACAGGACAAGGGGGAGGGTCAGTGGAGGGGAAGGGTGGAAGGAAGGGACAGCTGCAGAATAAGAAGTGTTAGCTGCACATTAGAACAGACTTGATAGACCTCTAGGCCTTTATCTGCTGGCAAATTTAGTATGTTCGTAACAATCAGCAACAGTAATTACACTGTAGGACTAAGGTGTCTTCCATACATGGACAGAATACATGTGGCCATAGGTGTGCCTTCAGTGCCTGCTCATTGTCCTTCTTGCCATGTAGCTAGTGGATGATCAGTTGTAGCCCGGGCACCTCCTATGGACACACTTATGAACATACCAAGAAGCCTGCAGAAGGCCATTTGGTCTATCTTGTCTGCTTGCATTTCAGGGTCCACAGCTTGAGCTACTGACCTGCCCCTCCTCCCCACTCCTGTCATCCTTTCCATCCTTCCTACCCCTGATCCTCATCTTCCCCTTATGCCCATCCCAGCCTCTTTTGAAGCTTCCCATCATCTTTAGCAAGACCACCTCTTCTGGCAGCACATTCCAAGTGTCCACTACCCTCTCTGTGAAGAAGTGCTTCCTGACCTCCCTCCTTAACCTCCCCCTTCAGCTTAAGACTGTGCCCCCTCATGTTATTGTTTCCATTTAGCTTAAAGAAGCCCTCCTTATCCACGTTATTTATCCCTTTCAAGTACCAGAAGATCTTAGTCATGTCCCTCTCTCTCTCTCTCTCTCTCTCTCTCTCACTCCTGTCATCCAGGGAGTACATGCTCAGTGCACTCAACATCTCCTCTTATGCCTTACCCTGCAGCCCCACAGTCATCTTTGTACCCTTCTTCTAGACCTTCTCCAGTAAGTTAATGTCTTTTTGAGGTGTGAGTACCAATACTGAACTCCATACTCCAGATGTGGTCTCACCAGTGACCTGTACAATGGCAGTATAACCTTATCTCTCCTACTACTGGTACCCCTAGCTAAGCATTCCAGAATCTTGTTTGCCCTTGTTGCTGCTTTCTTGCACTGTGTGGAGTGATTCAGGTTACAAGTGATCATAAGTCCCAAGTCCTTCTCCTCTTCTGATGCAGATACTTGGACTTCACCCAAGAAATACTCCATCCTGGGATTCTTGGCTTCAATGTGCATAACTTTGCATTTCTTGGCATTGAAACCAAGTTGCCAGATCTTGGACAACCTCCCCAGCTTTTCCAAATCATCCTGTAGGTCCTGCATCCCTACAGCTGTGTCCACTTTCCCACACAGCCTTGTGCTCTACGTGGAACAGAAGATATGTAATCATTATTGACATACAACAAGGATAAATAAACTCTAGAGAACCCTTGTGGTGCTAACGTATAGTGTGACTTAGCTGCATATCTGTGTGTTACCTAAAAGGCACTGTCTGGGATGCTGCTCAGGTGTCCCAGCTGACAAAAGGCCCTTTAAATAGGTGGATATCTGGCAAGCTGGTGGGATGATAAGGCATGCATAGGTATTGCAGTATCAATTTAGCTAGATGATGGTGGCAGCAAGCAGCAGTGCAATAGCAGCAGTTGTTGGACATGTGGCAGCATATCCCAAGAAATTGTGGAGGGTGTCCTCAACCACTTATCTAGATGCCCAGGTAAGGGAGGAATTATGACAGCTGACAGAGCCGGCAGGGGTAGGTATGCACTTGTTATGTTTCCCCTGTGATTGCATGCCCTGTGTGTACTGTGCTGTGGCAGTGGTTTTATTTATTTATTTATTGAATTTTGTTGAATCGGTAAGACCACTGGGCCTAGAAGTCCCTTTTTCAGGGGGATACAGATGGTAAGCAACTGAAATTGAACCAGATTAAGCTGTTGGTGGTATTTTTAGTGAATAGGAGAAATTTTGCTAGGCCACGGGGAAAATTCCACCCCTTATGTCTCCACAGGATTTCTTTTTTTATATATATAGATTTTTTGCATTTTCTCCCCATTTTTCACCCGTCCCCATTCTCAGCCGGGCGCGCACATGTGGAGGCATGCACACACCATGGCTTGAAACACGGGCGCTTCCAGCAAACCCGCTCTGATTGGCCAGGACTTTTCCCCAGCGTCTGCCACCTGGCACTTTTTACAAATAGGTTTTAGATAGAATTAAGCACACTTCAAGTGTGTAATATAAGTTTTTCAACTGTATTAGCTGGATTGTAATTTCTACTAGTGTTTTAAAGTGGCTAGTTTTCCATTAGCAGGTTACACAGACCTGCCACTATAGGGATTCTTGGTCTTTCATTAGAAAAAAAAAATAATACCCTCTGAAAGACACAGTCCCTGGATGCCAGACCTTCCTGGCTGTATCCTCACTTCCCACTGATCCGGCTACTGCTCTTCCACCCCCTTCTCCTAGCCCCGCCAGCCTGTCTTAACCCCCCCCCCACCTACACCGAATCCTACCTTAATCATGTGCCTCCACCGTTCTCTACCCCTTGTTCTATTTCTTCTTTCCCGTCTTCCTCCTCTACTGCACGCCACAAAAGCCTGCTTTCCGTCCCTCTTCCACAGCTTCCACATTCCTACATCCTTCCTCCACTTAGGCATGCTGCACACTGGTCACTGCCCTTTGCCCAGGGTCCATCCTACCACCATGAAACTGTTCGACACCCACACTGGTCCTTGCCCTCCACTCTGGTCCCCCCTGTCTACGCTTACCCTCATCTACTATCGTTGATGCTCGGCAATTTCCCAAGATGCTAGCAGGCAAAATCATTCCCTTAAAGAAATACGCTGCAGCTCCTTGAGGCTAGTCCTCCTCCTCCTAATGCCGTCAGGCAATGTGCACCCAAACCCAGGCCCATTCTGCTCTAAAGCAATTAATCTGAGCAAGCCTTCGGGTGTCCTGTCATTCATATCAGTCAACATCTGCACCCTTCTTCCTAAAATGGATGCCCTACAGGCCTTCACCACCCAGCACAGCCCTGACATCCTGGCGGTTGTCGAAACATGGCTCGCATCATCAGTACCAGACCATGCAATCAGCCTTTCTGGCTACAATGTCTTTAGGCTGGGTTGCCTCTCCAAAAGAGGTGGGGACTGCGCTCTCTACCTAAAAGACTCCATGCAGGGGCACCACATCATTACCTCACTCCAACCCACAACTGCTCAGATACTGCCAGTGAGGATCCTCCTTGGAGCCCAAAACAAAACCCTCACTGTTGTCACCATCTACATCCCTCCCAAAGAACAGGGAACTGGTCTAACAGCTGTTCTTGACTTTGTAAAGTCACTCCCACTGGACACCGAATCCATCCTCCTAGGTGACTTCAACATCAACTGGCCTGTGGCCGATGCTGGTGCACACAGGGATACAATTGCTGAGGAGAACCTCACACAAATGGTTGACTCACCAACCAGGAAAAATTACAGGACCAGCACCAGCACACTCTTGGACTGGATACTTACTGGTCTACCATCGTGGATATCTAATACTAATGTCCTTCCTGACTCTCTCAGTGTCTACTCCCCTGTTAGCTGTACCTGGTCAAATAAATTCATCAAACAACCACCAAAAACTATCACCAACGGGGTTCTGCCCAGTGGTCACCTTCCTCGACTCAAATCCCACCTCCTCCTTCAAGACTGGTCCTCTATCTTCAATACAACCAACGTAAACACTGCCCTTGACCACTTCACTGTGGCCTGTGACACGTATGCTCCTATTAAGAAATGCAAAGTCAAATCACTCAGCAACCCTTGGCTCACAGGTGACATCCTCAGGATGGTAAAAACAAGAGACCACCAATGGGAGCTGGCCAGAAACTCTGTAAGGCAAAACGACATCCAAAACTGCAAACGTGCCCGGAACGTCTGCACCAAAACCATCTGGCAAATGAAGTCCGTCTACTATAAGCACACCCTCACAAACTCCTGGGGCAATGGTCAGGAATTCTGGAAGAACATAAGGGAACTCAACGGGAATCCATCCAAACCCTCCTCATCAGTACTCAACATCAACAGAACCACAACCTTCAACCCAAAAACCATTGCAGATACCTTTAACAAAGCCTTTACCGACCTCAGTGCTGTCCTACCCCAGGACTACTTCAAAGATGGTGAAGCCCCTCTGTTCGTAATGAACACTACTCCCACCAGCTCCCCCCGCTTTTACTTCAAAGCAGTCAAGGCTCACCAAGTATGCAAATCTTTAACCAAAGCTCTTGGTAAATCAAGATTCAGTAATGACTCCCTTGATCTCAAAATCCTGTCTCTCACACTTGATGAAGTGCTTAGTTCACTGACCAGAATTTTCAACCTTTCCCTCAGCATTAGCCAGTTCCCGGACAGATAGAAATCTCCCACTGTCACCCCAATCCATAAAATTGGTAACAAAACTTCTCACAATAACTACAGCCCTATCTCCCTACTACCCCCACTCTCCAAGGCACTAGAATGCATCGTCTCAGACCAGCTCACAGAATACCTGGATACGTACAACATCCTGTGCAAGCAACAACATGGGTTCTGCAAAGGTCACAGCACCTCCACACCCCTACTTGAATTCACTGGTGCAATCCACAATGCACTTGACTTCGGTGAACTACTAGGCTCAATCTACATTGACTTAACTAAAGCCTTCGACACCGTCAATCACCGCCTCCTGCTTGTCCAGCTTCAGAACACTGGGCTGACAACCAACTCCACTGGCTGGTTTAAGAGCTACCTTGAAGAATGGTCCCAAACAATAAGAATCACTGATACACTCTCAGACCCTAGACCGGTCCACTCGGGAGCCCCCCAGGGCTCCATTCTGGGACCCTCCTCTTCAGCCTATTCTTAAACTCACTCCCGGACAGCAGTCCAGAACAACTAATTCTCTACCCCGATGATGCTATGATCCTCACTTAGGACCCTGATTCAATGCAATTACAAAATAAACTTCAGCAGGCCTTCTCTTCCATTGAATCCTGGTTTCTAAATCATAAACTGCTTCTCAATCAGAGAAAAAAGTCTATGGTCTTCTGCAGCCCCCACAACAAAAACAAACTCCACCCCTCCATTGCAACCAAACAAGGAGCCATCCTAGAGCAAACACAATCGTTCAAGTGCCTCGGCCTCACCCTTGATCCCCACCTCTCATACACTGTCCATATCAGTAATGTTGCAAAGTCTGCCAACGCGAGGTTAGGCATATTATTCCGGCACAGGAAACACCTATCCCCAGAAGCACTGTCAGTGGCTGTCCAAAGCTCCATCGTCAGCGTCATAGACTATGGTCTTATCATATATGGGTCTGAAACTACCTCTGCTCTCAAATGCATCGCAACCTCCCTGAATAAGGCCTGTCATCTCATCACTGGCTCACATCGCTGTACCCACACATGTGACCTTTATTCCCAATCTGGATGGCTTCAACTGGACAAACGCATAAAATACCAAACATGCATCATGGCCAAGAAAATTATAATGGTGCTGGCCCCACCTGGTGTCTGTGCCCTCCTTAAGCCTAGACATAGGATCGTCACTACAAGAAGATCCAATTCCCATCGACTACATATCCCACGGTGTCGCACGACCCAGGGACAAAGATCATTCACCTATCGGGCATCCAACTGGCTCTGCTCTCTTGGCAGTGACATAGCGACCGCTCCAACACTCGGCCTCTTCAAGTCCAAGCTGCATCTTTCACTGCTTGTATCCTGCAATTGCCCATCTTAACATTTCCACCATTCCAGCTGCAAATGCCCCAGCACCCAGCACTTACAATCAGTCTTTGCACCCCTAGCACCTTATCTGTCATATTCCCTCAACAAGGCCCCCTGGATGCACTGTCTCCCACCCTCACCAACCTCCCCCCCTGTATCTCCACTCCTGCCCCCGCCCCAACCACCTCCCATACGCCACCTTACCCCCTGCACCTCCTTCCCCCCTGATCTCCTACCTCACTTCCCCACCACCCACCCCTCCTTCCCTTGTCATGCTCATAGCTCAAGTCTTTGTACTGGTTATTACATGTCTGTAAGTCATTGACTATATGTTTGTAACTAAAAATGATGACTGTTGCACACGACGACATGGAACCTTTGTAAAAGAGCGTCATCTCAAAGGTATTGCAATCCTAGATTGAAATAAATAAATAAATAAAACACCCTCATGTAACTTGCCACTCCCTCCCACCTACACTAGCCACTGGACCTCCACTCGGTGGCAGCAGAACTACAGGGGGGTGATGACCACTCTGAGACAGGAGAACTGCCCTACAGCTGCTCAATCCTGCTTTCACCTTCCCCCTCATGCCAGCTCACCAACAACCCAAGTCCATACCTGAACCTGGGTCACCGGCATGAAGTGAGGCAAGGCATCCAGCACCTCAGCCTGCTGTGCCATCAGGTTGGCCCATCTCCACAGGATTTCTAAGGATTTCCTGACAGGATAGTCCTGGAACATGGGCTACAGCCAGATGAGGAAGCATCAGTGTTTTTGGCGAGGTGGAGAAGGTTTCCCCTCTATCTGCTATAATGGTCACACTATATTTTAAGTGTCAGTTTCAATTTAACTGCAGGATAGGTAATCATTATTTACACACAACAAGGGTAGTTACACTACTTACACATTTGTTGCATGCAACTGCATTGTAATTTGCAATGCAGTTTCATTATAGTTACGATGTAACAACAGTGTAGTAAAGACAACAAGGTGTTACTGTCACAATTTCTGCCTTGGAGGGTGGGGCTATCTACTAAATACTACAAAGATGATACTGAGGAGCCCTAGGCCAAGATATCTACCAGGATGTGATGGGGGGGGTGAGTGTGTGCTGGTTGTGCACAGTTGTGGCCTTGATTGTACAGCTCACTCATGACTCTTCCCTGTATACATATCTTCAAGGGTATCATGGTCCATTGAGACTGATGGTGCTGGTCCAGTGAGGTTACATGGACACAACCCCAAGGGACTTCAGCATCTAGGATCAGGAGGATGAGCAGGTGCTGGGAGGAATGACTGCACAGGGTGGTGCAGCCGTGATATTAATGTCCTCAGGTAGTGTGCCTGCCACTGGATGGGTCCTGCCATTTACATATATGCGTGCTAGGAATATGTGCTACTGGAGGGGGAGTCAGTCCCCTCAGCCTTTTTTTACTAAAGTTATTTTACATACTATGCCTATGTTATCATTATTTTGGGTGGTAAGAGCATGCCAACATCAAGGACTGTTGGTCACGTAGAGGAGGGCAGCTCCATTGCTCCTTGCTATCCACCAGATTGTCCCATGCTGTCCACTGGTATCTCTGTGCTACATGTTTCTATGATGTATTTAACTGTGTTACACTGCCAGTTTTGGTTCTCCATGGTGCTATGCACAGATGGTACCAGTGGTCAATCCAGTCATGTGCCCATGGGACCATACACAGCAGGCATTCTCTCCTGTCCTACCGTATATAACCACAAAATAAAGTGAGCACAGGGTAAAGCTCTGAAAATGGGCATAGCAAACTGAATTAATAGTTCTTTGCTTAGTTTATTTTTCATTTTACAAAAGCAGACGTAAACATATTTAAAGTGCCATAAAAAAACATTAAATGCAAATAAACAATACAAGTGCAAAATACTATGCAAAAAAAACACCAAGTAATGACTTATTGCTGCAATGATGGTAACATATATTTTAACAGACCTACTCAAAGCCCAAGAACAACTCAACCACTTCTAGAGAAAACCCAAGTGCTTTGGCTCATGCCTTCCTCAGGAGGTGTGGTCAGGGTAAATGTCCCCTCCCTTTATATACATAAAGTGCATGTAAATAACAATTAAGCTTGATTTAATATAATCAGTCTCCTATATCATGATTCAAATTAATTATAACCCTTTAAGAAAGAATGCACAGTTTTGCTTCTATATAAAGAAGTCAAATAAATAAATGACTTTCAAATATTAGAGTAGATAGAGTCAATAGGATTATTTATTTATTTATTTAAATTGGTAACTGGGAAAGACACACTGAGCCGAAGCTCATTTCCAGGTGCTACCTGAGTGATAGTACATACAGGACAGTTAAATGTCAAAACAGGTTACTTTACAATAGCATACAGATATGTACATTTAAATGTCAGTACAGGTTACATTACAATAGCATACAGATATGCACAGGAGTTCTAGTTATATTTCAGAATGTACAAATATATACAAGAGTTAAAAATGGTTTAGGCATAACGTTACATAGAATTAAAGATAAGCACAGGCATTATGAGCAAGGATACTTAACATAGCTAATAGCTTTGCTTATGGCAACTTGATTTTAAATTCTGAGCCCCTTTGAGAGGGGGCTGGGCAATAAATAAGGGAAGAGTTTGGGAAGCAGGGGGTCCCCAGTACTGGTCAAAAAAGAGACCAATAGTGATTATGGCAGGGGTGGGGTGGGAAAAGGTAAGCGAAATTAAGGGAGGGCATTAGCACAGGGTCCAAAGGGAAATGTCCAAGTCCAAAGGGTCCAAGGACATGCAGGTGGTTAGGAGCATTGCAGGCACTGGGGGTAGAGGAACAGTCTAATGAATCTTTTGAGGGACAAGAGAGGGGAGCAAGACAAAGGTCTGAGGGTAGTGTTCCAGAGGAGAGGGAGGTGATACAAGAAGACTGACTGGCCTGCCATAGAATGAAGGCGAGGGATGGAGAAGGTGCGCAGGTCTCTATGGTAATGCAAGTAATTAGTGGATTTGGCAGGGGTAAGGTGGGAAGAGAGATAGGGAGGAAGGGAGCTGAACCAGTATTTTGCAATGAGAGAGGTGCAGTGGATAGATCTCGGATGCGATAGAGAGGTAAGACAGAGGGGAGCATAAAGAAGACAGTGGTGGGTGAGGGGAGGAGAAGTTGTGGCAAAGTGGCAAAAGGAGTTTAAAAGAGTGTCTAGTTTGGAAAGGGAAGCACTGGGGGCAGTGCCATAGATGACATTGGTGTAATCAAGCACAGGCAAAATTGTTTGAGTGTAAGTTCACATTGATTGGAGAGTGAGAGGCTGGCTTTGTGACAGTAGAGGACTGAAAGCTTGAGCCAGAGTTTGGTGCAGATGGCATCGATGTGTGTCAAGAAATTGAGGTGGCTGTCCAGCCAGACTCCCAAATATTTGAAAGCAGAGACACTCTCAGGTGAGCTATCAAGGGTGATGATAGCTGGGGATGTGGGGAGGGAGGCCAACTTCTGCCTGGATCCAAAAATAATTGTGACTGCTTTTTTTTTAGTATTGAGTTTTAACTGATTTGCTTGGAACTAAGACTGTACACTGTCAAAATCTTGTTGGATAATGGGGAGGATGCTGTCATGGGATGGACCAGAGGTATAGATGACAGTGTCGTCTGCGTACTTGTGCATGCTGGAGGAGAGGCAGACTGACAGAAGATCATTTATGAAAAGCAAGTAGAGAATGGGGCCAAGGATGGAGCCTTGGGGGACCTCAGACAGGATAGGGAGAGGAGTAGAGAGAGTGTCACCTATTAGTACTGACTGCTGTCTGTTTTGGAGGTAAGAGCGAAACCAGTCAACTGTGGCTGTCGCAAGACCGAAAGAGGGGATTAACAAATACACAACAATATCAAAATATTTTCATAAAGATAATTAGAAAGAGTAGCACCACACAATTAGTTTATATTTACTTGGTTTACTTGGTATTTAAGGGACAAAATAAGGCTGAGGTCCATCGGGATTGTCCCCCACAATTAGTGTAGAACATTAGTTTAATTCCAGGTTTACTTCCAACCATTTATCAAGCCTTTTTTTTAAATAGGAAAAGAAGGTGAATCCACAAGTTCTTGTGCCAGGGTATTCCAGAGTCTAGGGGCTCTCACTGTAAAAAAGTTTAATCTTTTATTTGTATTAGCTTTGGATACTTTGATTTGCTTATCGTGCAATCTGGGGACAATCCGTCTGTTACTAAAGTTTAATCTGAATTGCTGCATTAGCTCTGGTGATTGCTGGACCTTGTAGAGAAGAAGGAGATCCCCTCTGATTCTTCTTTTCTGTAATGAGTGTAATCCTGTAGCATGTAATCTTTCAGCATAGTTTTTAGATGCCAAGTAAGGAACTAGTCTGGTTGCTCTCCTTTGGATTTATTCCAACCTCTGTATATCCTGCACCAAATATGGACTCCAAAGCAGGGAGCCAAAATCCAAATAAGGCCTGACATATGTTCTATATAAGGGGATGATGCATTCCTTGGCTTTAGTGATGAAAGTGCATTTTATGCACATAAGCAGTGCATTGGAAGTTTTAGCTGCCTTAGTACACTGGTCTATTTGGGAGAGTTTATTATTAATCAGTATTCCCAAATCTCTTTCACATACCGAAACTTTCAGAGGGATTTTATTAGGGGTGTATATCTGTAGGGGATTAGCTTTACCAAGGCATAACACAGTGCACTAATCTATGTTGAAGTGCATTTCATTTATTTGGACCCATGTTTCAATTTGTTTCAGGTCATTGATCACTGATGATCTGTTTATTGGTGAATCAACCTTCCCCCTCCCCCCAACTTCGTGTCATTGGCAAATTTGGAAAGATGGTTTGCTGAGCTGATCTGCACTTCCTCAATAAAAATATTAAACAGTAAGGGTCCAAGCATGGACCCGTGAGGGACCCTGCTTGTCACTTGTCCCTCTTCTGATAAAGTGCCTTGTATTTTAACTTGCTGGCTTCTATTGGATAGCCAGTTATTTACTCATCTAACCAAGATGGGAGAGAAACTGTCAATTGAAGTTTGGCAATGAGTTTGCTTTGTGAGACCTTATCAAATGCTCTACTGTATTCCAGAGAATCACATCTTGGGGGCAATTTAGGTCTAGTCCCTGACTTATGTTTTCATAAAAAGCTATTAGATTAGTGGTACATGAAGGACCTTGTGTGAAGCCATGTTGGGTTGGATTGTTAATATAAAGCCTTTCCTTCTGATAAAGCTATTTAATAGCCCTTTGATATTTTTAAATAACAGTTTCTTGACCCTTTTATGTTACTACTCACACAATTATCTATATAATAAGTAATTCTAAAGAAACAAATGTGGAAGTTCATCTTGTTTCATAATAGTCATTCAGCATGATCTTAATTTCACTGGTGTTTCCATTGACTCTATCCTTATGCTGGTTTCATTCATGATAGCATAAGGGTATCCTTTAGGAACTGTACAGTCCTTCAGATTTAACATTCAGTGTTTACTGAAACAAATAAAAGAAAAACAATATTCAGCAACTGTGATTTTACATATTTCTTATTTTTTTTTTTGCTTTACTAGTCATTTATACATACCATTTATTGGTTTATCTACTCTTGCTTATTAATTTCCAAAATTTGCACTGTTGGCAATATTCCTCTCTTTATTTACACAGGATGTCTATTCAGTATTCTAGTACTGCATACTTCTATAAGTACAGAAATTAATTGAATGCATCACATGCCAACTTCAGCAAATACCCAAGTTGTCAAAATGGACTATCATAGTGAGCTATTTTGGAATTGGGCACATTCAAATGTTACTTTTATAACCTCATTACAAATATGGTTTTAGATCAAGTACATCATTCAAACCTCAAGGTCTCAAACTCCCTAGACGCCAAATCCAAACCATCTTCAACTGTCCCAATTTCTTTTAAAGTGGCACATTTTTTCTCTTACCGTTCTTTGCACATTTGAGGCCCAACAATCTAATACATTTAGGATCACTGTTGTGATAATTGAAAAAATGCACTGCTACTAGACTACTTAAGTTTGCATTTTTTCTTATGTGCTCCTGTATACGTAACTTTAAATGATGATTAGTCATTCCAATATATAATAAATTACAGGGGCACATGAGAACATATATTATATGCGCGGTGCAGCATGTGATGCATTCACAAATCCTGTACTTTTTTGTGGTCTCAGGGTGGATAAAAACATCAGTTTTTAATTCAAATTGGAATATATTATACATTTTACATTTCCTGAAGCCCTTTGATGGAGGTGGTAACCACATATGACTTACAATCTCAATGCTCTAGATAAACTGACTATGTATAATCAAATCATTTAAGTCCTTAGCTCTCCCAAATGAAATTTGGGGTTTCTCCCCCTAAATTTCTTTTGATCTTTCATCATTCATTATAATGGGCCAGTATTTATGAACTATTGCCTCAATTTTTCCTGACACTGCATTTTGTTCTAAAGTGAGAGTTACAGGTCCTCGATCCATTGTTGCTGATTTCCCTGTTGCCAATGAAAGATCTTTTCTATCTTTACATTTTAATTTTTCCAAACATCTTTCAGCAAGTCTATGTTGTAACCTCTTTCTACAACTTTATCAATCATATGTTTAGCCTGTGCATTGAAATCCTCCAACTTATTACAGTTTCTCCTAAGACACAGTAACTGGCTATACAGAATAGAATCTCTAAGTTTCTTCAGATGAGAGTTCTTATAATGTAAATAAGAGTTACAAGCTGTCTCTTTCTTAAAATCGTTTGTGCTCACTATTTGTCCCTTAACCCCCTCTAATATTACATCTAAAAACAGCATAGTGTTTCAGTCAGTTGTTAAGTTTTTCTTAAACCTAGCCTATTAGAATTTAGCCAGTTGATAAACTCTGAAATTTTATACCCCCTCCCTATATGTAGATTATATCATCAATAAATTCTGCCCTGCCCTGTATGCTGATCCATTGTGCCTGCGCTATATGGTAGCCCTCTACATGGTGTAGTGCTGCACATGCTGCACGATGCACAGGGTGACATACTGCACATCATGTATGAATTGATGTGTTGGGCACCAATATTTTTTTTTTACAGTTAATCTTTTTATTGAATCTGCTTCCATGTAACGTAGTACAGCTCAAGAGATGTTACACAGGTTGAAATATTATAATATGATATATAGTATAAATAACATGTTAAAGGTATTGAACATTACCAATATTATAACAATGCTATATATTGTAATGATATTTCTACAATATGTTAATAATCGTCCGTACTACATGAAGCAAAAGGTGTTAAGTAAAAATTTTTCCCAAGAGTATCCATTAACATTTTTATAACTAACAGAAGGAGCTGCAGAAATGTAGTAATGTGAGACCATATCCGGGACCATGTCCGGAAAAGAAAAAAAGAAAGAAGAGAAAGAAAGAAGGGAAAAAAAAACAAAACAAAAAACAAGACAGGTTTATCTGTATATATTCTTTTAAGATTGAAGAAAGTTCAAATAGCTCTGCCAACAAAGGTAATATTCATTAAGTCGATCTGTAGTTAAATATGAGATTCACTCAAGAGAGGAGATGTGAGTTAGATTATTTAAAATATCAGTCAGAGTAGGAGTAAAATGAGATTTCCAACGCATTAGGATCAATCTTTTGGCTTGCATGAACAAAATCTGATGCCATTTATGTTGATATTTTGTTAAATTTATATTACTATCTATAATACCAAGTAAATAAAGTTTAGGATCAAGTGGGATATATCTGACAGTGATTTTAGTAGCTAGTTTATGAATAGATTGCCATAAGTTGGAAATAGATTTACATGACCATAATATATGTAAAAGATCCCCATTTGGGGCATTACATCGCCAACAGTTATTATTAGGTAGTAAACCTATATTGTGCAGGTGAGCTGGAGTTTTGTACCATAAATGTAAAATTTTATATTGTATTAATCTGCTTCGCATATCTTTAAACGAGTTGTGGCAAAGTTTCCAGCATTTTTTCCAGTGGAAATCAGATATGTTTACGTTGAGTATCCGGTTCCATTTGTTTCTAGCCAAAAGAGACTGATTTGGGAGCTTATCCCTGATTAGTTTATAAATAATACTGGTTAGGCCGTGAGAGGTATTAATCCATTTATTAATATATGGATGAGTCCTCGGTGAATTGTTAGATTGTTGGGTAAAAGGAGTTATTTGGGCACCAATATTGATACACAGACACATCCATCCACCTGCACATAGTGCTGCTGACACATAATTTTGCAGGTGGTCCATTCCCATGTCACTGTGCCCTATGTGCATGCTGCATGGCCATGTCATGGGAATTTTATGGATGTATGCACTCATTATTTCATGTTGCACACCAAGCAACCTCAGCATTTTCTTTGTGCATTGATCCCATTGAGAGTACTAAAAAACCTACACAACTACTATAACAACAGATTACATTATTACACTTTTGTTTTTGAGCCATGTTAAATAAATGTGGTTTACCAACATAAAGTCCTATTTCAGTAATTTATATGACCCAACAGGTTGCAATAAAAGTAAATTAAAACACAATCCATGTGGATACCTACCTCTCTGCCTCATAGACTGAAAATATGTCAGCAGGATGTTGTTTCCACTCAAGGACGGCATGGGCTGTCTGTATTAGAAGCCCCACCCCTGATAACATGCTTCTCAGCTGGGGGTTGACCACTGAACCTCCAAGCCAGTCATTTGATGAAATGGAGCAACTATGCAATGTCCAAATGCAGGGATTACCTGTAGCAGGCTGTCAAAGTGTGATATTAATGCCAGAGGCAAAGAGTCTGGCCACATCCCCAGCTTCAACCAGCTGATTCCAGTGGACTCCCACTTACAGTAGCTGCTCCATTTCAACACCACCACCACTGAGTTCTTATAAAATCTCTTACCAGTCTGCTTCTTTAGCTAATTTAGCTTTGCCTAGAACATGCTACCAACAGAGTCTGATACAAATCAGCTGCCAGTGATGGGCTACAGTGGGCTATGGGATGAGCTGTTGTACTTGATTGGAGAGTAGCAGACGAAGGTGCTTAGCAATTAAATATCAGCAGCAGTATGCCAATATAGGGCAAAGTTTGCAAAGTCCAGTACAACAGAGCAGTCACAGTACAAGACAATGGCAGGGTGTGTTCACTGGATGTGCCGCAACTCACAGTCACTTAAGCATTGCCAGCACACTGGATAACATGAATGGGACAATACAGTGGTTCTCAGTGCAGGGGTAGAGATGTTAAATGCTGGTCAGATTGTAAATGGTGAATTTGTATATATTATATTATGTGTGTTTATACAGAATTTCTATATTATTTTTATGCAACTTTTATGTGAGCTTTATTTTTCTTTTCATACAAGTTTATATAGTATGTTGACACTGCCATACTTGGAAACAGCTTCCTTAAGCAAAGGGTTACTTAAGTACATTCTTGTGAGATGTAAGGAAGCTGGCTACATTTTGATCTGGTCCCAGCAAGGCCTGCTCTTCACATACTGAGCTATTGTAACCTTTCTCTGTGTATGTGAATAGTTTCATTTCGACCCAGCCGAAGTAGGATGTTATGTACCATATATGGCTTTGCAGCTGCCAATGTATCATTTGCTAAGGCAGTTGCTAAGGCCTAGTTCTTCTGAGCACTTATTTATAAACATGGAAGGAAAACTTTGCTAGCTGAGAGCAGCCAAGTGGAAGTCACCATGGTCCTGGTTCCTACTGTCTCATGGATTCAGTAATACCTTTCTTTATCTTTATTTTGTGTGACTTAGTAATAAATGTTTTACCAGTGAAATCTTTGGTGTCCACCCTATTTGTCCAGGTCTCATTTCTGTGACATTTGGAAGCTGCAGCAGGATCTGAAAAGCATAGGATAGGTGTCTACTGATAACCAATGGATTGTTAGGGGTTTGTTATTTGTTTTACAGCCTTTCATCATCGCTGAGTTTGCTGCAGGTGTTTCAGAACCTTCCACAACCAAGTGACACACCTGTTTGACTGAGGCACATGGTGAACCAGTAAGCCTTGGGCTTCTTGTTATTTCAGGTTGAAAGAACTGGACCCTCATACTAGACACTAGTTCTGAGCTCATTGTAGATGTCTTAAAATTTCTTACCTCTAATAAAGGATGGGGTGATTGCACATGAGACATGAAGCACCAGAATAATCCTGTACAGTATGTTGAGTTACTGTAAGAATGGAGAGATTAAAGATTCCTAAGGAAGAGAAGAAGAAGGGGTCAATGGTTGCAGTATTGTATGCTATGTGTCAGACATTAGAAAGTAAACTGTCAGCTTTGAAAGAGGAACTAAAGTGTATGAAAGAGGAGACATGTACATTGAAAGAGAATATAGAACAAGTTAAAGAAGATAAGCCAATGACTGTTCAGTTGAATGGTGTTCAGGCAAGTGTGAATGATTTGTTGAAATGTGAGAATGCAAGCATAAAACAGGAGTTACATGAGTGTATGCTGCAGCTAGATACTTAAGTAGAGCAAATGTAAGAGGTGGCTGCTGCTTAGCAGGTTACTACAATAACATGTAACACAACAGTAAGCAGGCACCTGGAGTGATCACACCACTTGTGCCCAACACGTACAAAGTATGCATGAGCAAGTTAAAATCTTCAAAGGAAATATTAGGTCCATCTCCTATGCCACCCTAATGCAATCCTTTTGGAATCATACTGGAACTCTGACGATGAGGATGACAACACATCGTGGAGAAGGGAGCAGATGGGGCAACAAGCCCTTCCAGTACCCGTGTTAACTAATTATGACACCAGTAGGATACTACAGTGCTTTAGGAGGCACTTGACAAGCTGCGATTCCCAGACCTCTAGCAAGAGGTCATTGACAAAGCAGTGCAAGAATCTCTGCAGGATTATGACTTGTGGACCAAGTCATTGGAGGAGAAGTTGGCTACTGCCACACAGGTGGCAGCTGAACAGCCTGTCCAGATCATGGTGGATGCTCCTCCACACCAGCCAGGCTCATTAGCCTTGCTCAGGATGGTGCAAAGAATTGCAGGCAGAATTGGGAAAATGTCCTTGAACAGCATCACCTGCCACATCAGCAAGGTCCGGCACAACTGTGGGATGATTGGTCTCAGTACCACTGCTGAGTTATTAATCATGTTGCAAGTTATTTTGGTAGTCATTGTTTTCACTAATCTATGTTGTCTTACACATCTTTTAAAGCAGCAGTGCAATGTAAAAAAAATCTGCACTTTTTCAGCAGTTTATTCCCTATGTTCTACTGAACATTTCCCTCGTACTCTTTCCCACTGGCAACGTACTATCACTGAGTAATTAGCTCAGTTTTCCTTTGTTTTTTTTTTTACATTTCTGCCGCCCGGGGTGTTGAACTGGACTCCCCTCTGCTGCCAACTGCAAATATGTATGACTGGCAGTACTACACAGGGACATAGGGACAGTTCAGCACAGGGTCCCACTGCCATGTCCAAAAGACATGATGCTACCTGAAGCAGGAGCGCAGCTGAAAATGAGTCAGCTGCCATATTTATTGTTGCGCCACAACAATTCAAATAAATTGCAATTATCTAAAAAACTAAACATGACCAAAAATATTTATTTACAGATATGGAAACTAAAACTATGGCCTCATGCTTCCAGCCAAAAAGAAGATTTTCAATAAATCACTTCCTGATTAGGTAGTACTACTGCTTCAAAAAGTCATTGTGCTTAATTAAGAGACCTACAATATACTCATGCTTTCAATGCTGCATAACTAGACAAATCCCTTTTCTGTGATACCACATTCTAAGTGTATCAGTGGGTGGGTTGTTAGCATATAGTTTTGGGATCTGTCAGTTTCACATATTGCTGATAGAAATGTATATGCTGCTATAGTTCAGTTATTAGGGAAAGCTTCCTGGAAATTGGCCATATTTAGGGCTGTTAATTTTGCTTATAGTGGGAAATGCTGAGTTCAGGAAAAGGCCATGATTGATCATATTTGGACTGTCAGGGCCAAAATGTGTGTTTTCAAAAGACAATTGTATTCCTGCTGTGAGCTGAGCATGCTCAGGTGTAGGTACAGTTATGTCAGCTACCAAGCAGAAGCTGCTGATTCTGTACTAAGAATGATCATTATATACAGTATATTAATAGTCCCTCAGAGCTACTTTTTGTGGGATAAGAGCGGCTGACATGCATTCTGATCGAGAGAGAACAGTGAAGCGAAGCTGAGCTGTTCTGGCTCGAACAGAATGCAAGTGAATCCACTCTTACTTGCACTGAGTGGTGACGAGGAACATATTAAAATATTATAGATGGAAGGAGGTTCCATGTAATTTAGAAAAAGAAAATCTTTCCCGTAATGTGTCCATTTCCAAGGCATCTGCAAGTGAGATGCTCTTCATAGAATATGAGTGTCTCAAGTGCAGAAGAATGGAGCACTCCACTTTTTCAGGAGTGTTCCCTCAATCTATAATTACAATTGCCACATCCCAGATGGGGCCTTATTGAAAGAGCAAAAACAATGTTTGAGTAGGTAAAAGTTGCAACCTAGCTATTCCCAGTATTATAAGCTGGCAGAGAGAGAGGCGTGGGAGCCCTGCCACTGACAGAAGGCACATTGCATGGTGTGGATGATTTGCACAGGTTGCAAATATCAGTCCAACCCCTGGGCATGGGTCAAGAAACAATACACTGATTGAGATCAGAATAAGAAACTACAGTACAAACAAAAGAAAGGATTATGCATGCAGGGACTTTATATGACATATCGAGTTTTAAATGAGAAAGGTTAGCTTTATGAAGGGAAGCACTGGCATGCTGAAACCTAAAACCTTCAGTTGACTTTCAGCATGCTAGGTAATGTCTAACTTCTCTTTTCAATGTTGGCTGCAGTCTCGCCTTCTTCTATGCTATATTCTATCTTTTCTTCTTTGGCCTGATCACCCAGGGCAGAAACCTTTTATTGCTCTTTCTGACTTTTCTCACTCTACCCCACCAACACGCATGGAAGCATGCACACACGCACACACACACACACACACACCCACCCCTAAGCATTAAGTCACATAGTCTGCTTTAGAATAAATAGAGTGCAGGAAAAGCTTACTAGCTTTGGTGCTGTGTTCTTTATTTGATAGTTACCATTTGTAAAACATGGTACGTGTGATAGAGGTTGCCTACATAATTGCTATGAATTGTATATTGTGTCATCTTATGCTTTACAAATGTAAACTGATTGTATTTCATTTTGGTCACTGCAGTCTTTTACATGAATGGCACCCTAAAGCAGGCCAAGTGTGAAGCAAGATCTGATCTTTAGTTATGAGATGAATTGTGATATACTATACCACCCTCATTGGCCATTCTGGGTACTCTCTCTGCTTCCCAAAAATGTGGAATTCCTTCCCCCCTCAAATTTGTCACTCATCCTCCTACTACTCCATCAGCTCTGCCCTTAAAAACTTCCTTGCACCTAGTTGTTCCTACTACAACCCTCCCTAACTCCTCCCTCTAAGCTCCAAACAAACCCTACCCCCTCTTCAGTACCCATGCAATGCCCCTGCTGTAGCTTCATCCCCACCTACCTAAAAAACAGCAATTCTTCCCTTCCCCCAATTCCTTCCCTTTAGACCTTCCATTGTTCTATTACTGTGATCTGTCAATCACCCAAAGTTGTACCAAGGGCCAATCCCTACTAGAGATGCAGTGAATTTAAAATCCGCTGGCGAAGTGAACGCAAGTAGCACTTCAGTTGCCACTCTGCTATGCAGAGGGCACGTAAAGTACTCACTCCACCTTTGTCATTACTACTTTATGCTATATGAATGACAACACAAGTAAAGCGAAGTCTTTGATTTCAATGGACTTCGTGTTCCTTATTATGATTCTAAGTGATCCACTTGGTGTTTCAGATTTGGCAGCCCCCCCCACACATCACATGGCTTACAGTACTGTAAGTCACATGCTCTTTAGCTAGGCAGGAAGGAAGTGAGTCATACAGACAGTTTCACCTTCTGCTGTGGAGAGAGAGGAGTGTGTAGAGAAAGGAGTATTTTGATTGCTGATAGTTTGAGATCAGAGTGAGGAAGAGAGTTAAAGGTTGATGGTAACTCAACAGCTTTTTTAAAAGCTGCATTTTTTTGTCTTTTCTGTACTCTTTTTTACTTAATTTGTCTTTCAGCAAATTTTATTTTTCTTACCTCTATAACTTAGTTAGTTGTTTGTCTATGTCTGTGTGACTGTGTGTGTGTTGTGCTTGTGTGACAGAGTAGTGATTGCTCGGACTCAGGGAGAGCAGTAGGAGAGATGGAACAGGGTGAGGGAATGTCTGGGGTGGGGGCAGCTCTGGGAGAGCGTGGTAGTACGAGTCGTACCATGCGAATGCGTGGGGGGCATGGGCACCCATTTGTGTTGGACCGCTCTAAACTTGTGAGTGTCCAACCCCCAGAAGCAGGACCAGCACCGCCTCCTGACTCTGAGGCAGTTCAACCACCACCACCACCACCACCACCACCACCAAGTCCAGCAAAGGTCCTTTGGAGCAGGATGTGTCTGTTTCCCCAGGCCCAGGTGTGGATCCCATCAGTGTTGAGCAGTGTGACCTGCCTACTGCTAGTTCATCTGGCCCTCCCCTACCTGTGCCTGGTCCTCCCTGCACCTCCGTTGTTTGGCAGTTTTTTGACTGTGTCGGGGAGACAGCAGTGTGGTGAAGTGTCACCTATGTGCGGTGGAGGTGCGCCATGGCCCCCAGGGGAGTCACCTGGGGACTGGGGGCCAGTGCACCCATATGCTTAATCACCACCAGTTGGAGTGGCAGGCTGCCACAGAATGGACCATGTCTGCACCTGCTGGCTGTTCCATGGCAGAGGGTGTAGCTGTGCATAACAGCATCCCTAAGAAGAGGAGGAGGGCCACAGCAGCACCTGTTGTTCCACCAGCACCCCCACCACCACCAACACCAGCTGGTCAGCCTGTCGAACATGTGGACACCAGAGAACTGCATGTAACACCTGCTGACTTGGCAGTTCTCTGGAGTGCTGTTGAGGAGAACAGCGAGAGGATGATTGCTGTGAAGCAGCGGCTGGATCACACAGAGGGACATCAGCTTCAAATTATGTCCATGCTGGAACTGCTACTGGATCACCATGGGATCCCACATTAGTTTTGTTTCCTCACACCATGTGACCCCCCCACACCTTCCTTGCTGTGTCATAAAATGCATTCCATCACCATCCCTCACCCTTGTATGTAATTTTGCCCTTTTTTTGTTGTCTTCCGTATGTGTGACACTTTGTATTCTGGGCCCCCTTCCTTCCTTCCTTCTGTTAAGTGTCTGTGTGTGTGTGCGCTGTTTTGGTGCCTCATTTTTCAGCATCCACAAAAGGCATCTATCTTGTGTCCAGAAAACTGACAAGTGGTAACGAATTGAAATGTGAGCGTTACAGCACATACAAAGTCCCCAAGAATTAATGGCACACTCAGTCATGCGCACAAAAGTGGCACAGAGGCCCAGATTTTGTCTGCAGTCCCAAAATGCATCCTCCATGTGTACAGAACATTGACAAGTGGTAACACTGTGAAATGAGAGTGTTTCAGCACATACAAAGTACCCCAGAGTTAATGGCGCACTCAGTCATGCACGCAGTGGTGGCACAGAGGCCCCATAATTTTTCTGCAGGACCAGAATGCATCCTCCTTGTGTGCAGAAAATTGACAAGTGGTAACAAAGTGAAATGAGACTGTTTCGGCACATACAAAGTCCCCCAGAATTAATGGCGCACTCAGTCATGCGCGCAGTGGTGGCACAGATTCCCAGATTTTTTTCTGCAGGCCCAAAATGCATCCTCCAAGTGTGCAGAAAATTGACAAGTGGTAACGAAGTGAAATGAGACTGTTTCAGCACATACAAAGTCCCCCAGAATTAATGGCACACTCTGTCATGCGCACAAAAGTGACACAGAGTCCCAGATTTTTTCAGCAGTCCCAAAATGCATGCTCCATGTGTGCAGAAAGTTGACAAGTGGTAACACAGTGAAATGAGAGTGTTTCAGCACATACAAAGTCCTCCAGAATTTTTTTTTTGTTGTTGGTACGTTTTTCCCCCTAGCCACCAGTCTGCTTGCCTCACACTTCCAGGCATCCTCCTGAGGTTTCCGACCACCATCCCAAGGACTCCCCACTCCATATTCAGACCCACAGCACACCCCCATGGCTTTCCCCCTTTGGCAGGGAGGTGGAAAGCTCCCCTTGCACTCTCACACCAGGACTAGATCCAGCAGAGCCATGCACCCTTGGCACCGGGTGAGTCCCCTGCGGAGATGGCCATCAATCTGCCATGACTGGTGCCTATATTTTTCTATTTTCTCCCCCTTGGATGTATGTGGCATTCAATGATGCCAAGGAACAGGAGTGCACATGCTACCACATGCACCCCTTCCTGGCATCTGCCACAGTACATTCCCAAGTCTGCCCATGGCCTGTCGTTGCCCCCAGCCACCACTGGAGGCCACCGAGGTGTCCTGCCCCTTCCCCAGAGAAGGAGAGCAGTCCTGCAGACCCTCGAGCCTTCTCCTCCTCCTCTGTTGACCCCCAATGACCCAGGATCATTCCAGAACCGGGGTCACCGGTGTGGTGCAAGGTGTGGCGTCCACAGCCTAAAACCTCAGTGCCACCGGGCTGGCTGAAAGTCCCCCAGAATTAATGGCGTATTCAGTCATGCACACAAAAGTGGCACAGAATCCCAGATTTTTTCTGCAGTCCCAAAATGCATCCTCCATGTGTGCAGAAAATTGACAAGTGGTAACACAGTGAAATAAGAGTGCTTCAGCACATACAAAGTCCCCCACAATTAATGGCGCACTCAGTCATGCATGCAGTGGTGGCACAAAGTCCCAGATTTTTTCTGCAGGCCCAGAACACATCATCCTTGTGTGCAGAAAATTGACAAGTGGTAACAAAGTGAAATGAGACTGTTTCAGCAAATGAAATGTCATTCTCTCAACTGGATTGAAAGGTGCCCTTAGGCTGTACACTAATAGTAGCCTTGGTGAGTGTGTATATACATATATATATATATATACAGCATGGTTGTGTATTTTGTAGGTGAGGAGGGGGGGTTGACATGGACGTGTACTCATGGTATTGTTCTGTATCACACACAGGTCACACAGAAACTGTTGGAGTGCACATTCCAATGTTCAATGAGAATATTTTGTGCTGAAATTGGAAATGGATAACTCTCAAGCACATGAAGGTAAGTATTTTTTTTTGGGGGGGGTGGGGTAATCATATTTGCTGGTTTGTCTGTAATGGTTTCTTATTTTTACTTCTTCACAGATTTCATCAATATCCTTCTGGAGTCTGGTTGTTAATGATGGTCATGGTCATCTAATGAAATGACTTGTGTGTGTTGCCAGTGTGCCCAAGCTTGGGGAGGGGTGTGCATGATGTTGAAGAACTTTTTTGGATAAGGCCACTTTGACAGAACAACAAAGCATCTCAAAGTTTCCTAAAAAAAGAAATGAATGACTTCTTATTAGTTACAACTTCATAGTTATGTGTCCCTCCCTGGTTCTCAGATCTCAATCCCTAAAGTCAAGTTACATTTCAGAGACACACCTTGTCAACTAACACAACTTGTTATGTGCAATATTTGCAGCAGTCTTTAAAAAGCAATGAAATGGATGAAATAAAATCTTCATACTTACCAGAATGGATTTCACATGGATATTACATCGGTTCGTCTCTGTACGGTTCAGCTACAGCATCGTTCCCAATGAGTATTAGTGATGCAGCCTGTTTTTGTACCACTGTAAAAGAAACAAAAGAAGTGTACTGTATGTGTTTTGCCACTACGGCTCTGAAAATTTACAGAAAAAAAAACATACAACTAAAGGAAGTGAGGCAGCATAACAAACATGAGTGCACATACTCACTTTATGGTTTAAATATTAAGAAGCTAGTGGTGGTGGAGTGGTGGTCCGTGGGGGGCAGACAGACTCATGGTGGCACACTTGGATAACATCAGTCCCAGTGGTGGTGGTGATGGTGGTGGTCCGTGGGGGGCACACAGACTCATGATAGCAGACTTAGATGACATCATTCCTGTGGTGGTGGTGGTCTGTGGGGGGCAGACAGATTCATGGTGGCAGATTTGGATAACATCAGTCCTTGTGGTGGTGGTGGTCCGTGGGGGGCAGACAGACTCATGGTGGCAGACTTGGATAACATCAGTCCCTGTGGTGGTGGTCCGGGATTGGGGGGCACACCCCCTTTTAAATACTGCAGTTAAAACCTGCCAACATTAACCACATCATCATCCCCATAAAGAAAACTGCCCTCACAGTCATTGATGTCTGAAGTCTGACCACTGGGAAATTCTTTCTCCATTGTATCGTCATCTATGTCAGTGGTGGGCTGTTTCAGGCAGCCACAGCCAGTGCCACCAGGGTGCTCCATTTCCACATCAGCAAGACCACCATGACTAGGCCGGGATACGAATACTGAGGTTGCAGTCTGTGCTGGTACTGTATGTGACTCTCCTTCATTTTAATGAGTGTTAGCAAATTAACATTTGCAGGAGAAAGGTTTGTATGATGATCCCTGACTATTGCACCTGCTGAGCTGAATACTCTCTCAACACTTACAATGGAGGGTGGGCATGTAAGGTACTTCAGTGCCACTGCAGTCAGCTCTGGCCATTCACTGACATTTCCACTCCAGTACAAAAGAGGATCTTCACTTATTGTAGATGCCTGTTTTCAGACAAATATGACTCAACCATTCCCTGTGCAGCAAGTCCAAATGTTAATGCATCAGCCTGTTCTCCAGAATAATTTATTTCATAAATATCCACTTGGGACAAAGCCTACCAAAGTGGGTTGATGCCACCCACTTTTGATGACTGACCACCTGGAACTACAGTCCCCTTCCCAAGGCATGATATGCTTGATGATCCTCCAGGTACACCTTCAGCCGGATTATGCTGCTAGGTTTGCTGACCTTGGCACATGACTTCTGTGCCCAATGAACCAAACGCATCAGTTGACCACTGATATTTTTTACCTGTTAAGGCCCACCTTCCAGTACTGATGCAATTCTACTTTTATATCTTGGGTCCAGCATTGTTAACATGGCAAAGTAGTCACTATGCTGAATGCTCACAATGTGACCATTCTGGTTGAATACTGTCAGCATGTGTTGCAGCAACATACTGCTACCAGGGTCTCCGGCAACATCAAGGCTATGCTGTACATTCACCAATGTCTGCCTCAGCACCCACAGCAGTGGAATTGATTGGCTAATGGAGGCAGACTCGCCACTCACTGCCTGTGTGGCATATTCAAAAGGCCGCAAAATTGTTATTACAGAGTCTGTGAGGTGCCACTGTTCAGTTGTCATAGACATGGAGGCCCCAGAAATGTCAAGGCTAGTGTGCATAACAAGATAGTCTGAGATGGCTTTGTATTGTTCATACAATCTCTCTGCCATGTAGAACGTGGAGTTCCATCGGGTGACAACTTCCAGCTTCAAGCGGTGCTGAGGCAGGCTGTTTTGTATCTGCAACTGCCACAGTTGGTCACTGGCCTTTCCAGATCTTGAAAAGTGAGAGCAGATACGCTGTGCAGCAGTCTGCATTTTCTTTATGTCAGGGTGCTGCAGAAACTCCTGAACCACAAGATTTAAACAGTGGGCCATGCATTTAACATGAAAAAAACACCATTCGGGATGCATTTCACCACATTTGACCCATTGTCACTTGCTATGAACCCAGCTGTCAGGGACAGAGGGTTTAGCCATCTGTCAATTTCAGTCAGTACCATGTCCAACATGGTCTCACCAGTGTGTGAACAGGTCACACTGTGCATAGCAATAGTTGCGTGCTGGCGAATTCCAGGAAGATTGCTACCATGACAGTCCATCTTACTGCACTGATTATTCGCACTACCAACATCACAAACAACCCCCAGCACCTAGGCACCCAGTGTGCAGTTATACACAGATATGAACTCCCCACTGTTTTGTCACTTGTCCACATATCTATACTTAAATTGATGAATGGAGAGGAGGAATGTTGATAGGCATGTCTTACTGAGTTAGACACAGTGCGGAACAACTAAGAAACAGCACGGGTAAAAAAGTATGTCCTGGATGGGACTTTCCATTTTGGACAGGCATGTGCAGCAAACCACTGGAACCCAGAATTCTTCACAAAGGAGAAGGGCAAAGGACCAATTGCCAGCATTTCCGCTACAGCAGCATTAAGTTCACGTGACACTGTATGATTGGGGGGGTACTTCAGCTTATGCACAATAACACTCTGCAACGTGGGTTGACTTAAACATTTTACATGTGGTGTGTTGTTGGTCACAAATGGTTGTTCTCTGTGATGAATGGCATTGGCAGGGGGTGGAGTGTGGACATTTGATGAAGACGGTTGCACAGGTGATGATGACAAACCCAGAAATACTGTTATTTTGCCAGATTTGCCAACTGGGGTTGATGTACCACTAGAACTAGACATACTGCATTCACCACCACCACAAAAATTGCTACTCTCACCAGCACTGGACAACATTTCAAAGTCATTATGGTCCTCCACCTCATCATGCCTGTAGTAATACTCTGCTGTTATTACCCCACTACTGCACATGTTTAATTTACTACTGTGCTTAACAGTCATGGAAGGGGATAACATGCTGGCTATGGTTGCCAGTGACACGGGTGAATGCCCCACTGTGGTATTAGCTGCCAGCTTGTGCTGGGTCCACAGAGCGAAGTGCCTATTCTTAAGATGTATATGCTATTCTCCTGTCCCAAGATGGCTCACCTTTTTACCTCAACTCACATGCACATGGCAAACCTGGCAGATTGCAACTGTATCATCATTTGCATCTTGAACAAAAAAATCCCAAACAAGGGAGTGTGATGCTCTGCTTTTAACATGTCCATGATGATATGGCTTATTTAAGTCTGTTATTTTAAATACTAAAGTGGGAGGGGGGTGCATGTGATGATTCGTGCACTGCACACCAGGACTGCAAATGAACACCACGACTTCCTATCATATTGATTACTGGGTCATCATCATCATCATCAACTAAAACCAGTATATCACAAGTTTTTACAGGGGGGATATTCCTGCAAACAAGCTCAGACGCAGCCACTTTAATTTATTTTTTCTCCGGTTCCCAACTTGGGTCAATTACATCATCATCATCATCATATTCATCAACATCACTCTCACACACATCCACATCTTCTGCTTGGATGCTACCATGTGGACTGCATGTTGCAACAACAGCAACATCATCATCACATTCATCATCAGCATCTACACCACCAACACCTGATATTTTTTCACCACACTGTGAATCACTGCATGGAAAATGCGTGACAAGTGCCACAGTGGACTGAATATCACATTGTATGCTATTGTTGACATGGTCATCAGAATCCTCAGGTTCAATTAATGGGATGTTACTAGGAAGTATGACATCATCTATACTGCCACTTACTTGCACTGCTTCACATTCAATATGTTTGGATACGGTACACTGGTTGGAATTAGAACTTGACACAACAATGCTAATACTACCTCCACCACCACTAACACCAGTAACACTAACACCACCAGCTGGGAAAATATCATCTCCTCCAACTATGAGTGAGGCTACTGATTGGGCTGTAAAAAACATTGCAGGAGAAACACCATTCCTCACATCAGCAATGCATTACTGCGTCCGTGTACTACTACCATGCCCACAGACCATCTTACTACCAACATTGCCATGGCCAGAAACAGCTTTGCTTGCACGTCTCTTTGCAGGCATTTTGGGGGATCAACCACAAGAATTATTACCAGATTAAGATTTTGATACATTCACTTTCTGACTGGAGGGACGCTGGCTGAATGCAAAGCAAAATAAACAACTGTGGCTTCAGCAACAGATAAGAGACTGCTCTGAAACTGTCATGGAATTAAAACAACTTCAGTAACCAGTGATGCTGATGGGGTCACAAAAACAATCCAGTCTGGTAAAAAAAAACTTTTGAACGTTGGGGTGGGGGGAGCACTGAATGCAGACAGTGCTGATTTTTACGGCACTACAATACAAACAGCAAAACTAACAACAGAGAACACGATCACAGTACAAAATCAACCAGCTGCAGTGGATAGCAGGTTCACACTGCTGTGCTTAGTTGCACTTACACTAGTCTGTGTCACTAATTTTAAAAGGCATATTATATTTGATGCACACAGCACTGCACACGCAACACAGAACAGTTTGTGTACAATGCTGACCGAGGAATGCAACACAAATGCAAAAGTTCAGTGTACTGCCACGTAATATAAATTTCTAATTTAAACAACCTGACCTTATGAAATGCTGCACCACATATACACAACAAACAGCGAGAAAATGTGTGCTATTACTGACAATATTACTATGTGTACATTAACACAGTCAGTTATGTAACAAAAATATAACCAAAAAAACGAAGAAATCACTAGCTCTCCAACTTAAATCTATCCCACCACAGATACGCCCTTCCCCAACAGCACACTTTCACTGTCTTTCACCACACACACTCAATGTTGTAAATTTACACTCAAAATTCACACACAAACAAAAACGCTCGATGATATGAGCACAGGAGGGTTTCCTACAATCGATGAACTAAAGTTGGATCCCCCCAAAAAAAGCAAAAATGCTTTTTGAACAGCTTTTACAAGATTCCTACAGACAGCTATCAGAGCACACTGTCTCCTACTCCTTTCTACTCTTACTACCCCGAACTGAGGCTATGCAGATCAATATAGAGACCATGTGACCTGAACGCCCATGAATCACTGCAAAATCCACCTTTGGAGCTCAAAAACAAGCTGAAGTGAGGCGAAGTGGACTGCCAGCAATGCACTTCACCTTAAAATTGAAAGATTAGTGGCCAGGGAAGGTGAAGTAATGCGAATTCAGTGTTTCTAATAGACTTTGCATTCCTCATTATAACACGAAGTACTCCGCATCGCATTGCAGAGCACTCTGCAAATCCGCCTTTGCTCCGTGAAATGCTTCATGGAACAGATTGAGCCCACTTCACCCACCAGTAGTCTCTACCCTACCGACATACCTATCTCTCTCTCTCTCTCTCTCACCTTCCCCTCTCCCCTTATGTAGCACTAGATATGGCTGACCCCTAATCTCTAATGCACTTGTAGTTAACTTGCACTTCTGTTATACCTTATATGTTAGCCAACCTGTTCTGCCTGTGTTTACTCCTCACTAATCTCCCTAGATCGAACTACAACAATTCTATTCAGCCATTTTCTAGCTACACAGTTATGTGTCATTTGATTTATGCCTAAACTTTATTTTGTGTTGTTGTATCTATCTAGTCCAATAACATTGGCACAGTATATGTCTAGTTCAAAACTGTTAGCATCCCACTATTTCATTATTCCAGTACAGTCTGCTCAAATTATTTGAATGTAATATACTGAAAATTTATGTTGTGTACCAAATCTCTGTAAACTTTCCTCATGTTTTCCCTACCACCAGGTCGCACCGGGAGATGAGTGACTTGTTGCTCAGTGTGCCTTTTTAGTGAAACATTTCAATAAATAAATAAAGAAAGAAAGAATGCTGGGTGAATTTGAACTGAGAGTTTTTCTTCTTTTCTATCTCTTTCTGTGCAATGGTTATTAGGCATGCAATACTTCCAAAAATGTGACCTTTAAGTACTGTGAATGCTTTGAAAAACATATCAATTTTATTCAGAAATGGCATTTTGGGAAATGTTTTGCTATGTGGTTTATATCCGTTCCTGGTATGTGTTTTACTGTTGAGTATCATAATTTCATAACAGTCTGAGTTACAATGTAGGTGAATACACAAGGCATCAAATTACATAGGCATACTGGTATGGACTAGTGTGGTTAAACCCCTATCCTATACACCAGAGGGCCTCTGGGCTACTAAAATCACCCCCAAAAAAGTTCAGATTCTAGGCAATTGCCCTACCACCTTCACTGCTTTGAACCTAGTGAAGGGTGAGGGAGCATGATAACTGCAAAAAGAACAAACTCCGGTCACAGCCACTATGGCTGCAAATGCATTTATTTGAAAAGGGAATTTCATGTGCTTAAATGTAAAGATGAACTCCCTTAGTGAGCTCTATGTGTAAATTTCTTTGTTGATAGTTTTATCATTTATCTGGTTGATTCTGTGTTTCTCATGTTTTTAAAATGTGAGCAGCGAGTGCATCTTGCACTATATAGGGAAAGAGAGGGAGATCCACGCCAAGCCCTTCAACTATTAGTAGAAGAACTCTAACAAAGAGGAGAGGTATGGGGTACACTGGGGACTGTGGGCCAACCTGGATTGATAAAGCCTATACTGAGAGGGAACCACAGTCTTCAGTGGATGGTGTAAAGGTGCAAATGTTACTTTGATGGACATTTAAAGTTCCTGGGGGGGAGTGACAGAAGAAATGGGGTGGGAGAAAATGGGCCAAGACTGGTTGAGATAGAGAGTAGGGAGACCTCGAGAGGAAAGAATCCCAACAGGATGCAAGTTACTCAAGGGAGCAGGAGGAGTTATTACAGTATTTGAGAGTGCCTTGTACACAATGTCATAAAGGGTTCACCAGAAATTACAAAGTTTTATTGCGTTATAGCCAAATGAGTTTCTTTGGCCCAAACAATTCTGAAAGAGGTAGAGTGCACCGATTTAAAGTATAATTTAGCAGTTACTTTTTCCCAAATGAATATTCAAATTTAAAAGAGAGCTCAGGCAGCAATGAAGTAGTGACCACTGCTCATGTCGGAGCTTCAGTGCCCTGACACAATATTTGTGAAACCATATAAATACCTGAGTACACGTAAAAACAGGAAAAACCTCCATGCCAACCACCATTTGTAAACATGGTGCTGTTCACCCCTGAGATCACATGCAAACAACATAATATGCTGATGTGCCTTTGCCCTTGCTGTAAGGTGCCAATATGTATAAAGATTTAATAATCTCCATGTCTCCCATGCCCTGCTTTATTGTCACAGGCTTTGTGTAATGCCAGGTGCTACACCTGACATTAAGGCAGGGTCTGTGAAAAACAGAGCAGGGCATTGGAGATAAAGAGATTATTAAATATCCATACATAAGGGCACCACACAGCAGGGGGCAAAGGCACTTCAGTATATCACATTGTTTGTAACATGATTTCAGGGTAAGCATCACCATGTTTAGAAATGCTGGCTGGCACAGAGGTTCTCCCAGTTCTGTGAGTAATCGGGTATTTATCATGTTTCCAAATATTGTGCCAGCGGGGGATCAGGTACTGAAACCATGATGTGTGCAATGATCACTGCATTATCGCTGCCAGTAGCTCTCCTTTAAGGATGGATCGAATGTAACTTCTAAATATTTGACATGTTATCACATAATAAGCTAACTGAATGGTAAAACTAGGAATAAATGAAACCACCGTAAGATGGCTTTGAAATCTGATAAAGCAATGAACTCACACAGTTAGAATAAAGGGCAGTTTTCTAAGAAGGATAGGATTGAGTTGTATGCCACAAGGATTGGTGCTAGGACCTATTCTTTTCAGATTATTTATAAGAAATCTAGGCGTCAACTTGTATAGTACATGCAGCAAGTTTTTCAATAACACAAAACTAGCTGAAACAGAAATAAGGAACAGGAAGCAGGAAAGATTCAAAACAATTTAAACAATATTGTGGAATAGGTCAAGAAGTGGAAAATAAATTTTAACAGCACCACATGCACAGTAATGCATTTGGGTAAAAAAAAAAAGAAGAAAGAACATTATTACATAGGAAGAATCGGATTTAAAACAACAACATGTGAATAGGTTCTTAGGCTGTAAGTAAGATGTAAAACCAAACAAAGAAACAAAAGAAGTGTTATTTATGCTCAAGCCATCAAAACAGCTTAACACAATCAAAAGGCATTTTACACACTGTTCCAAACAAGCTCTTCTTCCCCTATATAAATCATATGTTACACTGTTGATTGACTATGGATCTCAATTTGGAGGGTGTCTAAACACTGAGGAATATATTAAAATAGAAAACATTCAGCACAAGGCATGTAAAATGACTCTGGAATAGGAACATTTATCATACAAAGAAAGGCTGTTACGTATGGATCTGCACTGTCTAGAAAAGCATAGAGCACAGGATGATTTGTTATTTTAATTTAATACATATGATAGCAAATTGATAGATGAACTCATTAGAAAAAGCACCAATATATTCTTGACATATGACCCCACTACAGAAGGGTTCCCCCATGACTTGACAAGTGAGACAGGCAGCTGCCCAGTCATTTACAATATTTTTTTCATGATAAGCAGCTGTCGCACAGGACCCCAAGCCGATGTCATGGAGGAGCCAAGTACTAGCAAGTTGGAACACCCCAGCCCACCCTGGAATCTGGACAAGTAAGCTGATAAGAGGGGTGGGACTCTTAGTGGTGGAGAGCAGATTGACCAGGCAGTTAAGCCCCCATGCATGAAATGGATTGCATACCAGAGTGATCCTACTGTATAATACATGAGAGGTGCAGCAGACTAGCAGTTTGTTCAGTTGGAGTGCTAGCAGTTTTATATGAAAAAAGCAAGTAAAGTCAGAGGCTGTGGATCCCCATCCAGCAAGCCAACCTCTCTACAGAAGGGTTCTCCATATGTCTTAGCAAGTGAGGAAGGCAGCTGCCTAATCATTTACATTTGTCTTTCATTAGATGCAACTGTGGCACAGAAGCACAATCCAATGTTATGGAGGAGCCAAGTACTAGCAAACTTGAACACCCCTGCCCACCTTGAAATGTGGACAGCTATCTCTCAACTCTCCCACAGTAGTTGTTGCTGTACTTTTATTCTCCTCCTCCCAATTAACTGTTGTCATTCCCAAAAGGAAAGCTACTGTCTCACATTGGAAAGAGCTGATTCCCTTTGTTATTAAAGGCAAACATTAAAGCTACAATTCACATTCTATTCAGTTAAATCACATTTACAATCCAAAAATAAAAGCCCTAGTTTCCACAGTTTTTGTGATTGCATCTTCAGATGCAATGTTTGGCTAATTGTGAAGTCCGATGCCCCACATACACACCTTGTGAGTTTCAGTGCCACATAAAAAAGTTTGCTAGGTACGGCAGGAGAAGGGAGGTGGCATGCAGACATGCACAAGACTAATGCAGGTGGGCTCCAACTCAATTCCAAAAGGCATAATCTTACTAGGTAGCAGCAAGCTGCAGACAGAACCCCAACAGTACACAGACACTTGATGAAATCATTGTATAAAATGCATATTTGTTTAAAGGCATAGAGGGCTAGAGGAGGGCCAAGGACCTGGAATATGTCTTCACTGAAACCCAGAAATGTGCCGTTATAAAAATTGAGCCAATTAAAGTAGACAAGGAAGAAACAAATTAGTGGAGATTTTAAACTACAGATTGTTTTGCACCCCCCCCAATTACTATACTGTATCTCTGATGCTCACCAAAGTATCCAGTGGTGACCACCGTGCAGCTAAACAATTGTCACTGATGCTACTCTGACACATACTGTATTGCTTGTCCCTAGTCACCCTCCCAGCAGCACATAACACAAACTGAAGATACAGGGCAGTTATGTTTCTCTCTCACAACAGCTGGCTGTAGCAGTGCTAGATGGACTTTGCTCTCCATAACAGTGATATTTCTCCTTCTCTCTCCTAGTGACACCTCTCTACTCTGCATGTCTTTCCTGGTAAATGTTTTGTGGGGCAAAGAGAAAGATCTTGCTGTCCATATTTATGAGAGAGAAGGTGCTTGTCTAGCAGGTGGTGCTACCACACTGATAAAGAAATGTATCACTACAGAGGCTAGTCACTAAACTGTGTGTGTGTGTGTGTGTGTGTGTGTGTGTGTGTGTGTGTGTGTGTGTGTCGGAGAGCAGGAGCCTTTTCACCAGCGAGGGGCCAATCTTAAATAAAGTTAAATATTTAAGTCATTAAGTTGGCAGGTCAGTCAAGTTTATCTTTCAGTTAATTAAGCCATTACAATATTCTTAAAACAAATGCAAATATACACATACATGATATAAAAAACTGAATATTGCAATTAGACATTGTATACATACTCAAAAACATTCAGTACTTAACAATATGCAGAAAAATTAAGAAATGCCTGACAATACAATGGGCTACATGTTGGTAGTGGTAGGAAATGGGCCTGTGTAGTTACAGGGATAGTTTATAGTTACCTCATAAAAAGGACTGTAACACAAAAGAAATGAAAACTATCATAAGCAAAATGCTTTAGGATAGAATTATCTTTATTATTAGCAATGTGTTTTTTTAATAGTGTAAGATAGTGGAAAAGGCATGTTTATATTTGTATGTATAAAATGTCTGATTGTAATATTCTGTTTTTTATGTTGTGTATGTGTATAGTTGCATTTGTTTTAAGAATATTGTAATGGCTTAATTAACCGAACAATAAACTTGACTGACTTGACCTAAGCAAGTCAGACTGGTTAAAAAAAAAGTTGGCAGGTAGCAGCACCAGGGTTATGGTTTAGGGACTGGCTACAAAATATTCATGAAAATATCAGAGGACACACACACGCACACACACACACACACACAAGACTATTGTGGGTGGGTTCCCTCTCACCAAAAAGACGCAGCCATACCAGGCAGCAGGCTACAGAGGGAACCCCAACAATACACAGACACTTGATGAAATCATCATTTAAAATCCATATTTATATAAAATAAAATCATAGAGGGCTACAGGAGGGCTGAGGACCTGAAGTATGCCTTTATTGAAACCAAAAAAGTGCCATTATAAAAATTGAACTAATTAAAGCAGACAAGGAAAAAACAAAATAGTGGAGTTTTTTTTTTTGTTTGCTTGTTTTGTTTGATTTTACACACTTTTTTCTAACTACTGTACTGGATATCAGCCAATACCTAACAGATGTGTGCCATAATTGTTGGGTTTGTTGTCTGAAGGGTGCAAACCAGGAAACATAACGTCCTAGTGTTCTAGATAACTTTGAAGGGGTATTCCTGATCTGAGAAGAAGTGCCACTGTACTGTAAGAAGTAGAATATCCAGGAACAATGCTGAAAGGAAGGGAAAGCCTTGTCTCTCCACAGTCACTCTCCTGGAAGCATATAACACAGACAGAAGATACAGAACAGTTATGTGTCTCTCTCACAACTACTGGTTGCAGCAGTGCTAGACGGACTTTGCGCTCCATAATAGTGCCATTTCTCCTGCTCTCTCTAGGTGATACCTCTCTGCTCTGCTCATCATGTTTTTAATGCTAGACGTTTTGTGGGAAAAAGAGAAAAATCTGTTTGTCCATATTATTTTGCAAAAAAAAGTATAAAATAATACAAATAATATATACTGCTTTTGCTATTGTCGAATGTTATGGACATTAAGTCTATATACTGTAATATCCTGACTGTTGGATTTTAACACATTTAATAAATTAAATGTGGCTTCTCTTGTGTTCCAATTGGTAACCCACAGTTGGAGAGACAATACTCTGAAGATACCTTGCAACGCTCCTACAATTGGAGTTACTGTACTTTCCTCATTCCCCCCAATAATTGTTGTCATTCTCAATAGTAAACATACTGTGCCACATTTAAATGAGCTGTTTCTTTGTTATAAAGGCAGATATTAAAGTTATAATTCATATTCTTTACACTTAAATCAAGTTTACAATCTATAGAAATAAAAGCCCTAGTTTCCACAATTTTTTGTGCTTGCATCTCCAGGTGCGATGTTTAGCCAATTGTGAAGTACAATGCCGCATGTACACTCCCTGTGAGTGTCAGTGCCCCATAGCAAAGATTTGCAAGGTATGGCAAGAGAAGGGAGGTGGCTTGCAAATGTTGTGTCTCTTGAAATATGTTTCTGTGTAGGAGACAATACTGAGTTCAAGAATCTGTTGCTTCTCAATACAGTCCCATAACCAGTTTAAAAAGTTTGTTGCATTATATGTGTTTTGCAACAAAAAAAATAGACTAGGGCAATCACATATGGGAGGGACCACTGGACTTGACTACCTGGGCAATCAGAGATTGGGGGGAGGGAGCATTATTGTACCAGGATCTTTTTTTTTTTAACGTAGTCAGTCACCTACCATGGGGGAGGGGGAGAGGCGTGGAATCAGTACTTTCTTCTATTTAGTTATTTAATTATTTATTTAAAGGTTTCTCCAAGAAAGCAGACAACACATTAATTGCTGATTACAGTACAAGGGACATTATGGAAAGGAATTGGCACAAGGGCTAGGAGCAGACATTGCTGGCGCAAATGGGGGGGGCACCCTTCGAACCACTGTTCTGTCACTATTGCATGTAATTCATGTATGACCACAAGCATGAGGCATGAGAGAGAAAGAGAGAGAAAGAGAGAGACAGAGACAGAGACAGAGACAGAGACAGAGACAGAGACAGAGACAGAGACAGAGAAACAGAGAGACAGAAGGAAGTTTGTTTTAGATGACCAGCTCCCTTGCTGTCTCAGTTTGCTGCACTGAGTACTTGTGTGTTTTTCAGGGCGAGAGACCAGTACAGTACAAGTGATTTTTGTTTTTATTTGTATGTTTTGACAGTTGGCGATCGGACATGTATGTGTGTGGGTAGAATCAGTACTTTATTTTTTTTTATTTTAAAGTTTCACCTAGACAGCAGACTACCTAGGTTGCAATAGGTAACATGTATTGGAGTGTCTAAAACAGCAATGCCATGTAAAAGAGTTGACACGGGTGCTCACACCTGGGGGGGAAGGGGAGGGACCATTAGACTGCCAGGGTGATCAAACATTGGGGGGAGGGGGTGGAGAGAGAAAAAAAGCACACTTGTGTGCTGCCACCTGTTGCTGGCAAGCTCTCACAACACTCCGACTTGTTCCTCTCTCCAGGGATAATTACGATCATTTATTGAAAGTACGCTATCAAACAGCGTCCCAGCTCCTCATGAGGGAGACTTCGTTCTGAAGCCTGGGGTGGAAGTTTTGTAAAGAAAGGGCCTCTCTCCCAAAGTAGTTTGCTCAAGGAAAGCGGCATGAAGTTTTTAAAAATAAGAATCCCTTTCTCCTATATAGCACTGTCAGAAAGGTAAGATATTACATTGAAAATCGGAAGATTCATTAAAAACAAATTGAATGTCACAAAATCAGACTTACACAACTAAAGCCACAACACTGCATATAACAATATTTTACATTACTGTAAACAAGTTGTAACTGTCACTTCATGAACTTTACCTTTGTTAGTGTCTTATGCTCTCACAGCATGTGGCTAAACACCAACATTGCATTGAAATCTAAACTTGCCAACATTTGCCTTTTACAACAGTTTTCTTTTTTCCTTAATTAAACCGCATACATTGGATCAGAAGCAAATAACATTGTGACATTATGTTTTAGAAACACAGAAACATAGCATTTGACAGCAGATAAGGACCGCTTGGCCCACCTAGTCTGCCCATTTTCTTACCTAACAGATAAGCTGCAAATCCTAGTTAACCAACAGCTTACTTTTTGTGCAACATTTTCACTATTTATTCTACCACCAAATTATTAATGCGTCTTTGATTTACAAACACATATCCTGTATGGCAGTACTGGATAGTGCAATATGCTTTGATATAGCATACAAAGAATGGAGTCTAAAATGTAGTGCACAGAGGTAAAATTAGACGACATCTTCTTGTTACGCTTTTGACGTGAGAAAAGAAAAACTTCACAGCAACAGAGTTACAGAGATACAGACTATTAGTAGGATATGATTTACGTGCGGTGTGTGAGTGTATATATGTGTGTGTGTGTGTGTGTGTGTGGGTCATTCAATTTCATTAAAATTGAGCCAAAGAGCATTCCGATATCTTTCTATTTGCAGATCATATTTTGCGTATAAGTACATATCTAGTAGTTGTATGTTGACAAGTCATGTCTTGATGCTCCTTTTGTGAATAAGAGATGTTCCAGGTTTGGACAAAAACATTTTTTAATTGTTTCATGTGATTAATGATAGTGCTCTTGTTTTACAAGAATTTAGGAGTCCTTACTGAACTGGCAGGCGTTTCACAATTCTGTGTGAATAAGCAAGTTCTTTTGTTTTCTAGTGTGGAGAGGGGTTGGCCTGTCTGCACAGCAAACATCAAAGAGGCACTGTAGCAGTTTGTAAAACAGATGTGCTGGCCTAGCACAACTGGTCTATAAGCCACAACACAACTGGTGGATGGGGTTAGGCATTACTAAACTGATAAACTGGTGTAGGAAAGGGGTTCCACTGAATACCTTGGACAAACTTGAGATAGCGATACAGTATGGGGGGGGAGGGGTGGTGCAGGATTGCCAGGGATGATTGCTGTCATGAGTTCACAGGGGCCAAGAAAGGAAAACATGATGACTGCAGTTGGGGATTTCAGCAGTGGTGCCGTTTGGCTGGGGCTTGGGTATGTGAAACTGATGCTATGGCATTTCCTGACCCTCTATACATAGCTAGCATGTTAATGGCCACACATTATAAGCCCATTAATGTCAGCTAACATAAGACAGACTCATTTATATTGCAGGTTCTTTGCTGAGGAAGCCCATCCCCAGCAATTTAGTCTCAATATAGTATTATGATATTTAATTTTTCTGTGCTTGTTTCTTGCTTATTATGCTAGTTGATGCTCCTGTACTGTCTCACATTGTATACATTACTAACTTGGGACCTTTGTAAAAGAGTCACTGTGTGCTCAAATGTATATTTTGTAGTTTTGTAGCAAATATAAAATAAAATATATTTTAAGACTATGCATGTTTTTTTTTCTAGAGGAAGTACAAGTTTTACATAGAAACATAGAAACATAGAATTTGAAGGCAGATAAGGACCGCTTGGCCCACCCAGTCTGCCCATTTCCCTACCTACTGGATAAGCTGCAGATCCTAGTTAACCAGCAGCCTACTTCTTCCTACCCCCACCCCCAGAATTGCCTTATGACTATCCCATGCATGCTTGAATTCCCCCACTGATTTTGACTCCACAACCTCCTCCAGAAGGCCGTTCCAGCATCCACAACCCTCTCTGTGAAAAAATACTTCCTTAAATTACCTCTGTGCCGCCCCCCCTCTATCTTCAAATTGTGCCCTCTTGTGCTTGCACACCTCTTTTTTTGAAAGATGCTACCCTCTTGGACTTTGTTGATTCCCTTGAGGTACTTGAAAGTTTCTATCATGTCCACCCTCTCCCTCCTTTCCTCGAGGCTATACATATTAAGCTCCTTAAGTCTCTCTTCATATGACTTCCGGTGCAGACCCTGCACCATTTTAGTTGCCCTCCTCTGGACAGCTTCCATCCTACATAGAAACATAGAAACATAGAAACATAGAATGTGACGGCAGATAAGGACCGCTTGGCCCACCCAGTCTGCCCATTTCCCTACCTACTGGATAAGCTGCAGATCCTAGTTAACCAGCAGCCTACTTCTTCCTACCCCAACCCCCCAGAATTGCCTTATGACTATCCCATGCATGCTTGAATTCCACCACTGATTTTGACTCCACAACCTCCTCCAGAAGGCCGTTCCAGCATCCACAACCCTCTCTGTGAAAAAATACTTCCTTAAATTACCTCTGTGCCGCCCCCCCTCTATCTTCAAATTGTGCCCTCTTGTGCTTGCACACCCCTTTTTTTGAAAGATGCTACCCTCTTGGACTTTGTTGATTCCCTTGAGGTACTTGAAAGTTTCTATCATGTCCACCCTCTCCTCCTTTCCTCGAGGCTATACATATTAAGCTCCTTAAGTCTCTTCATATGACTTCGTGCAGACCCTGCACCATTTTAGTTGCCCTCCTCTGACAACTTCCATCCCATAGAAACATAGAAACATAGAAACATAGAATGTGACGGCAGATAAGGACCGCTTTGCCACCTAGTCTGCCCATTTCCTACTCTACTGATAAGCTGTAGATCCTAGTTAACCAGCAGCCTACTTCTTCCTACCCCACCCCCCAGAATTGCCTTATGACTATCCCATGCATGCTTGAATTCCACCACTGATTTTGACTCCACAACCTCCGGAAGGCCATTCCATGCATCCACAACCCTCTCTGTGAAAAATACTTCTTAAATTACCTCTGAGCCGCCCCTCTATCTTCAAATTGTGCCCTCTTGTTCTTGCACACCTCTTTTTTGAAAGATGCTACCCTCTTGGACTTTGTTGATTCCCTTGAGGTACTTGAAAGTTTCTATCATGTCCCCTCTCCTCCTTTCCTCGAGGCTATATACATATTAAGCTCCTTAAGTCTCTCTTCATATGTCCTCCGGTGCAGACCCTGCACCATTTTAGTTATATAGATACATAGATACATAGACAGTGTTGGCAGATAAGGGCCTATGGCCCACCTAGTCTGCCATTTGAGCTTGAGTTCAGTTTGTTTTCCTAGAAGTCTATTTCCCTTACCCTGACCTAGGAATTCCTTTATGTCCTATCATGCATTTCTTAATCCGTGATTGTTTCAGCCCCACCACTCTCTCTGGCAGGGTGTTCCACTTGTCCACCACCCGTTCAGTGAAGAAATTCTTTCTCATGTTTCCTCTGAATCGTCCTCCTCCAACTTCATCCCATGCCCTAGTCCTGAAACATCTTTTTCGCTTAAAATAGTGTTTCCTGCACCTGTTCCTCCCTGTGAGATACTTGTATGTCTCTATCATATCCTCTCTCCTCTCTCCTCCAGGGAGTACATGTTCAGTTCCTTCAACCTGTCTTCATAGGTATGATGCAACCATGCACCATCTTTGTTGCCCTCCTCTGAACCTTCTCTACCCTGTCTATGTCCTTACGTGAGGTATGGTCTCCAGAACTGTACACTGTACTCCCAGGTGGGGCCTCACTAGTGTCTTGTATGGCTGGAATTATGACCTCCTTTTCCTGCTGGTGATGCCCTCTGCCTATACATCCCAGCATCCTATTTGCTTTTACCTGATGCCTTGTCACACTGTTTCCACCTTGAGGTCATCAGAGATGACAACCCCAAGATCCCTTTCCTGCTTGGTGCATGCTATATCCTCACCCCCAACTGATATATTGTGCCGGGGTTTTGTCCCCATATGCATTATCTTGCACTTCTTTGCATTGAATTTCAACTGCCAAACCCTTGACCATTCTTCAAGTTTCTGCAGGTCCCTTCTCATTCTGTCTACACCTCTGGTGTGTCTACTCTGTTACAGAGCTTTGTGTCATCAGCGAACAGTGAAATTCTGCCTTCTATATCGTGTGCAATGTCACTGATGAAGATGTTGAATAGGACCGGTCCCAGCACTGATCCTGTGGTTCCCCATGGTCACTCTTCCTCTGTGGAGTGACAGCCATTTACCACCACCCTCTGTGTCCTGCCACCCAGCCAGTTACCTACCCACCACACTACTGTCCTGCCCACACCCATATTCCCCAGTTTGTGTAATAGTCTTCTATGTGGCACAGTGTCAAAGGCCTTGCTAAAGTCCAGATAGGCCATGTCCACTGCCCTCCCCTGATCCACCTCCTAGTCACCCAGTCAAAAATTCAATGAGGTTGGTCTGACATGACCTCCCCTGGAGAAACCATGCTGCCTTGGGTCCTGTAGTCCATTGACAACCAGATGTTCCACCAATCTCTCTTCAGTAGTGCTTCCATGATCTTTCCCACTACCGAGGTGAGGCTGACTGGTCTGTGTTCCCTGCTTCCTCTTTGTTCCACTTTTGTATAAGGGACTACATCTGCTGTCCTCCAGTCTTTGGTACCTCCTGTTTCCAGTGATTGGCTGAACAGGATAGCCAGAGGTTCAGCCACCACCTCTCTAGTTCTTTAAGGACCCTGGGTGCACCCATCTGGCCCCATTGCTTTGTCAACTCTTATTACTTCCAGTTCCTTCAGGACCCTTTCTCGTGTAAAGGGACTTGTGTCCATTCTGCACCATTCTCACCCCTTGTACTCCTTCAGACCCATTACCCCTCTTCCTTAGTAAAGACTGAGCAGAAATACCTGTTCAATATGTCCAGCTTTACTGTTGTCATCTCCACTGCTCCCATCCTCCCCTCAGTCTAACTATCCCTCCCTTTGTCCTTCTTTTTCCTTATGTACCTGTAAAGGTTTTGTCCCCTTTAACCACTGATTTTGCAATGTGTTCTTCTGTCTGAGCTTTGGCTTCCTTATGACTTCCCTGCCTCCTTTGTTTCTCCTGGTACTTCTCCTATCCCCTTCTGCCTGTGTCTTTTGTATTGCCTGAATGCAGTCTTTTTGGCTTTCACTCTTTGCTACCTCTTTGGAAAACCATAATGGTCTCCTCTTTCTTTTCCTCTTGCTAACCTGCTTAATGCATAATTCTGTTGTTCTTATAATCCCCATTTTAAATACTGCCACTGTTCCTCAATCCCTGATTCCTGTCCCATTCCCTTAATGCCTCTTTCAAGCATCTCCCATTTTCCCAAAGTCTGCCCCTAAAATCCAGGATATGTGTTTGTGTGGTTTGGTTCTGCTCTTTCTGTGATTTCAAACCACAATGACTGGTGGTCACTGTTACCCAGGTGCTCCCCCACTGTTACCCCCATCACACTGTCCCTGTTTGTGAGCACAAGGTCCAGTATTGCCTTCTGCCGAGTTGGTTCCATGACCAGTTGCTTGAGGAAGGCACCCTGAAGGGAGTCCAGGATAAATCTGCTCCTAGTTGATGCTGCTGCTGGGATGCTCCAGTCCACATCTGTTGCCCTCCTCTGGACAGCTTCCATCCTGTCTATGTCTTTGCAGAGATTGGGTCTCCAGAACTGCACACAGTACTCCAGATGGGGTCTCACCAGCTGTCTGTACAGAGGGATAATAACTTCCTGTTTTCTACTGGTGATGCCTCTCCCTATGCATCCCAGTATCCCCCAGCCCTCCTTGCTGCCTTCTCACATTGCTTGCCCACCTTTAGGTCATCTGATATGACTACCCCAGGTCCCTTTCCATTTTTGTTGTTGTTAGTATCTCACCTCCCATTGTGTACTCTTCCCTGGTTTTTGTTTCCCAGGTGCATTACCTTGCACTTCTTAGCATTGAATCTAAGCTGCCATACATTTGACCATTCCTCTAACCTTGCCAGTCCCTCTCATCCTTTTCCACCCACCCTGTGCATCAACTCTGTTGCAGATCTTAGTGTCATCTGCAAAGAGACATACTTTTCCTTCCAGTCCTTCTGCAATGTAAACTATAAAGACATTGAAGAGGACTGGTCCCTATCTGAACCCTGCGGTACCCCCGCTAGTAACCCTCCTTTCTTCTGAGTGGACTCCATTTACTATTACTCTGTGTCCTATTCTCCAGCCAATTCTTTACCCAGGCTGTCATCTTGGGACCCACTCCCAGGCTGGCTAACTATATATTAATCTTTTGTGGGACTGTGTCAAATGCCTTGCTAAAAGTCTAGGTAGGCCATGTCCACAGCCCCTCCCTGATCTACTACTTTGGTCACCCAGTCAAAAGAAATCTATCAGATTCATCTGGCATGACCTTCCCGCTGTGAATCCATGCTGCCTAGGGTCCTGTGCCCTCTGGCCCTAGATACGCGACAATTCTTTCCTTTAGAAGTGATTCCATCATTTTCCCTATCACTGAGGTTAAACTAACAGGTCTATAGTTTCCTGCTTCTGCCTTGCTCCCACTTTTGTGAAGGGGAATCACATCTGCCCTCCTCCAGTCCTCGGGTACCACCCCATCCTCCCATGATTTGTTAAAGAGGGTAGTCAGTGGTGTCACTAGTTCTACCCTTAGTTCTTTTAGAATTCTGGGATGAATGTCATCAGGCCCCATTGCTTTGTCCACCTTCAGTTTTAAGAGTTCTTTCAGAACCCTTTCTTCTGTAAATGGCTGGTATCAACTTCTGTATCCAGAGTGTTACTACTGTTTGTTTTATGTACCTCCCTCTTCCTTTGTAAATACTGAGCAAAAATATTTGTTTAGTATCTCTGCCTTTTCACATTCTCCTCTGCCCACCCTCCCTCCCTTTATTAAGCCTCACTATCCCTCCCTTGGTCTTCCTTGCTCCCTGATGTACCTATAAAAGGTTTTATTCCCCTTCTTAACTGAGTTGGCTATCTTTTCCTCAGTTTGGGCCTTTGCTGTTCTGACTGTCTTCCCAGCCTCCTTTTGCTTTAACTGATACAGTTCTCTGTCCTGCTCCTGCTGCGATTCCTTGTACTTCCTGAATGCTTTCTTTTTCTCTTGAACCTTCACTGCCACTTCCTTTGAGAACCATAGTGGTTTCTTACATCGTCTTGTTTTGTTTATTTGCTTCACACAAAGGCTCGTTACCTCTGTGATGGCAGTTTTTATTATTCCCCATTGTTATTCCACCCCTCCTTCCAGCCCATTTTCCAGTGCATTCCTTAGGCACTCACCCATTTTGGCAAAGTCAGCCCTCCTAAAGTCCAGTACTTTTGGTCTCGGTATGTATTGGACTCTATTGCTGTGTTTATTGTGAACCATACTGTTCGATGGTCGCTAGTTCCCAGATGGCTACCCACTTCTACATCTGTGATCCTCTCTCCATCTCCATTTGAGATTATCAAGTCTAATATTGCTCCTCTCGAGTGGGCTCCAGTACTAGTTGTCTCAGGCATGCCCCTGTAGGGCATCTAGAATAACTGCACTCTTCGAAGTGGCAGTTGCAACTGCACTCCAGTTAACATCTGGCATATTCAGATCACCCATCAGCAGTATCTCCCCTTTTCTGCCATTCTAAGTATACTTTCTATCATTTCTTTGTCCATTTCCTCCCCCTGAGAGGGGGGTCTGTATACAACCCCTATGCGGATTGTGGTGCCATTGCCCGTCTCCAAATTTACCCACAGTGCTTCTTCTCCTCCCTGTTTCCCATTTTGTTCTGTTGCTTTTATTCCTTCCTTTATGTAAAGAACTACTCCTCCTCCTCCTCTTTTACCCTCCCTGTCCCTCCTGTAGATAGTGTATCCTGGTATGTTTATGTCCCAGTCATGGTTTTGTGTGTACCATGTTTCTGTGACTGCCACGATATCCAGATGTTCCTCCTCCATCAAGGCCACTAATTCAGGAAGCTTGTTACCTAGACTACGGGCATTGGTACTCATTGCTCTCCATTTTTTGATGGCTTTACCTTCTGTTGCAGCATCCCCCACTGACCGTTCTACCTTGGTCTTTTTCTCATTTAGTACCCTGTTTTGTAGGGAGAGGCTGGGATTTTTCTGCTGCTTGTCAGTGCCTCCCCCTTTTTTTTCTGCACCCTGAATTTGCACCACCTTTCATTGTGACTCTGTTCAAACCCATAACTGTCAATGATCATTTTTACATTTGCTTTTGTCTTATCAAGTGCTGAAGTCGCAATTAAAATGTTATCACATCTGGTGGGGGGGAAGAATACATTTTTTTAAATAAAAGCAACGCTGCTTGTCTACAAAGAATAAAAAAAGAAAATCCAGATGTTTTAACTCATGTATTTACCATTTTCCTTTACTAGCTTTACTTCTTGGCATCTCAAGTTTCAAACAAAAGTGATCAGTTGAACTTTATGTGGGTGAAGAGGGCTTTAATCACTCAGATAGGCTGACAAAAACAATTTCAGTCCAACTGCAGCAGGTAGTTAGTGCCCTACTTCCTAATACAGTCCCCCCCACACACACTCACACATATACACATACCACACACCAAGCACCATTCGCCAAGGATCAGATTGTTCCATCACTTACATAGTTCACCAATGAAATCAATTCATTTTCCCCACAGTTTTAAATTTACTCATCTCTCTCCGCATCTGAAACTTTGTAAAAGTTGGCAGGCAGCAGAGCTGGCACACAAACACTATCTTCAACTTTCCTGGAGGCATTTCCAACTTAGGCATTTGCAGCATCCCATGTCAGGGATGCAGATATCTGTCTCTGGAACATAACCAACTCTCCCACCAGACTGAGGGAGAGGTCTTCCTTTAGAATGTTCATTTGAACTGTCTTACACACATAGACATCTGCTTAGACATAAATGTGGCTGACAGGTTTTAATTATAAGTACTTTCAATGCCATGGAAGGTTTTAATTAAAAGTGCTTTTATTCCATTTTTAAAACAATGAATTTTTTGTATTTATTTATTGTGGGATACTTTTGCTGTTAGGTAGGCTGTACTCCCCTCTCTGCTCTGTGTGAAATGAGGATTTGAATGTCCCCCTCCCCAGGGATAGTAATTAATTGATTGAAAGTGCTCTATCAAGCAGCACCCTGGCACCTCAGGGGGCGGCTTTGTTCTGCATCCTGGCGTAAAAGTTTTGGAAAGAAAGAGAATTTATCCCCAAAAAGATTTCATCAAGCAAATCTGTGTGGAAGTTTTTTAAAAATAAGAATGCGGTTCTCCTATATAGTACCATCAGAAAGGTAATATTATTGCATTAAAAATTGGAAGATTAATTGGAAACAAATTGAATGTCACCAGATAAGACCTATACAACTATAGCAGCAACACTGCCTATAATAATACTTTAAATTATATATGAATTTGCAATAATGTTTAACAGATAGTTTGAAAGAGCAGTAGCTCAGCAGAGAGTTTGTACCGGTAAGGAAAATATGCAGCAAAGTGCAAGTAATGAAAAAAGTTAAACATACTGAAGTAACAACGTAAAAGAAGTTATACAGTAGAACTGTACATAATGAGCACAAGCAAAAACGTTGATCAGAAGCTGTTAAATTAATTCATTCCTAAAGGTTAAATTGTATAGGCAGTTTAAGCTGCAACCAACCACAGAGCTAAAAAAGGACTAAGTTTAACATCCATAAGGAGCTTTGAATAAGGAAGCAAACAGCTACAGTAGCTCCACAGTCCTCCCTCAGACACAGCATTTGCATTGTAGCTCCAGCTAAACCCTCTGTGCCGCACCATATGGTGAAAGATAAATAAGGTGGATTGTGCACTTTTTGATAATGTTTGAAAGATCCCCTTGCTTTCTCTTTTAGCTGCACTATGTACTTACGTGTCTGTTAGGGTGAGGGACCAGTATAATACCAAGGTCTTCTTAAAAATACCAGAATTAAATAGACAGTATCATATTAACAGGGCAGGAGACATAAATGGTGCGCAAAGGTAAAATCACAATTACAAATGAGCCAGTACATGTATGTTTGTAGTGATTTTATCTGACCCCACCCCACTAGCACCACGCACTGCTCATGGTCACAAGAGCAGTACCTAGAAAACAATATTAAATATTGAAAGTCTGCAAGTATTTTAGCAAACAAATCCCATACATTCTGGTCAGTATAAGTTTCTGTACAAACCAGTAGTATTTAAGATATGAAATCTCAGTTTACAATATGAAATCTTGGGCTGCTAGTACAACCTAAAGATTAGAGTAATGAGTCTTGAATGAGCTTAGTACATCCAGCAGACCAGACCTTGGTTTGATTCTCACAACGGGGCTTTCCATTAAAAGACAAGCTAGGTTGTCCAGTGATCCCTGCCAGGAAGAGTGCATAGGAGGGGGAGAGGGGTGGGTGGACAGAGGAATAGAGGGGATGGGGCCTAGTGACATCACCAGGCAGGAAAGGGTAAAATGACAAGGGCAAGCCAGAGCCCCAGGGATTGGCTGGGGGTGGAGCCCTAAGGAGGTCCTGACCAAGGGCCTATAGGGGTATATTAGGCTAGGGCTCAGGCAGGATGACCTCTTTTGCTGGGAATTTTTTCATGATTGAGATCTCAGCACATCATTGGCAAAATTTACTGGTAAGGCACATGGGGGCAACTAGGCCTGCTAGGCCACATGACCCAGTGTGTTTTGTTTTTAGCTCAAGTGGTTATTTCTGTGTATCCCATGGTGTTTATATAAGGAGAAAAACCTGGTTTTCAGTTGCTGTATACAGGGTGGTGGTTACATGGTGGGGAAAATAAAAAAAAGCCTGGTTTAATTGCATTGTGCCTGTTTTGTTTTTTAAGTCGCTATGTACAGTGGTTGTTGTTACCTTGCTGTCTAAGGTGAAGAGAGCCTTGTTTCAGTTGCTGGGTGAATTGTGCTCATTACATTGTAGTTTGGCATTAAGGAAAGCCTGGTTATACGGGGCATGTTTTCATGGCAGGTTTTGCTGAGCAGTGATAAGGTGCGGAGAAGATATTAGGACAGCTCATATATTGGCTTATGAAGGGCTTGGGCTGCAGAGCTCCTCACAGTATGAGCAGAAGCAAGAGTGGTTTTGGTTTTGAAAATGTCTATAGGAATGCTTGGTACTTGTTTTCAAGGGGTTCTGTGCCATAGAACTTTTCACGGCTGTTTGTGTGTGTTGTTACAGGCATCACTTTAAAATGTTGAGGTCTGCACAGCAGGCAGGTTTCTGGTGCAGAGGAACAGGTATCCCAAGCTGTGCAGTTTGTTTTGTGTGACCCAGTGGTGTAGTGCATGGGGAGGGGTGCCTCCTAGGTGATCGCGTAGTAAGATGGAGGGTAAGATCCACGAGGCACACATGACATTTTGTTCTCCTGGACTGAGTCGGTTGGAAGGCGTTGAGTGCAAGGGGGAGTGTCAGCATGTCGTGAGGGCCCTGGCTGGCTGATTTTATGGTGTGCTGAGAGTGGGAGGCAATGTGGGCAGTAGGCTGTGGCCTAACCCAGCGGATGGGTGGTTCCTCTCTTCTGGCTAGTTAAAAAAAAAAAAAGACACAAGAAGAAAAGAAAGAAAATTGGCAAAGCAAGGCTTGCGAGTGGATAGGAGTGAAGGAGCCCTGGAGATGACTGTTTTAGGGACTAGGGGATGAGCCAGACATGCAGTAGTGGAGGGGGGCATTGGCCTGCTGGGACACCTTAATGTTTTAATCTCAGGGGGGGTTGGGAAAGAATGAGGCAACAATGTGGCATGCTAGGGGAGGTTATTGTGTGGGGGAGTTGGTTGGGGGAAGAGGTGGAAGTTTTTGCACCATGTGGGAGACTGAGAGGTGCTGTTTGCCAGGCCTGTTAGATGTGGGTGAGGCTCAGGCCCTCAGGGAGGGCCAACATGGGGGAGGGCGAGTGTGGCCTAGGATGGTGTGGTGCAGCAGGATGCATGTGTTTCTAGCTCTCGACACAGCGCTCATTTCGGGAAATCAAAAAATAAATAAATAAAAAGAGAAAAGAAGAAATGAATACATAGGCAAACAGGCAACAGGAAAGCAATCTGGGCCTCTAGCACACTAGCCAACAAGCACGTGGGGGGGTGGTATTTGCATTATGATCTGTGGATCTGTTGTGGGCCGTGCGCATACAGCTGAACCAGGCAAGCTCGGAGGTAAGGAGCTCCTTTAGAAGGGTGCAAAAGAGCGCTTGAGCAGGAGAAGGTCTCAGGAGCGGGGCCTCGAAAGGTAGAAGAGGTGATCCCTCGAGGCTGGCACCAGGCAGGACATTGTGGGGCCACTCCACTCAGGGGGCCTGAGGGCAGAGTAAAAAAAAAAAGACAAAGGGACGCGGTCAGGTTCGGGGAGGTTTTAGGTGTGCAAGCCTTAGCCCGGGGGGGGGGGATCATGTACTGTTACAGAGGGCAGTTTTTCAAGGCCTCAGTACTAGCCAAGAAGGTAAGGGGCCTGGGCAGGTGGCCAAAAGAGAGGGGCTACTAGATACAGTAACACCACCACCTGGCAGACCTGCACTGATGCAAGAGCTGGAGGGTGACAGCTGGTTTCCGGGCGGGGAAGGGGGGCCACGGCCAGGTGGCAGCGGGTCCAGGAAAAAATGCATAAAGGAGGCAGTGTGCTGTAAGGACTGCAAGCTGGCATCAACAAGTCGGGCATGGCTGGGGGCTTCGACCCAGTTCCTAAGGGGGGGACAAGTAGAGGCAGTCAGGGCAAATGGCACCAAGTAGCAGTAAGGGTCATAGGCCTGGACCCAAGGGGCCCCGGGGCTTGGCTTGGGGCAATCAAAAAAAATGGATGGATAAAGGTTATGGCCTTGTTATTGATGCACGGTTGAATGTTTATGTTTTGCTCCTCTGATTATAGTGACATAGGAGCACCGTGGCACCCAAGTGAGCCCAGCTGTCCAGCAAAAAGTTGATGCAGGAAGCATCCAAATTCATGGGCTAGATGTCAGAACTGGTGGCAGAAGTGAAGCAGAGGGAGGCGGGAGAAGAGGCGCAGAAAAAGAGAAAGGAGCAAGAGGAGTGCCCGGGCAGGGAAAAAGGGGCAAGAGGCCCAGGCAGGAAGCCCCATGCTCAGAACCTATCCTAGTGCCCTTTCCCACACTGGAGCTGGATGATGGGAGCCCAGATGGTGATAAGAATGACCTGGATCTCTCAGATAAGAATGGCCTAAAGGAGTACTTAGAGGGGCTGCTGGGGGACATGGGTGATGCAGGGATCGAGAAGATGGAACGGGCCATGCAGGCCTTAAAAAGTAAAGGAGCTGGAGTGGAAAAGGGTGGGGGAGGCCAAGATGGCAGCCAAGAAATTATACGATGGGCCTCCAGGCTGCTCGGTCAGGGACCGTGTCCCGGTTTCAATCAAAGAAAAAATCTGGAAAGGTGAGTATGTGGATATCTTCAGGCTGGTGGATGAGGACACAGCCACAAAGTATGAACAGAAGGAGTCAGTAAGGAAATCAGAGATGACGGTGGCTTTGGCATTGGTGGGCCACAAGACAGAGGAAGCTAAGTACAAGGGGAAGACCATTGAAAACTGGCAAGGGAGCTTCATCGTATACAGCACGTTGATGCTTGAGAAGCAGCCAGAGCTTGCCATCCCCCTACTGATGTACATGTTCATTATTAGGGATTCGTACAAAGCCAGAGTTGGGTACGGCTGGCTCAAGTATGATGAGGCATTCCGGAAGAGGATGGCGGCCAAAGGGGATCTGAGGTGGGACTGTACCCACTCAGAGTTGTGGGTGAGGACCCTATTGGAGGAAGTAGGTAGGGCTGGGGAACAGATAAAGAAGGCCACAGCTACTGCAGTGGCCAGGGCATGCTGGAGTTTCAACAAGGCCACATGTACATGGGGCAGTTGAAACTTCCAGCATGTTTGCTCCAAGTGCGGGGGCTCACAACCGGGCACCAATTGTTGACAGGAGGTGGACAAGGGGGGACAGCACAGGGGGCATTACCAGGAGCAGTCCTTTCAGGGGACCCAGGGGGCCAGTGCAGGGGCTGGAGGGAGGTTACAGAGGGCAGCACTTAACTCCTGGGGGATGGTGTTAACAGGAAAGGCAGTGAGGGGCAATGTGGTTACGCACTGGTGTGCACCCCCATCTCCATTGCAGTGGTTGAGGAATGGACCGCTGACTACCCAAATAAGGAGGTGGCAGAACTGCTCAGGACATGCTTCTGGGTGGATTTCCCACTGGGCTTTCAAGGGGGGGTGGTCAAAAATGTGGGCCAAGAATCTGGGGTCAGTGAAGGGGAAGGAGGAAATGGTGGGTGTCAAGATAGAAGGAAATTAGGGCAGGTAGGGTGGCAGGCCTTTTAGGGGCCCCCATGTGAGCCTTTCTGAGTGTCTCCTTTGGTCATTATCCCCAAAAAATTGGCAGGGGAATCCCGATTGATCCATCACTTATCCCACCCCGAGGTATCATCGGTAAACGAGGGCATACTGGATCACCTTAGGGCGGTGTCATACACCTCCCTGGAGCAGGTGATAGTGCTAATCAGAGATATCAAAGAGGCATGGCTAGTAAAGACGGACATAGAATCGGCATTTCGGCTGTTACCTGTCTGACACGAGGATTGAGACCTGTTGGGGTTTCAGTTCCATGGGGGCATGTATTTCGACAAGGCCATGCCCATGGGGTGCTCAGTGGTGTGTTCCACCTTTGAAGCATTCAGCACATGGGTACAGTGGGTATTTGGGGCCCGATATGGGCACAAGAGGGTGGTGCACTACCTGGATGATTTCCTCCTCATCAAGGAATCCAGGGTGGAGGTGCAGGGGATGTTGCGGGATTTTAAGACTACGTGCCAACAGGTGGGTATCCCATTGACACAGGGCAAGATGGAAGGCCCCGCCCATAGATTGGAATTCCTGGGCATAGAGGTAGATACAGAGAGGGGTGTTTTTGGCTTCCCAGAGACAAAGTGTCGCGCCTTAGGGGCCTACTAACCCAGGTTACGGGGAGGCAGAGGGTGCCTCTGGTACAAATGCAACAGCTGCTGGGGCACCTTCATTTTGCCTGTAAGGCCATCAGCCCAGTCAGGGCATTCACAAGTAGGCTAGGAAGGGCAATGGGGAAGGCTTGGCTACCGCACCATTGGGTGGATGTGTCGAGAGGAGTACCGGAGGACATTCAGGTATGGGAAGAGTTTCTCAGCAGTTACAATGGGGTGACATTCTGGCAGGAGGAGTGGGAAAGGAGCGTGAACTTGGAGCTGTTCACAGATGTGTTGGGTGCCCTGGGAATGGGGGTATATTTCCAAGGGGATTGGATGTCCAAGCCTTGGTTGACAACATGGGAAAAAAGGGGGTTGTTAATAATAATAATAATAATATTTTTATTTATATAGCGCAATTCCAATTTCAAAGCACTGCACATACAAGACACATCATAATAATTTAAAACTTAACACAAATTCAGCATCAGTTTAAAAACATTCCCAATTATAAATATCAATCATTAAAAGCTTGTTGGAAAAGATGTGTTTTCAGGCTGGTTTTAAAGCTCTGCATGGTCCTGCAATCCCTAATCTGATGAAGTAGAGAGTTCCACAGGGACAGTGCCACAAACATAAATGCCTGGGCACCAGATGTTTTTTGACATACCCTAAGAACCTCTAACAACCCCACTTCAGATGAGCTGAAAGGGCGGCTGGGGCTGTAGGGAACCAGGAGCACTTGCAGGTAACTCAGTCCCAGTCCATGCAGGGCTTTATAGTTCAACAGACCGATCTTAAAGGTGATCTGACACTGGATAGACAGCCAATGCAGAACACACAACACAGGAGTAATATGACTAGAGTGCAATGACCCAGTCAACAACTGAGCTGCAGCATTCTGCACCAGCTACAAGTGGCGGGTATCAACCCCTGAAAGCCCCAGGTAAAGGGGGTTAGAGTAATCAAGGTATGAGGTCACTAAGGCATGGATCAACATGGGCAAATCATTGGATGGAACAAGGTGTTTAATTCTGGAGATGTTCCTAAGATGGTAAAAGGAGGACTTGACAACTGCCGACATCTGCGTATGCAGTGTAAACCCATTATCAGGAACCACCCCCAGATCACGCACCATTCAGAGGTGGGCAGTTGTGCACCATCCAGCCAAAGCCCATTTGGTAGACCCACCAGTGGCCTCTCTATTCAGCACCTCGGATCCACTACTAACACCTCAGTCTTCACGGAGTTCAATTTCAACGAGCTAGCCTTCATCCAGTCATGAATCTCCAACAGACAGCTGTTAAAAAACGAGACCGCACTATTCTGGCAGGGTGCAAAAGACAGATAGAGCTGGGTATCATTGGCGTATCAGTGAAACCTTAGCCCATATCTTCTTACAATGTCTCCGAGGGGCAGCAAATACACTGTGAACAACATGGGGGACAACACCAAGCCCTGAGGGACCCTGCACAGCAGAAAGAATGGTTCTGAGGAAAAAATCCCAGACACCACCTTTCTGAGACCTGCAGGTGAGGAAAGAACAAAACCATCTGAGAATTGGACCAGCCAAGCCACAGATAACCCTCAGGCACTCAAGTAGCACCCCATGGTCCACAGTGTCGAACGTTGAAGAGAGATCCAGGAGTACCAAGATGAAATGGCGTTTCTGGTACCTCACCATCAGGAGATCATTGAGCACCCAAACCAGAGCAGACTCGGTACTATGTCTCTTCCAAAAGTCTGACTGGAGAGGATTGAAGATATCATGGATGGTAAGATGGTTCTCCAGGTGCAGCGCAACCACTTTCTCAATCACCTTCCCAACAAAGGGTAGGTTAGAGATAGGTCTGTAGTTGGCACAGTTGTTCGGGTCGAAGGAAGCTTTCTTAAGAAGCGGTGTCACCACCACCTCCTTCAGGAACCTGAGGAATTCTCCTGAGTCTAAGGAGCACCAGACAATCTGTGCCAGGATCGGGCCAATAAAATCAATATACCCTAATGATAGGCTTGTAGGGCCCAGATCCAAATTACAGTATGTCGGCCACAAATTCTGGACAATCCACATGATATCCCCCATCTCTGGCTGGTCAGAAGAACTCCAGGTTGACCGAGAGGGAGTGACCAAATACTGCCCACCATCAACTCCCATAGAAGACGCTAAGCATATCTTGGCCCTGATTATGGCCACCTTATCTGCAAAAAAATGAGCAAATTCATCACACTTAATTTGTGAAAATGCTCCTCAGACCTGCAGACAGGATGGGTTGCACAAACTGTCTACGGTTCGAAAGAGCTGAGCTGGTCATTTTTTAGCAGCAGCAATCTCACCAGACAGGAATTCTGCCTTCTTACCATGATTGCTGAATGATAGCAATGATAATGTTCTATCAGTCTAATGTGGTCAGCATCAAAGGGACAATTTTCGTCAGCGACGTTCTAACCTTCGTCCAACTCGTCTCAGCTCCCTCAAAGCTCCAGCCAACCAGGGGAGTCAAAGGCAGAGAGACAGCAGTTGAACATGGACTGGGGTGATGGAATCCAGGGCCTCAATGATGGACTTATTATATGCCAAAACTAGACTCTCTGGGTCCTCGCCCATCTGCGGAACTCCCGATAGGTCTAACACCACCTGAAGGCCTTCAGTGGTTACTCCCCTCAATGGGCGGTATTTGACCATTTCCACAGGGGCAGGCCTATAAGGATGGTGGGCTGGAAACTGAATCTCACCGTGTAGTGATCGGACCCTGCAACTGATTCCATCACCAAGCTGAAGGCCTCGATCCCCAGGAGGAAGACCAGATCAGGATAGTGACGTTGCTTATGAGTATCAGAGGTAACTACCTGTGTGAACCCCAACAAATACATAAGTTGGAGGAAATCTTGACCAAACTGCATGAGTTCATCATTGACCCAAGCACTGAAGTCACCCAGGACCATCAGCCTGGGCAACTCCAATGTCATGTCGATGATGAAGTCCACGATTTCTTGCAGGAACAGTTTCTCACCCCTGGGTGGTCGGTAGATGAAAATGATCCTACACCCCACACCTGCTATTATGGCAAACTCAAATGATCTGACCCCCTCCCCTGGTACAAAAGTAAGGTCTAATTTTGATCTAACACAGATAGCCACCCTCCCCCCGCCCCTGCAGTCCAATCTTGAGTGGTGTATCACCGAAAAACTGGCCGGGACAGCTGCCTCCACAATGGGGCCTGCAATGTCATTGAGTCAGGTCTTGGTGATGCATGTCAGGTCTGTTGACTCAACAAGATCAGCAATGATTGCTGACTTGTTCCTAACAGACCTGGCATTGCATAACACCACTTGGGATGGACGAGGTTCCGGGGCCAACTGAGTTATCGGCCCAGACACGCTGGTGTTCTTGGGTGTTGTAACTAGACATGGAGAACCATGTTCCAGTGACCATTTCACCCCAGGGCATCTCCTGGACCATACAACCATGTTACGGCCACTCCGCCTCCCCCCGTGGTCCTGGACCCCCCACCCCTCCCCCTCCTGCTCCTGCTAACAATACCCAGTGCCCTACAGTAGTTATAAACTACTACAGGTAAGGGAGGCGGAGAGAAGGGCTGGAGGCCCTGGAGTTTGGAGGAGGAGTAGTGCCTGACCGGGAGAGCTGCAGCACAGCACATCCTCCAACTCAAAAAACCTGCACTTCCACTCCCTTTGCAACTATTTTTCCTCCCCAAAGTTTATAAACTAAAACAATCCCAGATACAAATAAACAACCAACAGAATAAAATATATAATCCAAAAGAAATACAATAAATATTGTGAATATGAAATTTAAAAGTACTGAAATCCTCTCACTACTCCAGTCTTTTTATTGTCCAAAGTTTATCTCCCCCACTACCTCTCACGTAGTGAAAGAGTACAGTTTGTAAAACTGGAGTCCTCTCACAACACCAGTTTTAAAGTCTAAGTTGAATGTTTCTCACAATATAGGGGGGAACTAACAATAAAATATAACAACCAGACATGAAATCCTCAATAGGTCCAACTAAATTACTTTTGATGCCCAAACACTCCTCAGTAATCTTCAGTGATTCAAGCTGCAGTATTTAAATGTGGAATCCATTTTTAAATAACTCTTCAGTATAATCCAAATTAATCCAAAGTTTTGGCCAAACTACAGCAGTCTGGGGTGTTAACCAAAATTCCGTGGGGGAGCCCCCCGACCAACTAAGGCCTAAAAGGCTATCCTAACCCACTCCCCATAGCCTGCAGCTACAATCCCCAAGGGGACAAACCAGAGAATGCTCCATGAGGGATTTTGGAGAGGCCTCATTAAAGTTCTGGCTCCCCAAAACTCACAAGGCGACTCCCACTCAGCTCTAGAGAGTAAGGTCACCACCAGCCCCGAAGTACACGGAGGAGCCCCCCCCCACCTTGCACAACACTCAGACACACCATCACTTTAACTTGGCTCAATAATCCGTGTTCTTCGCTTTTTAATTTTACTCATTGCTCGATGGTCCAGGTCAACAATGAATCTCTAATTTCCCACAATGCTCAAGTTCATTCATCCAGACTTGACCACTCCAAAGTATTGGTCCCTGAACTGTTTTGTACCTTCCAGAATACAGTACTCCTAAACTCCTAGATGTAGCTCCAAAAACCAACAAAAATCCAAACATGTCCTCCTGAATTTCAGCAGTAAGACAGCCAGCCCAAGGGAAAAAGCCCTCTGCTTCAGCAAGATACCCAGTTCCTCATCCGTTAATATTCACCCCTAATTTCTGTAGTAGTCTTCCTTCCTTCAGACTCCCGACTTCAGAAACCCATCACAAAAATTAAATGACCAACCCATCACGAATCGCACTGTGAGCAGAGTTAAAGCAAGTGATAGTACCACAGCAGTTTTCGGATAAAATAAAGCTAAAATAAGGCTAAAATACAACAAAAATGCATAAACAACATGCAAACTCGAGCACAACAATTCAGCAATTCAGAGCTCAGGGCTCATTTTGGCAGTACAGCCTAGCCGCCATCTTCATCACAATACCAGACCAATTGTTGAAGGATATCACATTCTTGGAAATGCTCCCGTTATGGGTAGCTCTGGAAGTATGGGGCTAAACGATGCAAGGGAAGTGGATCTTGTTTTGGTGTGATAACAAAGCGGTGGTAGAAGTCATTAATAGGCAAGGGGGGAGGATAGAGACGGTGGTCCAGCTTCTCAGGTGACTGGTTTTGTTGGGGCTGCAGTTGAATATATCTTTCAAAGTGCAGCACATTGAGGGGTTGAAGAATGAAGTGGCGGACAGTTTTTCCCATTTACAGCTCGACAGGTTTTGAGAACTGATGCCTCAGGCAGTGCCACACAGGACCAGGATCCCAGACCAGATGTGGAAGGCTGGAGAGACACAGCCAGGGCACTGTATCGGGGAGCATGGGCAGCCAACACATTGCATGTGTACGAGGCAAGTTGGGGGAAGTTCCAAGAGTTCAGAAAGAAGTATGGGGTGGGACAGGGCTGAACCAACCCGGGACAAGCAGGTAAGGAGGTTCGTGGTGGAAATGTGGGAGGAAGGGCTGGCCCATGCCATGATGGTCATGCACTTAGCTGGCATAAGTTGGGTGTGCCAGGACAGGGGATTGCCTGATGTAGGGGTCAGCAGGACAGTGAAATGCATGGTTTCAGTTTGGTGGAGGGGTCAAGCGGCCATGGTGGATGGAAGGCAACCCATAAGAGGAGAGCTACTAGTAAAGGTATTAGGGGCAACCCAGAAGGTATGCACATTGACCCAAGAGGGGGTTCTATTCCTGGCCGTGTTTGCAGTTATGGCAGCAGGGGCATTCCTGGTGGGGGAGGTGGTGGCCCAGTGAAAGGTGGCCACCAGGCAGGCGTTATAGCATGAGGATGTCCTGTGGGGGCACAACAGGGTGGTCATTAGCATGGCCAGGTTCAAGACAGACTGGGGGGGAGGGGTACCCATGTGTCACTGGTGAGGAAACCCAGTCAGCCAGCTGTGCCATGAGTGCACTGGAGGAGTATGGGAGCACTCAGGGGAGGGCTGGGGAATGCTGTTCCGACATGGAGATGGCTCTCTGGTCATGGGGATTCAGGTAAGGGCAGTACTCAAGAGGGTGCTGGTGTTCCTGGGAGAGGAACCAAGCAAATTTGCCCCACATTCATTCAGGATTGGGGCAGCCACGGAGGCAGCAGAAAGAGAGGCTGCAGTGGTGGACATACAAAAGGTGGGGTGCTGGAAGTCCAGCTGCTATAAGAGGTATGTGAGATAATGGCAACAGCAACTCACACTGTTTATTTTGTTTCCATGGCAGGTTCCAAGAGGAAAATCTGGATAGTGGGGCATTCCTTCGTATATTGGGCTGAAAGGTTTGCGGTTGCCACCTCAAGAGGAGCAGATCTGAGATATAACACCGAGCATACCAGGGTGGTATGGATGAGGTGGGAGGAGCTAATGCCTTTGATGGAGGAATTAAAATTGCAATGCGGCACCCCAGATTACATTATTATACACCTGGGGGGCAACGATTTAGGGAGCCTGCCATAGGGGGCATTGGGACAAAGCATCATGGAAGACTTCGAGAAATTGAGAGGGTGGTGGCCAAGAGTGACAATCAGCTGGTCTGATATCACTTCCAGAGGGTCTGGAGGGGAGTGAAGGATGTCTGGCTGATCAAAAAAGCAGGAAAGCATTTGAATAGGAAGGTGGCCATGGTGGTAATAGAGATGGTGGGTACACCTGCAGCACAAGGACAGCTCCTTTGACCAACCTGCAGTGCACAGGTCGGACAGTGTCCACTTGTTGGAGTTTGGGATGTGCCTGTTCCTGCCACCTATCGGGGAGCTAGTGAACCAGATAGTCAGAAAAGTGTTTAGATACTAGTCCACAAGGGGGAGCCCCTCTGTCCATCACAAGCTGGAGGAGGGGCAGAGGAAGAAAGAGAAAGGGTGAGGGGAAGAAGGGGAGGGGGTAGGATACATGGGCTGAGGGCAAAGAACCCAGATGTGGTGGTAAAGTGGGAAGGGGGATAGTTCCAGGCACCGGATTCAGAAGTGTCCAGGACTGGAGGGTGAAAGCCCACCTAAGTGAAACCAGCCCGGTTCGGTGTGGAGGAGGGGGCCAGATTCACAGTGTCTGGGCCTTGAAAGCAAGATGGAAGAAATGACCAGAAGAAAGACAGAGACTGGAACCAGAAAACTTGGAAAGAAATTTTGATGTGAATTGAATTGTGAATTCAAAGTATATGATTGTAAATATAGTCTTTTGTGCCATGAATAAAATTGCCAACAAGCAACCAACAAGTTAATAATGGTGTAGTGTCCATCATTCCTGGGGGGGATCCAGGGGACAACCTCCACTTGCATACTGTGTGACTCTGAGCAAGTCACTTAACCGCCCAGTGCTTCCAGGTCACCCCTGACAACAGGCACTTGTGCTTAGTGGACCTTACTGAGTTACCAAAGACTAAAATAAATAAACATCCTGCTTGAATCATTTCTGATATAGACAGCTGCCATTCAAAAACAGATATAGAAATGGATCTGAACTATATTTAACAAATCATGTGTTTTCTCGCAGCTACATTTACAGAATGATAGACTAACATGGACACAATGAAAATTGTCATGTACCTAGGTAATGCTGTGTTAACAGGAACATCACTTGTGGTCAAATAGAATCTGATGAAAATAAGATTTTTTGTCTGTGTGTGCATGAATAAAGAGAAGGCATGACTGACCACAAAAATATTCTTGTCACCGGCAACATGCAGGATGTATGAATCAGTTGCACATTTTTAAGCAGTGGGGGGGAGGAATAGCCAGTTCAGCCAGTGCAGTGGCACAGGGGCACGACACAAGTAGGGGCCCATAGTAAAAATCAAGGATTTCATTTATTTAATTTGTTCAGCAATCATGGATCATGTATTCGCGTTCGAGTTGTCTTTTTTTACACTAGTGTGACTGACTGCCGCCTGCCGTACTTGCTGCCACCACCACCCCCTGACTGCAGATGGCAGCACTGACCACAGAGTTGCAGGAGTTAACTAGAGCCTAGGGATGTGATGTGTTGCTGTTGCGTACTATGCACACAGGCAGCAGTAGTGCCCCCCACCGCCCTGCCCACCCCGTACACAAACAATAACAAGTAAAACTAAAGACAATTAAAGTATATAAAAAAAATAAAGGTGGACCAGCTGACTGTGGCAGTGATTGCGAATCGTTGCTGTTGCTGTGTGTGGCGGGCAAGCTGGAGCCTGGGACTTGGAGCTGGCTGGAACCGAAAGCGAGGAGGAGGATCAGGTTAGATGCTAACTAACTTCACACTGCTTGCAAGCATTGCAGCGGCAGCCGCCGCACGTTTAAATTGCCCACCCCGTATTGTTTGTTGTTGGTTATTGTTTTTCTTTTCCTGACCTACTGCCTTGCCCAATAATGCCCTTAGTGGCTGTTGTATTGTGTTCTAACTTGTCTTAGACTTACTCCAGTCTCTCCGGAGACTACTGAGTGAGTGTGTGAGTCACTGCTTCTAAGTTCTGCCTGCCTGGCTGTGAGTTGACCCGGTCCCTCCCGACTCCCCACAGCAGCTGAGCACTTGTGACTTGATGACTTGTCTTTCGCAGGCTAGCTACAGCATTAGTTGAGTTGGGATTGGGAGGACCCTCACCCTACATGATTGTTTTTTATTTATGTTCCACAGTTCCGCTGCCTGGCTGGGGGATGGGATCGATTCATGTTTACGTGATATTCTGTGATATGTGAAGGAGGTGGGTGAAGGGTCCATAACTGTAAACAGGTAAAAAAAAAGAAATCGGGGGGCCCAGCAGCGGGGGGTTGAGGTGCCGGTATGGGGGCCCAACATTACAACCTGCACTGGGGCCCATCTTTCTCTTCCTCCGCCACTGTTTTTAAGGCTAATTTATGATAATGAGATGGCTCGTGGGCATAGATACTGTAACTGGAAGTAGCTGGCCTGATAGGATAAACTGACTCAGCCTTTGGGCATCCCTGAACAGGGCCTTCCAGAATCAGTTTAAGGTAGCTACTCTGTTCTTTTAACCCTTGCATGGCCGCAGACTGATATATCAGTCCAAAATTCCTATGTGCTCTAATTCTACCTGCAGCCTAAGGGTTAATTACAAGCATTTTATTGTGACCATAGTAGCTGCTAATCCTCCTCCATACATGGATATAATAGCTATCTGAGACAATTGATTGCATTTACTTTTAAGGTTTGAATTACATTTGTAATGTGTACACATTAGAGCACTTCATACTCACTGCCACTTTAAGCATACCTCTCAACTGCTATGAATTTTGCTTAGGCTGTGATTTTCACACTGAAATGTGCTCTAGCTCTGCATATTGATGTTCTTAATAATGTTAGAGCTATTTCTGAACACAAAAACTATTAAATCATTGAACTAATTTATAGAAACATTCCCTATTACTGATTATATGAGGCCCACTAGTTGTAGACATATTGGGCCAGATATTCAAAGCTTTATGTGGTGCACAAACTGTTTTTTTTTTTTTAGTTGTTTAACCAGGTATAGCACACTAAGCTGAAAGCTTTTTTACAGGAGCAACCTGGGAGCACAAGAGACTTACTCAGGGTCACACAGTATGCAAGTGGAAGCTGTGGGATTCAAACCCAGGTCTGGTCTGCTGGATGTCACCAGATTTGCAGCTCAGAGCCTTAGACCACTGCGCTATACTGCCTCCATGTTTGCATGGATTTAGCATGGGATTACCATGGGTCTGCCATATTCAAGAGGCCAAATATCACGTGCAAACTGGATTAGCGCTGGGCAAACCATAATCATATGCAAGGGGTAACGTGAACATGAACACAGGTGCTACAAGATATTCAGCGGCTAGTGCCATGCTAAGGTGTTTAGCATAACATAGCATGACCCTTAGGGTGTACAAATTACCACCCAGGAAAAGCTGGTCTTAACCCTGGTCAAACAGCTTTGCACAACATTTGTGCTTTGCACGGTGTTCGTATGGGATTAACGCGGCTTGCGCGACTCTAACATATGATTATGACACTTAGAAAATGGCAGACATGGAGGACACATGCTGCTCACTGATGGCACCACCATGATGCCAACAGCTGCCACCAGTACCAAGCACAGACAGTAAGGGATGATCTGACCCACAGGGGACATCATGGTAGTGTGGCCATACAGCACTTGCCTGCAGACCATATGTCTGTGGTGACCAACAGATGCCAGAGCACACCTGCAGCACTGTGGGTATGGTGGCAATTGAGGGGAGGGTGTATGGGTGGCCAGACCTCACCACAGCACAGGTGTGGCTACAGGGCTGGGACACATCATGCAGTGTACATGGGCCAGTAGTGGGAATACCCCACCACCTGTGTGCCTGTTGGATCTTACATGCCCCCCCAGCCACATACCGCACAACTGTACAGATGCCACAGCACACACAGTCAGCCATATATATGTCACTGTGAGCATCCCATGCCACAGGTGCAGCACCTGTGGAGCACACAACAGTGAAACAGTACTGTCCACTGTCAGTAATCACCAGCAAGCTGGGCCTGTCACTATGTACAGTGCAGTGGTCATCACTGCCCTACATACCATAGGCATTGCTGTGTCCCTCACACTACTGGCTCTCTTGCTACTGTAGTGTCTGCTGTACACTGTAGCATGGCCTACAGCGGGTCGGTTGCATGCAGCACCACCACCACCTGTGCCTATGCTGTGTTGTCCATTGGGACCCAGAATGCTATGCTATAGTGCATACATGTAGCCTGCAGCAACCATCATGCACTGTCAGACTGATCTACAGGTGGAGCTGCGGCCAGACCTGGCCAGCCCCTGTACTTCCGGACTGACCAACAGGTAGAACTGTGGGACCCTGTATTAACGCTGGGCTAACTGCATGCAAATCAGGGAATAATGAGTTGCTAATATGGCTGTTTGCCCAGAGACTACCAAAGTAGGCTCATTTGCATGTAACTTTTGAATATGGCAAATCTTAGCACCAGGCAAATAGCTTAGCTCCGCGCTAAAGCCGCGCTAACGGTTTGGGGATTATTATACAGTTTTGATCACAGTTCTTTCACAGATGCTGCTGCCTGCAGATGTACTGGGTCCACGCATTCGCTGGCACACACATTGGCCACATACTCACGCCGCTGTGCACGGTGTTGTTGTTGTGGTTTGCACTTCCTGGTTGCTATATTCAGTGCTGTCTTATTCCAGGGCTATGTTTGCCCTGCACTCCCAGCCCAGTTTGCACTGCCTCATTCCCATGCTATATTCAGAAGCTGTTTGCCCCAGGCTATACCTTTGAATATAGCTTGGTTTGTGCTCCGTGCTAAGTTTGCCCACTGGGCAGTGTTAACTTAGCCCAGGGCACAGTTCTGAATATCTGGCCCCATTATTGTTTAAAATAAGATAGTGCTACACATTCTGGCCATTTGCTATGGTTTTTGAAGGCCATTGCTATTATTTTAGTGCTTAGAGATCAAGAGGTTTTATTTTTAAGTATTGTACTTTAAATGACTACAACCCTTGACATCTGGGACTCCTTGGGAAGCAAGTTGTAAAACCGGTAGAGTCAGTTATCCCTTGCCATTTGTTGTTGTATGGCAGCTTGTCTCCTGCAATATGTGCAATGGTTATTTTCTGGCACTTTATGCACAAAAGCACTTTGTTTCTGCATTTTTGTTCATCACTTCAGTAACTGTCATGCTTCTATAGTAACCTGCTGCTGACTTTGTTTGTACATTGTAAAGATGTGGAATAGAGCTGAGGCTTACAATGTAAACTTATTGCCTGAGGATAACAAATGACTGGTAGTGAAATAGAAAGCTCGAAGCCACATGCTGAAAACATTATTGCCACTACACATGAGCTGTACCAGTGGGGGAAGGGGGGGGGTGCGCTATTAGTGCAGAGGACCTGGGCTGCTTGGGGAACAAGAGAGTTATTCAAATGTGTGTGTGTGTGTGGTGGGGGGACTTTCATTTCTTGCTTGTGGTCCCCTAGGTCTTCTGCAGAAACAGGAGGGCAAGGATGCAATAAGGTTTTTCCAGAAGTAGAAGAAAAGTCAAAGGTTCCTCTCCTAACAGACTCTTTTATATTATGAAATTAGAACACAGAGCTTTAGGACCAATGTATTGGAGAGATGAAAATCCGGGACAAATTATTTTTTGGAGCATTGAATTTTCTGGACAAGGTCATATTCAGAACCAAGTTCGAGGTGCCAAAAATGTTTCGTGAAGACAAGACTTTTTTTTTTAATCTTAGCCCACATATCAGCATAAAGGTGCAGAGCACAAAGAAATACAGAACAATCTGCATGCTGTAGGATTTTGGATCTTGTATGGCTTATGTGGTCATTTTCTGTGCCCAGCACCCATAGGCTACAGTCTATTGCTTTCTGAATTGGGAGCCAGTGACCTCAGTGGGACACGTTTCAGACTCCCAGCAGAACACAAATAATATTGTTAAACTGATAGAAATTGTGATTTAAAATATCAATGACTCATTTATATAGAAAAACTATTTTCTGTAGACTGGGTGAGCTCCTTGCAGAAGTTTACTAAGCTTCACAAAGCAGTGTATTAACATGGTACCACGGGAAGTCCATGCCGTCTGCAACAACTAAAATAGAACTTTGGAGGGTGATTCTACTTGACTTTCTCTAAGAAGGTATACTGTTCAATGCAGAATTCATCTCAGGAAGATTTTTCCTAATGAATTCTGTTCAAAAAATTAGAAAATGGGGGGGCGTGGCTTAGCTCCAGGGAAGATGGCAGCATAATAATAGAGAAGAGGGGGGGTGACACCCAAGATGGGAGAAATGGCAGAAGCAGGGTGGGAAGTGGTGACAGATGAGGAAATCATGGCGCGCAGAGTTCGAGAGGGTTTGAAGGCACTGAGGGTGGACAAGGCGCCAGGCCCAGATGGCATCCACCCCAGGGTACTGAAGGAGCTGGCAGAGGTCCTTGCAGGACCTTTGGCAGACCTATTTAATGCCTCACTACATTTGGGGTGTGCACCTCAGGACTGGAGGATGACTTATGTGGTGCCCCTCTACAAGAGTGGCCCCAAGGATGAACCGGGAAACTACAGACCAGTGAGCCTCACATCCATCGTGGGTAAGCTAATGGAGACTATCCTGAAGGAGAGGCTGGTGGCCCTCCTAGAGGCCAAAGGACTACAGGACAGCAGACAGCATGGCTTCATACATGGCAGATCCTGCCAAACCAATCTGGTCGAGTTTTATGACTGGGTAACTAGGCACCTGGACAGGGGCCATGCAGTGGATGTCCTGTATCTGGACTTCAGTAAGGCATTCGACTCAGTGCCACATGGAAGGCTGGGAATTAAGTTAGTAGGCACAGGGGCAGGTGCAAAGCTGGTGAGATGGGTAAGAAACTGGCTGCAGGGAAGGCAACAGAGGGTGGTGGTGGGTGGGGAGCTCTCACACCCAAGGGCAGTGACGAGCAGTGTTCCACAGGGCTCGGTGTTGGGACCAGTGTTGTTTGAGATATTCATTGCAGACATATCATGGGACATCAATAGCAAGATCAGTCTGTTTGCTGATGATACCAAGGTAGGCGCGGTGGTAGATGACCTAAGGGGATGGCAGGGGTTGCAGGATGATCTGGCAAAGCTTGAAACCTGGTCAGACACCTAGCAACTGGGCTTTAATGCCAAAAAGTGCAAGGTGCTGCATTTTGGGATGAAGAAGGCATGTTTATGTAGGCAGTATAGCGCAGTGGTCTAAGGATCTGAGCTGCAAATTTGGTGACAACCAGCAGACCAGACCTGGGTTTGAATCCTACAGCTTCCACTTGCATACTGTGTGACCCTGAGCAAGTCACTTAACCTCCTTGTGCTCCCAGGTCGCTCCTGTAAAAAAGCTTTCAGCTTAGTGTGCTATACCTGGTTAAACAACTAAATAAAAAAAAAAAGAACCCAAGGAGGAGTTACCAGCTAGGGGGAGTGCAGCTAGCCCAGACAGAGGAGGAGAAGGATCTGGGTGTGCTCATTACAGGGTCAATGAACAACTCGGCACAATGTAGGAAGGTAGCTGCAAAGGCCAACAAAATGCTGGGTTGTATTGCAAGGGGTATATCCTCGAGGAGGGAGGAGGTGATTCTGCCACTGTATAGGTCATTAGTTAGACCACACCTGGAGTACTGCAGTACTGGCGTCCATATCTGAAGAGGGACATTAAGTTACTGGAGGGTGTGCAGCACAGACCGACAAAGATGATCAAAGGGCTGGGGGACTTATCATACAAGAGGAGGTTGAAGGAGTTAAACATGTACTCACTGGAGGAGAGGAGAGACAGGGGTGACTTGATTGAAACCTTTAAATACATGAAAGGAATAAACAAGATGGGTACAGAGGGGCTGTTCAAAGTAAGGGAGGGAAGGGGAGGGGAGGGACACCAGGGGCCATGAGATGAGACTGGAGTGAGAAAGGTTCAGCAGGGAGATGAGGAGACACTTTTTTACAGAGAGGGTGGTGGCTGGGTGGAATGCGTTACCTGCAGAAGTGGTATGCAGTAGAACAGTGGACTGCTTTAAACAAGGATGGGACAGGATAAGGGGGAGGGTTAATGAAGGGGAAGGGTGGAAGGAAGGGGCAGCTTCAGAATAAGGGGTGCTAGCTGCACATTCGAGCAGACTTGATAGACCTCTAGGCCTTTATCTGCTGGCAAATTTCATATGTTCGAATAATCTGTGAGCTCTGTGAGTTTTTTGGGTTTACATCCGACTAAACGATCTAAAAACGAACAGATCAGATCAGAATTAGAGCAGAAGAGACCGGAGAAGTTAGAAAGATATCGGTTCAGGAAGATTTTAATTTGGCAACAGGACGACGGCAAGAAACAACGAGAACCAAGCCACTCTCCTTAAGTGCGTAGTAATAACATGTCAAGTATCCGGATTATGTCGGACCAGGCCGCAAGCATGTCAAGCTGTACAGACAATGCAAAACTGCATTAAATGTTTCAAACTCTGGTTCAACAGATGGCGGAGGTGATTATAGCCTCCAACGCAACTACGCTGGCAATTCACCAATTTGAAATGAGCCTTTATAATATTGAGCGGCAGACGGTCATTAATAAGGTAGCAATCAGTGACCTCCATGTAAAATCAAGGGAACAACACCAGGCAATAAAGGACCTGTCAAGTAAAGTAGACGATTTGGAGAATCGAAGTAGACGGAATAACATGTGTATTTTGGGGATACCGGAGAAAGCGGAGGCAAGAAATGTGGCAGAATGGTTGGGGGAAAGTTTACCACAGATCATGCAGAGCAAACTACCTCCTGGCTTCACAGTAGGAACAGCGCATTGTACAATGGGCCTGATCCCCAGAAATAGTGATAGATCACGTCCTATTATAGCGAGGATTCTGAATTATGCTGATAAGGAATGGGTCCTGTCCGGAGCCAGAGAACTAAAAAGGCTGAGTTTCCAGGGTCATAGTGTGTTGATTTTTCAGTACTACTCAAGAGAGTTGGCCATGCAAAGAAAGGAATATGGGCATCTAAGAGCTAAGCTGCATGAAATAGGAATCCCTTTCTCTTTACAATATCCGGCAACTATGAGACTGAACATCAGTGGTAATTACAGGTCCTTTAATACACCGGAGGCATTAGATGCCTATGTGAGAAATATTCACTCAACGAGTAGTGTTCAGGAAGGGGGAAGGCGTCCGACTGGTAAAGGAAATATAAGAGACACAGGGACTAGGCAAGGCTGGAGCTGGAATGGGGCTGAAGGAGACATGGATATTGCAGAGTCTAGCGCTTACTTTACTGCGGTACCTCCGCAAAAAAGTCGAAAGAGGCAAAATAACGAGAGGCACCAGCAAAGAGAACACCCTGAGGAGCGGAGCCAGTCGGATCCTAAAGCTAAGCTATCAATGGAGGTCGAAGGACAGATTATTACCAGCCCATACTTCTCAAAGAATAAGTATTCTCCTTTGGAGGAATGTGCGGATGAGTGGCAAACGGATTCGGATATTCGAGGACAGCAGAAGAATGGGGCAGGTGTATGGGAGTCATCAGAAATGGAAGGAGAAGGAAGAGCACCAGACCACTAATGGGCAGGCAAAGTAAGGATCCTGGTCTTAAACGGATCGGCCTTTGAAGTGCAAGTTACGACAGACAGGCTTTACTTGCAGAGAATAAAATCAGAGGCCTGTCTGATGCTAATTTATGCCGGATGAGGCAAATATGTATGATAAATGCTTTTTGTTGTGTACTTTGATCGCCAATAAGTATTGGGGCAGGGTAAGTGGATAAAGTGTGGATTGGCAAGAAGGAAACCTTTAGAGCAGTAGCTAGGGGTGAAGGAAGACACGAATGACGATAGTGTTTGGAGGTAAGGAAGGGGGGTCAATAAAACTATATGATCTTTTTTTTTTCTTCGTTTTCTTTTCTCTAGTTACTTTTAGCACTTTCTGATGTCATGGATACCTACATCTACCTCTATCTGGTTTTACCTGCGGTCCTGTTTGTCCCTATAATTGAAGGACGGGCGTGGAGGAAAGAGGAGCGGGAATAGGAGGGTTTATCAGGCAATAGGGGCTGTGGGAATGGCTTAATGAAGACGGTAGAGGCATTAGGAAGTTTGATAGTAAGAGTATGGTCTCTCAGCTTGGAGTTTTGATGAGAAGGAAGAACATACAGGGGGAAAAAGGACCCAACTCACCGACAAACAGATTATGGGTCTAAGTTTTTTGGTTTCTTTCCTCTCTCCTAGGGTAGCTGGTATCAAACTTGATAAGGGGAACATATGGGCAGAGTAGATACTCTGGTGAATCAGAGCCAGTAACATACCAAAGAGGCGCAGGGAAGTAGGGGAAGTGTATTTTCTTTTTTTTTACATATTGCAAAAGGTGTCTGTTTTCAGTACTGGTTCTTTTATCCTGGTTGAGCTAAGCACACCCTCTCTTGGTGGGATAGTGGCGGAGATTTTAGGGAAGGGGGGATAGAACTCCCCTGTCTTGGACGCCAACTTTCACCGACACCGTTAGGTGTACATGTACATAGGTTAGTTTTAGAGTAGTAAGGTTTGTTTTTTATTTTCCTGTAGTTAGGTTAGTATAGTAGATAAGGGGTAACATCAGATTAGCATAAAGGGGGGCATCAAAGATCGGTGGAAGAGAGTTGTTAGAACATATTGTAGGGGATAGAAAAAGGGGTCAGGAATACAGAAGGGGTAGAAGAGAGCGATTCATTTTAGATACCTATTTAGTTGTTTTCAGGTATTCTGTTAAGTGGATAGTAGTAAAGATACATAGAGACTAACACAAATCGAAAAAGGAGTTACTTCTATACACCTGGAATGTTAGGGGGTTGAATACTCCGATAAAATGAAAGAAAGTTTATTCATACCTCAAGAAAAAAAGGGCTCAAGTGGTATTTTTGCAGAAACTAAAATGACAGAGAAGATCATTCCGATTAGTCAAAGACTGGGTGAGAGGAGGTGCAGCTGGGCGACACCAAAAAGAGGAGTTGCATCTTATTTCATAAACAGTTACATTGGGTAATAGACAAATGTAAAAAAAGACAAACAGGAGATGGGTCTTGCAAGGGTGTTAAGCGAGAAGGATGATTATGTTGGTCAATGTATATGCTCCAAATGAAGACGACCTGGCCTTTTTTCAAGAATTATCAGATAAGATGGGGGCAATGGCAACCGATGGGGTTCCAATGATAGTAGGAGGGGATTTCAACCTGGCCATGTTCCCAGAATTGGATAAGAGCGATGCCAGTACAGTAACACACATGAGAGGGAGAAGTGCACTAAAAAGCCTTATGAAAGTGCATCAGCTCTCGGATGTTTGGAGGTTGGGACACCCTCATGACTGAGATTATACATATCAATCAGGGGTACATAATACTAGCAGATTAGACTATTGGCTTCTTTCCCTGGGGGCGTTGCACTCAATGGTTGAAATTAATATTTTACCTATAATTCTTTCTGATCACTCACCTGTGCAGCTTAAACTGGACTGGGGCCCGACGGTTGAAACCGATCCCCGCATGGAGATTAGACGTTACACTCTTAAACGATCCTGAGTTCATGGCCTGGCTTAAGAAAGAGACAGAACTTTTCTTCCAGTAGAATAAAATATCTGAAACTTCGGCAGGTAATACGTGGGAATCTTATAAGGTCACAATCAGAGGGGCAATTATGGGATTTACTGCCAGAAGGAAGAAGCAGAAGGTGGCACGATTAGAAATATTAGAAAGCCAGCTGGCTCAGGCAGAACGACAAATGAAAAACACAAAGAGTAGGAAGGCCGCTGATGAACTGGTTTGTAATACACTGAAACTGAGGTTACAAATAAATTAATTGCTGTCCAAGTAGGCACAGAAGGCTATGTTTCGTCTGAATCATCTATTTTGGGAACAAGGGGATAAGAACGGAAAAATTATGGCATATCAGATAAGGAAACAGAGAGAGCAAAGATATATTGCAGGTTTGAGGGATCCAGTAACTAAGGAGGTACATACCTCTCCCAAAGCAATAAATAACATCATGGGACAGTTCTATAATCAGCTATACCAGACATCCCATCAGTTTACGCCCACAGAGATAGGAGATTTCTTGAATAAGATTAAGTTACCCACCCTATCTCAGGGACAGAGAGAATTACTTGAAGCATCCCTAACAGAGTGGGAAATTAAACAAGCAATAAAGGCAATGCAACAAAGAAAAGTCCCGGGGAGTGATGGTTTCCCAGCAGAATTCTATCAGGCACTTAGCTCCAAACTAGTCCCTATACTGAGGCAGGTATACCAGGAGGCAATACAGATGGGGCAATTTCCTGCAACTATGAGAGAGGCAGTCATAACAGTTATACCTAAAAAAGATAAGGACCCTGCAGAAGCAGGGAATTACAGGCCCATTTCATTGATATCAGTAGATAGTAAAATATTTACAGAGGGGATGGCAGCAAGACTTAAACCAATACTACCAGAACTTATTCATCCTGCATAGGCTGGATTTGTCCAAGGAAGATACAGTGCTGACCATATATGTGCCGTGCTTAATCTGATGCACATAGCAAAAAACCTTACTACACCAGGGGCAGGCATAGCAGTGGATATCGAAAAGGCCTTCGATTCCCTGGAGTGGGATTATTTTATACAAGTACTGTTGAGGTTTGGATTTGGCCAGGGTTTTTGCACAGGGATTAAATCGATATATAACTCCCCAGTGGCTAGGGTCCTAACAAACTCTACGGTGTCAGAACCCTTTATGTTGGGTAGGGGAACAAGACAAGGTTGCCCCTATCGCCCATGCTTTTTGTACTAGCATTTGAACCTTTAGCAGAGAGTCTACGACAGAACCCAGAAATTGTAGGTATACCCATCAAAGACCTTAGATATACCACTTTGCTATATGCAGACAATCTATTCATCACACTGGCAGATATAGACAGATCTTTACCACCCCTTATAGATCTTCTGCAGGACTTCTATATAGTGTCTGGTCTAAAGGTTAATAAAAATAAAATGGAAATCCTGCCATTCAATGAGCGATGTAATTTGGACAGTATAATTAGGGCCGGCATGAAATGGGCTAGGGAAGAGCTGACCTATCTCGGGATTAAGCTAACAGTCTGCTCAGATAGGATGTGGGAAAGGAACTTAGGACCTGTATTGAGGAAATGTCAAGAGGAGCTGGGCAGATGGAAGAAACTAAGACTGACAATGGCCGGCAAGATCACGGCTAATAAGATGACACTGGCACGTAAGGTGACATATATACTGTCACGAATCCCACTACATCTCCCTGCCGGATGGTATGCCAAATGGGATAGAATGATTGCAAATTTTATCTGGGAGGGGAAAGTACCCAGGTATAGTAAGGCTAAACTAAGAAGCCACTGGAAAAGAGGGGGATGGGGACTTCCATGGATGGAGGGCTATAAGATGGCATTTCAGAGAGCCTACACCCTACAATGGTTTTGCTTGGTTTCCCCCCAGACTCCACAGTGGCAACAGATGGAACAGGACCAGATGAAAGTAATATCTCTCTCCTCCTTGCTTTGGGGTATGCCACATGTCCCACATCCTATAATAGATGCCAGTATTAGATACTGGAAGCAATTACACACCCACCTAAGGTCAGATAGGAGGCTGACTTCTCCTACCCCTTTATGGCAGAACCCATGCATATGTATAGCACAGAAACCAATACATTGGGGCAAGTGGGCCCAAAGAGGTATTTGGGCAGTATCAGACATTCTAACGCATGATGGGTCAAGGGTGAAGACATTTCAGAATCTTCAGGATAGGTGGGATCTTCCAGAAGGGAAAAGATGACGTTATATGCAGCTGAGAGCTGCAGTAGGGAAAGGGTTAGCAAAAGGGTCTAAGGGTAACAAGACGGAGCTGAAGGTGGAGAGGTGGTTAAGAATGACAAAAGGGATGGTCAGTGTTATATATCTCGATATCTTGGGGGCCCAGCCCGATACAACAAATAAAGCAAGAAGTTATTGGGAAAAGGCACTGTCAATTAAAATATCAGACCTACAGTGGGCAAAGTGCTGGTCCTTAGCACATACACAATACACAGATGTAAGAAGCAGGATGGTCCAAAATAAGATATTGCATTGGTGGTACAGGACCCCAGGGGTTCTGCTTAAGATAAGAGTACTGGGAAATGATAATTGTTGGAGATGTCAGCAGCCAGGGAAAGATCTTTTCCACATAATGTGGGATTGCCCTAGGTTAAAACAATTCTGGGGTCAGATCGGGGAGTTGGGGGAGCAGATAATTAAAAAACTTAGTGACAAGTTGCCTGCAGGTATGCTTTTAGGCCTGCACTCAGTAGTTAGTAGATGGACCAAATCAGAACAAAAATGGTACATGACTTTGGTCATGCAAGCAAAGTGCCTAATTCTCCGTAATTGGAGAACGATGAAGGTACCTAACATAACAGAGGTGCTGGAATCCCTACCCCCTATCTACGAAATGGAAAGGAGATCCCATTTTTTTGGGACACAGGAAAGGAGGTTTCCATCAGGTATGGGCCCCGTTTATGGCCTTCTTGGCAGCAAGGGTTGGGATAGGCTTAGGAGTATAGGAACTGGGAAGGATGAATTGGGTAAAGAATCACTTGGGTAAAGAGTAACTCGGTACTACTTATTAGTTATGTATAAGGTAAGATAGGAGGAGAATAAATGGAAAAAGAATGCCCTGCCAAAGTAGTAGATTAACACCTGGAGTAGTAAAGTAGGGTTAGAGATAAGTTTGTATGTTGGTGTGTGTTTCTTTTAGGTCTGTGTTTGGTATTATATTTTTTTTTATTCTTTATTTTCTTGGGTTTTTTTCCCTATTCTTCTTTGGAAGATACAAGGAAGGGGTGAGATATAGAATATATCTATAGAGCATGTATGTGAGAACAGTATAAAGCTGTTGTTTCCTTTCTGTATCTACCTGTCTATGCTGTAGCTATTCCTTGGGCCTGAGACCTTGTAGCCACATGGAGATGAGAAACTCAGTCATAGAAGCCTAGGTGGAATGGATTTGTTTTTGTCCTCTTCACGTGGGTACCTTCAGCTTTGGACAGGTCAAGTATGGGTCTTGGAGATAAGGTTTACTACAAAATAAGACAGGATTAGTCTCGGGTCTGTTTATGAGATATGAAGAAAAAGGAGAAATGCACACTACAGAAATATTGTTTAATGGAAGCACAGTGGATGTACACCTCTGAATATGTATGAAAGAGTATGTCTATGTGTGTAAAACAAAACATAATAAAATAATATTATGAAAAAAAAAAAATTAGAAAATCATCCAAAGTTCCTTTTAGCTGCAGCAGATGGCATGGTCTTGAACTGATAGCCGATTGACATGTACTTCTCAACCAAAGGACAGGTTGAAGGCACTGAACATGTACTCCCTGGAGGAGAGGAGGGAGAGAGGGGATATGATAGAGACATACAAGTATCTTACAGGGAGGAACAGGGTGCAGGAATGCACTATTTTTAAGCAAAAAAGATGTTCCAGGGCTAGAGGGCATGGGATGAAGTTGGAAGGAGGACGATTCAGAGGAAACGTGAGGAAGAATTTCTTCACAGAACGAGTGGTGGACAAGTGGAACACCCTGCCAGAGGACGTGGTGGGGGCTGAAACAATCACGGGATTTAAGAATGCATGGGATAGACATAAAGGAATTTTGGAGGTCAGGGGTAAGGGGCAACAGACTTCCTGGAAAACATAAACTGAACTTACAAACTTAACTGGGCAGACTGGGTGGGCCATAGGCCCTTATCTGCCAACACTGTCTATGTATCTATGTAAATGATCAAATGAATTTATGTGGGCATAATGACTGTGCTGCTCTGTCAGCAACACTGCATTGTACATTATTTATAACTGAGTGATAACAGAATCAACTTCCGTTACAAATGGAAGCTAAATCACCACAGACCCCTCTTACACTGTTTCATGAGGGTTCTTTTAGTGTTTTATATCATACTGATGATCATAGGCTACTAAGGACTCTCATTATCACATTGAATGTGATCACATTGGCAGATTTGTCAGGAAAATAATGTCCAGTTTTTAAGGCAGCACATCCACGCCCAGGTGATTGGCGGACTAGGCCCCTAATTAAGGATCCTGACTTAATAAATTCAGAAGTCAGTGAGCTGCACCCCTCCCCCTTACCTTACTTTTCCAGGCAGCATGATGTGATGGTTTGTCCTGTTAGTCTGGGCTGGTGGCCAGGAGAAGGCCAGTGGCGGAGAGATAAGATAGAGTGATAACAGAATCAATGTCACCCTTACCATTTTCACTGTAAAATATTCCTGACATCTACCAGTTTTATTTGGCGGTAAAATTGTGCATTTCCAACAAAGTCTGAGTCGGGTATAAATGTTTTAATTCAGTTTTCCTCAAGGAAAAGGAGATGGCTTTCCTGAAATCACATTCAGAGTAGATTGAAGAAGGAAACTAAGGGCTTTAATCAAAATGCAGCATTGTGCTTTAATTCGTATAGAAACATAGACTTTGACGGCAGATAAGGACCACATGGCCCACCCAGTCTGCCCATTTCCCTACCCTACCTACTGGATAAGCTGCAGGTTCTAGTTAACCAACAGTCTACTTCCTGCAACCCCCCACTATAATTGCCTTGTGTCTGTCCCATGCATGTTTGAATTCCCCCACTGTTTTAGACCCAACGACCTCCTCAGGAAGGCAGTTCCATGTATCCACCACTCTCTCCATGAAAAAAAAATGTCCTCTCATTACCCCTGAGCCATTCCCCCTCTACCTTTAAATTGTGCCCCCTTGTTCTTACACATCTCTTTTTCTGAAAGATGCTACCCTCCTGGACTTTGTTGATTCCCTTGAGGTACTTGAACGTTTCTATCATGTCCCCCCTGTCCCTCCTTTCATCAAGAGTATGAAACAAAGACATCCAGAGCACCACGAAAAAATGGTGACACATAATCTAAACAGATTCAAAATACAGAGAAAATAGAAATTGTACCCACCCACCAAAATGTGAGGGCACACACATGGTTGTATGCATTTTAGATCAGGTTATTTAATCAAAAATGCAGCACTACACATCCAAATAAAGACAATAGATACAAGGAGAAAAAACACAAACATTTTGCAAGGCCAGTGCCTTGCTTCATCAAATAGCTTTTACTCTGAAGAAGCAAGGCACTGACCTTGCAAAACCTTAGTGTTTTTTCTCCTTGTATTTATTGGCTTTATTTGGATGTGTAGTGCTGCATTTTTGATTAAATAACCTGGTCTGAAATGCATACAAACATGTGTGTGTCCTTACATTTTGGTGGGTGCAATTTCTGTTTTTTTTTTTTTATTTAATTCAGCACTTTTAAGTAACCAGATTCTTCCCTTTATGACAACTATTTAAAATAATTAAGGTACAAGTACCGGTAAACAAAAGACAAGAGCGCGTAAGAAAGAACTTGCAACTGGTTGTTAGAGGCATTTTTAACACATTTTGCTTTTCTGATGTGACTGGAGAGAGGGGCCTGATAATAAGACAAAGTCAATTACTGTAGCTTTGGAGGTTATCTGAATGGAGCAGGGCAGTTGAAAGGTGTGTAATTGCACTGTCAAGCAGCCAAAAAGTACTCCTCTTTAGCTTATTGCCACTTGCATGGTTATGTCTGAAATGCAGGCATCAAAGAGGAGGCAGCAGGTCAAGTCACCACCCCAGGCTGCATAGACCTTTTAATCACAATGGGAGCAGGAGGCCCACATATGGTTGTTACAAATGCAACTATGGTTGCCAGCAAACAATTAGAAATGCAAATGCTACACCCTCAGCTACATCCATCTGATGTTTACAAGTTCCACACAGAAACTAACAATAATAAACATACTAACATACTAAAATGCCAGCAGAATAGGCCTAATGGTCTTTCGTGTCTGCTCGTTTGGTCAGCCCCCATCCTGGGTGCTGACCTTGCTGTCCCCCTCGCCTTCTCTGGCTTCTGCCTTCCCAGTTCCGGATATTCTTGCTGCATTGGATTTTGCTTCCAGAACCCTTCCCCTGTACCTGTCCCACCCCATCTTGAACCCTCCACTGTCTCTGCCTCCACCAGCCCCATGGGCAGTGCATTCCATGGCTCCACCACCCTCTCAGTGAAGTAGCACCTCCTCCTTTCTCCCCTGAATCTTCCCCCCTCCAGCTTCCACCCATGCCCTCTAGTGGCCCCCTCCTCCTTCCTTCAAAGCACCCTGACTGTTCCTCCCCTATTTACCCTCTTCATGTACCTGAAGACTCTATCATGTCCCCTGTCCCTTCTCTCTTCCAATGTGTACATATTTAGCTCTTCGAGCCTCTCCTCATAGGTCCTGTCCCCCAAGCCCCAAATCATTTTGGTTGCCCTCCTCTGGACCCTCTCCAGGAGGTTAATGTCCCTCTTTAAGTGTGGCCTCCAAAACTGCACACAGTACTCAAGATGCGGTCTCACCAAGCAGTTATACAGAGGGAGTATCACTTCCCTCCTTCTGGAGGTGATCCCCCTAGCGATGCATCCCAGCATCCTGTTGGCCTTGGCTGCTGCCCTCCTACAAGTCTCAGAGTTGTTCATCTTGACATCCACCACCACCCCCAGGTCCCTGTCAGCCATCGAGACTTGTAGCATTCTCCCCCCCAGGGTGTACACTTGGCCCGGGTTTCTGGCCCCCAGGTGGAGTACCTTGCATAAGAAGACAGGTTACTGAGTTGAAAAGTTTGCTAGTTTTCTCTTGAAGAGCTAGTGGAATAGACATGTAATATTTTAATCACACTGTTCATGTTCAGGTTTATTGCAGGAAGACTCCATTGAGCAAGCTCATTCACAAGGAGGTCCTGAAGGTAATACACATACAATGACACATTATACAGTACAACACTTTGATAACCAATTAAACAAAGTGTACACAATGCTTTAATCAGGTAATTCATAGTGAGATACAAGGTTACAGATATATGTGCAGATTCGGGACAAACAATATCAGGTGAGGTTAAACACTGTGTCGCTGTAAGATGCAATAGATAATCAAAAAGTGGTGAAGTACTAGAACAAGGAAACAATAATAATGGTGAGCAGGGTAGGGGAAGGGGAAGGTTAGCAAAGGGTAAAGTAGGTTGTGGGATAAAGTTTTCAGTATGGCAAGGGCCAATAGAGACAATAGACAAGAAGCACACATAGGGATATAAGGGTGCTTAGAGGCAGTTGCAAATATCTTTTATTTTAGATGCAAATAGCACTCTGAAGAAGTTGACTGAGACAATGCTAGTTAGTTTTAATAAAGATTGGAGTTGGTTCCACATAGAAGGGAGGGCATAAGAAATAGCACCTTTGCCCAAGGAGGTACGAGTTCTAGGTACATCGAGCAAGGCAAAGTCAGTTTTCCTAAGGGAATATGCACTGTGGGAGATGTGGATTAATAATGTTAGGTAGCATGAAAATTTCTGTAAGAGCAATTTAAGGGTCCAAATGCCAGCATGGAGCAGGCGTCTAGTGGTGAGAGATGTCCAACCAACAGTTGCATACAAATCACAGTGGTGAGTACGGTAGGGGCAGTTGGTAATGACATCTGTGCAGTGTGCTGGCAGAGGTATTTAGCATAGCAAGGCTTTCCAGGGGGTATTTGTTTGTTTGTTTATTTATTTATTTAATTTTTTAACAGAACTCCCAAGCACCATATATGGAGGGATGTGAACCATTCTTCTAGTACAAGCATTCCAGACATGAAGTATTCTGGGGTCACTTTTTCTGCCTCAGTAAAATAGTGCATAGCAGTTTTTTTTTGTGCTTTGGTGTGTACTTTTTTTTCAATAGGATTACTAATTAATTATTTTGTAGGATGTGTTGAAAGTATTAGGAGCTCACTTTCTTATTAGGATTTCTAACCGACAACCTAAGGGGAAAAAAATTTCATTTCAGAAAGCAAAGGCTATAGCTTTAATTAATATCTTAATAATAGTGAGGGTCCAATACAACTCAACTTGTTATTTATTTATTGCATTTTGTTATCATTATAATTTTGTAACTGCTTATGGATTATAATAATAATATTTTTTTTAGTAAAAGTAAGATGAAGTCTGAGTAGAATTTTGCTTTACTTTAACTGCTGCTGACCAAGGAACCTCTGCCCTGTGGTCTGCCATTTATTCCACACTGCTATTGTTCCTGTGGTGTTCTATCACCAAGCCCATCAGTAAACCTAAATGCAAGAAATAGTGATACAGTTAGGTAACTCAACAAATAAACAAATGAAAAAAACTCTGTTATGGCATCCAACACACTGTTTAAACCCTATGTCTGAGGGAGGACTGTGGAGCAAGCTGTTTGCTTCCTTATTCAAAGCTCCTTTTGGATGTTAAACCTGGGTGCTTTTTTTAAGCTCTTATTGGTTGCAGCTTAAACTGTTTAAAATGAATAAGAAAGCAAGTTACTGAATTGAAAAGTGTGCTTGTTTTCTTTTAAACAGCTAGTGGAATAGACATTTCATATTTTAATCATACTCACATCTGTGCAGTGTGCTGGCAGAAGTATTTAACATAGCAAGGCATCCAAGGGGGTGTTTGTTTAATTTTTTTAACAGATATCCAAATAACTGGATATGGAGGGATATGAACCGTCCTGTTAGGACAGGCATTCCAGACATGAAGTATTCAGGGGTCACTTTATTTGCCTTAGTAAAATAGTGCATAACAGGTTTTTTTTGTGCTTTGGTTTGTACTTTTTTTCTCAATAGGATTACTAATTAATCGTTTTGTAGGATTTGTTGAATGTTTTAGGAGTTCACTTTCTTATTGGGATTTGCAACAGACATCCTAAGTGGAAAAAGTGTTTCTTTTCAGAAAACTGAGTCTACAGCTTAAACCAATATCTTAATAACAGTGAGGGTCCAATAAAACTTGACTTGATATTATTTATTGCATTGAGTTAGTTATAAATTTGCAACTGCTCATTGATTATAACAATAATAATGTTGGGTAAAAATAAGATAAATCCTGACAATGATTTTGCTTTACTTTAACTGCTGTTGATCAACCAACTTCTGTCCTGTGTTCTGCCGTTTGTTCCCCATTGCTATCCTTTCTGTGGAGATCTAGCAACCAACCTGTTTGTAAATCTAAATGCAATAAATTGTGCTACAGTTAAGAAGTTCAACAAATAAAGAAACAAAAAAAAATCTGTTGTATCATCCCACACACTCAGTTTATATGCCGTGTCTTAGGGAGGACCAAGGAGCTAGCTGTTTGCTTTGTTAGTCAACCCTCCTTATGGATGTTAAACTTTGTACTTTTTTAGCTCTGTGATTGGTTGCAGCTTAACCTGCCTATATAATTAAACCTTTAGGACTGAATTAATTTAATGGCTTCTGACCAAATTTTTTTGTGAATACAGAGTGCTCCTGAGTTGCAACAAATATATACTGCCTGTAAAATTCTGGAAATGCAGATCTGTTTCCTGTTTCAGATACAGTGAATAATTCATTGCAATTGCACCAGCGCTTTTCATGTACACAGATTTGCTCAGTTCTGCAAAACCAGAATTGTGGCCAAATACTTTCCTTTTTTTGGGGGGAAGGGGTAAAGATGATTAGCACTAAAATATTGCAGGTTAATAAACAAAAATACATGATGTGTTCTGTACAGTTCTACTGTATAATTTCTGCCATACCGCTACTTCAAAATGTTTAACTTTTTTCATTACTTGTACTTTGCTGCATATTTCCCTTACCAGTATAAGCTCTCGGCTGAGCTACTGCCCTTTCAAAATGTTTGTTAAACATTATCTTAAAATGTGCAACCCACCTTCTGTATCTTTCCTCCATACGGTGAGGGTGAGGCACAGCGGGTTTAGCCGGAGCTACAGTGCTAAAAGCTATGTCTGAGGGAGGACTGTGCATCTAGCTGCCTGCTTCATTAGCACAGCTCACCTTCTGTATCTTTCCTCCATATGGTGACGCACAGAGGGTTTGGCTGGAGTTACAATGCTAAATGCTGTGTCTGAGGGAGGACTATGGAGCTAGTTGTTTGCTTTGTTATTCAAAGCTTCTTATGGATGTTAAACTTGGGTGCTTTTTTTTTAGCTCTGTTTGGTTGCAGCTTAACATGTTTAAACTGAATAAGAAAACAAGTTGCTGAATTGAAAAGTTTGCTAGTTTTCTCTTAAATAGCTAGTGGAATAGACATTTAATATTTTAATCAAACTAGCATATGTGCAGTGTGCTGGCAGAAGTATTTAACATAGCAATGCTTCCCAGAGGGGTGTTTGTTTGCTTAATTTTTTAACAGAGATCCAAATCACTGTATATGGAGGGATGGAGGGAAAAACTGGTGCAGAGCTCAGGGATTTTGCTTCATTAGGGACTGGGGGCCCACATGGAGGGATGCAGGCCTATACTGGCAAGATGGTCTGCATCTGTCCAGGAGGGGAACCAGGATCCTAGGTAATAGGTTTAAATGCTTCATTGGCAAGCATTTAAACTAGGCAAGGGGAGAGGCACTGGAGAGGAGCAGTGAAATCCTAGCCCGCCCCCCCAAAAAAAGTCAGGGTACTAAGTGAGGTAAACACCAAGATAGAGATGTCAATAGGGAGAAGGGCAGGGGTAAATGGAGAAAATGACAAATGCAATAAGGACAGGGCTAGGGCAAAAAAGGGTAAGGCCATTAAGAAATGGAGGGTAATGAGTACCAACACCTGTAGTCTGGGCAACAAGCTCCCTGAACTAGTAGCCTTGATGAAAGAGGGACACTTGGATATCATAGCAGTCACAGAAACATGGTACACAGAAAACCATGACTGGGATGTCAACATACCAAATTATAAAATGGCAAGAAAAAATCTAGAAATCTCATTGGCCAAGACAGATCAGCTAACCATACATTAATTCTGTGTATATATACACAGTCATCCTGGTCCTAAACCACATTACACAATGAGCAGATCAGTCCTCCTACAACCAGAACTATCTTCCATCAGTCTCCCTACAACCAAAATTGATCTTCCACCACAAACATGGCCACTACCTTTACACTGTAGAAACCTTCAACTGGGCCCTAAAATTAAAATTACCTTAAATATAAAATAAAACAAATTAATTAAATGTTGTTTACCAGATTGTCACACTCTCCTTACCCACATAAACACATTAGAAACATTAAGTATTGTTTATAGTTTTAATTACAATTGTTTGTTTGCTAACAGTGAAAAATCCCCCTTCTATCTTTACATGCTCATCAGGGAAATCTCTTCTGCTTTACCTGACAAGTGAGATAAATGAGTCTCGGGCTCTAAAAGAGGCATTTGTTGTCTGTGTGTACACTATGTTAGTAGAGGAACATTCTGCTACTAGAACTAAGCAGAATTTTGAATCCCTGTATTCCATGGTAAACATTCCATGATAAACATTCCATTTCTTGAATGTGGGGAAACACAGAGGGGGAAAAAAAAGAATGAAGTAAGTAAGCAATAATACTATACAAACAAAGAGAAAAGGTGGTAAATGACTCACATCTTTTTGGACAGATCGAGCAGTTCAGGATGCTGTCAGTGAGTGTGGCAGTTTTGAACCACGCTCATGCTTGCAGCACTGGGGAACTAAGAAGCCTCTGTTATGGCTTCCTTTTAATTTTGTCTACAGAGTGAGAAGAAAGAAACAAAATAAGGGGGCAATGTGTCATACTTAGAATGAGAAAAACAGCATTTGTGAATTGATGTGGCTGGCAGGGGAATATGAAGCTTAAGTGGGCAGCGAGGCACACGCTGTATAACACTACTTTAATCTAGCACCAATAGGCGGAAGGACTATTTTATGTTAAAAGCACAGATTCACTTACATTTTTACTTATTCAAAAATGTGTTTAAAAATAAAAAACTGCTTCTAAAAATAAAGGGACTTTTTATAAGCACAATAAGACACTCCGGGGTTGTGCATTATGGTATGATAACTGCACTCCTAGGGACGATCACACTCGGCCTTCAACCTTGTGCCTAACTACGCCCCTAGGAGTGTGGTTATCACACCGTAATACACACCCCATAGTGTCTTATTGCTTACATACACAACCTACAGGAGACACAGGGAGAGGAGAAGAGGGGGTGGCATAGCTCTCTATGTGTGGGAAGGGATAAAAGCAACTGAACAAAAGAGTAAACAGGGAGAAGCAGAGGCACTATAGGTCACCTTAGAGACCAGAAATGGCACCACAATCTGCACAGGGGTTTTATACAGACTCCCATGTCAGGGGAAGGGAATGGACAAGGATATGATAGAAGGCATCCTTAGGATGGTAGAGAAAGGGGAAATACTGTTGATGGGGGACCTTAATATGCCTGATGTTAAATGGAGCACCTTTGCTGCAGCCACATTCAAAAGAATGGCTATTCTCGATGCCCTTCAGGTGGCATGCCTCAGACAGCTAGTTTTGGAACCCACTGATGAGAGCGCAATCTTAGACCTTGTACTTTCAAATGGGGACAGTGAGAAGATCTCAGTTCTAGAAGTGGGTAGCCATCTGGGAATAAGTGACCACCAAACAGTGTGGTTCATGATAAACTCAGCTACAGACTCAAGCCATAAAAAAGTGAAGGTTCTGAACTTCAGGATGGCTGACTTTGGCAAGATGGGAGAGTGCCTTAGTAAAGCACTAGCAAACAGGCTGGAAGGAGGGGTAGATTAATATTGGGGAAACATCAAAACTGCCATCACAGAGGCAACAAGCATTTGTGTGAAGCAAATAAATCAAAATGAAAGAAAAAGCCACTATGGTTCTCAAAAGAAGTGGCGGTGAAGGTTAGGGAGAAAAAGATAGCATTTAGAAGTATAAGGGAACACAGAAGGAGCAGGACAGAGAACTGTATCAGTTAAAGCAGAAGGAAGCAAGGAGGGTAGTCAGAATAGAAAAGGCCCAAACTGAGGAAAAGATAGCCAACTCAGTTAAGAAGGGGGATAAAACCTTTTATAGATATATTAGGGAGCGTAGAAAGACAAAGGGAGGAATAGTGAGGCTGAATAGAATGGATGATAGGTGGGCAGAGAGGGACAGTGAAAAAGCAGGGATACTGATGAATACTTCTGCTCAGTATTCTCAAAAGAGGAGGAGGGGAGGTGGCTAATCCAATTAACAGATGCACTCTGGATGGGGGGCTCGATCCCAGTCCTTTCACAGAAGAAAGGGTTTTGAATGAACTAAAACTGAAGGTGGATAAAGCAATGGGACCTGATGGCATTCACCCCAGAATTCTAAAAGAATTAAGGAGATAACTAGTGACACCACTGACTACCCTTTTTAACAAATCATGGGAGGATGGTGTGGTACCTGAGGACTGGAGGAAGGTGGATGTGATTCCCCTTCACAAAAGTGGGAGCAAGACAGAGGCAGGAAATTACAGACCTGTCAGTTTGACCTCTGTGGTAGGGAAAGTGATGGAATCACTTTTGAAAGAATTGTTGAGTAACTAGAGTCCAGTGGGACACAAGACCCAAGGCAGCATGGGTTCACAGTGGGAAGGTCATGTCAGATGAACCTATTTGATTTCTTTGACTGGGTGACTAAAGTAGTAGACCAGGGAGGGGCTGTGGACGTGTCGTACCTAGACTTCAGCAAGGCATTTGGCACAGTCCCACACAAAAGATTAATAGTCAAATTAACGAGCCTGGGAGTGGGTCCCAGGGTGGTAACCTGGGTAAAACACTGACTGGACAACAGGACACAGAAGGTAATTGTGAATGGAGTCCACTCTGAAGAAAGAGGGGTTTCTAGTGGGGTACTGCAGGGTTCAGTACTGGGTCCAGTGCTTTTTAATGTCTTTATAAGTGACATTGCAGAGGAACTGGAAAGAAAATTATGCCTCATTACAGATGACACAGAGATCTGCAAAAGGGTTGATACACAAGGAGGTGTGAATAGGATGAGAAGGGACTTGGCAAGGTTGGAGGAATAGTCAGAAGTATGACTGCTTGAATTCAATGCAAAGAAGTGCAAAAATAATGCACCTGGGAAACAAAAACCCAGGGGAAGATTACACAATGGGGGAAGGTAATAACAACAACAAAAATGGAAAGGGACCTGGGGGGTAATCATATCAAATGACCTTAAGTTTAGCAAGCAATGTGAGAAGGCAGAAGGGAGGGCTGGGGGGATACTGGGATGTATAGGGAGAGGCATCACCAGCAGAAAACAGCAAGTTGTTATCTCTATGTAAAGACAGTTGGTGAGACCCCATCTAGAGTACTGTGTCCAGTGTTGGAGACCCCATCTCCACAAGGACATAGACAGGATGGAGGCAGTCCAGAGGAGAGCAACTAAAATGCTGCAGGGTCTGCAAGAGAAGTCATATGAGGAGAGACTAAAGGAGCTTAATATGTATACCCTGGAGGAAAGGAGGGAGAGGAGGGACATGATAGAAATGTTTAAGTACTTCAGTGGAATCAACGAAGTCCAAGAGGGTAGCATCTTTCAGAAAATGAGATGTGCAAGACCAAGGAGACATAAGTTGAATATAGAGGGGGGACTGCTCAGGGGCAATGTGAGGAAGTATTTTTTCTCAGAGAGGGTGGTGGGCTCATGGAACAGTCTTTCTGAGGAGGTTGTGGGGTCTAAAACTGTGGGAGAATTCTATAATGCATGGGACAGACATAAAGCAATTTTTGTGGGAGGGGTAGGAAAAAATAGGCTGTTGGTTAAATAGGATCTGCAGCTTATCCTGTAGGTAGGAAAATGGGCAGACTAGGTGGGCCAAGCGGCCCTTATCTGCTGTCAAAGCCTGTGTTTCTATGTGAACCATCCTTTTAGGACAGGCATTCCAGACATGAAGTATTCAGGAGTCAGTATCTGCATCAGTAAAATACCACATAACAGTTTTTTTGTGCTTTGGTGTGAACTTTTTTTTCTCAATAGGATTACTAATTAATTGTTTTGTAGGATTTGTTGAAAGTTTTAGGAGTTCACATTCTTATAGAGATTTTCAACAGACATCCTAAGGGGGGAAAGTGTTTAATTTCAGAAAACTGAATCTACAGCTTAAACCAATATCTTAATAACAGTGAGGGTCCAATACAGCTCGTTTTGTTAATTATTTATTTTTTTATTGCATTGTGTTAGTTACAATTTTGCAACTGCTCTTTGATTATAACAATAATAATGTTTGGTAAAAATAAGATAAAGCCTGATCATGATTTTGCTTTAATTTAACTGCTGCTGATCAACCAACTTCTGCCCTGTAGTCTGCCATTTTTTCCCCACTGCTATCCATCCTGCGGATTTCTATCCCCCAGTCTATCTGTAAACCTAAATCCAATAAATTGTGCTATAGTTAAGAAGCTCAACAAATAAACAAACAAAAGAAATCTGTTTTATCATCCCACACACTCAGTTTAAATGTCATGTCTGAGGGAGGACCATGGCGCTAGCTGTTTGCTTCGTTAGTCAAACTTCCTTATAGATGTTAAACTTGATGCTTTTTTAGCTCTGTTATTGGATGCAGCTTAACCTGCCTATACAATTAAACCTTTAGAACTGAATTAATTTAACAAACTCTGATCAACTTTTTATATGAATACAAATTCCACCCGAGTTGCAACAGATACATACTGCCTGTAAAATTCTGGAAATGCAGATCTTCTTCCTGTTTCAAATACAGTGAAAAATGCATTGCAATTACACCAGCACTTTTCATGTACACAGATTTGCTCAGTTCTGCAAAATCACAACTGTGGCCAAATGCTTCCCTTTTTTTTGGGGGGGGGGACAATTGGCAATGAAATATTGCAGGTTAATAAACAAAAATACTTGATTTGTTCTGTACAGTTCTACTATATAATTTCTTTCATATTGCTGCTTCAACATGTTTAACTTTTTTCATTACTTGCACTTTGCTGCATATTTCCCTTACCAGTAGAAACTCTCTGCTGAGCTACTGCTGTTTCAAACTATCTGTTAAACATTATTGCAACGTGCACAACCCACCTTCTGTATCTTTCCTCCATACAGTGAGGTACAGAAAGTTTATCTGGAGCTACATTGCTAAATACTATGTCTCAGGGAGGACTGTGGAGCTAGCTGTTTGCTTCCTTATTCAAAGCTCCTTATGGATGTTAAACTTAGTCATTTTTTAGCTCTGTGATTGGTTGCAGCTTAACCTGCCTATACAATATAACCTTTAGGAATTAATTAATTTAACAACTTTTGATCAACGTTTTTCCTTGAACTTATTTTGAACAGTTCTACTGTATAATTTATTTCATGCTGCTATTTCACAATGTTTAACTTTTTTCATTACTTGCACTTTGCTGCATATTCCCCTTACCATTACAAGCTGTCCGCTGAGCTACTGCTCTTTCAAACTATCTGTTAAACATTATAGCAAAGTGCACAGCCCATCTTCTGTATCTTTTCTCCATACAATGAGGCACAGAGAGTTTAGCTGTAGCTACAATGCTAAGGGCTCAGCAACATATGTTGAGGGGTGGGAGAGAAGTGAGGTGGTACAATTCTGTTGTGAAATGCAAAAGATTTGGCTGCATATACTGAGGGTCAGAGGGATGGGATGGGCAGGTTCAACAACATATGCTGAGGGGTGGGGTGGGAAAGGAGGTGTGGACCATGCTCTATTGGGGAGGACTCCATTCACACAAGGCAAGAGAAAAATAACACGCTCCAGATCCTATCCTACATACAGTCAGTGTAGTAATTGGGCTTTGGTGGAATAAACAGTTTTCACACTTTCTTTCATCTAGTTCCACAAGCAGAAAACATGACATTGGCCCTTTTGCACATGCAAAACGTCTGCAGGGCTCTGCCCATGCAGCTGTAAAAAAGAAGTTCTCCTTCTGTTATTATGTTGTTTGCTTATTTGGAGTCATTTGTAGCTTTTCTATTGCTTGACACATCTGTGCCATCTCATTTGGAAGGATGGCCCAATTTATGGCATGACCCTAATGTGTTACCTTAGAAGGTTACACATTTTTTATCTGGTACCATAATGCTTGTTAAGCACAACAGGCTAAGAAATTACTGTGCAGATAGTTAAATCTTGAATTCTTTAGGCAGAGCAATCCAGTTATCTGCAATGTGCACCAGATGTTTTTTCCTGGGGGCAAGTTTCCAAGAGAGGTGCCTCAAAGAAAAAATGAACAGCACAGGTTAAATTTGAAAAATGTCACTTGTCAACAATAATCGAGGTCATACACTGCTCAGGAGGGAGCAGCAGGTTGATATCCAGTCCACATAAATTCAGACACCCTTTTGTCTCATGAAAGAGCCTTGTTTAAACAATGAACTGTACTGTGCATGTTTTGAAAATAACAATTTAATTTAATTTCAATGCTCTAAGATTTTTAACATTCCATCTCAGAGCTGTGCTATTTTGCACTTGTGGTCCAAGGTATGGATATGGCACTATGTGTATGTGTGTGTGTGGTGAGGAGGGGAACACTTTTGGTAAGGCTTGTAGTCAATGTCCACCTAGTCGCAGACTAGCCTGCCCTTCACGCAGCTTTACTATGTTTGATAAAGGTAAAGACTACTCTCAAACAGCTCTCTTTGCCCACTGCAATGCCCAAGCTGAAGTAAGGCATGGGGGGGGGGCAGGAATCTTCTTCATGGCACCACAATCTGTGGAAAGTCTCAGAGAAAACCAAATCATGCCTGTGGGTCTCAGCAGATAAGGAATTGAGTAAGGTAATACAAATTTTTATTTACTTATCCACACCTTTGTGACCTTGCGCCTTGACTACTGCAACTCCCTTTACTTGGGGCTTCCTGGAGTTGATATCTGCCACTTGCAGCTAGTGTGGAACGCTGCTGCTCAATTGTTGACAGGGGTGTCTCGGAGGTCCCATATCGCCCCTGTGCTGCACAATCTGCACTGGCTGCCGATTCAGTGGTGGATCACCTTTAAGGTAGGTTCATTGACTTACAAAGCCCTACATGGACTTGGTTCCAACTACTTGAAAGAGCTTCTGATTCCCTACACCCATGTGCGACAGCTCCACTCTGCTGATGAGGGGTTGCTGGAGATTCCGAGGGTTACTTTGAAATCTTCTGGGGCCTGTGCGTTTATGTTTGCAGCCCCTAACCTCTGGAATTCAAAGCCCCGTCAGCTCTGGGAATGCGTGACCATGGGGGGTTTTAAAAAGGCACTTAAAACTTTTTTGTGGAGACAGGCTTTTCAGTGAACTGTTATTATTTGCTATTGTTATTTTATTCACTAATTGCAATAGTTTTTTTATGGAAACATATTTTAACACTGTAAAGTGCCTTGGTATTTGCAAGGCACTCAAAAATAAAGTTATTATTATTTATTTACTATTGTTACTTGGGAGTACACTATTGAGCTACAAGCTTAATTGCAGAGGTTCCATGTCAACAGAAATTGTAGTTATCAAAGCATAGCATGGGAAACATGAAACATTACAAACTATCAAGCAGGAGAAGCAGGCAAATATGTACAGAGTTTACAATGACTGCAAGTCATTGTCACATGACAGTGCTTTGTCACTGCCATACAAGGATCAGAACAGAGCTATACACAGTATTTACATTATTAGCACATCATTTCAGTCCAGTCTTGTATCGCTCAAGGTCACTGTTTAAGTTGTTATCTAGGAGGTTATATTTTGGTAGGGTAAACTCAGTATTCGGTGCTGATACTAACAGGTGATGTAACCAGTAGGGGAGATACAAGATGGATAGCACCAAAAGAGTCTTGTCATGGAAGGGAAGAGTGGACAGGGGTGGGAATGCAGGTGGGTGGTGATCACGGGAATCACCCTGATTGTCACCCAGGGCAGTTGCAGTATCTTGCCATGTTAAGGAATCTGAGAAGCTCGCTCCTGAACTGTGCAATATTGTTTATGTTTCGCACATGCACTGGCAGTTGGTTTAACTATTTGGGTGCTCGGGCAGCAAAGGACTGACAGGGGTCGAGTTGGTTATCCAAAAGAGTACTGTGGGGGCCTGCCTGGCTGTGCCTCTTATGGTGCTTAGGTTTTATGAGGGGCAAAAAAGGGCTTGTTCAGATGGTGGGGTGAGACCAAGTTGGGACTGTTTCCCCAAGAGGCATGCCTGATATCAGATTCTTTTGACCAGTGGGAGCTAGCCGGTGCCAGCATAAATATCACAGTTGTGAGTGTATCTGTCTGCATCTAACATGAACCAGCAGACCTTGTTCAGTGTTATCTGGATTCTTTGCAGGGTGGTGGAATTGGCTGCCCCATATGTTACTAATCCATAGTCTATGATGGGCAATATTGAGCAGTTGGCAGAAACTCGTTTTGCCTGTTTGGTTAGGTTTAGGTGGTGCCTGTATAGAACTCCTCATCTCCTGTTAACGACCTCTGTAGCGTTGTTAATGGGGAGAAAGAAAGAGATTCATCAATGATCACACCTAGATACTAGAATGTTTATACCTGTTGAAGTAGGGTCCCATTATTGTTTATGTTAAAGGGGCTTGTCTTTTTTCTCAGTTGGGGACTGGCAAATAGCATAGTTTTTATCTTTTTGCAGTTGAGAATTAGTTTATTGTGTGTGAATCATTTACCTAGCTTGCTAATGTTTAATTGCAGTTCATTTGTGAGGGAGTCCTGGCAGGGGTGGCCAGAGCAGACAACTGTGTCATCTGCATACATTAAAACTTTAGAGATTGGGCAAGATTCCGGTAGTTGGTTTATAAATAGACTAAACAGAAGGGTCCTTGATGCACTCCTACTGTGACAGGCCTGGAGTCTGAGAGCACTCCACTCAGTTCCACCCGCTGTGTTTAGCCTGAAGGGTAGCTATTAAATGGATCTAATGTGTCAGCTGAGAGACCAATTTGTTTGAATTTGTTAAGAAGATTATGATCCATGAGGTGAAAAACCTTGGTGAGGTCAACAAAGATGGACCTCTCCAGGTGCCTCTTGTCCAGTGCCTCATATATGAAACTTGTTATTTTGATCAGTGCAGAATTTGTGCTGTGTCATTTATGGAAGCCATGTTGTTGGAGGCATTGAAGGTCATGTTTGTCGAGGTATTCTACAAGTTGGTAAGATACAATTCTCTCAAGGGCTTTGGAGATAGAGGACAGGATGGAGATTGGTTGATAATTTGATACAAGAACATGGTCACCATTTTTATGGACTGTTGTTACATGTGCAATTTTCCATTTCTGAGGAACTGTGAGTAGCGGAGTGAGAGATTAAAGATTTTGGTTGGGGGGTCAGCAACTTCTGGCAGGGCTGACACTGTCAGAGCCATAAAAGACAAACCCTGCTTACCCTAGTTTTGCTTAATAGTCTCCTGATCTTTCTGACAGTATCTTTCCATTTTTCAGCCCTGAAACAGTATTTAGATGGGTTAGGTTTGTTGTTAGGGCTAATGTTGGTTTCTGGAGGTGGTTCAGCCTTATTGCCATGTGGCAGAACTGAGTTGAGATCTGTAAATGATTGGTTACAGGCATTTGTAATATCTGTGGGATCCAGGGAGATTTTACCACCTATCCTAATCATTGTTGGTGGGATTATTTCTTTGTGACCTAGAAGTTTGTTGATGGATTCTCAGAATCTTTTACTGTTCTCTAAAGGTTTTGCTTGTTGGGCTTTGTAATAGGATGCTTTAGTTTGACTAATTTTCCATGTACATTGGTTTTGTGCAGCTTTATAGTTCTGGATATCAGTGGGGGTGCCTGAAGATTTGGCACAGTGCCACATGTTATTCCTCTATTTCATGAGTTCCAGAAGTGGAGGGGTAACCCATTCTGCAGTTTTGCCTCTTACCTTTCTCTTTTTAATGGGTGTGAATTTATCAGCAGCTTTGTTAAATTCTGTAATAAAATATTCTGGTACCCTGTCAAGATTTGTACAAAGTTCTAGGTAACTCCAGTCTACTAGTGCTATGAGTTTCCTCAGTTGCGTCCTTCCTGAGTATTCTACTTAATACAGTTTTGGGTGGGGATCTGGGTTTTTGGCTAACCACGCACATAGGATAGGAGAGACAGCATTTAGACTGTCGGGTAGCACTCTAGTTTCCATGATTCTTTCAAGGTGTGTTGTTAGCACTAGGTCGAGGAGCGTACTTGTACCAGCTCTGTAGCTGGTTCTTGTATGCCCCTTTACTATCTGGATAAGATATAGTGAAGTCACTATGTCCAAGTATTTGTGGCTATTATTGGATGGCCAGTCAATATTAAAATCACATTTCACCAATGATTCCCAATTTTGTGCTGTTTGTTTGTACACCTTTGAGAATGTTTCCAGTTCAGTTTGTTGCTTTCCTGGGGATTGTAAATAGACATGATAACAAGGTTCTTGTGGGTTTTTTCCCCCAGAATGTTCCTGACTGCAAGGCATTCACAGTCAAAGGAAGTGGTTCCCAATGAGATTTGTTGGCCTTTTAGGTTGTTTCCTAAGTATAGAAGGCACCTCCACCTCTCTTCCCTCTGTGATCCTGCTGAAAGGTGTTATTCTCAGGGAAGACAATGGCAGTATCAGGGATTCTTGATGTGAACCATGTCTCTGTGATTGTTATAATATCTGAGCTGTGTTGAAACACATGAGCTTCCAGCTGGGTTAGTTTAGATAGGAGGCTGCATATGTTTAATGACAGTATTCTTAGGGAATGGGGAGAGGGGCTCAGATTTATAATTCCGCTTTGCAGTAGGCCTGGGTTGTGGTGGATATTGCCTGAGATTGTGAGAAGGGTTGGTAGTAGCTTCTGCCTGAATTTGAGGTCAGGTGGTCTCATGAGGCCTTTGGCAATAGTGTTTGCTCTTTTGTTCCTTATGGATGTAACCTTAATTGCTATTGGGGATCCAGGTGGAGGGGGGATGGCATTTAGACAAGTTTTTATGATTGACTAAGAGCGATTGATCAAGTGGAGCAGTAACTGATTCCTGTAGGCTCACCTTTTAAACAGCATAAAAAGAAGTTGCAGTTTTTACCTGAAACTGAAATTCTGCTGTGTAGATCCAGGGACACAAATGGTCTGGGTGATCCCATTGCACCTTAGATAGGAATTAATTTCATCAGTAGTTGATATGCCGACTGGAGGCCATCAGTCTGCAGACAAGACCATTCAAAAAATGCAGACTGTTGGATGGTGGCCAGATATGCAAATAGAAATGTGGACTAGACTATGGGAATGCACTGTTCATAAATCAAAATGATGTATTTTTTTAAAGCATTAACCTATGCTAAATTTAACTTGTTACTTTACCCTGAAAGCTCCATATAGAACTCACCATTGTAGTCTATATAAAATACGTGAATTCTGCCACCCCTTTATCCCCCATGGTTGAAGATGGACTGTAATGCAGTAATATTTGCTTTTCAGCTTTATAATAATTCTGGACCTGGTATTTTATCTTCATTCTTTATTCCATATTCAATAATTCTGTATCTACTGTAATACAAGGAGTAATACATGTTTTTTTTTTCAGTTAAGCCTACTAAATATAAGGAAAATACAATTTTAATTGTTTGGCCCCAGTATACTGAATGATTTGTCTGGACTGGTTACATCTGCATTGGTTACATATTCATTGCAGACATATCATGGGACATCAAGAGCAAGATCAGTCTGTTTGCTGATGATACCAAGGTTGGTGCGGTGGTGGATGACCTAGGGGGATGGCAGGGGTTGCAGGATGATCTGGCAAAGCTTGAAACCTGGTCAGACACCTGGCAACTGGGCTTTAATGCCAAAAAGTGCAAGGTGATGCATTTTGGGATGAAGAACCCAAGGAGGACTTACCAGCTAGGGGAGTGCAGCTAGCCCAGACAGAGGAGGAGAAGGATCTGGTGTGCTCATCACAGGGTCAATGAACAACTCGGCACAGTGTAGGAAGGCAGCTGCAAAGGCCAACAAAATGCTGGGTTGTATTGCAAGGTATATCCTCAAGGAGGGAGGAGGTGATTCTGCCACTGTATAGGTCATTAGTTAGACCACACCTGGAGTACTGCTTGCAGTTCTGGCATCCGTATCTGAAGAGGGACATTAAGTTACTGGAGGGAGTGCAGCGCAGGGCGACAAAGATGATCAAGGGTCTGGGGGACTTATCATATGAGAGGAGGTTGAAGGAGTTGAACATGTACTCACTGGAGGAGAGGAGAGAGGGGGACATGATTGAAACCTTTAAATACATGAAAGGAATAAACAAGACAGGTACAGAGGGGCTGTTCAAAGTAAGGGAGGGAGGGCCACCAGGGCCATGATATGAGACTGGAGTGAGGAAAGGTTCAGGAGGGAGATGAGGAGACACTTTTTACAGAGAGGGTGGTGGCTGGGTGGAATGCGTTACCTGCAGAAGTGGTAGGCAGTAGAACAGTGGACTGCTTCAAATGAGGATGGGACAGGACAAGGGGAGGGTTAATGAAGGGGAAGGGTGGAAGGGAGGGGCAGCTGCAGAATAAGGGGTGCTAGCTGCACATTCGAGCAGACTTGATAGACCTCTAGGCCTTTATCTGCTGGCAAACTTCGTATGTTCGTATGTCGTATCTGCATGCCATGTTATGCACTTCAGACATCTAGTGAAAAATCTGTACTGCAATAGTGCCAAAAGTCATGTTTCTCCTGCAATCTCATTTTTTTTGTTTTAAATGTTGCATTCATCATTGTTATATGTTATTCTTGACTGTTTCATGTCAGATGTAACTGAAAAAAGGTTGTGCACAGTATATTTTCTGGTTAAAAAAATATACACAGATACTGTGACAATTACATTGTATGTGCTTAGAGTAGCCCATCAGTGTACAACGTCCAAGTGATACTGGTAAGAGAACTACTGAAAAGTGGTTTCATGCAAATCATTTGAAACTATTTAGAGGTCATAACTAACCTACCAGTAAAGAAGGGTGCCAAAGCCCTACTATGAGCGTATTTTATTTTTCTGAAACTGACAGCAGTGTTCTTGATTTCAGTGTCTGACAATCATGAACTAACTGTGAGTGCCTTGCTGGCTCATACCCAGGAGACACAGAGTTTCAATTCAACACCATCTCGATAGTACTACACTACCAAAGACATATACATAGAAAGGTACATTTTACAAATAAAGTTTGCTTTGTTTTGCTTTATATCTGTATGAAAATAATGCATCATTGCTGATCATCCTGTGCAACAATCAGATGCAGACATTTATACAGAGACTGTGACACAGCCAGAAACAACCAAAAATCCAGGACCTGAAGTCATGAGAAGCATCACTTTGAAGGTCCTTAGAATAAGACTTCTGGGTTCTAATGTTATGTAATCACCTGTACCAGAGAGGCCTGCAGAGACTGAATAATACCTTGTGGTGGTACTGGGACCACCTAATGGATTTACAGGTACTTCTGCCCTGGGGACATTAACAACTTATGTACAGTTTATGCATATACCTGTTGTCTTTAATCTTTCACATTGGGATATAATGGAATATGTGTCTTGTGTGGGAACAAATGTATCACTGTTTTATGCTTCTCTACTTTTAGGTGTAAATGCTTCTCATCAGATAAAAGCCCAAGATCCTGTAGCAGGCCAAGAAACCACTTGGTGAGACCATGCCTTCCATTCCTGACAGCTGCAGAGACTGGATGGGATGGTATGGGCTGTCTCAGGGTTATTTGTGTCTGGCATATTAGTCTGGAATAGCGCAGACCTGGAAAGTCCAGGAGACACATCAGTTATTTTGAACACCAATCCACTGAGTCTGTTTTGGAGCCTGCCTTACAGGGAATTAAGGGCCTAGCCACTGAAAAAAGTATAGTGTACAAGTTGCATAACATAGCAAAATTGTTTTCTGAATCAGGCTATGATTAATGAGTTAGTTGCAGCTAGTGATGTAGAGGTTAAACACAAGCATATAAGAAGAGAAGTGATATGAACAGCTTGTGGAGACTATGTTCTTACAATGATTAACAATTTGTTAAAGGGGTGTGGAGACAAGACAGGGCATTTTCCTGACCCCATTTCAGGTAATCACTTGACCAAATGATATTGCCCGGCATGTGCTACTAAAACTCATAACATCCACACCATAGTCCATTCAGCATGCTACTATGAGGGAGACATTTACAATGAAAAGGTGGACACCCCTTATTAGTGTATAACCCCAGTGCAGCACTCTGGCAGGCACCACAAACAATATGTTGTTTGGTGAAGGGATGCAGGTATGTCAGTGTGATGTTTTTAATGTGCTGACATCTGTCTGAGGCCTTGATAGGGATGTAAGACAACATAATAGCATTATTGGTACCCAAAATATTACATGCCTGATACTGCTTACAAAATGGCACCTCCCTACACTAATGGTCACCTACGACATGGTTGGTTAGTATTGCATAGCCACAAATCATTAGTCATTTACTTAGGGAACTTGATATGCCCAGTGACTGCCAAACAAGTCTGCTGTACACCCACTGCTCACACTGTCAATGATCAGTTATATAGCAGCACCACTTCACGATGACATAGCTGTAGCTGGTCACCAAGATGATATAATAAGACACATTCCAAACATCAGTGCACGTAGTGCTTTACAATGAACTGACTGTTTTAAGGTGTGTTCCTTGAAAACAGCAGGCATGGGGACTCAGGGGTGAGTCAGCGGCCACTAGACACACCTGGAAGGTGGGGTTACATTCTTCAAAGCCCCGTGCTGCTCACACAAGCATGAGCATTGGGCACAAGTGAGAGTGGTGTGAGCACCACTCAGAAAAAAATAAATCTTTGTGAATTTTTATACTTAACAGCAATTAGTATATTTACATTGCAAAGGAGTATTAATGAATAATACTTAAACTGGAATTTAAACCTGAAAAACACTTTTTTTAAAGTTTTAATTAGAAATCTAGGGGTTACTTCTAGTAAATAAGGGTATAGTGGATTTGGGTACATCTATAAACAATACTGGTCATAATAAATAAATGCATACATTTGTTGTGTCTTTGGGGATTGCTCTCGACCATACACCACTTGACAGCAGTAGAGGGAAATATTGAAATCATATGTAACAGTTTGGTTGGCTTAGCTAAGCCTTTAAAATGCCTTGTGATCCAGTATATACCCTTAACGGGAGTCCATATATTTCCAGTTACAGTATTAAAGCAAAATTGGTATATTGAAAATAATTCAAAACATAACATCAAGGTAACATATTCTCTGAAAAATCAGATTAAACATTGGGAAATCAGGAAGGCATTCATTTCTAGAATACTGCTGTAACTTGGGGGAGATATGGAGAGAAATCCCAGACCTATGATAAGTGGAATTAATATGACAATTGAACTGCCCAGTATAAAATGTGTGAAGTTTGTGCATTTAAATATTACAAGTATTACAGCACATATCGATGAACTGAAATTATGGGTTGAATATGGAAAAAAATATGTATTGGGACTAAGTGAAACATGGCTTAAGAAATCAATTGCAAATGAATGCATTAAAGGAACACTGTCAACCTGTTTTGCAACATATTATTTCTAGTTAAAACCCACATTTTATGATTGCATACCTTCTCTAAAATTCTTTAATGTTGCTGTTTGTTTTGTCTTGTCTGTCTCCTTGTTTAGTAGAACTGAAATGCATGGTAATATATATTTATAAAAAACTTTGTTTTGTTTCAAATCCTTAATCTATTCTTCTAAAATACTTCCTAAACATTAGAAGTACCCCCAAACAGTGCAGTCACTCATGAGACAGTAGCCACCTAAACTCTTCCTGCATCATGAGTGGCTAGACTGTGTTGGGGGTGTTCCCAAATCCAGGAAAAATGCAGTGGGAGTTGATTAAGAAATGTAAACAAATCTGTTTTTGTGTGGTGACACCAGTATGGTGGGCAGTCTGTGTTTCACTTTTTTAAAAGAAAAAAGTATAAGAATTGAATTATTAGCTACATCAGCAATCTTTACAGAATGTTAGCAATCATAAAATGTATTTTTTAAACAAGGGACACTTTGAGGCCTAAGGGGGTTGTCAGTGTCCCTTTAATCTTGATGGTGATACTTCCTACAGAAAGGATAGGGTTAAAGGAAGTGGAGGGGTTCTTATATATATGTAAAAGACAGCTAAAATTTAGATGAAGGTAATCCATACGATGTGGTCACGTTGGACTTAGGTAAGTCCCTCATGACAAATTGATAAATAAATTACTAAGAAAGGGAATAAACACATTCATTATAAGATGGATTCAAAATTGGATGAACCATAGAACTCAGGGAGTTAGTGTAAATGGTATCTTGTCTGGCACCAGTGAGGTAACGAGTGGGGTGCCCCAGGGCTCTGTCCTGGGCCCAGTTTTGTTCAGCCAGTTTGTTACAGACATGGATATAAGGACAGGAAGTAATTTAATAAAATGTGCAGATGATACTAAACTAGGGGGAACTGTTATTACCAAGGATGATAGTGATACTCTCCAAAAAGACTTAGATACATTATCTAAATAGGCTGTAAATAACAACATGGCATTCAATACTGATAAATGTACAGTATTGCAGTTTGGTCGTAACAACAAAATGTTCAAATATACACTTAATGGGACTACCTTAAAGTATGTTACCAAAGAAAGGGACCTCGGGATCATTGTGAATAACTCCCTGTCCCAAAATAGAAACATAGAAACATAGAATTTGATGGCAGATAAGGACTGCTTGGCCCACCCAGTCTGCCCATTTCCCTACCTAATGGATAAGGTGCAGATCCTAGTTAACCAGCAGCCTACTTCTTCCTACCCCAACCCCCTAGAATTGCCTAATGACCGTCCCATGCATGCTTGAATTCCACCACTTTTTTTGACTCCACAACCTCATCTGGAAGGCCATTCCATGCATCCACTACCCTGTCTGTGAAAAAATACTTCCTTAAATTACCTCTGTGCCACCCCCCATCTTCAAATTGTGCCCCCTTGTTCTTGCACACCCCTTTTTGTGAAAGATTCTACCCTCTTGGACTTTGTTGATCCTCTTGAGGTACTTGAAAGTTTCTATCATGTCCCCCCCTCTCCCTCCTTTCCTCGAGGCTATACATATTAAGATCCTTAAGTCTCTCTTCATATGTCTTCTAGTGCAGACCCTGCACCATTTTAGTTGCCCTCCTCTGGACAGCTTCCATCCTGTCTATGTCTTTGTGGAGATTGGGTCTCTAGAACTGCACGCAGTACTCCAGATGAGGTCTGACCAGCTGTCTGTACAGAGGGATAATAACTTCCTGTTTTCTACTGGTGATGCCTCCTATGCATCCCAGTATCCCCAGCCCTCCTTGCTGCCCTCTCACATTGCTTGTCCACCTTTAGGTCGTCTGATATGACTACCCCAGGTCCCTTCCATTTTTGTTGTTGTTAGTATCTCACCCCCATTGTGTACTCTTTCCTGGTCTTTGTTTCCAGGTGCATTACCTTGCACTTTAGCACTGAATCTAAGCTGCCATACATTTGACCATTCCTCTAACCTTGCCAAGTCCCTCTCATCCTTTCCACCCCACCTTGTGCAACAACTCTGTTGCAGATCTTTGTGTCATCTACAAAGAGACATACTTTTCCTTCCAGTGCCTCTGCAATGTCGCTTATAAAGACATTGAAGAGGACCGGTCCTAATACTGAACCCTGCGGTACTCCACTAGTAATCCCCCTTTCTTCAGAGTGGACTCCATTTACTCTTACTATTACTCTCTGTGTCTGACCATTGCTCTCAGGCTGCTAGGAAAGCAACTCACATTATCCATGCAATAAGATGGTCATTTATTTTGAGACATTCATACTGCATTGTCCAAACTTACAACGCATATGTGATTCTATATCTGGACTATGGTTCCCCATTTTGGTGTCCTTACCTAAAGAAGCATGTACAACTTATAGAGATCCCTGAAAGATGGCTCACAAAAATGATCTCAGGGCTAAGTAACTAACTATGATACCAGGCTAATTATACTGGGATTGTTTAGTCTTCAGGAGAGGAGGTGGAGTGGGGATCTCTCATATCATCCTCCAAAATGATGAGCTCTTGAAAGACATGGGTCTTCATTTTAACAATAGGAAAACTATATTAACATCTCATAATAAACAACTAATAGTCCATAGGGGAAAAATTTAACAAAAGAGCTAATTTCTTTACTATAATGGGAGCAAAATACTACAATACATTACCTAGCCACTTAGCATATTTAAAGTCATCAGAGTGCTTTACATGTAATCTTGATAAATTTATATTACATTCAAAAATTAATAATGAATCCACCAGGTGGTGGAAGACAATTCCAAGGAGCTGTGACCTTCTTTTGTCTTTATAACCAAGATACCAAGATGTAATAGAACCCAGGGCATCACAATAGTGCAATTGATTTCTTGATGGTTAGAATTAGGTTGGGTTGAAGTCCATGAACTGAGATTTACTTTACATGTATGTATATACCATCTAAATCTGCAGTGGCAAATATTGCTATACTAGACAAACTATTATTTTTAAATAGGATAAGAAAGAACATATTATTATGGGGGATTTAAATTTGGATTGGCAGCACTTGTTGATAATGATAAAGTGAAGATTAATTTGGCTGCAAGAAGATATTATCAAGTTTTAAATGAACAAACAAGGAAAAACTATATAACTGGGGGGGGGGGGTACTTTAGATTGGGTGTTAACAAACAGGATACACTTTTTAACTGATTTAGGTGTCCTGAAGGATGCAACCTCTGATTACGAAAAAAACATAAAATAGTAGTAAACAAAATAATCGTTATGGAGATTAGATCCTGTAAGAACCTGACTGATGATCTTTTTAAAAGGAGGTTAGTAATATAAATTGGTCTCCACTGTATGAAATGAGAAATATAGAAGATGTAGTGAACTATTTGAATACTCAATTAATGAATACTATGAATTATGTCCCTAAGAGAAAACAGAGAGTGAAAACAAAATGGTCACCATGGATAACTGCTAAATTACTTGATTGGTTTAGAATAAGGCATTCAATGTGAAAATAATTAAAAAATACAGGAATGCAAATTGATTTAAATAATTACCATCAATTTAGAAATAAGTGTAAAGTAGAAATTAAAAAGGCTAAACAATCATATTACAAAAAGGAACAAATGAATAATTTAACTAATCCCCACAAATTCTGGGAATCTTTTGAAGAATTTTATCTAGCATTGGGCAGTAGTAAGAGCAACAAACTTTGGGCACTATGCACGAATCCAGCACACCGTGAGTAAGCCTGCACAGCATGGGATACGACACCAGACCACGCAGGCATATGCAGTGCAGCATGCATAACATGCACAACATGCACATAGCAGACACATGTGTAGCCATGCATGGAATAAACGTGGAGCCATAACGTGGGGGCATGCCCACAGATATGGGTGCGCAAAGGGAATTGCACGCATGCACTAACAGAAGTATGACACGCACGCATGAGCTTCCTGCATATGAACGTAGGTAGCCTTGCCAAAAATCTTGACCAGGTCCATGCCTGGGTACTACATGCCAAGCCTGATGTAGCAATGCTCTTGGAAACTTGGCTGAAAAATACTTTACCTGACAAAACATTTAACATACAACTTGATCAGGTGTGACAGATTGACCAGATGTGGTGGTGTTGCCATATATATTAAAGATAAATTCCTAACCACCGATATTGTCTGCACATCAATGCCCAAAGAATATGAATGTCTTGCCTTCACGATTACCCTCTCATCTGGTATAGCCTTTTTGGTAGCTGCATGCTATAGACCCCCTGCAGTGGACCTGAGTATACTGCCCCATATTCACTCTCTCTCCTGGAAAAAGCGAACAGAGAATGCATTATCATGAGTTACCTTAACCTTAACTGGAATGATGCCAGTGCAAACAAGCTTAAGGATTTCTGTGACAAGCATGGGCTCACTCAGATTGTCTCTGATGCTACACGACCCAACAAGAAAAATCCTGACTGAAGTGGGGGACCTGCTCCTCTTGCTGGACACCAAAAAGAGTGCTGGTGCCGATTCGCTTGAACCCTTCTTCTTAAAAGCAGGTTCTTATTATCTGGCAGTTTCAATAGCCCATCTCTTTAACAGCTCATTATCCCAAGGGGAACTGCTGCCTAGTTGGAAAACTGTACACATTATCCCCCTGTTCAAGTCAGGAGACGCCTCTGACTTGAACAACTATAGACCTATTTCATTGCTTCCTGTTTTATCCAAGCTACTTGAAAAAAATGTAAACTATCCATTAAGGGAGTACTTGGATAGTGATAAAATCCTCAATCCAGTCCAATCAGGTTTCAGACCCGAGCACTGTACTATGTCTGCTCTTGCCAAAGTTTGAAATGACTGGCTAAAAGCCCTGGACAGTAAACACCACATCCATGCACTCTCCTTGTCCTTAGCAAGGCATTTGATTTGGCTGATCATTCCATACTTCTCAATTCACTGAGTAGCATTGGTCTAACCTCTGCTGCAGTAAAGTAGTTCTGCTGCTACCTTACAAATCATAAACAGCAAATTAAAACCCAGGGGGAATTCTCCCCACTAAAACTACTGCCTGAGGTGTTCTGCAAGGTTCCATTTTGGGACCTATCCTCTTCACCCTTTATATCAACTGCAGCGACTCTGGCCTGGTTGCTCGAAACATTCACCTCTTTGCAGATGACACAGTCCTCTACGCAACCAACTCCTCCTTGGACATTGCATATAGTGATGGGCGAAGTGGCCCCAATTCACTCCGTGAAGTGATTCATGGAGTGAAGGTGAATTCATGGAGTGCTCTGCAAAGCAAAGCAGAGTACTTTGTGTTATAATGGGTAACACAAAATCCATTGAAAACAATGACTTTGCGTTACTCCACCTTCCACTTCACCTCACTTCCCCTTGTTTTTAAGCTCCAAAGGTGAATTTTGCAGTGATTCATGGGATTTCAGGTCACATGGGATCTAGATTGTTCTGCACAGCCTCAGTTTGGGGTAGTGTGTAGGAGTTGTAGGAGACAATCTGCTCTGAGAGCTCTCTGAGATTCAAACCTTCAAAACCTGTTAAAAGCCTTTTGAGTAATTTTTTGCTGAAACTTTAGTTCATCGCTTATAGGAAACCTCCGTGCTCATATCATTGAGCTTATTGTTTGTGTATGGATTTTGAATGTTAATGTACAACATTCAGTCTGTGTACTGAGAGACAGTGGAAGTGTGCTTTGGGGGGGATCTATGGTGTAGGTAGATTAACTTGGAGAAAAAGACAGTGCTTTCTGTTTTGGAGATATTTTTCTTGTATAACTGTGTTAATGTACGCACAGTAATATTTTCAATATTTCTTGCCATTTTTTTGCTGATTGTTGTGGTGCAGCAGTGCATAATTTTAGTTTGTTTAAAATATGTGGTTATATTACTGAAGTTTTCGATTTGCTATACATTACTTAGTGTGTGTGTGAGTATGTGTGTGAAGCGTGTCATCAAATCAGTCACCTTCTATTGTGCCACACAATAATTTCAGCATTGTGAAGCTGTAATCCACTGCAGCTGTGTGATTTTTGTACTTCTTTGTGGTATCTTTACTGGTACTAGTACTAGTGACTGTTACTGCCGCAGTGCATCATTTTAGTTTAATTAATGTGTGTTTGAGTATGTAGCAGTACAGTACACTGCCCCCCCCCGTGGACCGCCCCATCCGGCAAAGGTACTCTTTTCCAGATTTGAATTTCTGATGGTGAGCACTGGTTAGGTGTGTGCCTTTGTGTCTGCATCTCTTCAGTACACAGTGCAATCTTAATATGTCTGTGCATTTGCATCTCTTTAGGGACCAATCTCCATCTGTAACTTAAGTCACAGTTGTTTCTTTTGCTTCCCTTCAGAGTACTGGGCAGGTGCGATGCTTAATTCTGTATGAACATTGTACTCATTAATATGCATTTTTAAGTTAGGACCATCATCATGAGTTACTCATGATACAAATCACGTTCTTCATCATCACGGTCACAAATGCAGTCACAAATCACAATTCACGATCATTCACATTACGAATCACAGCATTCATTTTTTTTCTACTTACCTGGATGTATTGTAAGCCTGTTTTGTAGTATATCTCCAGGCTTCACCATCCCACCATTGTACTCATTGATACATGTTTTTAAGTCTGGGAGTTTTAAGCTACAGCTCATCGGGGCCCAGGGAAATACAGCCATAGTCATTCACGTTTCTTTGATCATCACGGTCACAAATGCAATCATAAATCACGATTTAAGATCACGTCACTAATCACAACATTATTTTTTTTTAATACTTACTTGGATGTGTTGTAAGCCCATTTTGTAGTATCTCTCCATGCTTCACCACCCCACCATTGTACTCATTAATGTTTGTTTTTAAGTCAGGGAGTTGGACAGTGTCTGCAGTACATACATAGACTGGAAAGAAGACTGATTGCACACATGCAGTTTAGCACAGTATACTTGCACTGCTCAGAATACAAAGTGTCACACATATGGAAGACAACAAAAAAGGACAAATTACATACACGGGTTGGGGATGGTGGAAGAATACATTTTGTAACACAGCAAGGAAGGTGTGGGGGGGCACATGGTGTGAGGAAAAAAAACTAATGTGGGATCCCATGGTGATCCAGCAGCAGTTCCAGCATGGAAATAATTTGCAGCTGTTGTCCCTCTATGTGATCCAGCAGCTGCTCCACAGCACTCACCCTCTTGTTGTTCTGGTCCTGCTTCTGGGGGGGGGCACTCACAAGTTTTCAGCGGTCCAACAGGAATGAGCGCCTATGCCCTCCAGACATGTGCACGGTACGGCGCTTACCACTACCATGCTCTCCCAGAGCTGCCACCGCCCCAGACATTTCCTCACCCTGGTCCATCTCTCCTACTGAGCTCCCTCAGTCTGATCAATCACTACTCACACTGTCACACAACACACACACACACACACAGAGTCACACAGACACAGACAAACAACTGACTACTGATAAAGGTAAGAAAAATAACATTGACAGAAACAAAAAATTAAGTAAAAAAGAGTACAGAAAAGACAAAAAATGTAGCTTTTAAAAAAGCTGTTGGGTCTAAATCAAAGTTTAAAGCTCCTCCTCACTCTGATCTAAAAGTATCAGCAGTCACAAAACACACTACTCTCTCTCCGTCTGCACAGGAGAAAGTAAAAGTGTCTGCTTGTATGATTCACTTTCTTCCTGCCTAGCTAAAGAGCATGTGACTTACAGTACTGTAAGCCATGTGATGTGTGTGGGGGGGCTGCCAAATCTGAAACACCAAGTGGATCACTTAGAATTATAATGATGAATGTGAAGTCCATTAAAAACAATGACTTCGCCTTACTTCTCACTGCCATTCCGCCTTAACATGAAGTGGTAATGACAAGGTGGAGTGAGCACTTTGCATTGCCCACTCCATGTCGTGGAGTGGCAACCCGAAGTGCCCACTTTGCGTTCACTTCGCCAGTGGAATTTCAATTCACTGCATCTCTAATTGCACACAAGGAGCTACAGCAGGATTTTAACCTCCTCCAGCACAACCTGCTGAATCTAAAGCTCTTGTTAAATGCAAAAAAAACAAAAGCTATCTCTCCATCCCACAATACGGGGATGCCTGGGACCCCACAGATTATTACCCTCCTTGGTGAACCACTAGAGCTAGTGGATAAATTTAAATAGCTGGGAGTCAGGTTGGATAACAAACTCACCTTCGGTGTCCATCTACTGTAAGTGAGTTAACAAAAAAGCTAAGGCAGCGCCTCAGTATTTTCTACCACATAAGATGCCTACTCACCCATGAAGCTAGAAAGTGGCTGGTTCAAACAAACTTTTTCTCCTGATTGACTACGTTTACTTCCTATACAGCCTTTGCCCCCAGTATGCACTTCAAAAGCTGGATACACTCTATCATTGCACATTGAGATTTGTTCTTGACTTGCCCTTGCAGACTCATCACTGCTAATTGTACCAAGCATTCGATTGGCTGTCCCTCTCCATGAGGAGGCAAATAAACACCCTCATGTTGTTATTCCGGGCTTTGTTTAACAAACCACCACACTATATCTGTGACCTGTTTGAATGTTCAAAGGGTGCCTACAGACTGAGGAACTCCGCCTTTGTCCTCCTTAGGCTACTACGAACAAGGACATGTCTTGGCTCAACTGCCATTAGCTCCTTTTTATCAGCACTTTGGAATAACATGCAAAAATTACTTAAAATCTCCCTGCTGCCCAGCCATTTTATATTTAGGGGGCTACTCTATAGAGGCCTGAAAATGGTGTGTGATTGTTTCAGGTAAAGCCTTACCCCACTCAACTAAGTCCCTTAACTTCTGTTATCCTGGGCCGCCTATTTCCCGTGTCAGCCAACATCCGTTTAGGGCAATCATCTCCCCCACTCCTACCTCCCCCTTTCATCAATTAGCTTCACAGGGGGCCTCATTCTATAAGACTGCCCTGTTTTGCCTCTCTATTATGTGTCTGATACCCTTTATTCCCACTGCCCTTCTCTATGTCCCTCGTCCATCTCCTCACTTGTACTCTATAAGCTACAACCTGTATACGCTGCTCTTTAAATGCCTATATTTGAACTTGCTTTACATGTATGATTCATCCAAGTTTGTATATTGTAACTGCATGTACCGATGTCTACTTTTGTAGGAAGTGTTGTCTACTGTAAGCAAAAGTGTCTTCTGTGTCCAAGACCATCTTGAAAATGAGCTTGCTCAATGATGTAACTGCCTGGTTAAATAAAGTTTGATTGATTGATTGATTTCCAGGAGTGCACAACTATGTGAGGGTAGGAGCTGCCATAAAGTTATGCACCCAGGAGGGCACGGGCCAGTGTGGAGCCACATGTCCTCAGAGAACACCCCACATGTATCTCACCACACCAAGGCATGCTAGTACACATGGCAGGCTGCACCACTGAGCATGGCAGCAACGACAGCCATGCCACAACCGTAGGGCAGCTCAGACAGACATGGCAACCCCCACAGGCACAGCACAGAGGGCAGACTTGCCATACAGCATGACCCCGTACACAGGGCATGCCATAAGGCATGTCTCCATACACAGCGCATGCTGTACGGCATGTCCCCGTACACAGTGCATGGCTTACAGAACATCCTCATACACAGGGCATGCCACACGTCATGTCCCCATACACAGGGTATGATGAATGACATGTCCCCATACACAGAGAATGCCGTATGGCACATCCTCATACACAGGGCACACTGTACGGCATATCCCCATATACAGGGCATGCTGTACGGGCATAGGCTGCCCAGATGAGTGACTGGTACCCACATGTCTCATGCACATGCCGCTGTGCTGTATGTGGCCACAGGGCACAGCATATGGCAAATGTGGCACCATATGGGTCAAGCACATGAACCATACCAGCAGCACTGGCATTGCACATGTGCATGCCACACTACATGCACAAGTACAGACACCCTGCAGTGGTGCTCTGGACATGCAGACCCCCCTCAGGTGCACTGGCCATTGAAGGCAAATGGCAGCATCACCCTGACTGGCCCCCTGCCCCCCTGGAGTCAATGATCACACAAGAGGCAAGGTTAAATGTTTATCTGCAGCACAGCAGTCAGCACAACACTGAGTGCATGTCCTCCCCAGCAGTACAGTATCAGCAGCACACCCCAAGTTCAACAGCTGAATCTCCCCACCCCACGAAACAGCAGAATCAGGCCGCATACACATCACCCCGGCAACAATCCTAAATGGCCCCTCACCCCCTGACAATGTCCTGCTATGGGCTGAGGCACTACACACAGTCCATCCCCTGTGACAGCACAGTCCCTCACACTCACACAGGCTGGCCATATGGTTGGTCGTCGCCCCTGCTTGTGGAGCTGGTGTCTTCCTTTAGTTCCGGTGCTGGCTGTCTGATATTCCTGAGTATGATGTGCCTTACTAGGCCCCTGTAGTGCTGCAAGACAAAGGGAACAAGTCAATGGGGGCACAGTATCCCATGCACCCTGCTTGCAGGCATGCCATGCACACAGCACTACATCATTAGTACTTACTGGAGAAGGGACGTAGACCTCCCAATGCCTGTCACCTGCATCCTCATATTAGACCATGCTGCCCTCCCCCTTGAGCATCATGTAGTTATTGTACTGGAGATGGTACCTCTGCAGCCGCTGTCCAGGGGCACAGACGTAGCACAGGACCCGACCTGCTGTACCTACAGGTGCAGCTCCATGAGCTATGGACATCTGTGGGGGTCCTGCATGGGAGAAAAGTGGAGAAGAATTGAGTCACATGGCCCACACAGGCAGTGTCACAGAGATGCACACACAGGACATGCCATACTCACATGGCTAAATCCACGGGCCTGACACAGGTTCCCCTGCCCCAGTTGTTGGTGTACGTCTCCTCCGACACCCTGAAGAAGTGTCTGGGGAACATTACCATCCTGTCCAGCACTGTGTACACCATTGTATGCCATGGCTCTGGCACACCACAGGCTTGTGCATGTATCTGGGCATGTGGCATGTGTTGAGGGGCATGTTATGGGCACGCCAGCAGCCAGCTCCATGTTCACATAGTGGGTGACCATCACTTGCAGCACACCATAAGGGGGATCATAATGTGGGCTGCACCATATGAGGGGAAGGCATAACAGTGATACGAGATGTGCCCCGGCATGGGTATGCATCTATTTCTGATGGAGGTAATCGACCGGAGACAGAGGAACATGCTTCCACGTCACAGAGTGTTCCTTGACAGGGTTGATGCCAAAGGATGGAAGGACATGCACTGCCTAGAATGGTTCAGGTTCCCATGGCCAATCATCTCACGGCTGTGCAACATGGTCCACATGGCCGTAGCACCCAGGTCTCAGCGCTCCAGGGCAATGTCGGTGGAGACCAAGGTCATGTGTGCTCTCTCTTACTACCTGAGTGGGTTATTCCAGCATGTGACCAGTGATACACTCAGCATTAGCCAGTCATCTGTGTCCCGTGCCATGGCCCAGCTCACCAGTACTCTGCTGGCACACCTGGGAGACCATGTTTACATGCCTCAAAATGAGCAAGAGCTGTGTGACATTAAGCAGATATTCTGTGCCAAGCACAGTATGCACAAGGTGTGGGGGGCAATTGACGGCATGCACATCATGATCCTGACACCACTGGAGAATGAGTAGGCATACCAGAATAGAAAGGGATTCCACAGTGTTAACTGTCAGGTTGTGTGTGATGCCAATGGTCTGTTCACGGACATGTGCACCAGGTTCCCAGGATCAACGCACAACTCCTACATACTGGATGCCTCTGGCTTTGGCGCACTGCTGCATGATAGACCCATTGATGGGTGGCTACTGGGTGAGTACAAAGGCATGTCCTGCACCTCCACCTGTCATGTGGTTTTGTGGCAGGTCACTCATATTTTCCCATTCTTCTATGCAGGTGACAGTGGATACCCCTGCGGACCTACCCCATGACCCCAAAATTGGCTCCAGGGACACAGGCAAAGGAGATATACAACACTACACATAGGAGAACATGTGGCCTCTTTGAGAGGACCATTGTGCTCTCAAAAATATGCTTCCAGTGCCTGGACCACTTGGGGCACAGTCATGCTGTCGTCTGCGAAGGCATGCATGGTGTTCACTGTATGCTGCATGTAGCACAACAGGGCCAAGTGTGATGCCATGCCATTGCCAATGGTGCCACCTTTCAACCCAATGAATGATGATGATGATGCTGATGGCAATGGTGGTGTTGCTGTGTCCCCCAGGGAGCATGGCATGGCTAGTGGATGTGCGGCATGGCTTGCTCGTGGTGGGGACATTCACATGACGAAGGTGCTGCACATCATGTATTGTGCTGCTCACACCTGTCAGTCATGGCAGGGGTGTTATGTAGTCGTGTTTAGTGTGTTGCATGCAGTGGTTATCGGCTGCTGTCATCATTGGGAATGTGGCCACGATGATGATGCCTATTGCTGAGTGGTCCTGTGAGGTGGTGGGAAGATGGTGCTTTGTGCCAGTGTGTGTGTTTGTGTGCTGTGCAATTGCATTCACAACCCCATTCCATCCAGTTGTGACTGCAGCTGTGATGATGTCCATGTGCTCTGGTGCCTAGGTTCTGCACATGCACGTGGACCCCCATGACCCCTACGCCTCTCATGACCTTGGGTGTCGGCACTGCACAGCGCTGTAACAGTATCTATTGCATCCTGGCTGGTGTCAACTGTGGTGTCAGTGTCAACTCCCCCTCATTGGCACCCTCTGTGCATGGTGGCAGGGATATTACAGTGGTGCATGCATCTTGTGAGGATAGCACATTACTACACATTCCCTGATCAGAGCTGGGGTCTGTGCAGGTTCCCTTGGTGGCCACGTACTGGTGCATGGATGTTGCTTGGGGTGGTTGCAGCTGGGGGTGCAGTGGGCATGGCCCATAGGTGCTGCAGGATCAGGTTCATGGACAAAACATCATGCTTAACATCGGTGTGGTCAAATGGTAGTGGACATTAAATTGTGAGTTAAATGTCATTGCAGGTACCATAGTCGTGGGCAGGTAGTGATCACTGCAACCAAATCCATGATTAAACCCTTGAAACCAAACTCTTCCAGGTCTGTTCCTAAGCCCTCGTTCTAAGTGCACATTGCAAATATAATTATTAACAAACTGATTTAGCGTATGTCTCTGTAGTTCTGTAGATGAAAACTGGCTCCCCTCTGTAGTTCTGCCTTGTTCTTGTCACATATCTTAATCATGCTTGCTGCCCTTGTCAAACATATGCTGATATCAGAGGAACAGGATTGACAGTTTTTTATATCTGCTTGCCAATGGCAACCTAAATTTTTCAGTCATACATTGCAGCTGTTGTGACTTCATGGCTCTACTTAAGATGAGCCAGATAGTGAACTCCCATTTATTATCTGTACTGCCATGGAGCTTATCAGCTCCCAGAAAGGGAAACAGAAGCTGTGCTTTGACAACTTTATTTATACTAAGGAGAAGGATGGAGCCGATCGGAAAATTATCTGGAGATGCAAGTTGCACACATGCAGGGCTCACATGCACACCATAGGAGACAGTATCTTGAAAGCTCCCACAGAGCATAACCATGCTCGCTAACATGGTCGGGCTCATGTTATAAAAGCACGCAGCTCAATGAAGCGCAAAGCAGTAGAATCAGAGAAGTGCAGCTGAAATGTGGTTCTTTAAGCTCTACAAGAAGCTGATGTCAGACATGCTCATTTATTACCCAGTCAGGAAACACTAAGGCAAGATGTGGGCAGACAGACAATTATGTTGTCTGCCTGATTCTGACATATCACAGTTTGCACAGACTGTCAGTGGTGAAGAATTTATAATGGTACAAGATGATGAATTTGTCATTTTTGCTTGCGAGTCTGACCTAAAGGTGCTCAGGGACCAACATCACTGGTTTTGTGATGGAACTTTTATTGCTGCACCTCATCAAGATGACCAGCTACATACTGTGCATGCACTTGTGCAAGGTGTTAACAGACCTTGTGTTTATGCACTATTGCCTGGGCAAAGTGAAGAGGTGTACAGAAAATTCTTTGTACACTTTCAAACACTACTCGGAGGTCAAACATGTCCTGTCAGTATCATGACATATGTCAAAATGGCTGCTATTAATGTATTGAAACAGATCTTTCCTGCTGCTGAGTTATCAGGTTGTAACCTGCACCTTGGACAGGCACTGTGGCACCATGTGCAGCAAGAAGGTATGCAGCAGAGGTATATACATGTACAGGATGAAGAATTTGCACTCAAAGTATGATGTATACTTGGCTTGGCTTTTGTGCCAATAGAAAATGTAGAGCAGTACTTTGAAGCACTTCAGGACGATGCTGAATTTGAAGAGCTGGAGTGCTTGCTGGATTATTTTGAGGACACGTACATTGGACTTCTCGAAAAAAACTTCAAGAAACGCAGGCAGCCAAGATTTCCAGTGACCTTTAGGAACCAGCACTTTAGAGTGATTAATGATTTGCCCTGCAGCAACAATGCCATTGAGGCTTGTCACCATGTTTTCTCAAGGATAGTCAGTATAAGCCATCCTACTAGAGCTAAGTTGGCAAGAAAGCTGTGTCAAGAACAGCATGCTGTTGCACTGCAGAGGTGCCAGATGGAACTGGGCCAGCAACCTCTGAGAAAAGACAGCACATATGTATGACCCAATAAGGTGTAGAAGTCAGTCTGCCTTGATGTTGACTCATGCACTCCAAAGCAATATTTATTTGACATTGAAGCAGTCATTGAAATTAATGTTACATAATACATTGTGCACTTTAGTACCAACATTAACTTAAGTTACTGTGCACATACACAAAGTTGTTTTTAAACACTGTGCACTTTAATACAGAAATTTAGTGCACACATACACATTTTTAAATATACACTTGTTTTTAGTTTTAAATAAAGTAATTTTTAAAGTCATTTTTAAACACTGTGCACTTTAATACAAACAATCAGTGTGCATATTTATATATTTTTATGTTTTAAAGTCCTTTTAACACTGTGCACTTTAAAACATTTAAAGTCATTTTAACAAACTTCCTTGTGTTTTTATATTACAAATTCCATATTTTGTGTTTTAAATAAAGTCCTTTTGTCAACACTGTGCACATTAAAACAAACATTTTTAACTTCCTTGTGTTTTTATACTGTTTTAAATAAAATACTTTCAGTCTGTGCACTTTAATATAAACCAGGTGACTCCTTTAATCCAAGCGACGAATACTAAAACTTACTTTTGTCCAGGCGATGAATACTAAAATTTCCTTTTGTCCAGGTGATGACATGTCCGCATCTATTTAGCTGTGACATTTTGACCAGGGACTAAATAGCCATATGTGCCTGTACCATGGTGCCCTGCGTGATGCCATCACAGATGACTCTGGCAACCTCAGTCAGGGTGGCAATGGCGGCTGTGATGTTCCACTGTTCTGCAAACTGGTTCCTCTTCAGCTGCTGGAGCACACAGTACTGTTCTGTCTGGCATAGGTTGTGCTGGGGGGGGCACATCCACGTCTGGCTGTGACTCTGGAGGGGTCCTTGTCACCTCTGTCAGCAGGGTCCGTAGCTCTGTTGGCACCCATTGGTGCTGTGGGTAGCATGCTGCCAGGGACTGTACTGGTGCCCCTGCTCAAGGGGGGTGGCAGTGCCCTACGGGGCTGGTGCGGACCAGTGGCATGGCCATCCAAGGCCCCATCATCCTGATGGCCATTGCTCCTGGAGGTGGTGTCCACATCTTCCATGTGGGCAATGGTCAGTTCAGCATTGCTGTCACTGTCCAGCTGGGTCTCAGTGTCCATCTCTGTCCCTTTGGAGATAAATGCAGTTTGTGTCAGTGCAACATTCAGTCCCACATACTGGATAGTGCTTTGCACTACTGTAGCTACTGATACTTACCCGATGGTGCCTCCCATTGCATGGTGCTGCTTCATGCTGGCTGTGGCACAGTGGCTCGCATTGGCAGTGTCCCACTGGCTGCTGTATTCTGTGGTGCACTGACCATGTCTGGGGGGGAGAGGGTGACACTGCAGTGACAGCATTGCATATCTATACTGTCCACCATCCTGTCACCACCACATGGACTGTACCTACCTGAAAGTGTGTCCACCCCTCCATTTTTACCATTGACAGCCACCTCTGAGAGGGTCTCCACCATCAGTCTCTCTATGGGTGACAGCTGGATGTCCCATGCTGGGGACCCTCTGCCTTTGTCATGCCGCTCCCATATGCCAGCCACCAGCTACTTTTTGACAGCTGCATGGAGGTCACACCATTTTTGCTTAATGGCTGTCAGTGTTCTTGCCTCTGCACCAGCAACATTGATGCTGGCCTGAATGTCCAGCCAGATCCTGGCCTTCACCTCTAGGGCAGTGGTGAGTGGCAGGACCCCGTACAATCAGGCGTAGTTGAGCCGGATGTCCATGACTATTGCCACAACTTGCCCACTGCTGAAATTGGTGGACTGTGATCTTGTGCCACCACTATGATGCCTGATTCTTCCTCCCTTGCCTCCAGTGCCACCTTCTCTGTCCACCTCTACTGGCCCTTCCACATCCTCCCATTATTGCATGGCATTCACAGCCATGTTGCTGCATAGTGTGGCCGGTGTCACCTTATATGGTGGGGTCAAGGGACGGGTCCATGTCTCCCGGCCATGCCCACTTGCTCCACATGGTCATGGCTCACACCCCCTCTGTGCATTCACTGCTTGCAGGCAGTCATGAATATCATGTGTCTGCCTCGCCCTGCATGCTGCATAGGGGCAAATGTATGAAAATCAATTTTGTTTTCTCTGAGCATCAGGTCTAGCTAGCAGGACTGTTTTAACATCAAAAACACAAATAATGAATTAAAGCTATTTACTAGCTGTTGTCTTACAGAAACCCCAGTTAGCTTGCTCTCAGGTATCTGCTAAACTAACTGTTGCCATTTGTGCTCCCTGGATAAGAAGTTACAAGGCTCTGCTGTTGCTAAACTAATTTTAAAACAATACACATGCTAAATCTAAGGGCATGGCTACATCACTGTCACATGAGATGGGGGCATCCTGGGAGAAAGAAAGCCAATAATTCATTATTGTCTCATCTTGTTGTGCTATAGCTACCCTTACCCAATCAACTGTCAGCCGTATGTGACTTTTCACTGATTCTTCCAATTAATGTAAACTATTGAACTTTTATTTTCCACCTAATTATGTGATTGTAAAACCTTGTTTTAGCTCTGTATGTATTATGTCTCTACCCCAAATCAAATTGTATTCCACTGTTCACCCTGTTTATTGTAATCTCTTGGGTTGCACCTGAAAATAGTCATGTTTTAGCTAATGGCACATACCCGGTAAACAAAAACTAACTAAATAAATAAAACTATTTGTTATGCAGATACCAAGGGGTCATAAAACTGCCATACAGCTAGCAGACAATCTAGGGAAAAACTCCAAATAGCAGACAGAGGGAAGGACACACTAGGATTTAACATATATATCAAAACACTCTACATAACATATGTTTCTTGCACATTCTGGGTGGACTACTCCTTTAATTACATTTTTGAGAGATGTAAGGAAGCTGGCTACAGTTTCATCTGCTCCCTGGAAAGCCAGTTTCTCTCATACTGAAATCTTGTAACCTTTCCCAATGTATGTACAAGTTCATTTTGGTCCCATCCCAAGCCAGATGTTATGTTACATACATGGTGTATGTAGCTACCAATATACAGGATGCTAATGCAGTTGCTAAGGCCTTATCCTTTTGAGGAAATTTAATAATAAAGGAAAAATTTCCCATTGGTTCAAGAAGACAATTAAAAATCAGATTAAAATAAAAATTAAACTTTTAAGGAAACTTAAGAATAGTTCTGTTCCATTTAAAACTACTCTATTACATAAATACAGACTATCTGTGAAAAACTTAAAAAAGTCTATTAAATTGGAAAAAAGGTAGAATTTAAACTAGCTCACACAAAAGACTGTCACAAATCTGTTTTCTCCTATATAAATAGTAAAAAAAGTGTATCAAGGACCATTGGTCCCATTATAACCAATGGCTCTTCTCTATCTGATATAGAAACCTTGAATCTCTTTAATACATACTTTTGTTCTGTCTTCTCTCAAAAATCACCTCTTAGTACATTTAAAGTTCACCACATAGATTATCATAGGTTCTATCCAACTGACATTATACAGGCTATCAAAAAACTAAAAAAAATACTAGTCTGGGCCCAGATAGTATTCATCCATGGTTTCTGATCGAAACCTCTATAAATATTTCTATACCTTTGTCAATTATTTTCAATAAATCCTTACAAGAAAGCACTGTACCAAATGATTGGCATTCAGCAATAGTTACTCCCATATTTAAAAAAGGCAATAGAGGTACTATGCAAATTATCATTCAATTAGCCTGACCTCAGTGGCTGGTAAATTAATGGAACGAGTAATGAAGTCTCTAATAGATCAAGATTGTAAAAAATTAGGAATTTATGATTCAAATCAGCATGGGTTTACTCCAAAGTATTCCTGCACCACCAATCTGATATCTTTTTACAATAATATAAGTACTGTACTAGATGTGGGTATCCCTACTGATGTAATCCTTTTGGACTTTAGTAGAGCTTTTGATAAAGTCTCACATGAAAAACTCATTACCAAAATGCACAATCTAGGTTTATCACCTGATATTGTCAACTGGACTTTAAACTGGTTGACAAATCATTCTCAGAGAGTCAGAATTAATGCTATCTTGTCTGATTCGGGTACTGTGACAAGTGGTGTACCACGGGGTTGATCTTGGAACCAACATTGTTTAACCTCTTTATCAGTGATTTACAAACAAGGCCAAATAACTTCATAGTTAAATTTGTAGATGATACTAAATTGGGGAGCAAGGTTAATAATCAAGAAAATATTTCTGCACTAAAGAAGGATTTGGAAAATTTAACACTTTAGGCAAATGAAATTATATGCAGTTTAATCAAGACAAATGTTTAGTAGTGCATTTCTGTGTAAATAATCCAAAAACGATATATCATATAAATGGACTACCACTTCACTCATCAAATTGTGAAAAAGATTTAGGGATACATGTTAATAATAAACTTACATCAAATGATCACTGTGTTAGAACTGCTTACATGACCAACAGACTTTTGAGGCAAATAAAACACACTTTTGTTAATCGCACTGAACAATGCCTTATTCCATTGTATAGGGCATACATTAGACCATATCTAGACTATGGCTCCCCTTTCTGGAATCCAAACCAAAAAAAAGACATAGCAATTCTTGAACAGGTTCAAAGGAGAGTAACTAGAATGATTCTAAGATTAACAAACTTGGATTATCATAACAGATTAAAAGCTACTGGTCTCTTCTCTCTTCAAACTAGAAGATTAAGAGGTGATATGCTAATGGTTTTTAATTTAATAAATTCACCAGATCTAATGGAACAATGTGGTCTAACACTCTCCAAAAGGAGGCATGTTCCAAGACTGCATAATAAACTGCTTTAAGTAAAAACTTATAAAACCAGCAAAAGGGGAAACGTTTTTCCAATAAGAGTATCCATTGCATGGAACACCTTTCCACAAGAATTGGTAGAGGCAACTAGTGCCACTGTCTTTAAAAACAAATTAGACGTTTGGTTGAGGGATAATACATAAATAATGTCCCACATAGTGTGGGGAGCAGTCTCAATGGGCTCTGGCCTTCTTCTGTCCTTTCATATCAAGTAATACCAAGTAAGTAATAAAGCTCCTGTACTTGAATAGAGAACAGCTGATAGAGTTTGTTAGCATTTCAATGACAGCAGTAGTCTGACAATACTATACAAAGTTCACAATGTCTAATACAACAGAACAGTTATAGCACAAGAAAATACAGGGTGTGTTCACTTGATGTATGAGAACTCACAGTCACAGCTGCAGTGCCAGCACTCGCACACTGGACAGCAGTACTGGTACAATACAGGAATTCTCAGTACTGGGGTGTAGATGTTAAATTCTGGTAAGAATCTTTCTAAATATGAACTACCAAAGTCTGTCACACACTGATAATGTATTACCAATTGCATGTCATTTCAGATAAGTCATGGCTCAGGGCTTCCTATGCTAAGTGATAAGCTTCAGTTCCCATCTTTTGTCCGAACAGTACAAAGTGCTTATTATCAACCATTTGGCATGGCTCAATTTGTGATACACTACAGATGGACATGGGTAGGCATACTGGCTACAGACAATGATTTTGGCATACAGGGGGGGCAGCAGATGAAAGAAGAATTAACCAAATATGGATTCTGTGTGGCATTCTATGAAATCATCCCCTCCACAATTACCAAGAGCAAAGCCTCCTCACTGGTTCAGAAGATAAGGCAATCCTCTGCTACTGTGATAGTGTTTTATACTTTTACAGCCCAGATGACTTCCCTGATGGAAGAGATATCGGAACAGAATGTCACTGGAAAAGTTTGGATAGGAAGTTCAAGTTGGGTCATCTCCTCTGTTTTTACAAAGAAAGAGCTATGGAATGCCTTGCATGGCACAGTGGGGTTCATATTACACAGCGGTGATATCCCGGATTTCAAAGACTTCCTCTACAGTGTTCACCCATCCAGGTTCCCAAATGACATATTTATAATTGAATTTTGGGGAAACAGCTTTTAAGTGTAAGTGGCTCAGTGCAGACACTATCCAAAAAGGACATGCCAGTTGCACAGGTCAAGAGAAACTGCAGACGCTAGACACTGCTGTTTATCAAGTTGATAACTTCAGATACACATATACAATTTATAATGCAGTGTATACACTAGCACATGCATTACATGACATGCATTCATGTAGACATGGAGATGGGCCATTTGCTAATGGAACATGTGCTAATATTGAGTATTTGAATCCATGGCAAGTAAGTGTGGACAAATCTAAATTACCTTGATTTGTAACAATTGTTTAACACAGCGTTTTAAAGCAAGAATTTTATAATGGTGTGCTATTTCACTTAATTAGCTGATCAAACATTTACATCTGTAATCATGAAAAATGTTCTCTTTACTGCTAAGTAGTGTTGCATGTCTAGTAATTTTTCTGAAGTATTCATAATCAGACATATGTTCTATTTCTGTGCTTTCTTCATTTCTACAGCATGTTTCTGGATTTCTCTGGCAAGAGACCTATTTCAGCTAAAGTAAATAGGAACATGTCTAGAAACACTCTATACTATTGTTTGTTTTATGGAAGATGTGCATTAAGGAAAAAAAATAAACTTCTATTATATTAAGGGAGAGATCATAAGGACAAAATCAGCCATAGAAACAAACATATCAATTTATTTACTATACATAAAAGATTAAGATGGCAACTTATCCATACACTTTAAAGTATAATTTTCCAACCATTTAAATGTGAAAAATAAACCTGTAAAGTAGCAGAGTAGGAGACAGTGTTTCATAACCTGTAAAAGTAGATTAGGAGATATTGTTTCATAACATAAAATGACTATATGGAAATGAAGCATGGCTAAATGCTTAGTCAAATCGCACTGGAAAAGCATACTGATCACGAGGCTGGTAAAATGACCTTGCAGGGAGGAAGAAGTCAACTAGAGGACTGCACGCCTAGGAGTATCCAGCAGACCTGAGTTTTTTTTGTGACTTTTACTTTATTTAAATCAGTATGCCAATATTGCCTCACTCTATTTGATGTGTTTGTAATTGATCTACCTTTGGTGTAGATGTGTCTCCTAGTATTGTTTCTCTGCTTCACTTCTATTATGGCTGGACCACATGCAACCCAGCTGTCTACTATCATTGTTGGAACTGGAGACAGGAGAGGACAGAAGACAGCAGAATGCTGAGTTTGAGTCCTGAATCTGAACAGCAGGAGAAGGTGAGACAATTAGAAAAAAAAGCAGAGAGTAGGAAGCTAGAAAAGAGAGACAAGAACAGATGAGAATAGGTAGGCACACAGAAGGAGTTGGGAGTTATTGGACTTATATCAGAGAAAAGTGAGGTTGCATCAGCCTGGACTTTTTTTGCTGGAGCTGAGAGACTGAAGTTCTTTTTAATAAAAGTGCTTGCTGCTTGGGTTGTCTTATTTGCAGTATCAGCACTATTAGTGCTTCACAGTGGTACCATTATTGATGGATGCACAATGCTCATTACTTAATTGTGCTAATTTGTGCATTACAGTAGTTAACTGTGTAGGCATGCTAGCTGAGAATAAGAAAGGATAACACAGGTGTAAGGTGAGTGTATGTGATCATATTAAAAGCCCTAGGACACACCTCTCAAGAGCATATTTTTGATTAATTTGCATGTTTTCAAATATTTCAGTAATTCTTATTTTATTTTTAAAAGACCAAAGATTAGTTCAAATTTTGCATATGTAAAGTCAGTTGGCACATCCAGGATATTAAATTCTGCACACAGAAGCACTGCCATATCCACTACAGTCAGTTTATTCAGAACACAACAACAATTGGATGCCCATGGTAGTATGCCTATGCTTGTTTTTCAGAGGATCATCATTCTGATCCCATAGCAGCCTTTGTTGCTTTTTTATGGGGGGGAGGGCAAAGTTCTGACATTTCTCAGTTGTTGGCATGTTAACCAAGCAGCCTCATCACTGTAAACACATCCCTACTTTTATTTCTGTTTTCTGTTTTTCAGTCATGGATTAATAGTGCCATATGATTAAATATGTTTATATGATTTTAATTCATCCTGATCCTACTAAAATGCTGTAAGCGGAAAGCACACATATAGCTGGATTTTCTGTTTTCCATTTCTGCCCCTTGCTTTAAAGCTTTTATTCTAATAGTGTGTTTGTCTTATTTAGGTTAACTCTGTTGGAGAGACTTTGGGAGGAAGTGTGAAGCACTATACCACTACTTTTCAAGTTACTAGTCACAGAAACAGGGGCCAAGCATAGGGAGAGGCAATCATCAATTGTTTGTAGATCCAGATGGAACAAGTATGCAATACTATGTGGAAGTAAACTGAATTGTTATGAAAAAAACAAATTAGTAATTCTTTTGCACTGTTTACATATCTTTGTATTGCTTTAGTACTGAGTTTGGTGATTTTAAATAAGTGTAATAGAGTTTTTGGCTTTTAGTACTGGACACAGAAATAAAAATCACCAACTAAACAAATGGTCAGGCAAATCAAAAATAAAAAAAGGCATTTCTGAGATAAAATCTAAGAAAATTGTTAACTATTTTGTTACTCCAGGTACTAAATTGGTCTTGAAAAGTAATCTGCTCTAATATTGTATCTAAGAGTGCCTCTTCTCCCATTGTAGAGAGGAAATCTTTACCTACAAACCTGGAACATCCCTTAAGGATAGAAATTCTGGAATTAGAAAAGTCAAGTAGCAGTGTAGTGGGAAACAAACCCACTGAGGAGGATGTATTAAGACTGGCAAAACAACAAGTAACAATTAGCAATAAGAAAGACACTAAAAGGTAGAAAATTTCACAGGCAATTTTCAACTTAGTGAAGACAAAAAAAAATGGTGTGGTTTAAATCCAATACCACAAAATTTAGATCAGTTAAAACTCCAGCTAAGATGGCAATTGGTGCAGACACTTATTGGAAGAAATACTTTTTGGTTGATTTTGAAAATGTTATCTCACCATATGTGGACAGGTTAAGTCTTGATGCTCCAGTGTATTATCCTGTGGACATTCCCCACTTATGAGAATCAGCATGGGCAGAAAGTCAAGAGGAACAGAGTATAGGTTGCTGATTACAGCCACCAGTTGATCATGATGTGGATTTGAAAAAATAGGCCAACATCAAATAAAAATGGAGCAAAAAAAGAAACAGTGTCTTCCAAGGACAAATCAATTTCAGTTCTCATGCTTTTACTATAAAATTCAATTAAAAGTAATTCTGCTAGTAGGCCTGAAGGGGGAGCTGTCCCTAATAGTAATGAGAATGAGACTTTTTCATTTACAAGGGGTAAGAAGAAGTAATCAATTAGAGAAACAATGAAAATAATTGTTGAGAAGGAAGCAATAGAAATACAGAAGGTGGCTAAGGAATTACAGAACAACAAAGGAATTGAGAAAAAAACTGAGGCAAAAAAGGATCCCAAAAAAGTGCTGAACAGCATAAACAGGTAAAGATGTGTAAATAGTAAGGAGATGTCCAAAACAGAAAAAAACAAAAGGACAAAACCTTTTTGTAGTAAAAAGGTAGCAAAACCTGCTAGTAGTGATGAGGAGATTTTGCAACCACACACTAATAAGTCTCAAGTCAGGCTGTGAAATGAAATCACTCAAAAATAAGAACTAGATCAAAGAAGGAGGCTACCTAGCCAGTTTATCAAGAACTGCAAAGAACAAGAATAGCACCACCCTTTTATAAATAAGTGATAGGAAGTAAATGTTAGTGGGAGGACATTAAACCCATCTACAGAAATAGACTAGACAAAATGAAAAGGATTATCTGTCTGACCATTAGTTCAATTAAAGCCAGAGAATTGGTTCTTGAAGCCAAATCTTAATTCAGTGAGTTTGGAGCCTCATTAGATACAACTATAACAAAGAGTGCTCCTGGTTCTAAAAATGACACCTGTAAACAACATTACTTTTTTTATGCTATGAGAGAAAGGGAGATGAGAGATTATCAAAAAATAATAAAACTGACAAATATCAAAATTATATAGCAGAATACATTAAACCAGTTGAATTTGAACATTCTTTAGCTGAAGATAGTATGACTTCAGTATAAAGCAAACAAAGATTATCAGAGGGAGAAAACAAAAGAGGGATAGAATAAACAGTAAGGAGATAGTGGAGGCGTCATCCTTAAAAGATTTAGACTGAAATAGTCTTCTAAAGGAAGATAGTATATGAGAGTGATTTGTCAGAAAGTACAGTTGTAGTGAACTTAGGCTGACCAACAAAAGATCAGTTTAAAGATATCCAAATCATTAGTTGGAACATAGCTAGATACCAAACTAAAACTGAAGTCTTTGAATAGTTTGAACTCATGTCAAAATATGATCAAATTTTTCTTCAAGAACATGGTTATGGGGGTCTTCAGATGTGTTAAAAAGTCACACTTGCTTATTATATGAGGCTCATAGAACTAGCAACTTAGCAAGAATGATGGGAGGTCTGGTCATCTTAGTTTCTACATCCTAATTTCATAGATGTCGCATTTTAAATATATCCCTTTTGTGTACGTGGCTTTATTTTCTTGTACCATCTTAGATTTGATTACTGTTAATGCATACATACCCCCCTGTTTCCAAAACAATGACATCTGAGGAAGCTCTAAAAACTCTTCAAGACCTATTAAAATTAATCCATGAAGAGTACAGTGGCAATCTACTAATTTTAGTGGGTGATTTTAACTTAGGAATTGGCGATAAAATGGAAATATGCAGTAAAGAATGGCTTGTTAATGATTGCTATAATATACACATAAGGTCATCTAAAGACAAAAAGGTTTCTAAAAAAGGCCCTCATTTGGTGAATCTGTTGGATAATAATTTTCTTTGCAGTGTAAACAGCAAGGCTTATGGAGACAGGGCTGGTGAAATCATGTTTCCAACCAAATGTGGTAGTAGCGTATTAGATTTATGCATTATTGACATTGTGTTTTTCTTGTAATAATATAGTTAAAATTGAGGTGGTAGATGTATGGGAAAGTGACCACTTGCCCATAACTTTAAAATTGAATATACTATATATGGTTTCAGCATCCTGACACAGAAAGTAACTCACAGTATAGATGCCAACATGAACATAGTTATTAAGAAAAAGAAAGTTTTAAAATGGGAGCCATACTCAGAAAATAAAATTCATAAAATAATGGAGGAAATGACACATCATCTATTCAATCGAGGATAATTATATATTCAACAGGGCTGGGGCAGTGGCCACTTCCACTTAAACACACCCACCACTACTGAATAAAAGCTCACCTTATTGGGTTGTGCAAATCCCGGATCCTTGCATGGTCTCTCTTTTAAACTTCCCAATCCCTGTTTGACCTCCAGCACTACAAGACTCTCAGGAATGCCTGCATTAAGGCTGTTCGCTCTCCTAAGGCCCTCTATTTCAAAGCGAAGCTACAATATAACTCTCTCCTAAAGTTTTGGAAGGTTGTTCACTCCATTTTTGATGCCCTTACCCGGTCATTCCCCAGCCTTCCTGGTGGATGTCTGTCTGGTCACTGACCCATCCTCTGTTGCTAAACATTTTAACAAATTCTACTCAACTTGAGCCCTACCTTGTCAGACACCCCGCAATTCCTCTGTTTCCCATTCACATCATCTTTCTGATGGCTTTCAATTCCTTCCTGTATCCCCACATGAAGTCCTTCTTGCCATTTTGTCCTTAACCCATCCAAATCTAGCTTTGCTGGCTTGGATCCTAAGCTCCTTCAACTCTTGGTGGCTGCTATTTCTCTCCCCCTCTCTCATCTCTCTCACCTCTCCTTTTCCCACTGTATCATCCCTCAGGCCTGGAAATTCACCAAGGTTCTTCCCTGCACAAAGGGGGTGATCCCTCCTCCCCTGACAACTACCAGCTAGTCTCTCCCTTCCACTCCCTTTGTCTAATCTAGGCTTTCTGAAATTCTTTCCTCATCTAACTTTCTCTCCCCATTTCAGTCTGTGCTTGGTCACACACAAGGTGCACCCCAGTAAATATAAAGAAAAAACTTTAATCTGTATCACAAATGTGCTAAAAATCTTTATGTATAGGCCAGGGGTTAACTTATTTATTTATTTTTTTAATTTATTTATTCTAGGATTACAAGTACCTTTGAGCCAAGGCTCTTTTACAAAGGTTCCACGTCAGAAATAACAAACAACAAGGAAGCAACAGTGAAATAATAGTAAGCAATTCATGTACAACAGTGCTATTGAAAGGGGTCAATTATAGGAAGAGTAAGGTGTAGAGGAGGAGCAGAGAAGTGTAGGTAGTTAACAGAGGCAGCTATAGTAAGATGGTGAACACAGCTAGGATGCATACGCCCACAAGGAATGGGTAGGGTCAGGCACCCAGGGCTGGCAGAGAAACAGGGATGAGAAGAGATGGGGAGGATGAAGATGCAGCTGGAGGCATTTGTCAAAAAATAAATGGGAAGGAGTGATAGAAGAGAAAAAGGGGGCAGGGTGGGGGGATAAGTGCTGTAATGGGGCAAGGAGAGACTAATGAGCTAGTATGAAGACCTGAGATTTGAAGTAGCACCTCAGGAGCTGGGAGGAGGGGGGACTGGGGGTCCTGGGGTTAAGCAGTATATAAGTTAGGATTCAAGCTGTGTAGGTCATCATCTAGGAGAGGCAGTCACAGGAGCTAGAGGCAATGAGATGGGCCTGGAGCCTGGTTTTGAACATACCTAGTGTTGAGGCAGAGGAGATGGCGTGGCTGAGACCATTCATCCATAGAAGAGCCCTATAGGTGAAGGACCATTGGCCCTGTGTAGTTCGACAGCAAGGAACTTGTAGAATCTGGGTTGTCGAGCTCCTGGTGTTCTGTCGATTGGTGTTTTGATGTAACAAGGCAGTAACACCGGGGGGTGTGAGGCCAAGATTGATTTTTCCCACCATAGCACATGTGAGATACTTTATACGGTTGGAGAGTTGGAGCCATCTGGATTGTTCATGTAGGGCACAGGTGTGGGTGAGACGGTGGGCACCAGTTGTGAGTTGGCATGCTTTGTTAAGAACAGTTGTTATATGTCAGAGAGCAGACATCATGGTGGAGCCATAGATAATGAGGCCATAATCAATAATTGACACCACAGAGCTCTGGAAGGCAATCTTCAGGGCCTCTGTGGTGAGGTGCTGCCTGTTCTTGTAGAGTAATCCAAGGCGTGTGCTGTAGCTTTAGCCACACTGTCAATGTGAGCCATATAGGAGAGATTGGGATCAAGCAGAATCCCTAGGTATTTGAAAGAGTAAACTTCTTCGAGGACAATCCCCTGCTTGGTGGAGATGGCAAGGGGGTGTTGCTTGCAATGGTTATGTGAACTGCAGAACAGCAATGACTTGGTTTTCTTGTGATTGAGGACTAGTTTATGATTGGAGAACCATGTTTTATTGGCACTGAATCCGAGCTGGAGGCTGTGTTGTAGTGGTGAAAGTTCCTTGTGCGTAGAAAAGACAACAGCATCATCCATACAGGATGATTTGTTCTGAGCAGGATTGTGGTAGGGAGTTTAAAAAGAGGCTGAAAAGGAGAGTGTCCAGTATGGACCCCTGAGGCACTCTGGAGTGGACAGGCAATGTGTCCAAGATAGCTTTGGCAATTTTTACTCCTTGAGAGCGGTTGACAAGGTAGCTTCTGAACCAGCAGGCTGAGTCTGGTACGAGGCCAGCAAGGAGTAGTTGGCCATACAGCAGCCGATGATGGACCATGTCAAATGCCTTTGAGAGGTCGATGAAGACAGCCCCTGTAAGAAGTCCTTTATCAAGGGAACTAAGCACTGTACCAGTAAATAAACCGGTGGTGGTACTATGCCCTTTTCTGAAACCATTCTGTTGTGTGCACAGAATATTATATTTGTCCAAATAATCAGTGAGTCAGTCCACAACAATACACTCTAGGGCCTTGGATAGTGGTGGCAATATGGAGATCGGGCTGTAATTAGAGTGGCTGGTCTTATCCCCAGTTTTGTGGACCGGGGTCACAGTGGCAGTTTTCCATATTTCAGGGAATGTACTGGTGTGGAGAGAGAGGTTAAGAATTTTAGTTAGGGGACTGAGGACCTTGTCAAGTGTAAGTGATAGCAGCTTAAGGTCCAAGGTGTCACTACTGATTCTGGAAGTGGAGATGGCTGAGGCGATGTGGCGGCGAACTTCATTCATCTTAATCTCCCTGAAGAAGAAATGAGGGTGGTTTGACAGAGTGCAGGGTGTGTTAGCGGGGATGTGACTGTGAAGAAATCAGGTGATAGAACAGTACTGAGGTCACTAAAAGCCGTGTTAAAGATATTTGCAATGACCATGGGATAAAGGGTAGTAGACTCTTCAACAATTAACATAATCGGAGGGGACTTTGATTGTTTCCCAGTAATGTCCTTGATATTGTCCCAGAAAGCATGATCATTTCCCCAGGTGTTGGTGAGGACGTCCTTTTAATATTAGTTTTTTGTGAGACAAATGGATTTTGTGCAGGCATTACGGGCATGTTTGTATTTTTGGATGTCAGATTGTTTTGCCTGTGGCTTTAGCCACAGGTGGTCCCCTAGATTTCAGCTAGGAAAGAAGACATGATTATCCAAGGTTACAGAGGCTTTGTTTTCCATTTTTTGAAGGAGCAAAGAGGTCATAGGCCTTATTGAAGCAGTGATGAAGTAGCTGAGGCCAAGGTTAACATCCGTCGCCTTGTAGATGGGCAGCCAGTCTTGCAACTTGCTAGACCTTTAAAGAGGAACTTTCATGATGGTCCAAAAGATTACAGCTTATAGTCATTATATGCAGTACTAGACCTGAAAAGGTTTGTACATTTGTTATTTTTTGGCCAAGGTTTACTCTGCCTTCCATAATTTGGATTAGTTTATGAGCCCTGCTGCACTTGCCTTTGCTGTTCAGCTGCTGGGCTGCTAGCTCCTGATGACATCACTGTAGGGTAGAGGAATGACTCACAATGTGCAGTATCATGCAGTTGCAACAAAGTTGCTAGGGAAACCTATGAGTATTCAGTGTACAAACTGTGTTTCCTCTTCCCCAAGACACCCTGTTGGCAGTGCACTATGCCAAAATCCAGATGCCTTGCCAGTATGTTTTTTTTTGTGAAATTGACTCTGCCCTATAGTGATGTCAGCAGTACAACCTTGGGCCCACAGGAACACCAGGCTTGCTATAGAAGCTCTGGTACACCCTGCAGTTTTTAACAGCTCAGAGTGCAAAAACTAACTGCAGTGGACAGTAATGAAATAAAATTCCAGAATCAATGCAAGAAGGGTCAATTTATGCATGAAAGTCAAAAGGACCGGGAATGTTCCTCTTTGATATTGAATTACAGATAGGAGAATTGTGGCTGTCTCCTAATTTTAGTGAGCTCCCCAAAGATAACCTATGAGTTTCTTATTTGCCAGAGCACACAGCACACTATATAAGAAATGAAGCCAGTCTGTGGTTTCCCCATAAGATAGAGAGAAAACAGGGGACCTCAGCTCATATGGCATAGCAAAAATGTAAAATATGAACCTTTTTCCTGACCAATGAGTACATCACCTTGTCATTGGTGGTCAGGCTGATCACAGTTCGGCCAAATGATGAAACCAAGAACCCCTTTAACATATTTTTTTAACTTTGTTTTCCTCCAGTCACCAATTCTTCAGACTCCCTCAAATATCACCAAGCTTTCTCCTGCCCAGGCTGTGAGCCCCCTAACCTGAATTTCCCATGGTGCTCCAAACCCTATACACCAACCTGCATTGAACCCTTTAACTTGCACCCCCCATGATGGGGTCCCCACTTTACAGCGCTGCTCCTTGAAATACAATTTTCTGCAGGCAGGGTAAGGGTCAGAGAATATAGGGGACTAGATGGGTAAGATTCTGCGGTGGGCATGGGGGCCTTGGATGTTGTAGTCAACTCAGGGGATGTGGCTTTTCCCTTGTTATGTGAGCATGACAATACTCCTGAGGAGTGAAAATGCAATGACTTCCAGCATGAGATACTATAAGCACATTCCCTCACACAGCCCATGGACATCTGCTATCACCTGCATCACTTCCTGATGTGATCCCTGACTGTAGCACACTCAGCCTGTACTGGAAGTCACTGATGCTGGGGAACCACACTGTACACTCCCCAGAAGAGGAGAGCAGTCCTTCTGATGCTCAATCCTCTCCTACCCAGCCAACTGCCTGCAACCCCAGCTCATTTCTGAGTCTGATTGCCTGTATGATGTGAGGTGTGGCATCCAGTGCCTCAACACAGAGTGCCACCTGGCCATCTACCCCTCTAACATGTTAAAATGATTAACAAAAGTAAGTTAGAAAATTGAACTGATCTGAATGAATTGCAGCCTTTAAAGCAGCTTTTGGAGAGGAGAACTGTTATTATAACTGTTTGCTCAGGAAGAATCACTCCACCATCAAATACTTACTATGTGCTAGTGATGCAGGCCTCACTGGGATGGGTTGTGGCCACATCGCCTCTGCTGTGTTCCCTGACTTTGCCAAAGCTTTGCATACTGTATCACACCCTCTCCTACTCAACAAGCTACACTCAGCTGGTCTTTCTGCTTCTGCTGTATCATGGTTTCTCTCCTATAGCACTTACTGCCTCCAATCAGTTCACGTGCGTGGGGTTCTGTTCACTCTCCTCCCCATCTGTGCAGGGTCCCTCATGGCTCTATATAGGTCCAGTCCTATTTTCAATTTTCCTTAATGATCTCTTTCTCACATCCATATGTACAGAGATGGCACTGTCATCATCACCTCTTGCTCATCAATCACTGATGTGCAGGTCTCACTTTAGCATGACTTGAATAACGTGCTGTACTGGTTCCAAGCCAACCAGCTCCGGGTAAACCCAAGGAAGACAGTGACCATGATGTTCGGCACTAGCCAGAAACTTGCTAGGCTAGTTTCAATCCCTGTCTTCTCTACATTGTATAGCACCCAACTGGACTGTGTCCCTGCATTTAAGTATCTGGGAGTTTGGTTTGATAGTTGCCTAGACATCTCTGTCCATATTGATGCCATCTATGCTAAACTTCACCCACAACTTGGGTCCCTCTACCAAAACAAGGGCAGCTTTCTCTTCCTTGTCTGACATGAGCTAATATCCAGAATTATACTCCCAGTTTTTGACTATGCTGTTGTGGTCCATGGTACTGCACCCTCCTCCTCCTCCTCCTCACTTGCAAAGCTGGATACTCTCTGCAGTGCCTTCTGTCATTTCTCCACCAACACTCCTCCCTGCACTTACCACTGCTCCCTCTATTCCTCCCTGTTCCTCCTTCCTCTCCTTCTACATCACCAGTCCACTGTGTCTCTGTCATTACTGAATACTGGTTCAATTCAGTTCCATCTTATCTCTCCTTTTGCCTTTCCCCTTCTCCTTCCTCATCTTACTCCTAGAGCTCCAGGGATCCTTGCACCTTTTCCAGTCCCCTTCCCCACTCGAGGGCTGGGAATGTCACCTTCTCCTACCACTCTCCTCCCTTTGAAACTCCCACCTATCCTCATTCTGACTCTCTCTCTCTCTCTCTAGGCATTTGGGCTTCAGATAAAACTTTCTTCCATACCCTCCCACTCTGGCCCCTCCCACTCCTGACTCTGTCTGCCCAGCTTCCTTCCTCCTCACATTCCCCTCAGAGAGAAACTGACTTATGAAGATAGAATTCATGATGGGAATAAATACATCAGCAATAAACTATTGTATGATGGAGAATGTAGACAGCTTAAAAAGGGAATTTACAAAATAAGTAGATTTGCCAGAAAATCAATAGTTGTAGCTCCAAAAACAGCCCTATCAAATTTGTAGAAGGTAAATGTTAATTTGATAAAAAAAAATCAAACTGTAAACAGTTTCTGTGGAAAAAATTGCAAGGCGCTATTTCTGAAAACATTGGGACCTATGCATGAATGGGTGGGAAAAACGTGCTGGAGGCACATATCCCACCCACATACCTCACCACCTGAAGACAGGTGCAGACAGGAAGTATTCACCAATGGCCACCACCTGTCCGTGGCCCTGGCACACAGGACCATGCAGGATGGCCTGGGTTGGAGAGGTGGACCCAGGTAGCCATCCAATAGTAAAGCCATCACGGGTCTCAGAGTGGATCCCTTATGCAGGCAGACATGGGTCTGGGTGCATGAATAACACCAGTGGACACACAGACCCTTGCGGCTATGCCCTGGCTAGTGGTGGACCCCTTGGCTGAGCCCCTTGTGCATGGGGTTCACCTGCCACACATCCCCCCCAACACTCGGCAGCCAGCTCCTGTGCAGCAAGACCCCCACACATGCCACCCCAACCCTATGGCAGATGAAGCACACCTCTGCCCTCACAAATTATTGGCCCTGACCTTGGTGTGTGACTTGACAGCCCCACCCAACTGCCCCATCCCCTGTGTCTCACAAGGGCCCCCCCAAAGCACAAAAGTGCCCTGGTACCACACACCTGACCCTTGTTCCTGTTCAACCTTCATTGGTAATCAGTGGCTCCCCCCCACCCCAGCAACACTGTCCACCTCCCCGTACCTGCATAGATAGTGTCATGGCTGGAAGGCCAGTTGCACAGCCCTCCACACTCCTCCTCAGCCACTGACCATCCAAATGATGCTGGAAACGTGCTCCAGGTCATCACTTGGATGGCAGGTGGCTGAGAAGGTGTGCAGAGGGCTGTGCCGCTGGCTGTCTGATCGTGATACCAACAATGCAGATGGGGGGGTTGTCAGTGTTGCGGGGTGGGGGGGTGCTACTGAAAACCATTGAGGGTTGGGAAGTTGGGACCAGGGCCAGGGGTCTACTGTGCTGGCTGGGCAGTGACCACCACAAGTGGCATGCAAGCATTTGGTCTGAATGGACAGTGGCCACACACACACCAGGGGCTGTGTTAGGATGAACTCCCCCTGCAGCACTACAAGTGACTGCTAGTACTGGACGGGGGTATGTGTGAACATGTACGGGGTGGGGGCAGTGGTGTGGGGGGTACTGCATTCCCTAGGCCAGAGCCCCATTTTGTGGGGGGCTGCAGTGCCTGAGATGTGACGTGTGTGTGCTGGGGTGGGTGGCGATGGAAGATAGGTGCTGGGGTACTGTGGATTTCATACTGGGACATTCCTCCATGGACTGGGTAGGAGTCTATACGAGTGGCAGCATGTAAAGCTATTATGTCGGGGTTCTCCCTGCCTTAACTAGCAGTCAGTTATGCCCCCCTGAGGAAGGCACTATTCACCTTTCTGTTTGGCACATAGTGCTGGCATACCCCGGGTACCTTGTGGTCCATGTGGCTGGAAGGAGTTGGGTGCATAGGCTTCTGCATCCCACATGAGGGGCAAAATCTCGTTGGAGTGGCTATGTGCTGCAGATATTCAGCATGTATGCACTTGGCTTATTCGTGCATAGACCCCAATAATAGTGACTTTTGGTACTTGGTGTCCTTTGGTACTTATAACAAACATTTCAATACAATCGCACAAATTCTGTGATCAGTGGGAAAGTCTATGAGAAATCCTTCAAAGATAAATGTTATTTGAACCATATTGAAGTTATTTCGGTACATTTATTATTGGAGGGTAAAAAAATATATACTTCTCTGGGACTCGATTTTCAAAAGCTCACCCAGGCACAAATCTGAGTTTTCACACACAAACCAGGTTATATGTGAATGTGCAATATGGAAAAGCATGGTTAGCACAGGGAAACAGGGTTTGTGCCTGGGCAATATGTAGAGGGGGTTACAATGTAAATGAAGGGGCAGGGACCTGAATATTGGGGCAGTCCAGTATTCAGAGAATGTGCAACATGCAAGGTTATTTTTCTCAGCCCCCTTGCATGGCACACATACCGCAAATTGAAAGCTCAACTTACTCCCGTGTAACCCTAGCGGCTGGCAAAGAAAGTGCAGCATCCCACCCAACCCCAATACAGTAGATCCAGGTGCTAGTGGAACCCCCCCCCCCAAGCTGACTGCCAGCCTGTTTAAGGATAGGTAGCATCTCTGGTGCTAGTAGTCACCCTCCAGCAATTGCCGGCTCTTTATGAAAAAATAACCATTCCCTAGTGCTAGTGGAACCCCTTCCACTGAACACTGGCCCATTTAGTAAGGGATAGTAACCCTTGTGCTAGTGGTCCCCCCACCAATCACCAGCCCAAAGCTGAAATAAGTTGTTCCCTAGCATCTAGATGTGCCCACTCCCCGCTAATCACCAACCTGAAGATAAAATAAGTAATTTCCTGATATCTAGTGGTGCCTCCCCGCCCATCACTTGCTCAGAGTTACAATAATTAATTCCCTAGAGAGCAGCTGTCTCTCCCCCCACCCTCACCAATGCCTAATCATTGAGTGATTATTCCCTGGTCTCTAATGCCCACCCATTCCAATCTCCTGTATAACATAAGAAATCCATTCCATGATATCTTGTGGACCCCCTCCTGATCCTCAATCTGCTCTATAACATAAGAAATCCATTCCCTAGTGTGTAGCAGATCTCCCAACCCCTCCACTCTGGCAGGTAGTTCCCTACCACTCCACTCCCCGCAATCACAAACCCAAGCCAGTGACAATCACAGCCCTCTACTCTCCACCACAGCCAGCTGCTGAACAAACTCTCAAATTCTTTTCATTCAGTAATATTTTATTTTCAACAAACCAAGTTTGCAATTTATGATATAGTGTTGTGTGAAATTGGAACATTCCATCGGGTGAAATATTTACCAGAATTTGCATATTTCACTAAATAATTTGCCAGATTAAATTCAAAATTTTACTGGTTGGGTGTGCGAAATTTGCTGCTCGCAGGCAAAATTTCACCATCCATGGGTGAAATTTCTTACTTTCACCACTGGCCCCACATCTTTCCAAAAAAACATTCCCCTCCATCCTTCTTCAGTCACCCTGAGCCCTGGCCTCGTATCTTTGTAAAAAAAAAAAATCCTCTCCCCTGTCCCTGGTGTTCTGGACTCCACCCCCTGTCTTAAGTCAGAGCCCACTCCACTTCCCCTGTACCGCTGCACTTGGCCCTCCTCATCTCCACTGCCAGCAGCCAGTCTGAAAGCTCAATGAATGAGCACGTGCTTGTACATTCATTGTTTGCTCATTCATTGAGCACTCAGATGGCTGCTGGGCATGGAGATGAGTGGAGGGCTGTGCCGGTGGTCCAACTTAGTAAAGGAGGGAGTGGGGTGGGCTCTGAATTAAGGCAGAGTGTGGGGGTGGAGGGTCCACTAGACACCAAGGACAGGAGAGGGAATTTTTTTTACAAAGATACGTGGCAAAGGCAAAGGGTGACTGGGGGAGGAGGGAGGGTTCTTGATTTGAATTCAGATGGTGATTGGCTGGGGTGGTCCACTAGACACCAGGGACATGGGAAGAGATTGATGTGGAAGTTTCAAAGATTGGAGGCTGGGGCTCAGGGTGATTGGGGGGATTCTTAATTTGAATTTGGCCAGTGATCAGCCAGGGGGGCCACTAGACACCAGGACTCAGAGAGGTACAGAATGGCATATGGAGATGCGGGTGAAATGAGGATGAAATCTTGCAATTTTGCCACAATTCTCTGAAATCTTTTGAGTGATGAAATAGCTGATTTCATGGCAAATTACTGGCAAAATAACATTTCTCAACATCTCTATTATGATACAAAGGCTGGATTTTTCCTCTAGGTTTTCTCCTGTCCTACCTGAAGTATAAAGGACGTGTTATCAGCATGCATTATAACTGATGTGTTATCACAGATCCCTAGTGGGTTGTTTATAAAAATTGAAAGTAGGAGCGAGCTTAGTACTGAACCCTGTGGCACCCCTGAATCAATCTTTCTCAGATCAGTGCTCCCAGATGCAATCCTTACTGTTTTTTTTTCTACCAGTCAGATACTTTCTGAACCACTCAAGTGTATAATTCCATACACCCAATTGCTCTTAGTTAATATTATCGGATGGTCCACCAGGTGGAAGGCCTTGGTCAGTTTGACAAAAATTGCTCCAGTAAGCATTTTGTTATTAAAGTTATCATAAATATCACTAGTTAACCTAACCAAGGGTGTTGGCATGCTGTGCCCCTCCCCCCAAAAAAATACTGTTCTTTGTGAAAAGATTGTTTTCTTCTAAGTGTTTAGCTAATCGGTCAAAAACTACCTTTTTAGAAAGTTTACCTAGCACTGGTAGAACAGAGCTTGGTTTATAATTTGTGATGTCCTGCTTATCTCCAGATTTGAAAATTGTTAATTCAGATGCTGACTTCTAACATTCTGGAAGTTAATTCACATGTAATGATAAGTTAAACAAATATAGCTCTGGTCTAGCTAACTGTTCAGCTGCTATTTTTAGCATTCTTAAGGGAAGTCCATCTACTCCAGCACCTTCATACCATCAAGCTTCAACAGTAATTTTTTGATTATTTGTTGGTACTCTAAAAATAATGAAAGTTTTGGTGTAGGTATTATTAATAATCAGATTTTCATTTCCAATAACATTTTGTTTTATTTTATTTTTGTAAGTTGATATATTTGTAAAAAAAGTCATTAAAGGTTTGAACAATTTCTCAGCTGTCTTGCAACAAATCCAAAGCAAGGCCTATGAAGACAGGCTGAATGAGCTGAATATGTACACCCTGGAGGAGAGGAGGGAGCTAGCTTTGAAGAGGTGTTTAAACTGAGGAGGGGTAGGGACACAAGGAGTATGGACTAAGATTGGAGGGCAGAAGATTTAGGAGGGAGATGAGAATGCCCTACCTTATGGAGAGGGTCATGTCTAAATGGAATGCTCTAACAGAGAGGGTGGTATCATATAAGATAGTAGGAAGTTTTAAGAGGGAGTGGACAAAGCAAGAGGGAGGGTCTGGGTGGAGGGTGCTGAGGCAGTCATCGGAATGACAGTTGGGGAGGGGGTTGGGGCAGCTGCAATCTAGTGTGCTAGCTGCAGACTCGTGCAGACATTGATAGACTGGGTGGTTTTTTTCTGCTGGCAGATTCATATGTTCATACGTTCATACATTCATAAATCCTCTATGGATTTTATCTTGTCTATTTCTACTTTTTTCTGAGGTTGATAAAATTCACTGAATGAGTTCCAAAAAATTCCTTGAATACGAGATATTCTTTAACTACTTGTTTCATAGTACATGTGCTTAGACTTTTTTTTATTCAAGTTTTGCAAAGATTCTGAAATTTCCGGTAAACATTTATATCTTGTTTAGAACCTTATTTCATGAATTGTTTCCATGAGGTATTTCTCATTCTTATCAATTCAAGTAATTCTTCATTGAACCATGGTAAGTGTTTATTTCTTACCCTTTACTTTTTTATTGAAGAAAGATTTATTATTTCCACTATAGTGTGATTAAATAGGTTTGTAGCATTTTTAATCTGAGTTTGCTCATAAAGGGATGAACAATTCACTTTCTTTAATTCTCCAATAAACACCTCAATAAGTCCTTTATTCTGCAGTTCCCAAAGGACCTGCTCAAATGAGGATACAATTCCATTATTAGAAAAAGAAGGGAACTTTATTGCAAAAAAACCCAGAATAAAACGACATTGATGCAAGCATTAGGGTTCAAAAACTTGAAGTGCACAAAGAAGGGAAATGAAAAAAAATTAGGGATTTTGGTCTCCAGAGTATTGGTAAATCAATGGTGGGGTCACCCTTATGTTTGTCAGCCCTAATGCCCACCTCCTTTTTGCTGAGCAAACAAGCTCAGATATGATGTCTTCATGTAGGGCCTGCAGAACCCTACATGAAGAAAGCTATGACAGATTATGTTGACCATACTGTATCACTATTAGCCACTGTCTTGGAGCTGTACCTTGGGCTTTGGACAGGAAGTACGGGCTTGGGGAGGGGTGGGCATTAGGGCAGACAACCCCAAGGAAGACACCACCACTGATGTGTCAATAATCTGGAGATGCAAATCCCTAATGGTTTTTCATTTCCCTTCTCTGTGCACTTTGCGTTCTTGAACCCTAATGTCTGCATTAACTTTGTTTTTGTAATGAATTATAGTGGCACTGTCATGCCCCTACAGTTAGGGATAAATCTGCACTTATATCTTAGACTGGCAATTTTGAACTTTAATAACTTCAGTAATGGAAGGAGTAGGACCACAACCAGAGTAAGCAGTGCAAGGTCAAAATAAATATAGTAAAAGCAGTTTAGAAGGACCGGCACCGGTAGAGGGTTAGAATACAGTTTATTCAGCTCCATTCAACCACATACATCTTGTGGAATATAATACAGACCTTTATTGATAAAGAAACAGTGAAAACTGATGTACAAACAATATACAGCTGTAAAATCCATAGGTTTGAGTCCTGGTACATCCAAGTAAGAAAACCCTCTCCCAAGATCAGAAATTACCTGATCCCACATCACATGATGCATTTCACTCCATAGAGCTTTTTCAAAGATAAACATAGTCGACCCCTGAGTTCATTTTGTACAGTCATCCCTTAAAGAGACAGTACATTTATTTGTAATGGGTTTATAAGTTCTCAAGATTGTGACAATTCATATCAGAACTAATTTTTTTTTTAATCTCCAATGAATGATATATGCATGTTCACAAGGTAAATGTCACAAAGAAGAAATAAATACAAATGTTCAATAGCAAAAAAAACAATCATGCTACCAAGACCAAAGGTCTAGGGGCACTGAGGGATATCACTGTTATGCACTAAGTTAAAACAGAGTAAGCAAACGAGAATGCTCCCAATGTTAAACTCATAGTCAACTCACAAGAACTTGTGGTAGTTGAGCAGTGCATATCTGTAAAAGAAATACAGAAAAAAATGAAATAACTGTATGCACAATATATACTCGAGAAACACATAACCAAATAACAGCCTATAGTGTCCAACCAACCAGACTCATTTTTTTTCTTCAAAAAAGGGCATGCCATGATTTGATCATTAATTCCCTTAGCATCTATAGCACTAAGGGAGAAGATCCAGTGTTGCTCTATGCACAGTAACACATTATCATAATTTCCCCCTCAATGGGACATAACAGGTTTCTCAATGTCAAGGAAGGTGAAATGGTGTTTCCCTCTATTTCTAGATTTCCAAATGTGAATGGCTAAGGCCTTGGACAAGTCCCCATTCTCAATTGCCCTAGCATGTTTCTCAGTCCCTGTTTTAACCCATTCTTACTGGTAGCGCCATATGGCATCAGAACCATCCGTTACTTCACCAAGCCCAATATGCCACACAAGATGGAATGAGTTTTAAAGACTTTTTTTTTGCCTACATAGTAGATGCCACATAGACAGGTTGCCAAAAAAATCAAACAACGGGTGCAGTAAGTGTTAAATCATCTCACTCTTGCCTCTCTTTGTGTAACTGAGATGATTAAGGTTTTTGTTGCGTTTACCAAGGGGTAGTACTTACAATTGCCACACTGGTGGCATCCATCACCTCTGGTGGAAATCAGGTACATGGTCTGTCAGGGAGGGGGTTACAAAATGTACCACCAAATCCTTGATATTTTCCCCTACAGAACACCACTCAGGGATTTCCAATATTCAGGTCCCTCTGCCCTGAATCCCTGCTTACCACATGCCAGTGTTTGTTAAGAATGGCCCTAATTTGTTGCAAATGTGGGCTATAAGTGGTTATTAAGGTTGTTTGGGGATCATAGTCATTTGCTCTTTTCTCTTCTGTAACAATTTTTGTCTAGATAGTTCATTGACTGTCCTCATAGCTCCATCAGTTATTGTACTGCTGCAGCCCTCTCACATACTCTATTGGCCAATTCATTGACTTTCATCTGATACTCATCATTATCCCCACAATTCCTTTGGTTCTTATAAACTGGCCTTTAGGTATGCAGGAGATGATGTGTCCTGGATAGCAACTACTTGTTTAAAGGAAGGTATTGCGATTGGTAGGCTTCTTGAAAAGGTCAGTAGTTAGCTCCCCTCCTCATCCTTCTTAATCATCAAGTCCAGGAAGGAAATTTGTGTTATATTAAAATTAACACTGAACTTTAAATTTGGATTACTGGATTTCAAATAGTGGACAAAGTTGGACAATGTATCCTCACTCCCTTTCTATATCAGTATCACATCACTGATGTAGCATCTCCAAAGGTCTAATTTATTCACAAAAAATGTTTTTGCCTTATCTCCTATATTTTGTACAGTAGCTCCCACTTGCCCATGAATAAATTTGCATAGTTAGGTGCAAAGCTAGCGCCCATGGCAGTACACTTTTTTTTGTAGGTAATAGTCCAATTTATAGAAAAAATGTGTTAAATTCCAAAATAAATCAGGACAGTTGCATTAATATTTCCAAGGGTGTTTCTTTATCTGTACAGGTTTCCAAACAATACGTCATTGAATCCAGACCCTCCTAATGTGATATACTAGAATATATGTATGCTACTTCTAATGTTACCAGTAAACTGTCATCTTCTACATACAGGTCTTCCAAAACTCATAAGATATCTCCTGTATCTTTAATGTAAGATGGGAACATTTTAGGCAAAGGTGTGCTGTGGTAGTCCACGTACTGGATTTGGCTAGTGGCTTAGTCAGGGAGTTGTTCCCTAAAACAATGGGCCTACCTGGGGGATTGACTAAATCCTTGTGGATTTTCAACAGGCAATAAAATGCTGCCCTCACTAGAAATTCTAAAGTTAAAAAGTCAGTAACCTGCTCAGAGCCAAGCATTCTCTCTAGCAAGTGATAACAATGGATCAATTGTTTTTTTTTTTAAACATTCATTTTGTCCACTGGTAGCTTTTCATGATAACTATTGTCATTCAGCTGTTGGTAACTCTCTTCATCATATTTCTCACTGTCGATAACCACTACAGCCCACCCCCCCCCCAAGTCTGCAGGTGGCTTAATAGTAATGGACTTATTTCTACTTAAATTATCTAAAGCCTGCTGTTCTGTATTACTTAGATTGTTGTAAAATCTGTTCTGTATTACTTAGATTGTGGTAAAATTATTACCAGTTTCCTCATTCATTCTCACAATATCATTTTCGCAGCACTTATTGAAAATTTGCAATGCCAGTGATAATGGGGACAAAATTTCAATCTTGGTTTAAACACATGATTGTTCACATTGATAGTGTTTGGTGTAGAATCACATAAAGGATCCTCGTTCATGTTATGAACCTGAATCTTTGGGAATGTTTGTGTTCCCCTGTTCTGACTCTAGATAAAGGCCAGAGATTGCAGAACATATGCACACTCCTAGTTCAACTCCTCTCATGATGCCGTGAAAATGATTTGAGTGACTTGCACAGATACACAAGAGCTGTCTTGTGTGCCTGTGTCCAGCAAACCCTGTCTAGAAGCTCAACCCTTCGGTGACGACATTTATATATAAATGCTTGTATACTGTTATAATCAATGCCAGCACACTGCTACAAACTGGAATGTTTTAGGGCTTTCTTACCCTTACTGACCATCCCATACTAATAATCCTCCCTCTTACCCTTATCCCTCACTAATTAACTATAGACAGGTGGAACACAGGCTCTATTTCTTTCTTATTGGGTAGACCAGAATTATATGGATCCCACCTGGAATTTCCTGTATATGGATATGTAAGTAACCTGTTGATCCCTTTCCCTTTCCCTTTCTCCTCCGTCCGCAGTGATTTTGTTCTCCTTTCCTCCCCCTTTCCTACTCTTTCCCCATACGATAGGTAATGTTTAATGTTTCAAGTATATGTATTCTGCTTCATTGTTATAGGCCCCTATCTTGTTGATGTAAGTTTGTTTACTTTCTTTGTTGAAAATCAATAAAAAGTTACAACACATAAAGGATCCTCACTTGTCTCTAATATGTCACCATTCATGTCTTTTCTATTGAAAAAATGATTTAAGACTCAGATTTCCTGTTAAGTCTATCAAAGTTTATAATGGTTTCAAAGGGATCAGATTTCTTACTTGGTGTAAGCAACAGTCCTTTGCTCAGTACCCCTATATCACTGTCCTTTAGTGGATGGCTCGACAGGTAAATAACATTCACCATGGGTACCGTCTTCTCAACCGCTGTCCTTTCCATGGTCATCTTCTGCAGTTTCCCCTTCCAACTATGTTTTTCTCTCCATGCCATGTTTGTTTAGTCCTCCTTATTCATACCTGTTCTTTCTCTGGCTCCTTCTGAGGGTAGATTGAGGTGTTCATGGTAAGACAGCACATGGCTCCTCTTCTCCTAAAAAGAAACTTCAGGTTCAGAATCACAATTGTTGCAATTGCCACAATGCCTTGAATTGGATCATGTCCCCCAGTTGCATTTCCTCTCAGAATTGATTTAGATGGGGAAGTACCTGCAGTTGATTTCTGTGTCGTTTTACAGTTAAATACTTTGCCTCTCTTGAAATCTCCTTCATCTCTTTTAAACTTGACTGTTTAGCTTGTGTCACCTTTTCTTCATATTTACTATTTCTTTCAGTGAATTCTTCTAATAACTGTGCATATACAGGTGAACTAGAAAATCTTTTAGTACTTCCTCTCTAGTATTCAATTTGCCTACATTTCTTTTTGAATTTTGACATTTTCTTTTAATATCAATTCAATATATTCTTTGCTGACTCTATGGCTGATATCTCACTAGCTGTCCAAAAATCCTTCCCTGTTTTGGTCACTCATAGGCTTTTTTGTAGGATCCAGAGACATCTAGGAACACGTCAACCTCGAGATATGCTTTCAGGGAAATTTCTTCCCATTGGAGTCTTTTGTGTTTGAAAGCAGTCCTCTCAAACTGGCTAAAGACGGGATGTATATTGAATGGGCCAGCAGTGTTACTTGAGGTGTTATTCAGTAAACAGGAGAAATCCGTATCTCTAGTCCGTGTTCTCAATACCAGGTCCTTTAGGGAATGGGTTTCTGTAGCACGCTGCTCCTGCCATGAATTCGACATTTAAAAAAAATCATATTAATGTAGGTGCATGTTTGGCAATGTACAATGGACTGTAGCACCCCTTTTCTTTGTAACAATAACCCTTGCTGGTCCCAAGAAGAGATACAGTTCAGTAATGGGAGGAATAGTACCACAACCAGGGTGAGCAGTGCCAGGTCACAATAAATATAGTAAAAGCAGTTTGTAAGGACTGGCACCTGCTAAGGGTTAGAGTACAGATTGTTCTACTCCACTCAGCCATGGATCACTTGTGGAATATAATACTGTCCTTTATTAATAAAAAAACAGTGAAAACTCATGTACAAATACACAGCTGTAAAATCCACAGGTTTGAGTCCTGGTACATCCAAGTAAGGAAAACCACTGACAAGATCAAAAATCACTTGATCACATGTCACCTGACTTGGATGTGCCAGGACTTGAACCTATGGAGTTTACAGTTGTAATGGAATGTATAATGGAGCTGTACCTCTTCTTGGGACCAACATGTGATATTGTAACATAGAAATATAATTTTGCAACCTTTCAAGTGATTTGCATGAAAGTTGGCATGCAGCATCAAGGATTAAACTCCTCATGATGTGGCAAGTTTCATTCTAGTTGGATGTGTGGATGCAGAAATACAGAATATCATAAAATGTGTAAATTACCACTTTTTGGCAAATCTTTTGTCATGCTGCTGTACAAAAATGGTGTGGAATTTTGTTCTGAATTTTTTAGTGTATATAGGTCTTGGGTCACAGTGATGCCTTTTGAAAGTTCAGTGAAAAAATATTAATCCTTTCTAAAGTTATGACATTTCAAAGTTTCCTGTGATTTCCTATGGGAAAAGTTAGATGTTCACCCTGGAAAAGGATTCTATGTCATAAATGGGGAATTTTTTTGTGCTTTTCGCACTTTAATAACTTCACACCTGTTTAAACAATTTGCACAACATTTTGCATGCTCCATCAGGGACCACAGATCTCTTGATGTGCCAAGTTTCATTCCATTTGGACATGTTGTTGTATGCATATGGTGCCAGATATTCAAAACTTTGCCCTGGGGCTCAATTAGTACTGCCCGGTGTGCAAAAATTGTCTGGGCAAAATAGCCCTCCATATTCAAAAGGAATAGCCTGGTGCTAATCCTGCTGGACATAGCATGCTAAGGAAGCTGGGCAAACTGGGCTGAGACTGCAGGGCAAAAATAGCCCAGGAACAAGACAGCACTGAATATAACAAATAAGACAGCACTGAATATAGCTCCCAGATAGGCAGTGTAAACGGTTTACCTATAGCGCTTCAACAGCGCTAGTGCCGACATCACCTAAAAAGCTACAATGCCTACTGTTGGCATTGTTGCCACGGCTGTCAGCACACACAATAGGGGGGCTGTGCCCCCCCGAACCCTCCCATTGTGGGGGGCTCCACCCCCCACACTCATCAGTCTCTGGTGGGGCAATCACCCAGCAAGGCAGTCCCAATCACAGCATGGACCACCACAGTGATGGGTGGATTTTGCCCGATTTCTGGCACTGCGGTGGTCTTCATGGTTGGGGAGTCACTGCAGTGATGGTATATGCAGTGTAAGCACCCAATGGAACACATTACAGAGGTGAGACAGCCTGGGCCTGGGGCACATACAAAGAGACACAGCCCAGAAAGAGATCCCAAGAGCTGAACGCAGTGCAGAACCCAGGATATGACACACACAGGTAGGTGAATGGCAAGCGACAACCAGGACCCATGTGTGAGAATCAAGGAACAGTACACACCATGTGAAAACCCCAGCACCCAAAAATGACACAGTACACTGTAAACTGTAGAAAGTGGAATGTATTAAGGAACAAAGGAATGTCAAAGCAACAGGAACAGTATAGTGGTGCTAACAGTACACAGAACAATACGAAAGTAAATGAATGAAAAATCAACAACCAATATCTAAATGTGAACTACGAATGCTACTGCAACTACCACTAGATGAACTACCACTAAAACAAATAAAGGCCAACGGTACAAACACTACAAACAGAAATGCTAAGAACCCCCGACCACTGAACTACAACACACAACACTACTACTATGAAAATACAAAATCACACATGCCCACACAATGCAAAGCATCATGGGCTGCATATGCAAATCACCACAGAATTTTATGCTGGTTCAACTTTAAGCAGAATTGCATGGTGCTGAAAGGCGTCTCACACAGTTTGCAAAGGGTGCTAACAGATGACATAGACACGTGTTTCGTCCTACCAGGACTCATCAGTATGCCTCGTTGTTTGACACCCCAGTGGAATGAACCAGCTACCCTAAGAGACTACTATGTAAACAACTACTGCTCAATTATGACAACAAAGACTACCTATACAGTGACATGCAAAACACATGTACAATATGTACAGAATGGCAATGGATATGGAGGGAAAGGGGAAGTGGACACAAACAGGGAGAAATCAACAGAGGCCAGATACAACATCAGTCTGGAAAGGGGGAGGGATAGCCAACAAAAAAGGGGGCGAAGTCTATGGTTGGATACTGGATGGGACTGGCAGATGTGCCTCAAGGACTGCAGCCACCCACTGTGTTTTGGCAATCAAGATCACCTGCTGCTCGATCATGGTCTGCTGCTGGTGTACCATGTGGTGAAGCAGGTGGTCTCCCCTCTCAGACTCCTCCTGGTGTGTGGCCCACAGTGAGCTATGACACAGACCGACAGAAGGAAGGGGATCAGGTCAGGATGGGACACTGACAAGGTGGTACAATACAGACCACAGATGGCAACCCTGGGTTGGACAGCATGTGCCAACAACCATGCCTATGTGGTGATGCAACACAGGACATACTGCACTACTGGACATTCACCAGTATGTTGAGACAAGATGGCACTGGCAGCCCCAACCAACCTACATGTACAGGTGTGTAATGCCACTGGCAACACTGTGACACAGTGCACACCACACAAACCAGTGGAGCACATGGTGACACAGTGCAATTAGAAAGCCAGTCCCCGGGGATTACACAGACAGGGACCATGGCACTACTAACACATGGGATGACACACATTGGGACAAGCTGCCCAAAGGAACATATCAATGAGACACACAGCAAGGCACACCTAGCAGTGGAATGGCCACAGTCACACTGCCGTATGATGGCATGCAGCCCATACAGTAGCAGAGCTTTGCATGTGGCGGTGCCAATGCCCACAGCATCAGCACACACAAGGCAGAAATGCATGGCCACTCCCATGTAACAAAGGAACACAGGCCACTGGTCATGAGCAGCAGGACAGCAGTAGGTTGAACACACACCCAGTACAGTGCTGCACATGCCGGCAAGGTATGGCAGGCCCCCCCCCCCCCGGAGGGCACTACACCATCCACATGAGCGGATCCACTGCACACCATGCCACCTCAATCGCCCAACCCCTGCACCCCACATGCATGACTGGTGTGCAGACACCAGGCACTGTACAGACAGGGGAACACCGGCCAGTAAAAGAAGATGCCCCCCCCCACCTCAGCAGTATGCAACAGGCACACAAGATGGGCAAATCTACACATGCCGTTCAGAACTAAGGCCCCAGATCACCCTTCCCAGCAGGCACAGTGTACGGCCACTGCCCATCCAGACCCATGGTGCACCCTGCCACCCCAGTGGCCAACACAGTGCCACGTGTCTCACAACATGGTACCGGGCACACAGCCGTGTGCTCGGCAGGAACAGCACTGTCAGCCCATGGAAAGACCTACCCATGTCACATGCTGTGCAGTGTGTAGACAAACAGTGTACTTACTCAATAGGGACCAATCATTGATGCTGCTCTCCTCCACCTGCTGTGGCATTGGCTGCACCCTCCGCAGGTCCCTGGTGGTTCCTGGGCCGCTCTGCTGGTTTGCACTCCCTGGGCCAGCCTGGTCACTGTGCTCTGCAGTGGAAAGAGGGTACAGCACCATTACTACAGTGTTAGCCCCCATGGTATACCAGAGCAGTGCCCATGGTACACAGGGACACAGGGTATCCCACAACAACCCCTCTGCCACCCATGGCATGGCAAAGTATATGCATATGTGCCCCCACCCTTGCAGGCACACTGTCACCCAAGCCACGTCCAGCTCCAGACAGGTGATGCCACAATTGTCCATTGCATGGGCACAGTGTATACTGGGCAGCTCTGTATGGCAAATGTGCTATGGACCATGGCCACATGTAGGCAGCCAGTGGCATGGCACACACACACACACACAGGTGGAGGTGTGCTGTGCGCTGAGGCACCAACCCTGCCACAGGCCACCGCTGTGTACAGAACGCACAACTGCACTCAGCCCTCTGCCGGCATATATGATCACAGAAGATGAAGCTGGGGTCATGTTTGGTGGGGGTACACAACAAATGTGGGTTGTAAGGTCCATGTAAACACCAAAGTGCAACACAAAGCATCCAAGACTCCAGAACCTCTGATTGCCCGCTATCTCCCACACCCTCCCCACATCCATATACCTATGGACTCCAGCAAAAACAGCACATGTCCAACAAATGTATCCAATGACACCAGCAAAGCCCAAGACCCCCCTTGGCAGGTATGTGTATTGAGGAGTCAGGCACATGTACAGGCACATCTCCCAACACACTGACACACCTGAGTGACTGCAGCCACACACACACACACACACTCACTCTCAGGACACCTGGGCATGGTGCTAGCCATCACCTACCTGGCACGAGCACTGTTCCATAATGAACCATCAGCCTGCACCTGTTGAGCAGCTGCTGCTGCCTATGCTGGAGGTCTGCATAGCTGTTCCGGCACTTTTCTCTGTCACGTGAAATGCCTGTCCTGGCAGACAGGCGGCGGGCAATCGAGGCTCACACCTGGTGATGTGGCAGGTCCCCCTCCCGGACCTTCCCAAACAGGCATCGGTGCCACTGCTGGACCAGCTGGACCAGGTTGGCGGTCTCCCCCTCACCCCAACTTCTATCCAACTGAACCACTGCCCTCTGCCAATGGCATCCAGACATGGTCACACACAGGTGTATAGTAGTAGTAGAAGTCACTTGGGCCCACCCTGCACCTGTACCACTGCCTGTGACTTGTGCTGCACTGCCATGTGCACTAGCAGTGAGTAACCCATAAGTCTGCACAGTGCACACGTGCGACCCTGCCACAACCTTGGTGCTGCAGTAGCATGCATGTGCAGTGGTGACACGCAAATGGCCATTGTGTGGCACTATGCCACGCAGAATGGATGTTGCTGTGTGGACAGCAGCCTACCTGCGCATGTGCAGGTGACACACAATGGCTTGCAGCACTGTACTATCATTGCAGCGCTGTACAATGACACGGCCAGATAGCCTGGTGCCAGCCCTTTGCCCGGTGCTATCCACTTGCCTGGCACTAACACAGGCCATATTCAAAGAAGCTATGTAAATTAGGGTACTTGTGTATGCAGGGGACAAACAGAGTTATTACCATATCATTACTGCCTCATTTGCATGCCACTCAGGCCTGATTGACCCGCAGTCCTATTTAAGGGAAAACAGTGCTCCACCTGTGTTGCTGATAGGGACTGCAATGTTGTGCAAGCTTGAGATCAGCAGCACAGAAAGCAGGATGTCAAAGAAGAGACAGCAAGAGCAGGCAGGTATGCACAGCATGCAGGCCAGGCCACAGTAATGCACAGATGTGTAGGCTGGGATACGCACATTACACACATTATGGGTGTAGGCAGGCATACTCAATGTATACCATGGTGTATAGTTGTATTAAAGGGGGGACAGAAAAAAGGCCCTGAACTTCTGCACTACTCCATGGCAACAATTCAGAACCAGTGGACAACCACTGTATGTGTATGCACATATGTCAGCACCAGGAGGTTTGGTCACTGATACTGTTGTTGCAGTCCATGGACTGTACAGCCGTACAGGGAGTGGGCCTGTATATTGGGGTCTGAAGGAACAAGGCATGGCATCTGCATATACATATGCATGGGGGGGCAATAAACAGTGTCATGGTGTACAAATGTTGTATGTATAGTGCCACACTGGGTACCACACACAGTCCTGGCCTACAGTTGTATCTTGTCTGGCTTCACCCCTACCACTAATGTGTACAGTTGTGCAGGGGGCCTGCAGCAGTGTGGATGCTGAACTGTTGCCAGACACATGACATTGGGCTGGGCCAGTGCCACTACTGGCCCATGGGGTGGGCAGTCGGTCGTGCCATTCCATCCTATAGGTGCACACCATGGTGGTCACTTGCACAGCATGTAGGCCACACTGCTGGGCATACATGGGTCCACCATGGTGGTGACTGAGTCCTGAGGTGCTGCTGGGAAAGGTCTGTATGCCCACGGCTGCCTGCCTAGGCCCCTAGGCCCAACAGACAGTGCATGGGACTGTGTGCTTGGTTTGTGCATGCTGGTACACTGCACTGCCACAGACTGCACCATCCATGCTGCCATGTGCAGCTGGCGCACTGGGGACACACAGTCCAGGTCAGTGGCATAGGCAGCGTTGGCCGTGGCTGTACAGGCACTACTGGCCAGGCAATGTGGATGTCTGCTGGCATCTCCAGCACTGTGTGGTGAAGTCTGCATGCACTGTTCCTGCTACACACAGGGGCGAGCAATGCATGGTGGCTGTGTAGTGTGCCATGCCCATTGAGTATTGCTACAGCTTTGCACAGATTATACGCCACTGTGTGTAACTCATGCAATGTCCTCTGTCCCACACAGGTGGTGCTGCAGGGCAGGAGTGGCTTTGGGCACACAAGTTCTCAGGGGATGAGCTAAGAGCCCTGATACATGCTGTGAAGGAGAGGGAGATGGTCTTTCAGAGGAATAAGTCCACAGATACCATCATGAGGTGCATGTGGGATTAGATCACCACAGCGGTGAATGCCTTAGGTGGCCATGGCCACTGCACTGACACAGTCAGAAAGAGGTGGAACGACCTGCAGTGCTGAGCCAAGGAGGAGGAGACCCAACGTCTACAGGAATGGATGCAGATGGGTGGTGGGCCACACCCATGAAGCAGCGGAAGTGGGACCACTGATGGTGCTGGAAGCCTTTACCCTGTGGCCAGTGGCTGTTTGTGGGGTCGAGACACCACTCACACCACCTAGGGCAGGTATGTCTGCAGCATGTGACTACCACTGCCTGACCAACACCAACGGGGCTGTGGCACACCTTCCCACTGTCATGGTGCATGCAGGATGCACGCATGGATGTGTCACATTGTGGTGGTAGTGTGGCTGCTGCACTGTGGTGTGCATGTGTTGGTGGTGCATGGGTAGTTAGTGCATTTGAGCTGTGGGGGCATCACTTGCAGTTGCATGGGCTATACTGTGGGGTGTGCACAGGTATGCTGTGGGGAAAACACCGTTGGGGTGCATGTGGTGGTGCTGTGTAGGCAGTCTGTGTACTGTACTGGACACTGGCACCATCTCTGTTCCTTCACAGTACTGTGTGCCCAGCAGGCCATGGCCCAGGAGTTGCCTGGCACAGCAGTACAGGAGGCAGAGGATGACACTGCACAGGTGCAGCCTTCTACATCAGGCATGGGTGTCATGTGAGGTCCTACAGTGGCACTGGATGAGGGGGTGGTATGTGGTCATGAAACATAGGTGGATGTAGGATCTGCTGGATCATCAGAGGAGGATGCAGCATACCTGGAGGCCACTGGCAGTTCTGGGGATGCACAGGTGGAGGACCTGAGCAGTGAGGAGGTGGTCATTCTCACCGTTACAAGTGACCATGGCTCAGAGGATGTGGAGGATGGCAACACCCTGCCAGTGGGAGGATCTGTCTGTGGCGACATTGGGGTGGGAACAGTGGGAGATGGACACACAGTTGCAGTGGGGATGGGGGATGCATAGGCACATGGCACCATACAGCTCTTGGATGTCAGCTGTGGGGGTTGTCCTGTGTGCCCCACTGGACATGTGCCACTGGCCACAGGGCACAGTGCCAGCCCTGCAGCATGACCGAGCCCCCCGCAGGCCCACAGCAGTAGCAGCAGCAGCAGCCTGTCTATCGGAAGCTGACACCACTGGCATGAATACAGTCACCCCACCATGCCCAACACCAGCCACAACCTCCACCCACAGGGCAGGTTGGTGCCGCTCACCCAGCACAGGATGGCCAGAGATCACAGCCCATGCTCCAGGCAGCCCTGGCATCACAGCATGTGGCCCAGCAGGACCTGTATGACCTCTGCAGGGAGGTGCGCAATGAGCTGTCTCAGTTGTTGAAGATGGTGGGCTCCACACTTACCCATGCCAAGCAATGGGCGGAGGAGTGGGATGACCTGCATCCTTGCCACCATTGAACATGGCTTTGGTGGTCTGACTGCCACTGTGCGGGACCATGTGGCTGTGCTGTGGGAGGCACTCACAGAGGGCCTACCAGGTGACCCCAGACCACAGCGCAGCTGTACCATGCATGAGCACTGGTGTGCTGTCAGTGCACACAGGTTGGGCAGCAGCTCTTCCACAGCTGCATCATGGTCCTCCACAGGCTTCCCATGGCACTGTGGGCACCCACCCTTCTCACCTGTGAATGCATCCTGGTGAGGCCGCAGGCGGACCACCCTCCCACCCTCCCAACCTCGCCAAAGTCCACCCCACCCATATCCTCAGCACAGAGCATGCCTATCTCATCGACACACACAAAGGGGGTGTGTCATGTGTGGGGTGGCAGACACCACTTTAGGCACCACCTCCATGCATGGTGCACCCATGTCCCACACACATGCACACTCACACAAGCTCACATGACCCCAGTCCCCTGCCCGCACACACACACACCTCCACATCCCATGTTCCCTCACATGCCACCCTACCTGTCAACATGTGCATGCACCATAGCTGTACACTCTGCACACCTGTGTGAAATGCACTTTGCACCACACACTACACCATGTCACTACATCACACTGCCAGCATATATATCACCAGAGTGGTTCACTGTGTACTCTGTACTGTGTTCTCACACCTATTAAATGCACTGTTCATGACATGTTTGTTGTCTGTGTTGTGTTTACACACCGTCCCCTCTGTGTTAGTGTCTCAATGATGCTGCTTCTGTGCTCAGTGGCCCTGCGGGCCATGCGAGGATCCCACCTCTCGAGTTGCTGTACTATCCCCCTGACCTCTGGCATGGCTCACTGTCAGACTGTTCCTCAAGTTCTGGTGCACGTATCACACGGTTGAGTGCCATGTTGTGTAGCATAAAACAGGCTAGAATGATATGGCATATTTTCTGAGGCCTGTACTGTAAAGCACCGCCTGGCTGGTCTATGCTGCGGAACCACATCTTTAGCATCCCAAATACCTTCTCTATGATGTTCCTGGTTGTGGCATGTGTCTCATTGTACTGTTCCTTGGCCACTGTGGCCGTCCGGAGTACCGGTGTAAGCAGCCAGGGTTGCAGGGGGTAGGTACTGTCTCCTGTAAAGAGATGGCATCTGTTAGTGTTGCTGTCATGCTGTGTGCCCATTGCTACTATGTATTTCCTGTAGTGCAGTCCCACCTGCCCCTGCCCCCACCCCTTCCCTGGCTACCCATGCCTGTCTACACCTCCTCTGTGCTTTTTCCCTGTTGTGGCTGCCTATACTTACTGACAAGGTGCCACTGGCTATCCTGCCCTCCTCAAAGGCCTGGCACAGCCTGGACTGATGCCAGATGAAGACATCGTGAGCACTGCCGGGATGCTGTGCAAAGACATTGCTGATGTGTCCTGCCACATCGCTCAACCCCTGGCAATTAATGGAGTGGTAGTCCTTTCTGTTGACAAAGATGTCACTGCCATCAACAGGTGGTACACGGATGGGGACATGGGTGCAGTCAATGACACCGAGTATGGCTGGTAGGTGCGCAACTTGATAGAATTGCTGAATGGTTTCTCTGCACTCAGCTGCCATGCTGGGGAATACTATGAACTCACCAGCATGTGACAGAAAAGCATCAAAGAACTGGGTCAGGAGGTGTGAAGTGGTGAACTGCGATACTCCAATGGTGCCCCCCCCCAAGATGACATTTCCCTAGTTTTGACTCAGGATCCCTATTTAGCACATTAATGAAGTTTTTTGCAAAAATATATACCATTCTGATGCAGTATTGCCCCTAGTGTTAGGGTTGAGTAGGCCCATTAGTGTTAAAACTCAGATATTTCTCTTTAATAATTTTGCAACTGTTCAGCAGATTTGCATGACATTTTGCATGCTCAGTCTTGTGTGGTAGATCTTTTGATGTGCCAAGTTTTGTTTCAGTCAGATTGGAGGAATTCAAGCTGTACATAGTGTGAAAACGTTAAAATGTGTCCCCTTTTATACTTTTTTTGCCATTGTGTTACACATTGACAGTTTGGAATTTTGTTCTGAAGTTTTCAGGGTATAAAGGGCTTGCCAGACAGAAGTTCCTTTAGCTGATTTGGTGGCAACATATTAATTTGTTGCAAAGTTATTTAATTTTAAAGTTTTTTATTTTGAGCATGCTCAGTACAGTCTTTTGGATAGCTTCTTGTAATGAAAAAGGAATTTGTTCTTATGAAAAATAATTATTTTTCACTAGAGGCTAATCCTTTTTCCCAAAAGGTTCCTTTTTCATGAGCCGCCATCTTGTTTTCCATTTTTTGGAAAAAAAGAATAACTAGAAAAATTAAAAAAATGAACTCATCCAGAGACACCAACACACATATCTTGGTCATCAGGACTCCATTAGGTGGATTCTAAAGTTATCTGCTGGGAAAAATAACCTTGCAAGGCATTTTATTTTTGCATTTCAAATCCTTTTTTATGACTCGCTAATTCCTTTTTAGTGAGTCCTTTTTCATTCTCACAAAAAAGGGTTTCTGCTCGCAAGAAAGGATTTAGACTTAGGTTTTTTTTTTAATCCTTTCTTGCTAGATCCTTTCTCATTAATCCTTTTTCATTCTCAAAGTCAGTGAATTTCAATGTATTTCAATGTGATTTTCAACTTGGATGCATAGCTTTGCCATTTACGCATATTTTTATACCAAATTTTCAGTATGGCCTTTTTGAGATCCCGCCACATGAACAATTTCAGTGTAATTATGGAAATCCAGACCAAAAGGTGATTTCTGGTCAGTTGGCAGAATGGCCTTTTGTTTGGTATTTGCACATTTTCTCCACCCTTGTTTATTATGTTGGGTCATAAGAAGTACATGCTAAAAACTTGGAGTCAAAATAAGTAACAATGTCAGAGTTACATGCATCTGAGATTCATTTATGCATCTAAGGAGGTATGGCAGTGAAGGGCCCAAACATTATGGATGGATCGTACCTGTTACTGCCTGCAGAGTGGGGGTGGGGTGCTAGGGTTGGAAACCCTAATGCCACATTTCCCTACTTTTGTCACGTTAACACTAACTAGTGCATAATAAGGAGGCAGTATAGCGCAGTGGTGTAAGGCTCTGAGCTGCAAATTTGGTGACATCCAGCAGACCAGACCTGGGTTTGAATCCCACAGCTTCCACTTGCATACTGTGTGACCCTGAGCAAGCCACTTAATCTCCTTGTGCTTCCCAGGTCACTCTTGTAAAAAAAGCTTTCAGCTTAGTGTGCTATACCTGGTTAAACAAATAAAAAAAAAGTGCATTAACTGAGTTTTTTTTGTAGTGTGTGTGTGTGTGTATATATATATATATATACATTGTAAAAAACTACATTAATGCATCAGTTAGGGTTTTTATTAAAGCATCAGAAGCTGGGAAATTTGACATTAGGGTTACCAAACCTACCACCCCACCCCCACTTCCCTAACCTCCACACACCAACAGGTGTCGGGGTGGTCATTGGGCCAAACTCTCAGGTGCAAAAACACATTTCAGACAGGATGTGAGAAATGACAGCTGTACTGTTCATGAGGAGGTTTGAAAAAATGGCAATGCTGAAAATCAAGAGTGAAAATATAAAAAATCGGAAAAGTTATGGGCATGTGTAGAAACTACACAACGCATGCTTGTAACACAGCCATTTTCTTGATTTTTTGCACCAAATTTTCAACTTGGGCTTTTTGGCACCTCCCTTCATGAACACTGGGACTGTTATTTCATTAATCCATCCCAACAGGTAATTCTGTGCATTGTTCATGAGGTGAGGTCCCAAAAATGCCATGTTGAAAATGTGGTGCTAAAATCTCAAAAAATGGCCAAGACATCAACATAAGTTGAACCCCCTCTCCCATTGACTGCCATTACATGGCTTACCTTTGATTCCTTCAGTTCCCAGTTCAGCTTTGAAGAGTGCAGATGTGTCCCAGTCCACCGAAGATCACAGCTGCCGACCACCGGAGGTAAGTATAGGGTGAGGGGGAGTGCAGGGAAGTGGGGTGCAGAGGGAGGGTGGGATGGGGTGGGGACTGGGGAGATGATGAGGGGCCATTTTCTTTTACAGGTAAAAAATTAAAGACATCGTGGGACGGTTTTCTTTATTTACAGGTATTTTATAAATAATACGTTTTTAGGCACACTGGGGTGGGCTCCCAGTGTGCCATATTAGTGGGGAAGGGGGATGCATGCATACCGACACAGGGATTCGGCACCCCGTAATGGCAATTGAAAAGTACAGGCTTGGGAGGGGTGGCTTCATCTGACACTGGGAATGGGCACCTTGTTGTCAGAGTATTAAAATATCTATCTATACATATTACGGTAGCACGGTAATGCTACCATAGTTAGGGTTGAGGAGCCATTTCTATGTTAAACCCCAAATTTTGCACCTTAATAACTTTGCGACCGTTTGATGGATTTGGCTGAAATTTGGAATGCACAATCAAGAACTATAAGCCTTGGGATCTGCCAAGTTTCGTACCAGTCGGATACACAGAGTAATTAAGCATGATCTGCGCGTGCATTTACGCTTTTTCTGGAATTCTACGGTCGCACGTACAGGTCGCACAGTTTGCGCAACCAGCCCAAAATCTTCAGGGAACATGCGGCCGGGGTCCCCAATGTGCATTTCAAAGATTTGGTGAAAAAATATTAAACGGTTCAAAAGTTATTCAAAAAACAATGTCCCATTATAAGTCAATGGGAAAAGTTAACAAAAAGTTCAACAGTGTCGCAAATGCATTTTTACTTATGCAAATGGGCCTGTTTTTTTCGCAAATCCACCATTTTGTTTTCAGTTTGTGATCAGAAAAATGCTTGGCATTTAAATTTGGGACCCTCTAGCAACCTAATTCTTTTTGTATTCACCTAGTCGGACCCTGAGGATGCTAGCCACGTCTTTATTTTGGGCTAAAACACCCCAGAAATATTTTTTTCAAATTTCTGAAAAGTAAGTTCTATTAAAGTACTTTTCGTGCTCACGAAAGTGTTGCAAATTTTTGCAAAAGCTTTCGCAAATTGCGACAGTAGTTTTCTAGTCTGTGGGAAAATGACAGCAATTCTTTAGCACTGCGCTGCAAAACAACGGTTGGGAGTTTTGGACTGAAATTTGGAGGAAACGCAGCTGACATGTCACAGATGTGCCTTTCAGTATTGTGTTGAAAAAATATTACACGGCGGCAAAGTTACGGCACTCCAAAGTTGACATTTTTTCCCATAGGATAACATTACAGCGCCCGATGCAGTACAGGAATCCTTTGGCACCCTGCTGCAAAATAATGGTTTGGTCTTTTTTCCTGAAATTTGGGGAAGACAGCCAACAGCCCACATATGTGCCTTTCAGTGGTTTGGTGAAAGAATATTACAGGGAGGCAAAGTTATGGTGCTCCAAACTTCTCTTTTTTTCCCATAGAATAACATTACGGCGTTTGCCGTGCCTTTCAGGGCCCGTATCTCGGAAGCAGTGCGAGATATGGACTTTTCGTATGAAAAATGCTTAGCCCCCTAATGGGGGCTAAGTATAAACCTAGCTATGACAGTCGTAAATCATATGACTTTTAACTTTATTTTCTACGTCATACGGTTCCTGAGATATAACCTATTTAGTATTCCAAGTCCTCATTTTCTGCTCCGATACCCATTATTATGCATACATTCTTTGTACTCACTGTCTTTCTCTACACAGGTTTTGGGGCAAACCAGCCTGTGTTCTTACATTGCTGTTACCGTTGCCCTTTCCGCTTGTGGTTCTGTCCCGCTTCACTTACCGTTGACGCTCACGCCACCATGTGTGTTATCTTTATGCTTTCATCTCTGCTATGCTTCTGTTATTTTTGCCATTTGTGTTCATAGTACTGTTTCTCTTTCTGTTTCACTTTGCGTCACCATGCCCATTGACATTTCCATTTTCAGGCACCATGTTACTATGTGACAACACATTACGGGCAGACCGTTCCCGACTACGCCACCTTGTGCGTTACCCTTTCTGTTCTCATTCACGCTTGCGTTACCATGAGCACCACTGTTAGCACTTCTGTTTGCGTTACTGTTCCTGTTACTATGCCACAAGACATCACGTGGTGGGAGCACGGGGCCCTCCCGCCGCTGCACTACATTCACTATTTCTCGTTATTATTCTCAAAAGAAGGGAAATTAGAGGCAAAAAACTCCATTTAATGCACTAGTGAGGGTTGTTCCACAGTGACAAAAGTGAGGAAATTCGATGTTAGGGTTGAAACCCCCCTGGGACCCCCTGCTCACCCCCCCAACCGGCATTGGGGTGTGCATTGGGGTCGTCGGTCCTAACTCTCACCCCATTCTCCTATACTTCTGCTGCTTTACACATGTGATGGCATGACAGTAAGGGCTAACGACTCCAATCCACACCCCAATGCCGGTTGGGGTGGGCAGGGGTCCAAGGGGGTTTTCAACCCTAACACCGAATTTCCTCACTTTTGTCGCTGTGGAACAACCCTAACTAATGCATTAAACAGAGTTTTTTGCCTCTAATATATATATATATATATATATAGAGAGAGAGAGAGATTTGGCACACTGGGGTGGGCTCCTAGTGTGCCATATTAGTGTGTGCATGGGGAGCTATATGCTGACACAGGGATTGGGCACCCCAATGTCAGTATTTAAATAGTAATACAGGGGCCATTTTTTTGCAAGGGATAATCAATCCCCGTTCAGCACCTGATCCCTGTTCGTGAGATGGGATGAGCATCAGATGGCTCTATCTGACCTTCTTGTCTTCATCTCATGACCAGATAGCCATATCTGGCCATCTGGTCTTCATCTCACGAACAGGAATTTTGACACCTCATGAATGGGGATCAGCTGACAAATGGGGATTTTGTTTGTATAATCCTCGTTCAGAGTTGAGGTGCTGGATGCCACACCTCGGGCCACACCAGCAATCTGAGTTCAGGATTGAGCTCGGGCCATTGGGGGTTGGCACGGATGGGGAAGGATCGAGCATCCCACAGACTACTCTCCTTCCCCAGGGAGGGGGGTTTCCACCAACCAATGCACTGGTGACTTCTGGTGGTGGCTGAAGTCACTGCAGGGCATGGACACAAACAGCGAGGGGATTAGGCTGTGGTGAACATCTATCGGGCTTGCACAGGAGTGTGCACACAATGAGAGGGATGTCATTGCATGTCCAAGCCCAAGGGAGAAACCTCAAGGAATACCCTTCCCCAGGGAGGCGACGGAACATCCAGTGGACTGGACCCACACATCCAACATCAGCTGGCAACCCCGACTTCACCCTGGGGATCTCAGGCCTCTCCTATGGGGTCAGGAGAGCTGAGATCCTGAAACCTGATTATGCGGTCAGAGGTGGTGGTTCAAACGGGTGGTTAGGAGTACCAGCACCGAGTGAGGATTCCTAAGAGATGCCCCATCAAGTAGGAGCACAAAAATGAGTCCACACAAAAAAATTCCCCGTTCATGAAGTGTCAAAATCCCCGTTCATCAGCCGAATCCCCATTCTTGAGGTGTCAGAATCCCCATTCGTCAGCTGGTTCCCATCCCTGAGATAGGGCCATTTGGCCCTTATCTCACCAACAGGGATTCTGACAGCTCACGAATGGGGATCAGCTCACAAATGGTAATTTGGACTCCTCACGAATGGGGATCAGCAGCGAGTGATGAAAGGGGATTTCCCCCTAGCAAAACATGGCCTTTTTTTAATACAGTGTGGAAACCAAAGACATGAGTTTGTAGAGGGCATTGCCCTGAATAAAACCCATATAGTTGTTCACAACCAATTCATCCTTGAGGCAAGATACAAGAATTTATTTGGGGCAAAATTAAGTTGGCGTCTCATGAACGAGGATTTATTTCTTACAAACAGGGATTTAATGAATCCCCATTCGTGAGCTCTCAAAATCCTCGTTCATGAGCTGAAATCCTTCTTCACAGCTGTGGATCTATCCAAAAGAGTGAACTGAGCAAGCTCAGAACCTGAATTTTCAAATTTGAATAGCTTTGGATCAGATTTATTTTATGTTATTTCTTTTTTGTATTGCAACCTTTGAGCACAAACCAGTTCTTTTACAAAGGCTCCACATCAACAGAGAAAGGTAAACAAACTTACATACAATAGAATGTTGAACATGGTAGTAACTTAACAATAAGTAGGCAATCTAAGTTGGCAGGCAGAGTAGCCCAGCATACATTATGTCTAGAAAGAATAAACATATGGACCCAAAAGAAAGGTTGCAGCCCAGGGGCTTTGTCAGAATCAGGGAGGAAATGGGATATGAGTATTGAGGTGATGGTAGATACAGCAGGAGGCGGGAGGTGGACAGAAAACAGGTAGAGCGGAAAGGACAGGGCATAGAACAAGGTAATACATTCAGGCCAAGGGCATTGTGTGGTGAGAACAAACATGGACAGCCAGGGGAGGCTGGGAAAAGAGCCCAGCTTAAGTGAGACTGTCACAGGAACTGTAGGCTCTGAGGTGTTGGCGAAGATTAGTTTTGTACTGTCCCAAAATAGTTAAGGAGGAGATGTCATTAGGCCAAGTATTAAAGCACAAAGGAGCCCTATAGCCAAACAAGCGTTATCCTTGGTAGTCCGGCATCTTGGAACAGAGATGATTTGTTTGGCAGAGCTAGGTGTATGCTGGGAGCAGGAGAAGGGGATAAGAAGGTCTGCAACACCAGGAGGTGTGAGCCTGAGAAGTGCCTTTTTCGTAAGCAAGAATGTCTGGTATTTTGATCCTCCCATTTAAGTGAAGCCATCCAGATTGTTCATATGGATCGTAAGTATGGATGAGGCAGGCTGCTCCTGTAAGAAGTTAGCAGGCTTTGTTAAGTGCTATAGATATCTTATGGAGGGATGTGGAGGTGGCAGAGCCATAGATGACCAGGCATTAGTCAATAACAGAAATTATTGAACTATAGATAGCTAGTCTAAGGGCTTCTTGTGTTAGAATATGTTTATGATAGTGGAGTATCCCAATCCTGAGGTTAACAGTCCTGGCAACCTTGTCAATGTGCTGGGCATAGGAAAGTGATCTTTATTCAAGTATTCCTTCAGAAATTTCTGTGCAAAGTTGCAGGTCCATCTCCGATGGGAGCCTCATATCAAATCGAGAGGGCTCACTGCTCTCTGCGACCTCGGCCTCAACCAGGAGCTCCTCCTAGGCCCCTCATAATTAAATTCCTAAGCTTTGTTGAAAAGCAACATGTTTTGAGCAAAGCGAGAGAATCACAAGCCATACTGTGGAAGGGGGCCAAGATTCGCCTGACAGAAGATTTACCATATGAAACAAGGCAAAAACGTGCTGCTTTTCACCCCATTGTCACAAAGCTGATTGAAGCAGGCATTCACTTTAAAATGATGTATCCTTCTCGTCTACAAATCAAGACAGCGGATAGCTAGAACACCTATGACACCCCTTTGAAGGCGCTAGAAGACCTGGCTGTTAAAATTCTCGATTTATTTCATAAAAGTTAATATTCATGGGACCTGGCTGGACTGGCTCACAGAGGACCATTTTCATAGTATTGCAGAGTTTAAAACAATTTTTAAAATGGTTTCAGTAGCACTAATCTGGAATCCCTGATCGGTGGAGGAGAGGCTGGGTTTCGGTCGGGGGGGGGACTCAGGGAAGCGATTGGCTTCGGCTGGGGCCTGTGGCGGTGGAGGATCCAGGCCGTGGTTGGGGCTGGCGGTCTGCATGGGTGGGCAGGATGTTTTCCCTTGAAGGAAGGGGGGATCTTTTGGGTGGGGAAAGCGTTCCAGGGGGATCTAATAAGAAGAGGACATTGTACCCGATTAAGGTTCCCTAAGGAAACAAATAGAATTCTGGGGTAATGACCTAAAATAAACAGTCCTGGCCCTGCAAGTAATTTCCTTCTCATAATACGGGTGGGTTATTGCTCCAAAGGGACACTTGATAGTAACAAGGAACAACCTTTTTCCCTCGTTCTTCATGGGTATCCTCCAGAGGTAAGCAACGTTTATTAAGGAAGGGGCTCCATCAGATAGTAACAGTCAAATTACGTTAATTGTGGGAGACATCCTTTGATCTTGGGCTATCTGGACTGTGTAGTGGAAGGGAGGAACTGCCTCAGAGTGCTAATAGAGAGCTGTATCACTATCTAATTAGTGGGGGGGTTGACCTCTTTGGGTTACTATGGTTATTAGTACATAGATACATAGATACATAGATACATAGACAGTGTCAGCAGATGAGGGCCTATGGCCCACCCAGTCTGCCCATTTGAGCTTGTAAGTTCAGTTTGTTTTCCTAGAAGTCTGTTGCCCCTTACCCCTGACCTCCAGAATTCCTTTATGTATATCCCATGCATTCTTAAATCCCTTGATTGTTTCAGCCCCCACCACTTCCTCTGGCAGGGTGTTCCACTTGTCCACCACCCATTCTGTGAAGAAATTTTTCTCATGTTTCCTCTGAATCATCCTCCCTCCAACTTCATCCCATGCCCTCTAGTCCTGGAACATCTTTTTCGCTTAAAAATAGTGTTTTCCTGCACCCTGTTCCTCCCTGTAAGATACTTGTATGTCTCTATCATATCCCCTCTCTCCCTCCTCTCCTCCAGGGAGTACATGTTCAGTTCCTTCTACCTGTCTTCATAGGACTTGTGATGCAATCCATGCACCATCTTTGTTGCCCTCCTCTGAACCTTCTCTACCCTGTCTATGTCCTTAGGTAGGTATGGTCTCCAGAACTGTACACTGTACTCCAGGTGGGGCCTCACTAGTGTCTTGTATAGCGGAATTATGACTTCCCTTTTCCTGCTGGTGATGCCCCTGCCTATACATCCCAGCATCCTATTTGCTTTACCTGCTGCCTCGCCATACTAGTCTTCTCACCTTGAGGTCATCAGAGATGATGACCCCAAGATCCTCTCCTGCTTGGTGCATGCTATATCCTCACCCCCAACTGATATATTGTGCCAGGTTTTGTGCCCCATATGCATTATCTTGCACTCTTTGCATTGAATTTCAACTGCCAAACCCCTGACCATTCTTCAAGTTTCTGCAGATCGCTCTCATTCTGTCTACACCTCTGGTGTGTCTACTCTGTTACAGAGCTTTGTGTCATCAGCTAACAGTGAAATTCTGCCTTCTAGGTCCCAAGCGCAATGTCACTGATGAAGATGTTGAATAGGACGGGTCCCAGCACTGATCCCTGTGGTACTCCACTGGTCACTCTTCCTTTGTGGAGTGACAGCCATTTACCACCACCCTCTGTGTCCTGCCACCCAGCCAGTTACCTAGCCAACACACTACTGTCCTGCCCACACCCATATTCCCAGTTTGTGTAATAGTCTTCTATGTGGAACAGTGTCAAAGGCCTTGCTGAAGTCCAGATAGGCCATGTCCACCGCCCTCCCCTGATCCACCTCCCTAGTCACCCAGTCAAAAAATTCAACGAGGTTGGTCTGACATGACCTCCCCCTGGTGAAACCATGCTGCCTTGAGTCCTGTAGTCCATTGACAACCAACATTAGTATTTGGGATAGCCAGAGTTGTGGGGCATATTGGCAAGTCAGAATATTGTTGATTAATTAAACGGGCGCACTCCAAGGGGGTCCAATGGGGGATAGTTCTACTACACCATAATAAAGGTTTTATTACACTAGGAAGAGCCTTTGTAAATAGTTTTGTAGGTTTGGGTAGGGGAGATTAGGATAGTTTTGGTTACATATGCCAGGATCTGGAGACTGTAAGGGGGAGAGGGAGGTTGGGATCGGAACGACCATAATGACAGAGCACAGAATTTGGTTTGCTCTGAAAGCTATTAAACATGACTAGCGTGAATGTTAAAGTTATTTCTTGGAATGTAAGGGGAGCTCGTGATCATGCTAAACAGATTGCAATTCTTAAACATACCTCTTTGCTACAAGCCAGTATAATTTTCCTGCAGGAGACACACCTTCTGACAGATGAGTCGGTTGGTTTTAAAAGGCAAGGGGTACGACAAGTCTTTGCTGAGGGGAATTCCACTAATAGAGGAGGGGTAGGGATTCTCATTATGAGAGCGGTCTCCTTTTACCCTGAAACCACAATTTCAGATCCACAGGGTAGATTTGTCTTGGTCAGGGGCCAGTTGGATAAGAAATCTCTGGTCTTGGGATGCATATATGGACCGGTGGGGGGTGACCCAGATTTTTTCATAGGTTTAGCAGATAAACTCGCACCATTCACTGCAATCTCCATAATATTGTGAGGAGACTGGAATCTTACCCAATCTCAATTATTAGATTAGTCCAATCCAATCCCCAGAGCTCTGTCTGCATTGCAAAGAGCCCGCATTGAAATGATGGACCTCCTCGGGTTATATGATCCCTGGAGGATATTGAACCCAACTACTAGGGCTTTCTCATTTTATTCACAGGTGCATCGGACGGCATCTAGTCTGGATTATTTTCTCATGAGTTCGAACCTATTATCTGGAATTCTGGGAGGGGGGATAGAACCGATTTTGATATCCGACCATGCGGTGATATGGCTCAATATCACTCTAACCATTGAATCGCAGAAGGACACTTTATGGAAACTAAATGCACAGTTACTAAAAGATAAATTTATGGTATCTAGGATTCGTACCCCTATTGGGCAATTTTTGACAGAGAACTTAGACTCTATCCCTAGGGTGGATCAAGTCTGGTGTGCATTAAAATGTTACCTATGAGGGGAATTTATTAGACTAGCATCAAAACGGAAAAAGGTCAGAGAGGCTCAAGCCCCAAAATTACTGGAACAGATCAGGGCTCTCAAATTAACTGCCACTTCCACTCCCCTTCAAAGCATACTCACCGAGCTATTATCACTCAGGAATGCATATTCAGATCTCCTTAAACAGAAAGCGAATTTGCTATTCTCAGGACAAAGGCAACTTATATAGACCAGGGGGAAAAGGCCAGTCATCTTTTGGCTTTGCACATGAGACAACTGGAAAGCTCAAGAACTATTCAGGTAATCCAAGATTCAGATGGGACCCTTAAAACCCTCCCTAGGGATATAGCTTTAGTGTCTGAAAGATTCTACGCAACCCTTTATGGGAAACGTTCTAACTCCCTGTCAAAAACTGAAATAGAAGAATATCTGGCCAGTATTCCACTTCCTAAAATTATGGATACGAATGGGGCAATACTGACAGCTCCCATTACACTAACAGAGATTTCCCAGGCCATAAAAGCCATGTCTTCAGACAAAGCCCCAGGGCCAGATGGCTTTCCCTTAAATTTTTTTAAAGTTTTTGACAAGGAAATAGCCCCAATGCTATTAAAGTTCTACCATTATATATTGCATAACGATACTATGGACCACTCTGTTTTGGAGGCAATTATTATATTATTGTTAAAACCCGATAAGCCACCAGAGCAGCCCTCCAGTTACCGACCTATATCATTGCTGAATTGCTATCTTAAAATTCTCACGAAAATCCTAGCTAACAGAATCCAAAAGGTGTGGCTTCCCTTGCTTAGCCCAGAGCAGGTGGGATTTGTCCCAGGTAGGTCAGTGTCAGATCATTTCCATAAACTGGGGCATATATTCCGAATAGCTCAATCCACCACACAACCCATGGCCTTAAAATCGCTAGATGCGGAAAAGGCATTTGATAGGGTGGATTGGGTGTTTCTATGGCTTACCCTTGGACGGATGAATATACCCCCGGTATTTATTCAATGGCTCCAAAAAGTTTATCTAGCTCCTACCGCTAAGATATTTTGCAACAAAGTGCTCTCTTCTGGTTTCTCTCTATACTCGGGCACCCGACAAGGCTGCCCTCTCTCACCATTTCTTTTCAATCTGTATCTAGAACCCTTGCTAAGACAAATCAACTCCACAATTAACATACAGGGGATTACTATAGGCACACATAACTTGAAACTTTCTGTTTATGCAGAAGATATATTACTTCATCTTGCAAATCCCTTAACTTCATTGGATGAAGTAATAACTATTATAGGGAGCTTTAGTAAGGTCTCGAATTATAAGTTGAATAGAAATAAGACTGAAATCCTGCCACTCAACCATTATACTTTCCATCAAGATTTCAGTAACTACGGGATGAATTGGGCCTCCCGATCAATGAAATATTTGGGTCTCCATTTAACTACGGATCCTTCACATTATAAGAAACTTAACTTGGAAGACCTGATCCAGACTATACAACTAGATCTTTCTAGATGGAAAGCATTACCGATCTCTCTTTGGGGGAGAATTAATATCGTTAAAAGGAATGTGCTCCCTAGGTTATTTTTCCCATTAAATATGAGTAATATCTTGCTGCCTCTCTCCCTTTTCCATAAAATACATGCTAACATTTCAAAATTTGTTTGGTTAGATAAGACCCCCAGAAGAGCATATAATAAACTCACTCTAGCTAAAGACAAAGGTGGTCTCAGGTTGCCTAATTTATTATACTATTGTTGGGCTAGCCAACTGCACAAAATAGGTAGGTGGCTGTCCATATCCACTGCTGGTTATGAGAGCACTTACTCTCCTATGTGGCTTCAGATTGAGTCAGATATTTTCTGCACACCCAAGATGACCCCAGTTACAGCATTATGTACACCTCTTAGGACGTTACCTGAAATTATTCAACAGTCAGTAATGGGCACGTCTATTAGAATTTTTTTCCAGGTATGTGCCTCACTACACATACGTCCAAATGAGGACACAATGCAAAATTTAGTAGAAAACCCTAACCTGAAAATTGAAGGGTCCAGTATTGGCAGAGACTGGATTCCTTATTTAGGAGATATGCGTGTCTTTGACTTTTATCGGTCAAATGATCTTATGACACCCAGTGAAATGCTTGCCAAACTCCAGGCTCCTGCCAGTGCTATTTTTAAGATTGACCAACTATGGCATCTTCTTCTACATAAATTTGGGGGAGTTAGTATACCATCAAGGTTAGATAAATTGGTGGAAAGACTTAAAATGCTTGTGGTTCAACCTCACAGCATCTTGCTCATTTACAATGAGCTTCTTTCTACCCTTTTCCCTAACACGTTACCAGGCTCTAAAATATGGCACTCCTTAATCCCTGATCACAAGGTTAATTGGTCTGATATTTGGAGAGATTTGTATACCTATATTACACAGGACAGATTAAGAATTACCCAATATCAAATCTTGAATAATATGTATTATATTCCTAGTAAGCTTGCAAAATTGGGAAGGAATCAATCGCCTACATGTATTAGATGTGGCAAAGGGGATGGAACAGTATTACATGTTTTTGGTCATGCGAGAAGGTTTCACCAGTATGGTCTAAAATTAAATTACAAATGTACCCTTTACTGGGATTGGAATCACTCTTTACCCGGAGTATTTGTATATTGGGCGACTTGTCCCCAATTCAGGTCAAAGAAATGAAATTAAATATCTCTCTAATCACCATGTCAGTGAAAAAACTGGTTCTCAAACACTGGTTGGACCAGTCTATTATATCCTACTCTGAATGGCTTCATGAGATGTACTCTTACCTTAGGGCTGAAAAAATGATTGCCAGTCTCCGAAATAAACTGACTAATTTTGATAATAGATGGGGTAAGCTGTATGCTCTATATTTGAATTAGCAGGCTTACACTCATGAGCTCCCTATTTATTTATTTACTTATTTAATTATTTACTTATTTATTTATTTCATGTATCATTTAAATAATTTTGTGGAAACTAAAGTCTATTTAGGAGGCTCTGAAGTTTTATTGGGCTTACTGTGCAAACACTTGTATAGGCACAATATATAGGGGACAAATAGGTCGCTCCAATGGGGAGGGAGGGAGTAGGGAGGGGAAGGGGGTTTGAGGGGAGGGGTGATATAGTTATCCTAATAACAGTCCTGTTACATTGTACCAAGCGTTGTTGTTGAAAACTGTAAAGCTTTCTAAATAAAAAAAAGGAAAGTGAGCTGTCCATGGACACCCCTAGGTACTTGAATTCTTGGGTCTGTTCAAGAAGGTCACCAGAGGAGTTCCTAATGGTTAGGGCACTATGTCAGTGTTTACTACAAGCATCACAGAACAACATAACTTTAGTTTTTTTGTAGTTTAGAATCAGTTTTGTGGATTCTGAACCATTTCACTACTACATTAAAACTATGCTGGCGTTGTTGCTCCAGGGGTTCCAGTTTGGTGCTGCTGGTGAAGATGACTGTGTCATCCACATAGAGGAGGATCTGCTGGTTACTGCAGCAAGGCATGTTATTAAGAAAGACACTGAAGAGGAGAGGCCCCAGGATGGAGCCTTGTGTCACTCCAGAGTGGACTTGTCTGTGGTCCAAGATGACATTAAATATTTTCACCTGTTGAGTGTGGCCAGCCAGATAACTTTCAATCTGGGACACCACATCGTCAGAGAGGCCAATGGAGGACAGCTGCTTGAGGAGAAGAGAGTAATTCACTGTATCAAAGGCCTTCGATACGGCTATGAAGGCCACACCCACAAGCCTCCCTTGAAAAGGTGGAAGACTAGGTTTGCTGGCAAAGGCACCTAGCTTTACCTGAGCTATTTTCTTCTAGGTTTGCTTGTAAGGACAGAGCAAGGAACAACATTATCAGAGCAAGGAAAAAGATTAATGCTTCTTTTGGCTAGGCAGATTTAATGTGTGCTACTATTTTCTTTTGTGCTCACTGGTTTTGTTACTGTTTTTTGCTTATATTTTACTGCTTTATTGTTCTCTGATTCAAATCACTGTTGCAGGGTATACCTTCTGCTGTATTATTACAGAGTGTGCCTATAAGTTTGTTACTGTTTTGTGCTTTCAGATTACTGCTGTAATCTTCTCTGATTCAAACAGTTTTTTGTAAGGTATATCTTCTGTTACTGCTTCATTTTTCTCTGTAGCAAAGCGATTTTTGCAGTGCATATCTTCTGTGAAATTGTTACAGGTGGTGCTTATGAGTTTTACAGTTTTATCTATCATTACCTGGGGTTAACTGGCAGACAGTAACTACAGTACATGCCAGGGAAAAGGTGCTTCTGGAGGCTATCCAAGACAGTTACCTAGTGTAAGGGGTGATGGATCCTACTAGGGAGTGGAACATACTGGACTTGGTGCTAACAAATGGAGACCAAGTTCAGGATGTGGTAGTACAGAACCCTTTAGCAGGAAGCAACCACTGCTCGGTGTGATTCCTCCTCAACACAGGGAGGGAGTCTGCTAAGACCAGAACCAGAGTCCTGGATTTCAGGAAGACATATTTTGCCAGAATGGGCAGCATCCTAGAGGGATATTTAGTTGAAATTAACCCAGGGATAGATGCTGAACAGAAGGGGCTAAATGGTGCCACAAACACATGTGCCAAATCTCAGAGTAAGCAGTCCAGGTCAAAAAAACCTGGCTGGCTCAGCAAGGAGGTGGAGGAGAAGGTGAGGGAAAAAAGACTGGCCTTCATTAAGTTCAAAAAATCTGGGTGTGAGGAGGACAGAGAAGTGTTCTTAAAGGCATTTAGGGAGGTGACCAGGTCAGTCAGGGCAGCAAAGTCAGCAAAGGAGCTGAAGTTGGTTCAGGGGATCAGAGAGGGGAAAAAGGGGTTCTTTAAATACATAAGGGAGAAGAGGAGTTGTAGGGATGACATCGTTAGAATCAAGAGAGAGGGAGGATGGGAGGAACAAGGGGAAGATCAGGTAGAGGCACTCAGTGAGTATTTTTGCTAGATGTTCACAAAAGAAAGGGATGGCCCAATACCACGGGGGGAAGGGGCAAGGGTGGAGGGGACAGAGATAACAGACGAGGTCATCAAAGAGGATAGAGTTCTGAAGGGCTTTAAAGACTTGCGGGTGGACAAGGCACCAGGACTGGACAGTGTACACCCAAGGGTCCTGAAGGAACTGGCGGAGATGTTAGCAGGCCCTCTGACAGACCTGTTCAACACCTCCTTGGAGATGAGGAAAGTACCCAGAGACTGGAGGATGGCTCACATGATGCCCCTTCACAAGAGTGGACTCAAGGACCAAACGGGTAACTAAAGACTGGTGAGCTTAACTTCCATAGTGGGGAAGTTGATGGAAACCATTCTGAAGGAGATGTTGATAACATTTCTTGATAGCAATGACCTGCAGGATGAGAGACAGCATGGGTTTGACACGGGAAGATTTTGCCAAACTAACCCAATAGACTTCTTCAACTGAGTCACTAGGGTGGTTGATGAAGGCCATGTTGTGGATGTCCTGCATCTGGACTTCATTAAGGCTTCCAACTCTGTGCCACATAGAAGGTTAATGAGTATGTTGAGTGACTTGGGAGTGGGGGGAAAAACTGGTGAGGTGGGTTGAGAAATGGCTGCAGGGGAGACAACATAGGGTAGTTGCAAAGGGGGAGATATCCAAGCCACTGTCAGTAATGAGTGGTGCACCACAGGGTTCAGTGCTGGGCCTTATGTTTTTCAATGTCATCATTGGAGACATTGCAGAGGGGTCAAGAGTAAGATCTGCCTGTTCGCGGTCTACACTAAGATTAGGGCAAAACTGGACAATGAGGAAGAGAGGTAGGTACTCAGAGAGGATCTAGCTAAATGCAAACACTGGTCTAGGGAGTGGCAGTTTGGGTTTAACTCTAAAATTTGTGGGCCCAGTGGTGCTGAGGGTTGAGGTGCTGGATGCCACACCTTGCACCATGCCGGGAACCAAAGTTTGGGAGTGTGCTTGGGCCATCGGGGGTCAGGAGGGGAGGAGAGGATCGAGCATCCACAGGACTGCTCTCCTCTCCTGGGGAGGGATCAGGGATTGTCCCATGCACGTAGCAACACCCAGTGGTGGCTGGGTGTACTACAGCCTCAGGGACTCAGCAAGTGGGTTTCAATGTTGGGTGGCCACCCTCTGGACGTGTGTGGGTGTGCACACGTAACTGGCTGGGCAACATTGCACAGCCCTCATTGGGGGAAATAAAGCTGAAATCCCCCTCCCCCCCAGTAGGTGAAGATAGGGCCAGTAGCAATGGCCCCACATCCACCGCCAAGCATAAGAACGCTAGATCCAGATCCATCCCCTGTGTTGAGGCTGCCCTTTCAATCCTCTACATAGGGCATTAGTAGGAGTTGGCAATCCTTCCCCAGAGGACACAGACTCAGGGTGTACGATCAAGCAGCACAGGTGATGGGGGATGGCCCTGACCGGAATCGAGTGAGCCATGCTTCAGGCTGGATGGGAGAAAAGCCGTTGACTGGCATCCCATGCTGGAGAGAGTCTGGAGGTGAGGGAGTGTAGAAACAGAGTTAACAAAAAAAACACACACACAGAGAAGTGCAAGGCCATGCACCTTGGAGCCAGAAATACCAAGAACAGCTACTGACTGAGGGGAGTGTAGGTAATGGCTTCAGAGGAGGAAAGAGACCTGGGGCTAATAGTCACAGAGGACATGAAGGTATCTGCACAGTGTAGGACAGCTGCAGTAAGGGCAAATAGGATGCAGGGGTGCATTGCCAGACGGACAAGCCCACACAAAAGATTAATATTCTAGTTTGCCAGCCTGGGAGTGGGTCCCAGGGTGGTAGCCTGGGTAGCAAACTGGCTGCACAACAGGACACATAAGGTAATAGTGAATGGAACTCCCTCTGAAGAAAGGGGGGGTTACTAGTGGTGTACCTCAGGGTTCAGTACTGGGTACTGTCCTCTTTAACATCTTTATAGATGGCATTGCAGTGGGTCTGGAAGGAAAGGTATGCCTCTTTGTAGATGACAAAGATCTGTAACAGAGTTCATACACAAGGGGGGGTGGAAAGGATGAGAAGGGAATTGGCAAGGTTGGAGGAATGGTCAGACATATGACAACTTACTGTAGATTCAATGGAAAGAAGTGCAAAGTAATGCACCTGGGAAACAAAAACCCAGAAGAAGAGTACACATTGGCAGGGGAGGTGCTACCAACAACAATAATGGAAAGGGAACAGGGGGTAGTCGTATCAGATGACCTAAAGGTGGGCAAGCAATGTGAGAAGTCAGTAAGGAGAGCAGGGAGGATACTGGGATGCATAGGGAGAGGCATTACAAGTAGAAAAAGGGAAGTGGTTATCCCTCTGACAATTGGTGAGAACCCATCTGGAGTATTGCCTGCAGTTTTGGAGACCCCATCTCCACAAGGACATAGACAGGATGGAGGCAATCCAGAGGATGGCAACTGAAATGGTGCAGGGTCTGCATCAGAAACCATATGAAAAGAGACTGGGAGAGCTTAATATGTATACCCTTGATGAAAGAAGGGATGGGGGGACATGATCGAAGCTTTCAAGTACCTCAAGGGAATCAACAAAGTCCAAGAGGGTAGTATCTTTAACATAGACTTTGACGGCAGATAAGGACCGCTAGGCCCATCTAGTCTGCCCATTTTCCTACCTACAGGATATGCCGCAGATCCTAGCTAACCAACAGCCTATATCTTCCTGCCCCCCACAAGAATTGCCTTATGTCTGTCCCATGCATTCTTGAATTCTCCCACAGTTTTAGACCCCACAACCTCCTCAGGAAGGCTGTTCCATGCATCCACTACCTTCTCTGTGAAATAATACTTCCTCACATTGCCCCTGAACCACCCTCCTTCTATCTTTAAATTGTGTCCCCTTGTTCTTGCAAGTCTCTTTTTCTGAAAGATGCTACCTCTTGACTTTGTTGATTCCTTGAGGTACTTGAAAGTTTCTATCATGTCTCTCCTCTCCTTCTTCCTCAAGGGTATACATATTAAGCTCCTTTAGTCTCTCCTCATGGCTTCTCTTGCAGACCCTGCACCATTTTAGTTGCCCTCCCTCTGGACTGCCTCTATCCTGTCTATGTCCTTGCAGAGATGGGGTCTCCAGAACTGGACATATTCCAGATGGGGTCTCACCAACTGTCTGTACAGAGGATAACAACTTCCTGTTTTCTGCTGCTGATGCCTCTCCCTATACATCCCAGTATACCCCGGCCCTCCCTACTGCCTTCTCACATTGCTTGCTAATCTTAAGGTCATCTGAAATGATTACCCCCAGGTCCCTTTCCTGTTTTGTTCTTGTTATTACCTCCCCACCCATTGTGTATTCTTCCCCTGGGTTCTTGTTTCCCAGGTGCATTATTTTGCACTTTTTTGCATTGAATCCTAGCTGCCATACGTCTGACTATTCCTCCAACCTTGCCAAGTCCCTTTTCATCCTTTCCACGCCTCCTTGTGTATCAACCCTGTTGCAGATCTTTGTGTCATCTGCAAAAAGGCATACTTTTCCTTCCAGTCCCTCTGCAATGCCACTGATGAAGACATTAAACAAGGACTGGACCCAATACTGAACCCTGCGGTACCCCACTAGTAACCGCCCTTTCTTCAGAGTGGACTCCATTTACAATTACCTTCTGTGTCCTGTGGTCCAGCCAATGTTTTACCCAGGCTACCACCCTGGGACCCACTCCCAGGCTGGTTAATTTGACTATTAATCTTTTGTGTGGGACTGTGTCAAGTGCCTTGCTAAAGTCTAGGTAGGCCATGTCCACAGCCCTCCCTGGTCTACTACTTTGGTCACCCAGTCAAAGAAATCTATTAGATCTGTCTGACATGACCTTCCTGCTGTGAACCCATGCTGCCTTGGATCCTGTGCTCCACTGACCTCTAGGTACTCAATTATTCTTTCCTTCAGAAGTGACTCCATCACTTTCCCTACCACAGAGGTCAGACTGACAGGTCTGTAGTTTCCTGCCTCTATCTTGGTTCCACTTTTGTGAAGGGGAATCACATCTGCCTTCCTCCAGTCCTCGGGTACCACACCATCCTCCCATGATTTATTAAAAGAGTAGCCAGTGGTTTCACTAGTTCCTTCCTTAATTTTTTAGAATTCTGGGTGAATTCCATCAGGACCCATTGCTTTGTCCACCTTCAGTTTTGGAGTTCTTGCAGAACCCTTTCTTCTGTGAAAGGACTGGGATCGACCCCCTATCAAGAGTGCTTCTGTTAATTGGATTAGGCACTTCCCCCTCCTCTTTTGTGAATACTGAGCAGAAATATTCGTTCAGTATTCCTGCTTTTTCACTGTCCCCTCTGCCCACCCACCATTCATTCTATTCAGCCTCACTATCCCTCCCTTTGTCTTTCTACACTCGCTGATGTACCTATAAAAGGTTTTATCTCCCTTCTTAACTGAGTTGGCTATCTTTTCCTCAGTTTGGGCCTTTGCTATTCTGACTTCCCTCCCTGCTTCTTTCTGCCTTAACTGGTACAGCTTCTGTCCTGCTCCTTCTGTGTTTCCTTATACTTCCGGATTGCTATCTTTTCTTCCTGACTTTCACAGCCACCTCTCTGAGAACCATAGGGCTTTTTCTTTTGTTTTGATTTGTTTATTTGCTTCACACAAAGGCTTGTTGCCTCTGTGATGGCAGTTTTGATAATTCCCCATTGTTGCTCCACACCTCCTTCTAGCCTGTTTGCTAGTGCTTTTCTGAGGCACTCTCCCATCTTGCCAAAGTCAGCCCTCCTAAAGTCCAGTACCCTCACTTTTTGATGGCTTGACTCTGTAGCTGAGTTTAACATGAACCACACTGTTTGATGGTCACTTGTCCCCAGCTGGCAACCCACTTCTAGATCTGAGATCCTCTCACTGCCCCCATTTGAGAGTACGAGGTCTAAGACTGGTCCCTCAAGAGTGGGTTCCGAAACTAGCTGTCTAATGCCTGCCACCTGTAGGGCATCAAGAATGGCCCTGCTCTTGGATGTGGCTGCAGCAAATGTGCTCCAGTTCACATCTGGCATATTCAGGTCTCCCATCAACAGTATCTCCCCTTTCTCTGCCATTCTAAGAATGCCTTCCATCATATCCTTGTCAATTCCTTCCCCTGACATGGGGGTCTGTACACAACCCTGCAGGATTGTGGTGCCCTTTCCAGTCTCCAAGGTGACCCACAGTGCCTCCCTCTCTCCTGGTTTACTCTTTTGTTCAGTTGCTTTATCCCTTCCTTTACATAGAGAGCTACTCCTCCCCTCTTCTCCCTGCCTGTCTCCTGTAGGTTATGTACCCTGGTATGTTAACATCCCAGTCATGGTTCTCTGTGTACCATGTTTCTGTGACTGCCTACGATATCCAGGCATCCCTCTTCCATTAAGGCCACCAGCTCAGGGAGCTTTTGCCCAGACTACAGGCATTGGTACTCATTACCCTCCATTTCCTGATGGCCTTACCCCTTTGCCCCATCCCTGTCCTTCTTGCCTTTGTCACTTTCTCCATTTACCCCTGCCCTTCTCCTATCGACACCTCCATGTTGGTGTTTGCCACACTTACTACCGTGATTGTTTGGGGGCTGGATTTTCCTGCTCCTTTCCAGTGCCTCCCTTGGCTAGTTTAAAAGCTTGCCAATGAAGCATTTAAACCTATCACCTAGGATCCTGGTTCCCTCCCAGACAGATGCAGCCCATCATGCCAGCATAGGCTTGCATCATTCCAGGTGGACCCCAGTCCCCAATGAAGCCAAATCCCTGAGCTCCACACCAGTTTTCAACCACTTATTGAATCCCAGGTATGGAACACCCTAGCCTCTCCTATGCCATAGATGGCAGCACCTCTGAGAAGGTTACCGTGCATGCTACTTGACTAAGGCCCTTCCCCAATTCCACAAACTCTTCCTGCACTTCTCTTATCCCTTTCTTAGCCAGGTCATTTGTCCCTAAGTGGACAATGACATCCAGCTCCCTCCCCTGTGCAGCTGCTCTGGCAATCCTGAGGATTCGCTCCCTGTCCCTCCAAGCCATGGTGCCAGGCAGGCACCTTACCTCCCTCTCCCCTTCCTTGCCCAGTTCTACCTTCCTAACAATGGAGTCCCCCACCAGGAGTTGTTTCCTTCCCCTGCAGGGTCCCCTGCCACCCTCCTGTGGTTCTCCTTTGTGGAGGTTCCCAGCATCCTCCTTGGTCTCCACTGTAGGTGCCTCCATAGATGAACCACACTTTGCCAGAATGGCATAGGAATTGTGGAGTGGTACAACTGGAGGTATGTGCCTCTGTTCCACCACCCTCACCCTCCCTGAGCCCACTGTGGTCCAACCGCTCCTCTTTCTTGGCAACCTCTGAGGCAACGGCAGTGGCACTGGTGGTCCCTGGATGGAAGAGGAGGTCCCACAAATCCTGGCCAACTCAGCCTGGAGATGAGCAACCTCCTCCCTCTGCCCAGAGAGGTGCCTGCAGATGGGACAACACTGCATCCTCCAGAACATCTTCCTGAAGACTGCTGCTCCACAGCCACTGCACTGCACCACTCAATCTGTCTTATTTCTGGCCCTTAACTGTTTGCAATCCTTCTCTTTCCTCTGTTTTTTTTCTCTCTCTTACTTTCTGCCTGTGTGCCCTTTAAGCTCCTGATTGTCCTGTTCTGAGACAAGAATATCCTATAATTCTCAGTAGACCACTTACTTGTTCAGAGGCAGATCTCCAGCAGCTAGAGGGGGCCGGAGAGCTACTCTTGCCCTTCTAGGATGGTGGGTCCTTGGTGGTTCTGTGATCACTCACTTCCTGCCCCTAAACAGGAAGTTCCTGTTGTCTTTAGAAAAAGAGATGTGCAAGAACAAGGGTGCACAATTTAAAGATAGAGGGGAGATGGCTCAGGGGCAATGTGAGGACATATTTTTTCATGGAGAGAGAGTGGTGGACACATGGAACCACCTTCCTGGGGAGGTTGTGGGATTATAAAACAGTGGGGGAATTCAAACATGCATTGGAAAGACATAAGGCAATTATAGTGGCAGGTGGGAGGAAGTAGGCTTTTGGTTAACTAGAATTTGCAGCTTATCCAATAGGTAGGAAAATGGACAGACTAGGTGGGCCAAGCTGTCCTTTTCTGCCATCAAAGTCTATGCTTCTATGTTTCTATGAAAGGGGAGGTCATCTTGCCACTATATAGATCACTGGTGATGCCACACTTGGGATACTGTGTACAGTACTGGTGACCATACCTCAAAAAGGATATGAGATTACTGGAGAGGGTGCAGCATAGGGCTACAAAAATGATCCTGGGACTAGGGAGTTGCCATATGAGGAAAGGTTGAAAGAGGTCAACATGTACTTCCTGGAAGACAGAAGGGTAAGAGGGCACATGATAGAGGCCTTTAAGTACTTGAAAGGCATAAAAAAGTCAGGGAGGGAGGATTGTTCCACTTAAAGAGGAGAAGCATCACTAGGGGGCAAAGTCTGAAGTGGGAAGGGGAAGGTTTAGGAGGGAGATGAGGAGACACTACTTCACAGAAAGAGTGGTGAAAGGTTAATCACTCAAAGGACAGTGGATAGTTTTAAGCAGGATTGGGACAGAGTCAAGGGCTGGGTCAGTACAGACAAAAACACAAAGGGGGGAAGGACAGGAAAAGAGGTGGAAGAGAGGAGTTTGGGTGAGTGTGGGGCAGCTGTAGTGATATGAAACTAAGAGCTTCATAATTGGGCAGATTTGATAGATTTGTGGGCCTTTTTCTGTCGGCAAATTCGTATGTTCATATTAGGCTAAGCTTTCAGGGCTACTGCATTTGTTGTTGGTTTATTGTTTCTGCTCTTACCTCCTTGTTTCTTTTGCCCATGGTTATTCTTTTTCTGCATGCGAAGGACCCAACCACCCACCCCCATCCCCAATCACCCCATGCTGCACTCCTTTTATAAAGTAGCATAGTCATGACATTTCCTGCAGCAAAGCAGGAAGGGGAGGATCAGAAGGGTATCCACACAGTGAAATCACAGGGTTACAATTAATTTAACTTGTTACAAGTTATACAAAAATAAACAAACAAAAAAATCCTTTGCTTTTATTTTCCTTCTAATTACTTGGACCAGGTTATAAACTCAACAACTCAACTGGAATAGATATTATTAACTGCAGGTACTGTGGGACACTTTTCAAAAGGGCAGTTACACAGTATCTAGGATGCTGCCCTACATGCTGTACTAGCAGGGATCTAAGGGCTCAGCTTCATACAGCATGGGCAGAGATTACGCACCTCAAATCACATATTCAGGAGGAAATATATTACAAGAACCTTCCGCCATTTCCCCAATATCCAACTGAAGCACCTCGACCAGAGAGGGTAGTTGGTCTGGGAGGTTGGCATGTGGTTAGAAGGGGTAAATCTGGTGCCCCATCACTCAATGCTCACCAACATATCACCTCCACAAACCATATAAAAACTACCAATGGGTATCTGTCTCTATCTCCAATATCTAACAAAGGGGCAGAGGACACTGCAAAGCAGGACACTGCAGCACAGGAGCTAGCACTACAAATCTCACCCAAAACAGGGACCAAAACAAAAAAAGCAAAAAGGAAATCTAAAACACTTATGGTCATAGGAGACTCCATGATTTGGGGAGTAACTACCTACCTCCAGCCAGGGGTAGTAGTCAGATGTCTCCCAGGTATATCAGCATGGAGAGAGACTAACAACATTGCTAAAATCATGCAGTAAGCAGGAAAAAACATTGATGCCCTGGTACACATAGCCACTAACAATCTCACCAGCCAGTCAGTTGTGGAGACCAAGGAACACCTGACCAAGCAGAGAGACAAACTGTCATCCATTTCATCTGGCATCTCCTTCTCTGAGATCCTGCTGGTCTGGGAGGTGGGGGCAGATGGACAGAAGGTCAGAGAAGGAGAGCTAGGGGAGCTAAACATGTGGCTCAAGGGCTGGTGCCAGGAGAAGGGACAGATTTGTAGGTAACTGGTAACAGTTTTGGGAGCGAAAGTTCTTTAAATTAGATGGACTGCATCTGATAACTCATTGATTCCACAGGCTTACTCTGAGATTACACCACTTGTCTCCTGAATCTCCTGCATACTTTTAACAGTGAATCCTGGGCCTTTCTAAGCAAAATCAAGCCATAGTCAGCATGTCGCAAACAAATGCTAATAGCTCAATAACTGTACATGCTAGACTCAAAGTATGAGTGGCAGAGTTATTCAGCACAAAATTGCCTTTCCAATGGTGGCATGCATGTAATAATAAATCATTTTGTTTTTTTTTTCTATGCTGGTCAAAAGAGCAAGCTAAATATTTTTTTCACTAAAAAAGGGCAACATAAGCCATACACACCATACCATAAACAAATGCGAATAACTCCTAAAGTGTGCACGATATACACAAATATCAGTGGCAAAGTTGTTCAGCACAAAATTACCTTTCCAATGGTGGTATGCAAATAATAATATGTAATTTTTTTTTCTATGCTGGTTGAAACAGCAAAAAAAAAAAATCACTAAAACAGGCAACATAAGCCATACACACTATACCATAAACAAATGTGAATAACTCCTAAATTATACATGATATACACAAAATATTAGTGGCAAAGTTGTTCAGCATAAAATTACCTTTCCAATGGTGCTATGCAATCAAATATATATTATATTCTGTTACACTATATATTAAAATATAAAAGTGACTTCTCCAGACGTTGCAAGGGCACACTGGAAGTCAGTAGCCGACTTCTCCAGGCGACCTCAGGACACACCAGTGTATTTTACTGACAACTACAGGTGTCTGCTAGGAGACAATAAGATAAAAGAGAGAGTCAGTGCATTGGGGCAGAAGTTTGATGTCTTTGCAAAATATTTAAACTAGCAAATGGAGAGAGGGGTGCAGCTCCCAATACACTGAATGGGAAGAACACCCCTACCCCCTCAGCTAGTGATCAAACAGGAGTTCAGCATGTTTGTAGTTCATTTGCATCACCAGGTAAGAAAAAAGGTCTGGCTCCCCATATGATATGTAGGGGAAATGCTGGACCTGGCCCAACAACTATCGTATTGAAATATGAAAAGAGATCTGGATAAACTGGAAAATGGTCAGAAGAGTGGCAACTGAGGTTTAGCACAAAGAAGTGCAAGATCATGTACATAGGGAAGAGAAACCCTGAAGCTACCTATAGGTTTGGAGGGGAGTTGCTGGCAATCACAAGGGAAGAAAGAGACTTGGGCATCATCATCACAGATGACCTGAAATCATCCAAGCAGACCACTAAAGCAGTAGATATGGTTAGAGCCATGTTAGGGTGTATTAGTAGGGGTATCACAAGTCATAAGAGGGAGGTAATAATCCCTCTATGCAAGACACTGGTTAGGCCCCATCTGCAGTACTGCATGCAGTACTGGAGGCCACACCAGCATAAGGACATTAACAAAATGGAGGCAGCCCAGAGAAGTGCTACCAAAATGGTTCAGGGACAGCATCAGAAAACATATGAGGACAGATTAATGGAGCTCAATATGTATACTGTAGAGCAAATGAGGGAGAGAGGTGATATGCTCAAAACATTCAAACATCTTAAGGGCATCAACAAGGTGAAAGAGTCTAACATACAAGAAAAATAGCAGGACAATAGGACACAGCATGAGATTAGAGGGAAGCCGATTAAGTGGTAATGTGAGGAAGTTATGTTTCACAGAAAGGGTGGTGGATGCATAAAATGGCATACCACAGGAAGTGGTGAATATGAATACAGTGCGGGGCTTCAAACAGGCATGGGATGGGCATAAGGAAGAAATACAGATGAGTATGAATAGATAGGCCATTGACAGAATAAAGGCCAATGGCACATTCATAAGGTAGAAAAAATGGGCAAACTGGGTGGGCCTTGCAGTTCTTATCTGCAGTCAACTTCTATCTTTCTATGTTTCAATGCACTGTGGATGAACCCGGTGAATTCCAGGAGTGCAAAGGTGGTACTGTGGCCCTTAATAAATCCGTGCCGCTGAGGGTATTGGATTGAGTATTTTTCCATGCAGTCCTGTAACTGATCTGCAACAATCTGCTTGAGCACTTTCAAAAGAGGTGGCAATAGAGAAATTGGTCTGTAGTTAGAGTGTAGTGTGCAGTCATCACTTTTGTATACAGGGGTAACTAGGGCGGATTTCCAGATCTGGGGGAATAGATCAAGCCTTTGAAAATGATTCAGAATTTTGGTTAAGGTCAGAAGTATTTGTTCTGGGACCACGTGATGCAGAGTGCTGTGAAGGAGCTCCTCTGCGTAGCTCCAGCCTCCCGATCTTATAATTGGATTTTTTGGACTTCAAAACTACCTAGAACCCTTCGCTCCCATCTAATTCTGCCTTCTAACCATGGCGAGCTTTGGATTAGTGAGTCTTAATACTGTTGGAGGCTTTCATGAAAAAAGCCCCGCAGAAACACACTCCACCAGTTACCCCCAAGAAGGCCCCGAAGAAATCTTGGGCCTTGAGTGGGCCAGACAGGCCCGATCATCCCAGCCAGGCTTTGGAACAGGAGTTTTTAACCTTGAACAGGTTCCTAGAAGAGTTCAAACCCTTCCGTGAGGAAGTAAAAGAGATGGCGTCTGAACTTAAAGCCCTTTGTAAAAAGCTGGATGAGGTCTCTATCTAACCTTGGATAATACAGCTCGCATTGTGTCTTTGGAGAAATGCCTGGAAAAGGTAGATACTGGGCTAGTGGCTATATGGCAGAAGCTTTCCTGCACTGAAGCAAAACTAGAGGATCTCGAGGGCCATAGCCATAGGAGCAACATTGTGATATTGAGGCTACCTGAAGGTGAAGAGGGCCAGAATGTCATCATTTTTATACAGAAGTTGGTGGAACGGATTGCCGGCCGCTCTCCCTTCGGCTCAACGTATACCATTGAGAGGGTGCATAGGTCCCTGCAGCTGAAACCTCCATTAGTGGCGGCTACCAACCCTATCATATGCCACTTTCTAAATTACTTAGAGAGGCAACATCTACTGTCCAAAGCGAGAGACCTACAAGAGGTTCGCTGGGAGAATTCCAAGCTAAGGAAAGCACAAGATCTACCTGGATCTGTCTGGCAGAAGCGCACAGCATTCCACCCCATTGTGTCCAGGATTATCGCTGCTGGGCTCAAGTTTAGGATGGGGTACCCAGCCAGGCTGCAAGTGTTAGTGAATGGATCCTGGTCAGCCTATGAAGATCCAGATACTGCTCTCTCCAGCCTCAAACTCGCCCTGCCTGATTTGTTTCAGGACCCATGAGGAGTTCTGCATTATGTTGAAGGGGAGCCCTGCATAGTTAAGCTGACTGCATTTTATGTAGAATGATGGAAAGGATAGCAATCACTGGATGAGCTCGGGAGATCCCGTTATTGGAAGAGGCATAGCCACCATCTCACTGTGCTAATTCGATATGGGACACTTTTGCTCTGACTTTAGCATGGGACTGAAGCTCACATTAAGGATTCATTCTGAATGAATGGTTTGCTTATTTGGGGGAAAGTGCTCTTAGTTTTAGCATAGTTAGGAGCACAATTGTTCAACAATAAGGGGAAGGTTGTTTTATATCACTTAGGTAGACTACTTTAAGAGATGTGCTGGGCTTTTCATTTTATTTCTATCCATGATACCTTCTACAACCGAGAGGAGCTCAACACACAAGCATTACAGATCAGCGTTAGCTGGCAACTCGGGGCTGATTTCCTCCTGCAAGACTCCCTGCTCGAAACCTGAGTTATTTAATATACCCTTTATTGAGCTATTTGGCTCTCGCGCTGGTAAGATACCGAGGTAAATGTGCCTTATTTTTTTTTTAGATCATTTACCTGGGGGTCCTGGGTGTTTGTGTCTTTCTAGCAGGCCACATGAATCCTGTTAATTATAACAACACACTCACGGTACCCCCTATAAGCCAAGCACCTCTCTTTAGCTACCAGGAGTTGGTTAGGTAGCAGAATTTTTCTTTTCTTGACTTAATGTTTACTTGTTCATATTAAGAGGTTGTTGTATTTATTTGGGGCTGAAGGGCATTCTCGGGAGGCCGGGGGGTGAGGAAGGGATGCGGTACTTTGTTAAACATTGTTTGTGACAGTTGGGGTGGTTGGGTGGGGGTGTTAAGGTCTGGCCTACAGAACTGGTTATACTTATGTTAAATGTAGGGGGGGAGCTTTATGGGGGGGCGACAGGGGAAGAAATGGTTTGTGTTGGTGGGTTGGGGGCTGGGTGGGGGACACAGCAGTATTTAGAGGAATCTGGATAGTTATTTCTCATTGTTATTGTACAGGGCTTGTCTTTCTAAGCTCTAGATGGCTAATAACGTGGTTTTCGCAACCTGGAATGTGAAGGGGATTAGGGAAAAAAAAACAATACCAGGTGCTTAAGCATTTAGGTCTATTGCCTTCCCAGATAACGTTTCTACAGGAATCCCATTTATTAGAGTCAGAAGCTTCACAACTAAGGAGGCAACAAGTGGGTTAGGTCTTCAGTGCCTCGGGATCCACTAACAGTTGTGGGGCCATGCTAATTATTAATAGAGGCATTCCCTTCACCGCCTCACATGTTATTAAGGACCTGGGGAGCAGGTTTGTCTTGGTTCAGAGCACTCTCTGGTCTGTACTACTTTTACTTTGCAGTATTTACGGGCCTAACACAGATGATCCTGGCTTTTTTATGAGGCTGAATACCATTATTCTCCCAATGCTTCCCACAACGATCATCATGGGTGGTGATTTCATTTTGGTCTTGGACTCCAATATGGATAGGTCAGGCAGTGGATTGAGGGGACTGTCCTCTGGGCAAAGGGCATTCAGGGACTTGGTGGATCAGTGCGGGCTATGTGATGTTTGGCGTGTCCTGCATCCTAACTCCAAGGAGTATACTTTCAGTTCACCAGTGCATGGATCACAGTCCCGCATAGATTACTTACTAATTTCCCAGGGGCTCTTGCCCGGGGTTATGTCCACCTCAATCCAGCCTGGCCCTATCTCCGACCACTCCCTTGTGGTATGCAATTTAGCTTTTCTTAATACACCCAGAAGGGAGACCCGTTGGAAACTTAGTGAACAATTATTAAAGGATGCCAGGTACGGTAAGCTTATAAAAGAACAGATTGAGCTTTTCTTCTCATCTAACCTGATTGATAGTGCAAAACCGGATATTTTATGGAGTGCCTTTAAGGCCTACATGAGGGGAATCCTTATCAGTTTAGAATCTAAGAGGAAAAGGGCACAAGAGGAAGAATTAGTATCTTTACTGTCCCAAAGGAGGCAGTATAGCGCAGTGGTCTAAGGCTTTGAGGTGTAAATTTGGTGACATCCAGTAGACCAGACCTGGGTTTAAATCCCACAGCTTCCACTTGCATACTGTGTGACCCTGAGCAAGTCACTTAACCTTCTTGTGCTCCCAGGTTGCTCCTGTAAAAACGCTTTTAGCTTAGTGTGCTATACCTGGTTAAACAACTAAAAAAAAAAATACGGTCCCTAGAAGCTAACTTTCCTGTCAGCACTCCGTGTGAGGACAGAAAGAAGCTTCCGGTAGCCAGAGATAGATATTTAGACCTGCTGAGGGAAAAGGCAGAGTTGGCTGTTATCCGAACCAGAGCTACTTATAAGTATCAGGGAGAAAAGGCGGGGCGATTACTCGTGTTATGGTTAAAACAACAGGAATCTGCAAAATTCATCCCCCTAATTCGGGCCCAGGGGGACAGGTCTCTGAGAGTATCCCCTTCTGAGATAGTACAAGAGTTTGCACTGTACTATGAACAATTATACAAGGATATGGGGTGTCCTCCTCCTCCTCCTCCTCCAGAGATTCTGGAGGCGTACTTAAGGGAATCCCATCAGCCTACCCTATCAGAACAGCACAGGAGCTTCTTAGCCTCACCAATATCCCTGGAGGAGATTTTGGAGGTTATCAGAGCCTTGTCTTCGGACAAGGTCCCGGGACCGGATGGTTTTTCCTCACTATTTTATAAAGCTTTCAGAGAACTATTATTGCCGGCGCTTCACCGGCAATTCCAATACATCCTCTCTGGGCTCGTGGTAGATGCCTATCTGTTCGAAGCCCTGATTGTTCTTCTCCCCAAGCCGGACAAGGATCCAGAGTTAGTACAAAGTTATAGGCCTATATCCCTTTTAAATCAAGATATCAATATCCTCTCGAAGATATTGGCCGATAGATTAACAATGGTTCTCCCGGACCTGATAGGCATGACCCAGGTGGGGTTCATGAAGGGGCAATCATCTTCAGATCATCTGTGCACCCTTTCACATGTCTTCTCGGAGTCCAGGGATGCCACTTTTCCTGCCAGACTGGTCTCCCTGGATGCCGAGAAGGCATTTGATCGTGTGAATTGGAATTTCCTATTCCAGGTTCTCAGGGCCTTTCATTTTTCTACCTTGTTCATAGACTGGATTTGTGGACTATATAGAGCCCCATCAGTTAAGATCTCAGGAAACGGTGCATTTTCTAAACCCTTTTTTCTATACTCAGGTACCAGACAGGGTTGCCCCCTCTCCCCCCTCTTATTCAACCTTTACTTAGAACCTCTTATTCAAAATATCTTCTACAACACGGGGATACAGGGCATTAGGGTGAGGTGCAACGAGGTCAAGATTACAGCATATGCAGATGATCTTCTTTATCTATCCCATCCAGTGTCATCTATTCTGGCTTTGTTAGGGGAAATTGCTAAATTTAGTTCCCTTTTAAATTATAAATTAAATGCTAATAAATCCTCCTTCTTCCCCCTGAACCACAAGGTCTTTAGGTCCGATATTACCCCCTTCGGCTTGAGTTGGGCACCCCGGATGCTAAAATACCTGGGCATTAAATTAACGCATAATCCCTCCGCATGGTTCAAAGAAAATTTGGAGCCTCTTTCCCAGTTAATTATTCAGGATCTGGATAGATGGTCCAAACTTCTGGTTTCACTATGGGGCCAAATCAGCATAATCAAGATGAATGTCTTCCCACAAATTTGTTACCCCCTCTCTCTTCTTAATTCATTTATCCCTTTATCCTGGTTTCAGAAAATGCACAGAATTTTCACCAATTTTATTTGGTCAAATAAATATCCCTGATTGGCATACTACAAGCTGGCTGCCTCTAAACTCGATGGGGGACTGTGGATTCCTCACTTGGCAATCTATTACTGGGCCAGTCATCTGCTAAATGTATGAAGTGTGTGCGTTCGGGTCCCAAGAGTCTTAGACCGACTTGGCTCAAAATAGAACTAGACTTAATTCAGTCTATGAACATAGATCCCCTAACTTTGTTTTATGCCAAAGTGTCTCATTTACAAGGTGCTGAGAAATGTCCCACTCTTATGACTTCTTTAAAAGTGTACACACAGCTTTGTTCTTTCCTGCGCTATACCCCACATTTGGACCTGTCTCAATCTATTTAGAACTCTCTGGTCTTCACTATGAATAAACAGTTGATTCCTTGCATATGGTTGCCCCAGTTGGGTGATGAAATAGTATCCACGTTGTTGGATGATGAGGGAAAGTGACTTCCAGTAGCTGAACTTATCCGGAAATTCAGTATCCCACCATATTTACAATTTAATGTATTCTAATTAAAGCACTTGTTTACAATGGTGTTGGGCAGCACCCCACCTTGCCAGTCGGTTAGTGCACTGATTCCGGAGACTTCCTCCCTATTAGGGTCCTTGGGTGTCATTTATAAATTATATCATGACTTGTTTCATAGACGGTATGGGGGCTCTTTTGGACCGACTAGGTTGTGGGGATCTATTTTTCCCCAATATACTCTCAATTGGCAGGTCTTATGGAAGTCCTGTCAAAAATATGTGTCCCAAGACAGATTGCGCCTTAGGCAATATCGCATTTTACACAACATGTATTATACCCCAGTCAAGTTAGTGAAATGGGGTCTTCTTGAGTCAGACGTATGCATCAGATGCTCCCAGGGAGAAGGAACACTCCTTCATATATTCTGGTCGTGTCCCAAAATAAATTCTCTGTGGAATGCTATTAAAACCAACTTGGACCCCTTACTGGGTTTGCGGGATTGTTTCACACCTGATATTTGTCTCCTGGGGGACCAGACCTCCATCAAGGTTAAGGTTAGGAGATTTCACATTTACATGATTGCACTATCTGTTAAAAAACTTATATTACAGCATTGGAAGGATAAGGTTACCCCGACATTTCAGGAATGGGTGAACGAAATCCTCGCTAACCTTCACACAGAGAAAGCAATAGCTAGTCTCCACAATAAATTACCAGCTTATAAACATATCTGGGATCCCCTTCACTCCTTAATTATGACTATTCGGATATTAGGTTTGCTATGTATTAATTATCCCTGACACATCACGAACACTGTCTTATGAGCTCATGTTATAAAGTGGCATAATACTGCTGTTCGGGGAGGGCGGGGAGCAATTTGAGTACTGTATTGTATTGTGAACAAGTTGTACATGTCATACTTGCTGCCTCCAGTACTGTGGAAGAAAGTGTTAATAAAGCTTGAATTGAAAAAAAAGAAGTATTTCTTCTATGGTTAGGGTGACAAGCTTGAGGTTGAGGGAGTCCCCACTATGCCTAGACTTCACAAGAACTTGTTGAAGGTGTTTCTTGACCAGGTGGGGAGGTACCACTGTGAAGCAGAAAGGAGGTGGTGCAGGGAGTAGATCTCTAGCCCCCAGTAAGCTGGAGTCAGTGGAATTTGTGAAGAAGTCAGGAGGGGGGACACTGTCCAGGTCAGTGAAGGCACTATTAAACATATTGGCAATTGTTTGAGGGTCAAGCATAGGAACACCACTAATATTGAGCATAGTGGGAATGATATTGGAGACTTTACTTGTAACATCTTTTATATTGCTCCAAACATTTTTACTGTTACCCCAGGTATCTGTTAGTTCCTTCCTATAGCATTTTTTTTTTTCAACATGAATAGCCCGAGTGCATTTGTCTCTGGATGCCTTGTAATGCTGTACATCAGCTGGATTACTGGTAGACTTAGCATGGTACCAGAGGTGATCCCTGTGCTGCATCAGGCTGATACATTCTATGGAGATCCTGGGGTTGATGGTGCCACGTATTTTCCATTTTTTAAAGGAAGAATGTGCATCACAAGCTTCATTAAAGTCCTTGATGAAATGGTCCAGGGTGATATTAACATCTTTAGCAGTGTCAAGAATGGACTAGTTAATGGACTTGAGGTGTTGTTTTAAAAGATCAAGGTGACACTGTTTTAACACACTGCTGAGAACATGTATGGGCGGAGGCTTGTTAAATTTTTTTGACCAGGAACAGGTAATTGGGGAGTGGTCACTGATTGTATGAGGGAGCACAGACACATTAGAGATTCTATCCGGGTAGTTTGAGAGAATCCAGTCTATTAGGGAACTAGTGCCCATATTATAGTTGGACCTAGTAGATGACAAATCAAGTTGAGTTAGATTGAGAACTGAGATAGTGCCCTTGAAGGCACCAGTAGCAGAGGACTACCAGTTGATATTGAAGTCTCCCATGATTATCATCTCAGAGTAATGAGACAGGCTTCTAATGTATTTCATGAGACTATGGAAACCAGAGACATGGTCCTTGGGTGGCAGATAGACACTGACAATTGTGAATGCTTTGTTATGGGCCCCAGGTAGGACCTTAATAGCAAGTGCCTGAGCCTCATTATCAAGGTTACTGGTAGGCAGTGTATATCCCATGAGAGTTTCCTTAATGTATATGGCACATCCACCCCACATTTAGATTGTCTATCCAGTCAGAAAATGGTGTAGCCAGGCAAAGCAATGGCTGAGTCAGGGATCTTTGGTGAAAACCAAGTTTCAACTAGTGATATGATGTCAGGGCTGTTTTTCGATACCCAGAGTTGGAGCATGTCTATTTTGCTGAGCAGGCTGCAGATGTTAATAGAAACACAGACTTTGACAGCAGATAAGGACCGCTTGGCCCACCTAGTCTGCCCATTTCCCTAGAAGCCAGAGTTATAGTCCCAGTACTTTTTTGGTTGCTAGGAGAGGCATGTCTTGGTGGTCCAGGATTAAGATGCAGATTGCCTGCAAGTAACAACAACATGAGAATGAGTCTAAGTTGAAAAGCTTGCATTTGTTTAAGAATCAGCTTTTGTGACTTATGGGGGCTTGAACATCTGCTGCTCTTGTGGCACACTACGGTGATGTTGTAAGGTAGAGTCAAGGGCAAGTAGGTCACACAAGCACAAATGATATGTAGGTAAGACAACAGCCATGGGGGCAACAAAGACATAGAGGAATTAGGTGGCTTAATATTGGTTTGCATGCCAGGGGCATAGTGAAAATTGACTTCAAAAAAGACTCCTTTGCTGAGTTGTAGGGGTGACTCAGGCAATGATCCTTGATTAACTACTGTGAGTAGGATAATTATGATTGATGTGTGAGGAATGAGCAATCTCATTAGTGGCATGATTGATGATTGATGGATCAGGATATCTTAATGAGGAGAAAAAATCAGCAGGGTGGTTTCAGTAATTTGTGAGGACCTCTAGTGGCAGCAGAGTGTAAACTGCAGATGAGGAACTTAACACTTACTAAATAACTAGTCAGGTGACTCACCAAAGGCTATATAAGAAAATGTCCAGATAGGGTGGAAGGGTTCCTTGGGGTGTGGGTGGGGAGTTAGGGTCAGAAATACTAATGCCACATTTCCCTTCTTTTGTCACTGTAATCTGAACCTGGACTGGTACATTAATGTAGTTTTTTGCAAATCATGTTCTTACTTTTTCAGATAGTAGCATCATATCCTTATTCATCCAGGACCCAAAGAGCCCTGTATGAACAAATCCAGCTGACTGTGAAAGTGCAGATCCCTCTGGTTTTAGATTATCTCTTCTCTTCTAAGGGTTTTACCATGCTGCTATGGTACTATTTGAATTTTCTTCACATTTATTGTTTATTAATTCGTATAACTACCAATTTTTGCATTAGCTCATTTTGTGTTGCTCTGCAAACTGGATGGGCTGGTGTGGTCCTTTTCTGCCATCAAGTTTCTGCGAATGTTTGTATTTAAGCACAGTAGACACCATTGAAAATGAGAAATTTGCCAATTGCTTATTTTTCCAAAATGATATGGAATGACATTAATACAATAGCAGTGTACCATGATGAACCCCAATGCTCAACATGGTATACACCGTACAGTTCTGGAGACCCAATCTCCACAAAGACATAGGATGGAGGCAGTACAGAGGAGGGCAACTAAAATGGTGCAGGGTCTGCACCAGAAGACATATGAAGAGAGACTTAAGCAGCTTAATATGTATAGTTTTGAGGAAAGGAGGGAGGGGGAGACATGATAGAAACTTTCAAGTACCCAAAGGAATCAATAAAGTCCAACAGGGTAGCATCTTTCAGAAAAAGAGATCTGCAAGAACAAGGGGGGACAATTTGAAGATTGAGGGGGGGACGGCTCAGAGGCAATGTGAGGAAGTATTTTTTCATGGAGAGGGTTGTGGATGCATGGAATAGACTTCCTGAGGAGGTTGTGGAGTCAAAAACAGTGGTGGATTTCAAGAATGCATGGGACAGGCATAAGGCAATTCTAGGGGGTGAGGGTAGGAAGAAGTAGGCACTGACAAGCAGAAGAAAAATCCTAGCCTCTCCCTACAAAACAGGGTACTAAATGAGAAAAAGACCGAGGTAGAACAGTCAGTGGGGGATGCTGCAACAGAAGGTAAAGCCATCAAAAAATGGAGAGCAATGAGTACCAATGCCCGTAATCTGGGTAACAAGTTTCCTGAATTAGTGGCCTTTGATGGAGGAGGAACATCTGGATATCGTGGCAGTCACAGAAACATGGTACACACCAAACCATGACTGGGACATAAACATACCAGGATACACTATCTACAGGAGGGACAGGGAGGGTAAAAGAGGAGGAGGAGTAGCTCTTTACATAAGGGAAGGAATAAAAGCAACAGAACAAAAGGGTAAACAGGGAGGAGAAGAAGAAGCATTGTGGGTAAATTTGGAGACAGGCAATGGCACCACAATCCGCACAGGGGTTGTATACAGACCCCCTTCTCAGGGGGAGGAAATGGACAAGGAAATGATAGAAAGTATACTTAGAATGGCAGAAAAAGGGGAGATATTGCTGATGGGTGATCTGAATATGCCAGATGTTAACTGGAGTACAGTTGCAGCTGCCACTTCGGAAGAGTGGAGTTATTCTAGATGCCCTACAGGGAGCATGCCTTAGATAACTAGTATTGGAGCCCACTCGAGAGGGAGCAATATTAGACTTGATTCTCTCAAATGGAGATGGAGAGAGAGGATCACAAATGTAGAAGTGGGTAGCCATCTGGGAACTAATGACCATCGAACAGTATGGTTCACAATAAACACAGCAATAGAATCAAGCCATACAAAGACAAAAGTACTGGACTATAGGAGGGCTGACTTTGCCAAAATGGGTAAGTGCCTTAGGAATGCACTAGCAAATGGGCAGGAAGGAGGGGTGGAAGTACAATGGGGAATAATAAAAACTGCCATTACAGAGGTAACGAGCCTTTTGTGTGAAGCAAATAAACAAAACAAAACGATGTAAGAAACCACTATGGTTCTCAAAGGAAGTGGCAGTGAAGGTTCAAGAGAAAAGAAAGCATTCAGGAAGTACAAGGACTGCAGAAGGAGCAGAACAGGAACTGTATCAGTTAAAGCAAAGGAGGCTGGGAAGGCAGTCAGAACAGCAAAGGCCCAAACCGAGGAAAAGATAGCCAACTCAGTTAAGAAGGGGATAAAACCTTTGTAGGTACATCAGGGTGAAGAAAGACCAAGGAGGGATAGTGAGGCTTAATAAAGGGATGGAGGGAGGAGGTGGGAAGAGGGAGACTGTGAAAGGCAGAGATACTAAACAAATATTTTGCTCAGTATTTACAAATGAAGAGGGGAGGTATATAAAACAAACAGTAGAAACACTCTGGATACAGAAGTTGATACCAGCCCATTTACAGAAGAAAGGGTTCTGAAAGAACTCTAAAACTGAAGGTGGACAAAGCAATGGGGCCTGATGGATTCATCCCAGAATTCTAAAAGAACTAAGGGTAGAACTAGTGACACCACTGACAACCCTTTTTAACAAATCATGGGAGAATGGGGTGGTACCCGAGGACTGAAGGAGGGCAGATGTGATTCCCCTTCACAAAAGTGTGAGCAAGGCAGAAGCAGTAAACTACAGACCTGTTAGTTTAACCTCAGCGATAGGGAAAATGATGGAATCACTTCTGAAGGAAAGAATTGTCGAGTATCTAGAGGCCAGAGGGGCACAGAGGACCCTAGGCAGCATGGATTCACAGCGGGAAGGTCATGCCAGACAAATCTGATAGATTTCTTTGACTGGGTGACCAAAGTAGTAGATCAGGGAGGGGTTGTGGACATGGCCTACCTAGACTTTAGCAAGACATTTGACACAGTCCCACACAAAGATTAATATACAAGTTAGCCAGCCTGGGAGTGGGTCCCAAGATGACAGCCTGGGTAAAGAATTGGCTGGAGAATAGGACACAGAGAGTAATAGTAAATGGAGTCCACTCAGAAGAAAGGAGGGTTACTAGTGGGTACACTTGAGGTTCAGTATTAGGACTGGTCCTCTTCAATGTCTTTATAAGCGACATTGCAGAAGGACTGGAAGGAAAAGTATGTCTCTTTGCAGATGACACAACAATTTGCAACAGAGTTGATGCACAGGGTGGGGTGGAAAGGATGAAAAGGACTTGGCAAGGTTAGAGGAATGGTCAAATGTATGGCAGCTTAGATTCAATGCTAAGAAGTGCATGGTAATGCACCTGGGAAACAAAAACCCAGGGGAAGAGTACACAATGGGGGGTGATACTAACAACAACAAAAATGGAAAGGGACCTGGGGGTAGTCATATCAGATGACCAAAAGGTGGGCAAGCAATGTGAGAGGGCAGCAAGGAGGGCTGGGGGGATACTGGGATGCATAGGGAGAGGCATGACCAATAGAAAACATGAAGTTATTATCCCTCTGTACAGACAGCTGGTGAGACCCCATCTGGAGTACTGTGTGCAGTTCTGGAGACCCAATCTCCACAAAGACATAGACAGGATGGAAGCTGTCCAGAGGAGGGCAACTAAAATGGTGGTGGGTCTGCACCGGAAGACATATGAAGAGAGACAAAAGGAGCTTAATATGTATAGCCTTGAGGAAAGGAGGGAGTGGGGGGACAAGATAGAAACTTTCAAGTACCTCAAGGGAATCAACAAAGTCCAAGAGGGTAGCATCTTTCAAAAAAAGAGGTGTGCAAGAACAAGAGGGCACGATTTGAAGATAGAGGGAGGGGCCGGCTCAGTGGTAATTTAAGGAAGTATTTTTTCACAGAGAGGGTTGTGGATGCATGGAACAGCCTTCTGCAGGAGGTTGTGGAGTCAAAATCCATGGTTGAATTCAAGCATGCATGGGACAGTCATAAAGCAATTCTAGGGGTTGGGGGTAGGAAGAAGTAGGCTGCTGGTTAACTAGGATCTGCAGCTTATCCAGTAGGTAGGGAAATGGGCAGACTGGGTGGGCCAAGCGGTCCTTATCTGCCGTCAAATTCTATGTTTCTGTTTCTATGTTAGGCTGTTGGTTAACTAGGATCTGCAACTTATCCATTAGGTAGGGAAATGGGCAGACTGGGTGGGCCAAGCGGTCCTTATCTGTCGTCAAATTCAAATTCAAATTCAAGTGACTTGCTCAGGGTCACACACTATGCAAGTGGCGGCTGTTCAATTCAAACCCAGGTCTCCATCTGGGGTGGGGGAGAGGAGACTTTACATATCATTGTCAGTGTCCTGTCTTTTTTGCAGTGATGGGGGCAGGGATTGTCACAGTCTGTAATTACAGACTTCAGTTTTAGGGAACGTAACCACTGAGTCAAGGTAATTTGTAATGAAGTCCCTTCTAAAAGTCTTGTGTTCCTCAGGGTGAATTTCTTTTTTGGGTTTGTTGCTTAAAGCAGCAGTATTTGATTTATGTCTGTTCCTGATCTGAGGCTGTAAGCAGTGTACACCAACCTCTAATATTTAAACTGTGGTCTTTTAAAGATAAAGCATATAAGCATTTAAATACTTTTTTTTTATTATTCTTTGGTAACTGGGTATGGCCCACTAGGCACAGGTACCTGTTTTCTGGGGCTACCTGGGAGCACTGAGGAGGTTAAGTGACTTGTTTAGAGTCACACAGTATGCAAGTGGAGGTTGTGGGAATCAAACTCAGGTCTGTGTGCTGGATGTACCAAGCGTCTTACTCTAACCTCTAAGTCTATATTGACAGCCCCAGTCTTGGCTGTTGCATTACTTGGTTATTGCAAGGATCTGGAATCTATGTACTGGAGTTTAATGTCTGTTTACAGTTTATAAATGTAATTTAATAAATACAATTACCTGGTTACCAAAGGAAAAAAAATTGTACATCCAGCACATGCTTGTTTCTAGGGACAACCCAGAAACACTGGGAAGATTAAGTGATTTAATTAGAACCCAACACAATGGAAATGGAGGTTGTGGGAATCAAATCCAGGTCTGAATGCTTGAGGTACAAAGCTTATTTACAGCTCAATACTCTAACCTCTAGGCTATACTGCCAGCTCTATAAATAGTGAACAATTTAGCCTGGGCTGTTCATATCTCGAAGTAGAACTGCATTGAATCAGCAGACATGCATTTTTGTAGAAATAGATGTAATTTTTTTTAAACACCAGTTCTCGTTTTGTTACTGCTTAATCTTATCTTGCCTTTTGGAAAATTCAGTGAGTGTTTCTGATTTACACACTGCTGGCATTGACCATTTTAGAACAGACTGATCTTGTCAAGAACTTACATTATTGGTACACTGCATCTGTGTTCTAATAGATAATTATTAGGTTAATGGGGCCATAAGCAACATCATACAATTCTTATATGGCACTTTGCAACAGTATGCAATACATACATATCCAATGGATTAACTGAAAGTCCAGCATAAATGGGGCAGAAACAGAAGGAACCCCCTATACGTAAAAAAGCTTCTATAGGAAACATTACTCACAGGTTCAGTGCAGTTCTCCTTTAACTAAGCTTATAGGGAATGTCAGGTATTTTATCTAAATGGTAAGGAACTCCATCCTGGACATTATCTGTAACACTGTAGACCATTTTTAACTGATGGACATTGCAATACATGATTACAGTAAAAGACTAAGCAAACCTATCTTGCTTATGATATCATGTACAATTTGTAAACCATTGTTTGCATATTTTACAGGTAACATTGTCAATATGGTACAGTTTTATCTCTCTTTTTTTAAATTGCACTGCTGTATTCTGTACAATTGTATGGTGTTTTATTGCTGTCTAATAGGATAACATATCTTTGTGGCTCACTTTTTTAACTTTGAAAAACAAGTTGGAACTGTTATACATGAGCTGAACCCTTAATATTACATATTAAATATTCTGATATGGTATAAAGGTATTTTTAAAAAATTATTATCATCATAAATGTTCATTTACTTTATATAAAAACCTGGTTTAGAAAAAAGTGCCCTTTATAATGCAACAAGTGCCCTTTTTTTATGGCACCCCACCTTTTACAGTCTTCTAGTGCCCGTTTGGGCCACACACACACACACACACACACACACAGCAGCATGTACTCTGGCTAAATAAATTTAAGAAGACTGAATGAGCAGCATGCCAGTTTTTGATGATTTTGATTAAAAAGCACTATACAGAACCAACAAGAAAACAACTTTGGTCATTTGGTAGCTTTTCACATCCCTATCAGCTCTGGCTAGATTTTGTTTTTACTAGGCTTGCCATTACTTTTCTGATGAAGAACTGCTGTACGTAAGTCTGAAAGATTAACATTTTTCTGGAAATCTTCGTTGGTCCGATAAATGGCATCAAATCAAGCTATTTTATGCAGATTTTAATAGTGAAATTGTTATGATTGGGAACTGAAGAGCTTTACATGCTACACTGATGCTTTCTTAACCTTTGCTGTGCTGCAGACTGGTATATCAGTACAAAAATTGCTGTATGTTCTAATTCTGTCACCAGCCATAGTGAGACGAAAGTTTAAAGATTTTTCTTATTACCCCAGCATATGAATATTGCAGTTATGTGTTTATATATACAGTTACTGTGTCTTTTATGGTTATAAGAGTACATTCTTGAGTTTTGTGTTGAGAGACCTACAAAGCAAAACTGAGCAGTTGTGGTACACAAAGGGATTGAGAAGAAAATCAGACATAGGAACTGTACATATAAACATATTATAAATCATGTCTAAAACCTTTGTTAAAAAAATTGAATTTGAATTTAAATCAATTTTTGTTTCACTTTCCAGACTATTAGTGAAACCTCTTTGTTTGTAATGGATAGTGCCAAATTAACTTAGAACTTCAGAATTTTAGAACTATGTGCATGAAACACCCTTTTATAGCGTAAAAGCATCTGGAATGTTTAGAAATAAGATGTCCTGATTAGCTGAGCATCATGTCATGAATGATAATCATTAATTAAATCCCTCCCAAAATGTAATTATGTGAAATGACAGAGAACATAGATTTGGGATGGGAAATTGAAAATGACACCTGCTATGTTCATGAGGTTGGGCAAAAAAAAACACCATGTTGAAAACATGTGGACTTAAAATGTGAAAAAAGTGCAATGTTTTGAGTAAACATTGAAAGTTACCATATCTATTTGTTGTTTTCTTGAGATTTTGACCCCACATTTTCAACATAATCTTTTTATGTCACAACCTTATGAACATGACAGGTGTCATTTGTGAAATTCTGCCTAAAATATAATGTTGTGGCATAACCATAGAAACACATTTTTTGGGGAATTTCAAAAATGCCATCTGTGATACTCATGAGATGGGTAGTTGTAAAAAAAAAGGCTGTGTTGCATATTTGGGGTCAAAATCTGAACAAAAGGGAAGTTACAGTAAAAGTAAAAAAACAATCAATGTTTTTCCAAACGTTGTTGTTTTTTGATAGTTTTGCCCCAGATTTTAAACACTACCATTTTATTACCCCACCTTATGATGAAGACAGGTATAGTTTTAAATTAAATCTTAAAAGTGATTTCACAGAATGACTAAAAACTTTTTATACAGTTGATTTGAAAAACTGCACCTGTCTTGTTTATCATGTGGGGGTATTTTTTTTTATTTAGGCCCAACATGTTGAAAAATGATGAAATTATGGATACATGTTTAAAATGCACTGAGAGCTATTAGCCAGACTTAATTTTTTCATTCAGTTCTTAGTTGAGCATGGTAGGGAGAACATTGTTGTATTGCTGGGTGTATTACTTAGTGGGACCCTGTTGAGGTAATGAGGGATGAGGGGGTGTGGTGTGGTTAGTGCTGACAAGTGGCCATAGTGTGAGGGTGGTGGGATGAAGGTCAAGGGACTAGAAGACATTAATGAACAGTTTTTTCAGGCTATTAAAAAAAGGGAAACAACAATAGACAGCTTTCTTTTTTACAGATTCCTGGCACAGGGTATAGGTCACTTCAGTGTTGGTGTGTTGTTTGGCAGCACTGCAGGATGTGTAACCTGGTGTCTCAGACTGTGGCAGGGGTGTTGCTTGGCAGCACCTAGTGTTGGGCACCCCAGTGCATCAGACAGTGGGGGTGTGGTTTTCCAGTACTGGTGGTCCTAGTGCTAGACTGTTTGTGGGAGTGTTATTTGGTGGCACCAAGGATTGGACACCTCAGTGTCACAGACTGTGATGGTAGATGTTGTTTTCCATTCCTGGGGGTTGGTCACCCAGGTGTTGGAGTGTTGCGGGGGGGTGCTAGAGGAACATTGAGTTGCCCTATTCACCTGATGCCACAGACATTTGCCATTGGTATTGTGTGGTGGCTTTGGGAAGGGCTTTGAACTGCCATGCTTCACTTCTTTGGGCATGGCCAAGAAGCAAAAGTTCTCTTTCCTCACTCCAATGACAGCAGTGGGTGAGAGAGCAGAACAATTGCCACTGAGTGGAATATTATCAAAGTGATGCTGCTGTTATGGAGGTGGGGTGCGTGTCAGAATAAGTGCCATCAAGCAGCAAAGCTGACACTGCAGGCCACAGAGAGGATCAAGCGGTGACTCTTGTGCAACATCTCTGCCATGACCAGGATGGCAGAGAAACATTGAACACTGTACAACATCAGACAGTGGAACAAACAGCACAGGAAACATTGTGAATAGAAGCTACAATCTACATAAACAAACAAAAAAAAAACACTGCTAGTTTGCATTTTCCAGGCTTCTGATTGTCCAAGTATGTCACTGACAATAGCAGCAGAAAGGCAGAGTGTGCAGAGTTAGAGTGTGAGATAGGGGATTCTGAAGCTTTAATTGGAGAAGGAAAGTTAAGCCTCCAAAAGCCCTCTCAGTTCTCATACTAATCAAATATGCTTGCTAGCCTTTTGCTAGCATACATAACAACTCTGGCCAGAGCCAATATGGCTGTGGAGTGCTTTTGAGATGCTATTACCCATCATTTCTTATGAATTTGCACAATGCAGATCTGCTGAGTGGCAGCTTCAATGTGGTCTTCACTTTACACATTTTTACAATGTGTTTTCCTAGAATATGCCTGCTGATTGCTATATATTTAGCCTGAATAGTTCACAGAAGAAATGGCATCTTATTTTCAGGTGGAAAAGCACTAGCAGTAGGATGCTGGAATGTGTCATACATAAGTACAAGATGTGTGCGGGTGATAACGCCAAGTGGTCATACACCTCATGCACTCACAAGTGGATCCATCATCCCAGTGACATTGCATTACTCAGTGTGGGTCAAAGCCAATGATGTACTCACTCGCACAGGTCCTGGAATAGGCATGTTACAGTCAACCTATTTGTTTGTACAATGGGGAACCACAAATGCACTATCCATAGCCTGGAGTGTACACTACAAATGCCATTGCAGGATACTGCACCCCATGGCACCCAGGATACTTCAGCAGTCCAGAGGGTGGCATGTTACACAGGGATTGGGGAAGAGTGTATAACAGCAGGAAGATAGAGCATCGACAAGGCATGCATTGGAGGTATGTCAATTCCCTCTTATGGTTTGCCAGGGACATACAAACAGCTGCATACACTAGTGGGTCCACAGCTTGTGTAGTGCCCCAATGTATGGTATAGCCACTTGGGTCATTCTGAAGTGATGGTCCCCAGTCTGGGTCCGGTGCAGTTGGTGGCTGGCTGTGGTAGGACATGGAGAGCAGTGCCAGACTCTGCAACAGCTTTAGTATGGGGGAAGTGGGGTTGTCTATGTACCAAGGTGGTGGGTGGGAGTCCTCTATGCTATGGATATGGACTGTGGTTTCCTCTGGTGTGATTGGGTCAAGGGGGGCCCTACACTATGGATCTCTTTGGGGATGGAGTTGGATCAATCAAAAATTGGAGGGGGTACCTTTAGTCCACCAGGGCTGCCAGGCTGCTGTGCACCTGGGTGCACTTCCACAGCCCAGCTGTGGGTGGCTGGCCAGCTTAGGCCAGCTATTCATGGCCTAGCTGTGGGCTGTGGTGCTCTGGACTGTGAGGGGTGAATTTCCCACTGAGTATGCTGCAGTATGGTATAAGCATGGGAACACACCCTAGACTTGCACAGCATACTATCTGTGTGCACACTGGCCCATTCCCTTGCAGCAGGTGCATCCAGCATGTTTGAATACCATGCTGTGGTGCATTGTTGGAGTTGCGTGGCACATCTCACATTTCCACCAGGATGCGTGGCACATCTACTTTGAATATGGGGGCCCTGGACTAGGCTACCCTGAATAAATACATTACAAAAATGGTAAAATCATGGCCCCACTGAAAACAAGATATTTCATCTAGTCTGGGATAGCCTGAGTGAATACAGTGCAGAAATGTATAAATGAAGATCCCTATGACAATGAGATGTAGTATCTCCCCAACACTATCCAGGATACAAAATATAGGATAAGAAATATTTAAAGGAAATCTACTCTAAACTGAACTTCACTGTGGTCACTGACATAAACAAACAGTTTATTTATTGTAAGAGTCACACAGGAGTCTGGTGTGCATATTTTATGGGACACATACAAACAGAGGTGAGAAAGAATAAGTGCCTCAGCTGGGACTTGTACCCAGGCTGCCCAGAATACAGTTCTGATTGCACTAACCAGCTGCGCCGCTGAGACAACTGGAACCTGGGCCATCCCCAAGCACATTACTGTTTCTCAAATGCACAACTCAATGGCAACACACTTATTTATTTGAAACAATCACACAGGAGTGTGGTGTGCATATTTTATGGAATGCATACAAGCAGAGGTGAGAAAGAATAAGTGCTTCTGCTGGGATTTGAACCCAGGCTGCCCAGAATACCGTTCTGATTGCACTAACCAGCTGCGCTGCTGAGACAACTGGAACCTGGGCCATCCCCAAGCACATTACTCTTTCTCAAATGCACAACCCAATGGCAACACACTTATTTATTTGAAACAATCACACAGGAGTGTGGTGTGCATATTTTATGGAATGCATACAAACAGAGGTGAGAAAGAATAAGCGCCTCAGCTGGTACTTCAACCCAGGCCACCTGGCAGTACTGTGGCCATGAGGATGGTGCGTTGTATGTGCGTGTGTGTGTGCGTGTGTGTATATGTACAAAATATGAGATAAGAAATATTTAAAGAAAATGTACTCTAAACTGAACTTCACTGTGATCACTGACATAAACAGTTTTTTTTATAACATATTAGAATGCAATATTTATTTTGAATGTTGTGCCTATGAGGATGGTGTGTATAGAGTATGTGTGTGTGTGTGTGTGTGTGTGTGTGTGTGTGTGTGTGTGTGTGTTGCTGTAGCTCAGTATATTTTTTCCCAAAAAGATAGCAAAAAATGGCTGCTTATTGATACATATTTAGTCTAAGCAGTTCACTGAAGACCTGGCAAATGTCTGAGACTGCTCATCAGACAGTGTCTGTAGAGGTTAAAAAAAACAGTATAAATCACAGACTTTCTGGGGAAATGTTGTAATTTATGAGGTATGACTCTTTCTTGAAAGACAATGCATTCCAAAGTTAAACTAATATCAAGAAGCTGTTTAAATGCTTAGTATTTAAATGTGCAAAACTCCAGTTTCATAGGCAACCAATATTTAACACATATTTAACAAGCTGTTTCAGTTTTCTAATGGCATCTGATAAGCAGCTTAGACTTATGGCTCTAACATTGTGGGGGATAATCTCTGAGGCACTCCACCCTCCTTACACATGGGTTGTGTCCACCTGATAGGTTGCTTGATGCACATGTGACTTCAAAGAAGTCTGACCCCCTTTCCCTGTGATGCTACCTCTCCAGGATCAGTTCTCAATGTGCATAGGTACAGGTTGCTGCACACAAAATCAGCTCCCTAGAAAATCAACATTTCACATACAAGGAAAAGGTAAGAGACTACACTAATACAAGGAAAATTATATTCAGCAGTGTCAGCTAGCTAGCTTGCAATGCAATCGATGTGTTTGCATCGCTATTTAAGACTAATAGTTTGCTATCTCAGGAAGCAGGCAACATTGTACTACAATGTGCCAAAAGAAGCTTGTAATATACCCAATCTAAGGTATAGATCATACCTTGTAATTGGTTACTTGCTTCCCAATTCACAGCTCCTAACCCTATTCTGCATTGCACACCAAGCAGCAATACTTTCAGGGAAATAAAAAAAAAAAATTTCTAAATACTTCCATGGTTATTCCTTGGACTCTCTGCTAGCGAGTCTAAGATGATAAGAGAAAAGAAATATGAGCAGGCTTTTGTGACCCCTGCTAGCAGTCCCAGTGTACTTTCTGCACCCGCTACTGCATAGTACTGGGCAGAGAATTCCCTATGACTCCTGCTAGCAGCCATAGGGGTAGTTTTCTCAGGGATGCCTCACATTACTCTGCTACCTTGTAATCTGTGAGTGGATTTCTGCAAAATATATTGCTCCTACATTACACCCCTCATTTTGGGGGAAGAAAGCCTGCTTCTCTAGTGTGCAGTCAATTTGTAGTTACCCCATCCAAAAAGATTCTGGTTGATGCATGTTTCCTCTCCCTAGTAAGATCCTGACTCAACTACACAGTGACTGAATGACTGGGCACAGTAAATGATTGTCCTTAGGGGCAGACAATAGATGAGGACATTATTGCAAAATAAAACTGGTACCCCGGTAGTAGTACCTGTGTTTAGATGTACTGTAAAATATTTCAACACATCAGCTCCAGAGTATGTTTCGGCAGATATGCAACTGTTTAAAACTGCAAAACTGGCAATCTTGGAAATTTTGGCACTGCAGCATCTACTAGCATCAGTTGTCTAGAAAAAGATTAGCTGAGAAATTGCTAGCACAGTATTCAAATTATGAACATTATCACATCATACAGGCATAGAGATTAATAGCGATCTGAGCACCCCTGCTAGCAGTGCCAGGAGCTAAAAGCACTATCTGACCCACATAAAAGAAAATAGAATCTATGCAATGATTTACAGGAGGTAATATAATATATAATCAACCTGGTTCCCTTGCCAGCAGTTCCTGAGTTGTGTTATTCACCAGCAAGAACATGGTGACCCACTAACATCACTAACTTGTAAAAAGGGTACTCACAAACTCATCCAGAAAAGTTTCCTTGCACTGGAAGGTGCTTAAAATGCCCATGCTGTATTCAGCCATTCCTTGAATTTTGTGGCAGCAAATAAAAGCACCAGCAACCATTTCATGTTATTTTCTATCCAAAAACACTCCCACAGAGAAAAGGAAGCTCTAGGGACCAAAATGTAGCCACTCAAATGTTATATTATGGCTTCTCAAACAGCATGACCATCCCCCATGCTTCTTCATAGTTTCCAAATTTCCTGATTCAAGAGAACTGCAAGCTGACTGGCTCTCAGCTCTCATGAGATCTTGGCCACCATCTCAGAGGAAGATAAACAAACAAGATTTGACTAAATCCAACATATCCTGCAATGGAGAATGGAGCTAGCAACAGTACAGATTCTCAAGCCTAAGTCTCCTAACTTTAAACACTGACCATTGAGTAGCCTCTACATAGTGGCCACTCCACTGGGAAGCCTAGAAAAGTGGTACATTCAAGAATAAAAAAATGGCCATAAACATTCTGGAAATCAGGACACTGTCCTGTACACCACTGCAATTCACAAAGCTAGTTAGAAAAAATGGAAATTGCCTCATGAGCTCGGGCAATCAGGTTATCTTCTCATATATCAACAGGCAAGGGGGAACAAAGAGCAGAGCCATGCAAAGAAGGGCTCAAGACTCATTCCTTGGACACAGAAAAAAAACATATTGAGCATATCAGCCATACACTTGGCAAGCAGGCTGAATACCACCACAGATTGGCTAAGTCGCCAGTTAATACATCTGGGAGAGTGGAAGATTCATTCCAACATATTCCAAATGATCAACAGACATTGGGGCCAATAAAAATAAACTTAATGGCCACCAAGAAGAACAATCAGTGCCCCAGATTCTACTCCCTCTTCAGGGATCACAAATCCCTGGGAGCGGATGCACTATCAGCTACATGGTCATTCTAAGTAACCTACATCTTTCCACCAAAACTACAGGTTCTTAAAAAGATATGCAGTACCAGAACCTGGGTGATAATCATCACCCCTCATTGGTCCAGGAGAACATGGTTCGCCACGATTGTGACAATGGTACTAGACCTCCCATGGATACTACCATTCAGGGAAGATATTCTCATCAGGGACTGATATGTCACCTCAGTCCGAACAATCTCAAACTAACAGCCTGTCTCCCAAAAAGGAGAGACTGAAACCCCATTACCTCAAAATATCAGAGACATTCGAGATTATGTCACAGATGGTGAGAAGAAAAGGGGGGAAAAAAAAATATATATAAATTAATAAAAATAAATAAATAAATACAACCTCTAACATACTTCTCACCCTTCAGCAAGGTCCGGATAAAGGACTATCTCCAGCATCCCTAACAGTGCAAGTGAAAGCAATCAATCCAATCTACATCCTGAGATAAAGCAATGGACCACTCCCTGGGACCTCAACTCAGTACCCAGGGCAGTGACCAACTCACCATCTGAACCTCTAGAGTCGCTACCACTCAAAGGGCAAACACTTAACCCTTATGGTCACTATATGTTCAGCTAGATGCATAAGCAAACTACAAGCATTATCCCACAGACTGCCTTATCTGGTATTTCATGAGGACAAGATCAACTAAAAGTTGATCCCTTCCTTTCTGTCTAAAATATGCACACTTTTTCATACCACACAGAATATCAAAATACCTGTCCAAATGCATTGTAGACAAGGTAGATAGGGACCTTCAACATCATCTGCTATCCATGAGGAGATTAATGTAAACTTACATCACAAGGACAGCAGACATATGGCACATATTGGCTTAAGTTTCCCATCACAGAGGCGCAAAAGGCCTCAAATCATACACAAAAAAATAAAAATCAAGGCCATTCCACCACAGCAATAGCCACATCATGGGCCGAGAGGAAAATGGCCACAATAGAGAAAATTTGTGCTGCTGCTACATAGGCATCGACACACACATTCATTAAACACTACAGGATAGATGTGACTCTGGAAGCAAAAACTAACTTAAGTAGTGTTGTTAACAGCAAGGTCAAACATAACATAATGGACTGACTACCCACCCTTCTCACTAGGGTACTGCTTTTTACATCAAAACCCAAGTGTAAGGAGGGTGGAGTGCCTCCAAGATTATTCCCCACGATGGTAGTTTACTCACCTGATAAAGGTGATTGTGGGGGTATATATCTCTGAGGCACTCCACAACCTACCCAGGTAGTCAGTCAGAGACAAAGAACTCAAAGATGAGCTTTAAGATGCAACAATCAGCATGCCATATGGGTCAGAAATGTTAGATTTGTATAAATAAGAAATAAAGAGGGGACCCTCAGGGGCCACAGATTTTTTTGGTAAAACATAGCAAATGCCTCTACTATAATATATTTAACACACTACAATACATATCAGGAAACATTGTGCTGCCTACTTAAAAAGTCCAGAGTTATTGGTTACAGATTAAGTACAGCTTTGGAAGGATTCAAATGACCCTGGAGAGGCAGCATTACAGGGAAAGGGGGTCAGACTTCTTTGAGGTTACATGTGCATCAAGCAACCTATCAGGTGGACACAAAAGGCATACTGCTCAGATTTGCTAAACAACGAACTGGAAAAGCTGACAGTGCCCCTTTAAGCGACAAATAGCAAAATGTTTGTAGCTCCCACCCACAGCATGAAAATAGCAGCATGAAACATACCCAAATAGGCAAATAACTCAAATCAGCCTTTCTAGAACAAAATGGTCTCTGTATATACATACAGAAACTTGTGTTTATAATACATATATCTTAAACATGGTCTAAAAATGGTCCACAAAGATGAATCAGTGACTGTCTATAATTCTCTGATGACGATGCTGCAATTCTAGCTCATCTTAATGCATTCTTATGTTTTATGTTCACATACACAGCTCCTCTATTATGTGAAGAAAGTTCACTTCATAAACAGTGGGGGTCAATAAGTGCTTTTTGATGAGAATGGAGATGTACCAGTTTGGTTTGATATCATCAACTGGCAGATGACACCACATGGCACCATGAGATACATAAAAGTTGGCAGGTATAAACCTGATGCTCAGCAAGGTCAGGTACTTAATGTCAATGACAGTGCCATCGTGTGGAGTGGAGGACACTTACAGGTATGATGATGGGCTTACTGTTTCATTATCCTCATTGCATCTGCCAGTTTTAATTTCTACTTTTTTTCAAATAAAAAAAATAAAGAAAAAGATAATTAATGTGAGAAATATATGTTCTGTTATCCAACCCTATCTAAATATATTAAGTGCAATTAGTAAATGTAATGGCATCAGTCTGTTACCCACCAATAACACAACTGTACAGAACTACTGGCCAGATTACACAACATTTTTAGAAGCATTGTGGTCTGCTGGCTGTTTATACATTCTACATGTGCATCATTGCAGGTTTGGCCTGCTGACTTCGTGTATTGTGGCCAACATTTCCTTTGAGGTGGGGGGATGGGGTATTAAGCCAGACACATATTGATATGCTTAAAATAAAAACAACTAAGGTGTCTACAGAAGTTGTAACAACTAAAGCATCTGCAGAATACAGAGCTAAATCACAGAAAGGAACAGTGATATAAAAGTACAGTAAGAAAGGCATTAATTCTGTTGAATAACACACATTTTGTTTGTTTTAATTAATGGAGTGATAGAGTGAGTTGGTTTCAGAAAAAAGCCTTCAGGGATTTCCTCCAGGATTTTCCTTTCATGTAACTTGAATTGTGCAAGCAAATGTTAGTGGTCTGATGGCCAGTTTATTTGTCATTGTACACAAAAAATTCTTTAGCAGTGTCAGACTGGTATTTGGCAAAGGATTTCACAGGGCTGTACCAGTGCAGGTGAAGCTGTGATTTTGCTCTCCAGAAAAACAATGCCTGCAGCTGTACAGCTCTCAATCAAAATAACATTGGTTTTGATCTGCAGTAATTTTGAAAAGCTGTGTGCACTGCCTGATCAGCAGTGATGCAACTCATCTACAATGCTTGCAATGGTGCAGACTGGGAAGTGTAAACACACCTAGTGTGAATTTTTAGTAGGTCACACCATTTGAAGAAAAGAGGTAAGAAACTATAGTGCAACTAAAGGGCTTCCTATCTTTATGCAGAAGGTCTTGCCTCTCACAGTTACTTCCTTCAAGCATTTTCTCAGGTAAAGCCTGTGAAAGCATAGGAAGACTATGGGGTGGACGAAGGGGAAATGGATGGTTTTTTACATGATTTATTGAACAACTTTAGAAGGTACAATCCAATGGAAAATTAAGTATTTCTTATGTGTTCATGCAAAATGTGACCCAAAAATTAGAAAAATGTATTTAAAAAGCAATAAAAAGAGTATCAATATACAGTATTGGTATAAGAAATGAAGGGCAGCACTTACTCCTCAAATGCATCTAAATTTCTCACTCCTAAACCATTTTCAGCCTTCGAAGTTTAATCCTTTATTTGAATAAAGTGAAATAGACATGCTGTGGGTAAGTTAAAAAGCACAGTGTACTTCTATCAGCATAGAGACCAGAATGACACCACTGGTCCAACTTTTCATGCCCTGTAAGTGGCATTTCATCACTTAGCCAGTCAGTTGTTATAATAAGTAGGGCATCATTGATTGATTCATTGATTGATTCATTGATTGATTTATTCATTCATTCTATTGCAGGACAAGCAGTGAGGCAGGCATCTCCCAGCTTACTCTCCAGTGTTGGAGGGTTTTCTTTCTTACAGGTCCTGCTACAATACTTATATCAATTGATCTGGGGCTGTGGGGAGCAGGGAGATTGGGTGCAAGATGGTGGGGTAGGCTGGGTGTTCATCTGTGATCTTATTGACTTGGGACATGGGGTGGGGGAGGTGAGTCACTTGGCATATTTGGGAGATGTGATATGGGTGGGGGAAGGATGACCAGTTGTGTAAAAGACTAGCAAGCAGTCAACAACACAGTACCAATCTTATTATAAGAAACTTCACCTCAAATGTGACAGGGAGGATGAAGATAGTTGTTATAGGGTGTCAGGTTGGGAGTGCATAATTTCCAAAGGTTTGGGTGGTGCGGTTTGTCTTACAGTGAGTGGGTTTGACTTACGGGGCCAGATTCACAAAAGGCAACTCAGGACACAAGGCAGCTTGCGTCCACACAAATGGTGCAAGTAGCACTTGTGTCATGATTTGCACCATGGTAGGATTCAGAAATGCAGCCTGTGGCATGCTGCAGGCTGCCTGCAGCTGAGTGGACCTATGTGCCATAAACCCCCTTGCAACATGGCATAAGGCATAAGGGGGTTTATGGCAGCATTTGCACACTATTCAGGTAGGGTGGCTGCTAAATACCCAAATCAGGATTCAGAGACACCCACTGTTGGACATCTGTCAAAGAATATTTATGTCAGCTAAAAGCTGGCATAGGTGGTCTTTGCCATCCACCAGGGGTTGCCACTGTGCTGCCATCGGAGCACCAGAGAGTCTTCATGCGCTACAGCCCCCCAGCAGCCCCATTCCCAGTCATCCAACACTCTCCCACATGCCCATACCCCCCATGCATAGAACCCCCCCATGCCCCAATCCCAACCAGTAAGGGACAGAGGTGCTGGTGTGGGCCATGCCCCTCCCAGTCCTGAAACACACTTAACATTCACTAAAGCTCTTATGGGCTTTCAGACTCCCCAATCCCCATTCACCCCTTCAGATTCCAACCTGTGAGTGTTAAAGCATGGAACTGACTGCCCATAACTGCACTGGTGATATAGTGGCCCCACACTCCCCCAACCACAGTGCTAGCCCACCCCATCCCCCAGCCCCAGCCCCACACACACACCCGGTGTGAGAGCCGACGACTGGCACTGCCCACCTCTCACCACCATGGCCAGCCACCGACTGAGCTTTACTGAGAGTGCATACAGTAAATATACATGCTCCTTGAGCGACAGCTGCTGCCATTCACAAAGCATGTATAATTACTTCTACATGTTCTCATCAAAGCTCATTCAGTGGCTGGCCATGGTGGTGACAGGTGGGCTGTGCCAATTGTTGACTCACCTGCTTGGTGTGTGTTTGTGGGGGGAAGTGAGGTGGGCTTACACTGTCAGTTGGGGGGCCTTTGGCCACCAGGGAGTTACTGGGCAATACCCTTCCCACAGTGGGGAAGGGGGGTAGGCATTGCGGGGTGCAGTTGATTGGGCATCGGCTAGGGAGGGGTTGTTACAATAGCCTATTGGGGCATGTAGGTTGGCACTATTGGGCTTGGGGGGCACAATTGCCCACACTGTGCTGTTGGAACTGTGGGAACTGTGGGCATGGGGGGGCATGGACACATGACATGCTTCCTTCAGTGGCAGATCAGCCACCTGCCTGTCCTGTGGCCTGTGGCATTCCTGGGGCTGCGTCCTCCCTTGAACTGATGCGGCAAGTCACAGGACAGAGGATCTGGGAATCCTGTCCTATACTGAATCGGGCACAGGGTCCAGGATGCAGGGACAGTTGGCGCAAGCTGCCATTGTTGTAGCTTGTGTCCAACCTTTGTCAATCCAGCCCCCAGTGTTTTAAAGGTATTTTTTTTTATTAAAATAATTTACTACATGATTTAGTGGTGAAGTTGGGAAACTTATCCCTGCTATATGTAGCACAAAGTTCCCAACTGTACACCAACACTGCCGGTGAAGTAAACGTTTCTTACTGGTTGTGATGATCTTGGTACATGACAAATTAAATTGGCTTCTCCAGTGATCTCTGTGCCAGTAGCAAAAATATTTAATGACTGATTTCTCACTTGGACAGTGCCCTATTGCTGGAAATTTGCAAAACATAGAAATGTTGATTCTGACTCCATAAGGAGACCAATGGTCTATCATGTCTACCCTTACTATACTACCTCACCCCACTGATCTACTGTTCCAGTGGGATGTCGCCTATGTTCCCTACTCCACCACCCCTCAGCCCTCTCAAGCCCTTACTATGGACTCTGAGTCCCCTTGCACTGTCACAAGAATGTTTAAACATGTTTAGGAAACCTGTCCCCATCACATCTGCCAGCAGTCTGTTCCATGGCTCCATAACCCTCTGTGTGAAGTAATACTGCCTCATAATGCTCCTAAACCTGCTCCCCACCAACCCTTAATCATGCCTTCTTGTGACTGTGTCTCCATTTCTAACAAACAAGTCTTCAGAATTCACCATGATTATATCCCTCAGAAATGTACATGTTTCTATTATGACCCCCCCCCCATGCCTGGCCTCTACTGAGTATGTAATTAGGGCAACTAGTTGTTCCTCATATAATCTGTCTTATAAAATGGCAAGGTAAAATCATGTAATCCAATTGGCTCTTATTTATGTGTAAAATATGGTTTACACATAGTTAAAAAAAAGGATTGTTCAGCAGTGAAGAGTCTGCAACACAGATCAATGGGCATTTGGAACACCGGCATTTCAGATAGCCTTCTACTGCCAGAGCTGATCTTCCATCACAAACATGGCTGCTACCTTTACACTGTAAAAAAAACTTTAACTGGGCCCTAAAAATAAACCTATTTTAAATAAAAAATAAAACAAATGAATCAAATGCTGTTTCCCTGATTATCACACACCCCTTACATACATAAACACATTAGAAACAATAACTATTGTTTATAGTTTTCACTACCACTGTTTCTTTGCTGACAGTGAAAAATCCCCCTTCTGTCTTTACCTGCTCATCAGGGAATTCTCTTCTTCTTGCCCTGACAGTGAGATAACTGAGTCTCTGGTTGAAACAAAGGCCTTTGTTGTCTGTGTGTACAGTGTGTTGGGAGAGAAACATTCTACCAGTGGAACTGAGCAGAATTTTGAATCCATATATTCCATGGTAAACATTCCATGATAAACATTCCATATCTTGAATGTGGAGGAAAACAGAGAAATAAAAAACAGGAAGAAGAAAGTAGGCAACAATACAATGACATCATCAATGACATCACTTGCAGTGGGCAGAAGGATTATTTTATCACAAATGCACAAAATAAATCTATTTTTCTACATATAAACATGCTTTTCCCAATAGCCAATAGCAAAAAAAAAAGGAGTCAATTTTATAAGTGCAATAAGGCACTGAGGGGTGTGTGTAAACCATATTTTACAGCGCGGCCAGCAGCTGAAGTCACTTGGCAGTTGGCCTTGTGCCTTATTACGCCCCTTGCTGTGCAGTAAAATATGGTTTACACACACCCCTTTGTACTTTATTGCTTACATGATGGCCTTGAATCGTCCTAATGACACTTTTCTGCACTGATGAGATCTCTGGAACTGAGCACAATACTCCAGATGAGGCTTCACCAGGGATCTCTATCATGGCAGTATAACATTGCTACTCCTACTTTCAAAACCGCTCCTTATGCACCCCAACATCCTCAGTGCTTATGTTTTTTTTCTCATTGACTTGTCTTCTTGAGGGAGCCATTGATGATGACCCTCTGATCCCTTTCCTCTGTTTTACTGAGCATTCTAACCCCACCTATCCAGTATTCTGCACATGGGTTCTGTTTCTGTAAGTGCATTACTAGAGATGTGTATTTTTCTTCTTTTTTTTTACACATACGTTATTGCAGATGATCCCAAAATATACATACCTGTATGAACAATAAGACTCCAAAGTTAATACAAACATTTAGTACTAAACATTATAAAAAATAAACTAAACAGGAATAACAACTTTAGTATGGCACTGTGGGAGGAAATTAATGCAGTACGTAGGCACACATTCATGTTCCAGTTTATTAGGAAACTTTCAAAGATACAACAGGAGATGAAAAGGAAAAAGTTAGTCAAACTGACTATGGCATCAATGCAGATGCCAAAAATTCCCAGTTGAGGAAAACTTCTCGAAGTATGCATCCCATTTAGCCCACCTAGTTCATATATGGAGATTATCGTCATCCTACCAAAAACACAAACTCGCATACATATCCTGCATTGCTTGAATTTCCAGTACAGCACTAATCCAGTCTGCAAGTGTGGGCAAGATGGGAGTCAACCACTTTCTAGCGGTAGCTTTAAAGGTCACAACCACAAAAATATGATGAAGATAATTATTTGGAGAGGTACTTACATCCTCTGGAAGGACGCCAAGAAAATCATTCTAAAAGAAGTGGGAGTGAGAAATCCAGAATACTAGAAATGGCATTAGCCACCACACTCTAGAAATGCTGTATCTTGAAGCAAGACCAAAATATATGAAAATGATCACCTTTAACCCCATATTGTTGCCAACATGTGTTCGACCCACACAAAGAATAGTGATAAGTAACAGATGGGGTCATAAATAAATTAATCACAACATTCAACCAGAATTATGTCCAGTAAAAGGAGGCAGTAGTTTAATTAATTATTTTCTAAGTTTTTTTCTTACATTGAGGATCAAGCATTCTGGAGAGGGCCAATTCCCACTGATCCCAGAGAAGATGAGGGTGGATATGGGCATTTAGTGACAGAAAAACATAAAGAAGACATTACACGGGTGCCCGCAGATACTTTCCACTCATGCATGAGATACATCTTTAAGGTAACAGGCTGATTGGGATTATGAGGAGCCTCAGGAACAGCTGAAGTAAGATTATGAAGCTGAAAATAATGCAAAAGCTCAGCGCATGGGATTTGAAACTTACACTGTAGCTGATCAAAACTCATCAGAGTATCCCTGTCCATCAAATCACCTATTGTGTGAAGACCACATTGAGCCCACAAGCAAAAACCAGGGTCTACCATCCCTGGTAAAAATTCCTGATTACCCAAATTTGAAGAAAACTGGCTCAGTTTATCTGCACCCTCAACCAAAGAGTGGAACGTTAGCCATTCCGCCATGGTATGCCTCATCCACGGGTTAACAAATTTCATTAGATGGAGATAAGACATAGGAGGAGGAGGAGGACAAGTTTCAAATACATCTCCCAAAACTGCTCCTCCTTGCAATACAACCCCCCCCCATATCCAAATTAAATTAAAAAAAAAGTTAGAACTGGAGCAACCTGTGCTTCAGATAATAATTTTTAAGATTCAGGAGGGACAAACCTGCTTCAAGTTTATTCCTATACAAAATGTAACGTCTTATATGGGGATGTCTCCCATTCATTATAAGCTTCCAAGTAAGTACTGTACTTTGTTAGTCTGAAAGCTTAAGCACTTTCTTCTTTTTGCAACATCTATATTGGTCCAATAAAAGGTATCAAACCATTTGCTTCTGGATCTGTTCTTACAAGGGCCAATACAGCAAAAACTGAATCTGTATGTCAAAAAACAACAAGAAATTCAAGGTATAAAAATAAATAACATGAAAAAAGTTAAAACTGTTTTTGTCAACAACTATATAAATGACAAAGAACCTCTGAGCTCAAACACTGAGGCAAAGGTTACCCTAAAGGGCATTTGGCTGGGAAGCCAATTTTCAAGAAAATACAAAATCACACATGCCACCACAATGCAAAGCATCATGGGCTGCATATGCAAATCACCACAGAATGTTATGCTGGTTCAACTTTAAGCAGAATTGCATGGTGCTGAAAGGCCTCTCACACAGTTTGCAGGGTGCTAACAGATGACATAGACACGTGTTTCATCCTACCAGGACTCATCAGTGTGCCTCGTCTGTTTGACACCCCAGTGGAATGAACCAGGTACCCTAAGACGGTCTGTCTGGGTTATGTTGTGGTGAACCTATTAAAATAAAAAACAATTTAAAAGACAAAGAACCTCTGTGCTCAAACACTGAGGCAAGGGTTACCCCAAAGGGCATTTGGCTGGGAAGCCAAGTTTCAAGAAAATACAAAATCCCACATGCCACCACAATGTAAATGATTTTAGCAGTTGTTTAGGCTCTGTTGTTACCACAGAGACAGTCCACAAGGAAGTGGCAGTGGAACTGTATGATTTACAAATCCTTCTAAGACCATAGCCTAATGCTGTGTAATACAATGCAGTATTCTAGGAATGTGATTTCTAGTGCATATAAGGTCATTTTGAGGTACTTTATGAATGCAAATATGATAACAAGAAATAAAGCTACATTTTCAAGGAATAAAAATAAATAAGAAATTACAGAAAAATAAAAAGAAAAATTATAAAAAAATAAAAAGAATTTCATGGGGCTTTATGCATTACCTTGCACTTCTTGGCATTGACTCTCAAATGCCAGGTCTTAGACCACCTTTTCAACTTTTCTTGGTCCCTTTGGAGCTCCCACAACTGTTCCTCATGGTCCATTCTGTTGCATAGCTTTGCATCATCAGCAAAGGGACACATTTTGCCTTGGATACATGTCTCTATGTCACTAATGAACATATTTCATAGGACAGGTCCCAGAACTGATCATTCTAGCACACCTCTTGTGACCTCCCTATCCCTCAATTTGGACTCCTAAACCACTACCCTATGTTGCCTCTCCCTAGCCAAGTTTATTACTCTAATGCAACATGTCTGTAATTCCTTGCATTCCCAATATTGCCAAAAATCTGAGAGTGAGGTTTAGACTTCCTGGCACCTTACTCCCATTATTCCAGATGGTTCAGTAAAAGCAATGTTTACTTTGGTTATAAAACATATCTTGACATTTTGGTTGATATTAACCTTAGGACTGCATTCTTAAAGTATAAATTTGAATAATTGCCCAGCAATGTTCTTTTACATAGATAAAATAAAGAGACAAATATATCAGACACTTGTGATTGTTCTGCTGGTGGTAGGGAGGACCTAATTCACATGTTGTGGTACTGCACATACTATACAAAAGAGAGATTGTACTGGCTTTGCACTTTTAACAGTACTATGTATGAAACAGACAAAACCATTTTAACAACTATCATTTCCAAAACTGCTGATACCCCAACCATAGAGAGATTAGCAACATTTTTTAATGCAATCGGTAAAGTGAAAAAAGACTGTTTGTAACTGTATGAACTTCTGTTGACAGCTCAGTTCTTATGTGCAATACTTAATTTTATTTTTTATTCTCTGTGCAATATCATGTTTGATTGTTAATGTTTTTTTCCTCTGTATTTTATAACTTATATTTGCATTTTATTGTTCTCAGATTATAATAGCTTCTGGCTACACAATAAACTTGTTTACTTAGTTATTTGGGATCCCCACTGTTTTCACCCATACCACATTTTCTGGCAGGCTGTTCCAGGCATCCACTACCCTTTCTGTAAAAAAGTATTTCCTCACATCCAGCTTAAACCTGCCCTCTCAAGCTTCATAGCATACCCCCTATTCTGGTGCTCTTCCTCATGTGAAAGAAACTCCCCTCCTGCACCTTGCTCACCCCTGTGAGGTATAGTACCAATCATGTCCTTTCTCACTCTCTTCTACTCCCGGGAGTACATGTTGAGTTCCCCCAGTCTCTCCTTGTATGGTTACTTATGCAACCCCCACATCATTTTGGTAGCTAGCCCTCCTCCTGACCACTTCCACCCTATCAATGTGTGACTTCTTTGCAGAGGTGCATTCTCCAGAACTGGACATAGTCCTACAAGTGAGCAATACAGCGGCAACACCACCCACCTTCTCCTGCTAGTAATCCCCATGTCCTGTACACCCCAACATCCAGCTTGCCTAGCCTACTGCCCTGTCACTCTGCCTTGAGACCATGACATCATCAGATACTGTATGATCACATTGAAGTCCCTCTCCTGCTTGGTAACTGTAAGCACCTCTCCCCATCTGATATTAAGCCCCTGTTTTTCCCCTCCCTAGGTGCATGACTTCCACTTTTTGGCATTAAATCCCAACTGCCACTCCATAGATCATTTTTTCTAGTTTCCCCAGATCACTTTATATCCTCTTCACCCCCTCCTGGTTTGTCGTCAGTAAACTAATACACCTTCCCCTCCAGTTCCTTAATAATGTCACTGATGAAGACATCGAAGAGGACAGGAACCAGCAATGATTATTGTGGAACTCCACTGATCACCCTTCTATCCTCTAACATTTACCACCAACATCTGACTCATACCTTCCAACTCATTGGCTACCTAGTTCACCACCTTTTGCCCCACCCCTAGGCTGCTTTAAGCCTCCTTTGTGGTACAGTGTCAAAGGCCTTACTGAAGTCCAGATAGGACACATCCACTGCACTCTCCTAATCAACCTCCCTAGTTACTCAGTCAAAGAAATGTTTGAGATTTGGTTGACATGACAAACTCATTGACAGGTCAGGTGGTGGCCAGCCATGGTGGAGAGCAGAAGGCTGCGCCAGTCACTGACTCAGGGTAGGAATGGGGGTGAGTGGGGTGGTGGGGCATTACATGCTGCAGTGGGGGTGGGGATCTGCAGGCCACCAGGGAACATTTTACTTTTCTGATACAGGGGATTGGGGATGAGGGGTGGGGGGTCTGCATGCCACCAGGGAATGTTTCTACTTTTGTTATACAGGGGATTAGGGACTGAAGGGACACATTCTGCTAGACACCAAGGAATGGTATAACTATATGATAGAGGGGATCAGGATGGGGGGACACTGGACTCCAGGGAATATGTATTGACACAGCAGGCATGGGAAATGGGTGGGGAAGGGGATGACTGGACACCAGGGAAAAACTATTTCTATGTTGGGCATGGGATTGGGTGGGGGCGAAGGACTACTTGACACCAGGGATAACCAGTTTCTATTTCAGGCATGGGAGTGGGGGGACCATTGAACACCAGGGAAGGTTTAGTTTAAACACTGGGCCTGCGATCGGTGGGGGGGGCCCGCTAGACACCAGGGAAAGATTACTGTACAGCATCAGGCTGGTGATCTGCTGGGGGAGGACAACTAGACACAAAGGAAAGTTTACTGTATAGCATCAGGCCAGTGATCAGTGGGGGGACCATTAGACCACCAGGGAAAGACTTTTATTTAACATTGGGTTGCTGATCAGTGAAGGGGGCCAAGCTGGGTTCCCAGTGTGGGAGTTTTTTAACTCTGTGGGGGGAAGACAGCACAGTGGTAGTGTGCCATCTGTGTGGTGTGGTGGTTCACCGTGGCCCCTGTGGGACACATTTGGGGCCCGGTAGCCAGTGCACCCACATGCTGAACCACCACAGTGTAGAGTGTCAGACTGCCATGGAAGGGGCCAGGTGTCCACCTGCTGACCCTTCTGTGGCAGTGGCCGAGGGTATTGCTGGGGTGGGAGTTGTGCCTAATCACCGCTGCAGCAGGAGGAGGGCTAGTACAGCAGCTGCTCCACCACTACCACCACCACCACCACAGCCACCAGCATCACCCTCTTCACCACCAACCCCACTACCTGGATTCCCTGCTGCAGTGGACCCCGACACAGTCCCTGCAACACAGTCTGACATCGCCCTGGTGTGGGCAGCTCTTGAAGAAAACATAAGCAGTTTGGTGCTTTGCAGAAGCAGGTGAACAGAATAGAACAATAGCAGCAGCAAATAGTTTTAATGCTGCACCTGCTGCTGGACCACCATGGCATCCCACGGCCACAGTAAGTTAGGGGATTATTTTCTGCCCCCCCCACCCCTACCCCACTACTGTGCTGTACTGTTTTTGTGTGTTTTTAATTTGTTGTTGTTTAATCATACATATTTTCCCTTCCAGGGGAATCTTTCTTTCACTACTTAGTGCAATACATTTGTGTGAAAACCGCCGGTAATTTCATTACAGTGTGTCACATGATGGAGGAATTCCCGTTCTGAAAATTTGCCCACATTCTGCCTCCCTTCTCAGCAACATTAGGACATGATGGCAGGGAGAGTGTGTGTGTGTGCTCCGTACAGTGAATATCCGAGTGGCTGGCAGCTTTCCGAATGTTTCTTTATGTTGTAATGGTCAGTTTGTGGTGAAATGTGTGGGCATGTTTCCAGTAAGAAGATCCTTGTTAGTGGAAACATTCCCACATTTCACCACAAAGTCAGCCTTATAACATAAGGAAACATTGGGATAGCTGCTGGACATTGACTATAGTGGAGCATGCAACTGCGCTCCTCCTGGCATCATGTCCTAACATTGCTGAGAAACGGGGGCAGAATGTGGGTGGCTTTTCTGATCGGTAATTCCCCCTGTCACATGACACACTGTAATGAAATTATTAGCGGTTTTCACAGAAATATACTGCACTCTGTGGAGCAAGAAATATTCCTGTGGGAGTAATGCCCACTCATATTAGTTTATGTGCATCACCATAACTATGTAATGTGGTGAATCTCTGTAAATCAGCAGCACAACAATCTGTTGAGAACTCTGACCTATATTTTTTAATGCTATGTTACAACTTCCTTTACTTACAGCCTGACTGACTGGAATGATATGCGAATTTGCAGTAGTTGAGTCTGCTGTACTACCTTTTTTCATGTATGAAATAATGAAAGGAGCATTCCTTTTAAATTGGTGCTGACCAGGCCTTTGTCATTGTTTTCCTCTGCTTTTGTCCATCACATCAATTAGTTGTTATATATCACTTCTGTTGTTAATTAACAGTTATGCAGCAGGCAGTGTTTTATGACACCACAAAACAATAGTTATTGAAAAGCAGCTGCAAATAAATACAAACCTAGTCCGAACAATATTGGAAGGCGTGCTCATTTTTTTTTCATACATGAAAAAAGTAGTCAAGTAAGTAAAGCAGACATAAATTGAGAAAAAAAGTGTATCATTCAAGTCACGGCTTGGAGGTAACTAGTGGTGGCTGTGGCAATGTAAAGTAGCATAAAAAGTACAGTTCAAAACTGTCAGGACATTCTTGCAATGCTGTTTTAATTGTAAAAATGTCAGTATGACATCATGAGCTCACAGCAACAATCACAGAACACACAAAAGTGGCACAGAGTCCCCAGATTTTTTCTGCAGGCCCAAAATGCATCCTGCTTGTGTGCAGAAAATTGACAAGTGTTAAAACAGTGGAATGGGAATGTTTGAGCACATACAAAGTCCCCGAGAATTAATGGCGCTTTCAGTCATATGCACAGTGGTGGCACAGCGTCCCAGGTTTTTTCTGCCAGCCCAAAATGCATCCTGCTTGTGTGCAGAAAATTGAAAAGTGTTAACACAGTGGAATGAGAGTGTTTCAGCACATACAAAGTCCCCTACAATTAGTGGCGCACTCAGTCATGCTCACAGTGGTGGCACAGAGTCCCAAATTTTTTCTGCTGGCCCAAAATGCATCCTGCTTGTGTGCAGAAAATTGACAAGTGTTAACAAAGTGGAATGAGAGTGTTTCAGCACATACAAAGTCCCCCAGAATTAATGGCGCACTCAGTCATGCGCGCAGTGGTGGCAGAGAGTCCCTGATTTTTTCTGCAGGCCCAAAATTCATCCTGCTTGTGTGCAGAAAATTGACAAGTGTTAACACAGTGGAATGGGAGTGTTTCAGCACATACCCCAGTACAAAATGATGACTGTGAGCGTTGTGTTGCTGGTCCAATGTGTTCTGCGAGACGATTCGAGCAAATGCAATGTGATCATCTCAACTGGATTGAAGGGTGCCCTTTGGTTGCACACTAATTGTAGCCTTGGTGAGTAGATGTGTATATAGATATATGGTTGTGTATTTTGTAGGTGAGGAGGGGGGCTGACATGGACATGTACTAATGGTATTGTTCTGCATCACAGGTCACACAGACACTATTGGTGTGCACATTCCAGTGCTCAATGAGAATTTTTTGCACTGAAATTGGAAACGGATAACTCTCAAGCACATGAAGGTAAGTATTTTTGTTGGGGGTTGGGGGGAATCATATTTGCAGGTTTATCTGTAATGGTTTCTTATTTTGTTAATTCTTCACAGATTTCATCAGCATCCTTCTGGAGTCCGGTTGTTAGGATGGTCATGGTCATCTAATGAAAGAACTTCTGCGTGTTGCATGTGTGCCCAAGCTCAGGGAAGTGGGGGGTGCCTGATGTTGAAGAACTTTTTTGGATAAGGCCACTTTGACAGAACAACAAAGCATCTTGAAGTTTCCTTGAAAAATAAATGAATGACTTCTTACAACTTAATTGTTATGTGTCCCTCACTGGTTCTCAGATCTCAATCTAAATTCAAGTTGCATTTCAAACCCACATCTTGTCAACTAACACAACCTGTGTGCAATATTTGCTGCAGTCTTTCCAAAACAATGAAATTGATGAAATAAAATCTTCATACTTACCAGAATGGATTTCACATGGATATTAAATTTCTTCCTCTCTGTACGGTACAGCTACAGTACCATTCCCAATGAGTTTTAATGATGGAGTATTTTTTGTTACCCTGTGAAAGAAACAAAATAAGTGTACTATATGTGTTTTACCATTGTGGCTCTGAAAAGCTATAGAAAACAAAACATACAACTAAAGGAAGTGAAGCAGCATAACAAACATGAGTACACATACTCACTTAATGGTTTAAATATTAAGAAGCTTTGTGTCTGTGGCAGATGGATGTGGTGGTCTGGACAGACTCAGGCTCAGTGGTGGCAGTGGCTAACATCAGTCCCGGTGGTGGTGGTCTGGGGGCAGACAGACTCAGGCTCAGTGGTAGCAGTGGCTAACTTCAGTCCCAGTGGTGGTGGTCTGGGGGGCAGACAGACTCAGGCTCAGTGGTGGCAGTGGCTAACATCAGTCCCGGTGGTGGTGGTTCAGAGGGGGCACACCGCCTTTGAAAAACTTTAGTTAAAACCTGTCAACATTAACCACATCATCATCCCCATAAAGAAAGCTGCCATCACAGTCATCGATGTCGGAAGTCTGACTACTGGGAAATGCTTTCTCCAGTGTCTCGTCATCTACGTCAGTGGTGGGCCGTTTCAGGCAGCCACTGCCAGTACCACCAGGATGCTCCATTTCCACATCAGCAAGACCACCATGACTAAACCGGGGGTATGAATACCTAGGTTTCAGTCTATGCTTGTATGTGCCTCTCATTCAATTTAATGAATGTTAGCAAAACTAACATTTGCAGGAGACAGGTTTGTCCGACGATCCCTGACTAGTGCACCTGCTGAGCTGAATACCCTCTCAACACTTACACTGGAGGGTGGGCATGTGAGGTACTTCAGTGCCACTGTAGTCAGCTCTGGCCATTCACTGACCTTTCCAGCCCAGTACAAACAAGGATCTTCAGTTATTGTCAGATGCCTGTTTTCAGACAAATATGACTCAACCATTCTCTGTGCCACACTAAGTCCAGTTGTTGATGCATCATCCTGTTCTCCCTAATCATTTATTTCACAAACACCCACTTGGGACATAGCATCCCAAATTGGGTTGATGCCAGCCACTTTAATGACAGACCACCTGGAACTGCAGTCCCCTTCCCCTTGCAGGATATGCTTGATGATTCTCCAGGTACACCTTCAGCCGGATTATGCTGCTGAAGTTTGCTGACCTTGGCACGTGACTTCTGTGCCCCATGAACTAAGTGCACCAGCTGACCACTGATATTTTTTACCTGTTCAGGCTCTCCCTCCAGTACTGATGCAATTCTATGTTTGTATCATGGGTCCAGCATTGTTGCTATGGCAAAGTTGTCATTACGTTGAATGCTCACAACGTGATGATTCTGGTCGAATACTGTCAGCATGTATTGCAGCAACATACTGCTACTACCTTCTCCGGCAACATCAAGACTATGCTGTACATTCACCATTGTCTGCCTCAGCACCTGCAGCAGTGGAATTGATTGGCTAATGGAGGCAGACTCACCACTCACTGCCTGTGTGGCATGTTGAAAAGGCCACAAAATTGTTATTACAGAGTCCATGAGGTGCCACTGTTCACTTGTCATAGACATGGAGGCCCCAGAACTGTCACGACAAGTGTGCATAACAAGATATTCTGAGATGGCTTTGTATTGTTCATACGACCTCTCTGCCATGTATAAAGTGGAGTTCCATCGGGTGACAACTTCCAGCTTCAAGCAGTGCTGAGGCAGGCTGTTTTGTATCTGCAACTGCCGCAGTTGGTCATGGGCCTTTCCAGATCTTAAAAAGTGAGAGCAGATATGTCGTGCAATGGTCAGCATTTCCTTTATATCAGGGTGCTGTAGAAACTCCTGAACCACAAGGTTCAAACAGTGGGCCATGCATGGAACACGAAAACAACCACCATTCATAATGCATTTCATCTCATTTGACCCATTGTCACTTGCTATGGACCCAGCTCTCAGGGACAGAGGGTTTAGCCATCTGTCAATTTCAGTCAGTACCACATCCAACATGTTCTCACCACTGTGTAAACAAGTCACATTGCACATAGCAATCATTGCATGCTGTTGAATTCCTGGAAGATTGCTACCTCGATAATCCACCTTACTCCACTGATTATTCACACTACCAACATCACAGACAACCCCCGGAACATGCGCCCAGTGTGCAGTTATGCACAAATATGAACTCCCCACTCTTTTGCCACTTGTCCACATATCCATACTTAAATGGATGAAGGGAGAGGAGGAATGTTGAAGGGCATGTCGTACTGAGTCAGACACAGTGCGGAACAACTCGGAGACAGCATGGATAGAAAAGTATGTCCTAGATGGGACTTTCCATTTTGGACAGGCATGTGCAGCAAACCGCTGGAACCCAGAATTCTCCACAAAGGAGAAGGACAAAAGAACAATTGCCAACATTTCCGCTACAGCAGCATTAAGTTCACGTGACACTGTATGATTCGGGGGTACTTCAGCTTATGCGCAAAAACACTCTGTAACGTGGGCTGACTTAAACATTTTACATGGGGTGTGTTGATCACAAATGGATGTGCTCTGTGATGAATGGCATTAGCAGGGGGTGGAGTGTGGACATTTGATGAAGGCGGTTGCACAGGTGATGAGCCAGATTTGCCAACTGGGATTGATGTACCACTTGCACTAGACATACTGCATTCACCACCACCACCACCACAAAAACTGCTACTCTCACCAGCACTGGACAACATTTCAAAGCAATTATGGTCCTCCACCTCATCATGCCTGTAGTAATCCTCTGCTCTTATTATCACACTACTGCACACGTTTAATTTCCTACTGGGCTTAACAGTCATGGAAGGGGATAACATGCTGGTTATGGTTGCCGGTGATGAGGGTGAATGCCCCTCTGTGGTATTAACTGCCAGCTTGTGTTGGGTCCACAGTGCCAAGTGCCTATTCTTAAGATGCATATGCTGTCCTCCTGTGCCCAGATGGCTCCCCTTTTTACCTTGACTCACGCGGACATGGCAAACCTGGCAGGTTGCAACTGACTCATCATTTGCATCTTGAACAAAAAAATCCCAAACAAAAGATTGTGATGCTCTGCTTTTAACATGACCATGATGTGGCTTATTTAAGTCCATTATTTTAAGCACTGAAGTGGGGGGGGGGCACGTGATGTCTTAGGCACTGCACACCTGGACTGCAACTGACCACCACAATTACCTATCATATTGATTACTGGATCATCATCATCATCATCATCAACTAGAACCAGTAGATCGCAAGTTTGTACGGGGGGGAGGGATTCCTGCAAACAGACTCAGACACAGTCACTTTGAATTTATTTTTCTCCAGTCCCCAACTAGGGTCAATTACATCATCATCATATTCATCAACGTCACACACATCAACATCTTCTGCTTGGATGCTAGCATGTAGACTGCATGTTGCAACAACAGCAACATCATCATCATCACATTCATCATCAGCATCTACACCACCATCACCTGATATTTTTTCACCACACTTTGTATCACTGCATGGAAAATGCGTGGCGTTAAGTGCCATGATGGATGGAATATCACATTGTATGCTATCGTTGACATGATTATCAGAATCCTCAGGTTCAGTTACTGGGATGTTACTGGGAAGTATGACATCCTCTATACTGCCACTCACTTGCACTGCTTCACACTCAATATTTTTGGATACGGTACACTGGTCGGAATTAGAACTTGATGCAACAACACTAATAATACCTCCACCACCACTAACACCAGTAACACTAACACCACCGGCTGGGAAAACAACATCTCCTCCAACTATGAGTGAAGCTACTGATTGGGCTGTAAAAAACATTGCAAGAGAAATACCTTTCCTCACATCAGCAGTGTACTTCTGCGTCTGCGTACTACTACCACGCCCACAGACTATCTTACCTGCCAACATTGCCATGGTGAGAAACAGCTTTGCTTTCACGTCTCTTTGCAGGCATTTTGGGGGATCAACCACAATATTATAACCAAATTCAAATTTTGATACGTTCACTCTCTGATTGGAGGGACGCTGGATGTGAAGCCAAATAAACAACTGTGGCTTCAGCAACAGATAAGAGACTACTCTGAGACTGTCACACAATTAAAACAACTTCAGTAAGCAGTGGTGCTGATGAGATCAAAAAAACAATCCAATCTGGTAAAAAATACCTTTTGAACATGGGGGTGCGGGGGGAGCACTGAATGCAGACAGTGCAGATTTTTATGGCACTACAAGCAGCAAAACTAAGAACAGATACCACGATCGCAGTTCGAAATCAAGCAGTTGCAGTGGATAGCAGGTTCACACTGCTGCGCCTGCAATTACACTAGTCTGTGGCACAATAAAAGGTGTATTATTTGATGCACGCAACACTGCACACACACATACAGAACAGTTTGTGTACAATGCCGAATGAGGAATGTGTAGCAAATGCAAAAGTTCAGTACTATGCCACATTACATATTGTAAATTTGTAATGTAAACAACCTGAACTTATGAACTGCTGCACCACATCCACACAACAAACAGCAAGAAAATTTCTACTATTACTGACAGTATTATTGTGTGTACATTAACACAGTCAGTTATATAACAAAAATATAACCAAAAAACAAATAAATCACTATTTCTCCAACTTAAATCTACCTAAACCACAAATACGCCCTTCCCCCAAAGCACACTTTCACTGTCTTTCACCACACACACTCAATGTTGTAAATTAACATTCAAAATCCACACAAAAACAAAAATACTCGATGATATCAGCACAGGAGGGTTTCCTACAATTGATGAACTAAAGTTGGATCCCAAAAAAATGCAAAAAATGCTTTTTGAACAGCTTTTACAATATTCCTATCACAGACAGCTATCAGAGCACACTTTCTCCTACTCCTTCCTACTCATACCACCCTGAACTGAGGCTGTGCAGATCAATATAGAGCCCATGTGGCCTGAAATCCCTTGAATCACTGCAAAATTCGCCTTCGGAGCTCAAAAACAAGGCAAAGTGAGGCGAAGTGCACTGCCTGCAGTGCACTTTGCCTTAAATTTGGCAGAGTAGCTGTCTGGGGAGGCAGAGTAATGCAAAGTCATTGTTTCCAATTGACTTCACATTCCTTATTATAACGTCAAGCACTCTGCTAACTACTTTTGCTTTTAATCACTAATGGAGCAGATTGAGCCCACTTCGCTCACCTCTATTTACAAGTAGGTAAGAACCCCTACCTTTTAATGACCCCCCTCAATAAATGTTGCAGTAGGTAGTAGGGGGTGAGACCCTATTTTGGGCTATACTTTGAACTGCCACTAGAGGCAGGATTGGAGCCCATATGATTCCACCCAACTATGATGTAATCCCACCCAACTATGTACATTATCTGTATTGCTCTATTTCTAAATTCAACTTTTGTATGTATACCTGCCTCCTTTGTAACCCTTCCCCCCAGGTCGCACCGTGAGACGAGCATCTTTTTGTTCAGTGTGCCTTTCCTGGTGAAACATTTTCAATAAATAAATAAATGCAGAAGGCACAGGAAAAGGAGGGGAGAAGGAGGATAGGCTGGCTGGGAGATGGCAGGACAGGCATGCAGGGAGTAGCTCATCAATCAGGGTTGGTCCTGATTTGAGGAGGGAACCTGCCCTTCATAAATGAATGTAGTGCCAGTATATTCAGCGACGTGGATCTGGTGCACAGTGCATGGGAGATGGCAGTAGTTAGCCTGTCACCATTGTGGGGGGCAAACAGGACTCCATGGAGTGAGGGGTAGTGACAGTGCCCAGTGTAGGAGTATGGTGGATCCCAAGCCTGGTGTAAGTTTAGGCCTGCACTACCAGGGCTAGAGGTTTCATGGCAGGACTCCTCCAGGGAAGGGATGGTGGCGGTACCCCTCCTGGTTCCCTGGTGTGGCAGAGTGGTGCAGGCCTGTGAAAATTGGAGTTCCGGAGGCTTCTCATCCATTTATGGGGCCTGCTTGTAGGGGCAGGTCTTGAGGCCTGGTCCCAAGCTGCTCAGGCGGGCCACAGGTAGCAAAGGATTAGGCCTTGGGAAGCCCTCCAGACCCTGTATCTTATAGCAAGCACAGGAGGTAAGGTTGCGGGGGACACAGGCCATAGGTATCCAGTAGCACACCTCCCTCCCATTGCCAGATTAAGGGAAAACCGGCGGAAGGACAGTCATTTTAAATGCATCTTAAGGGTTTCAAGGGACTGACCAGGGTAGGAAAATCCTGCATCCCCGTGGCACAGGACCAGGTGTGAGTAAGCCACTCGCTTCTCCACAGGTGAGAGTCTGACCAGGGTGAAAAGAAAAAGAACAAGTAGGTTACAGAATCCAACTTACTGGTGCCAGAGGGTGGGTTGGCTCTGTAGGCTGGTGAAGGATCCAGAAAACTGTCTTGGGTATGCCATCTTAGTGTTTCAGTAGCTGCCTAAATGGAATTACTTCCTAGAACATCTGTTCTCCCAGTAATGTGCCCCATGGCTCTGTCAATAGTTGTGCTCTATGGATCTGGAGGAGAAGGTATGTAAGCAAGCAATGGGAACCCTGAGTTCTTTTTAAATCATTGTTGTCTCAGGTGAAATAAATTGTTTGTTGCTGAATCCAGAGTGCTGAGAGTTTTTAACAAAATTGGATAGAAGCATATGATGAATTGTAGAGAAATCAATGCATTAACCAGACTTCTTTTGGTGGGAGTTCTTTTAGTTTCAATCCATGTTCGATCCTGTGTTCCTGGGCAGGGGTGCTGGAGGGGATTTTGCTGAAGAAGAAAAGAAAATAAGAGATTTCCTGGTTTCAGCTAGTTGGCTGGCATAGATGTGAGGGGTAGCAGTTTCATCATTCTGTTGATAGGACCCAGGCCATGGTAAGGTACACTTTACTTTGTTCCTGCCAGGGTGTTAATGTTTCATTTCTGGGTTTCCTTAGCAGCAGGCCTCCTCCACTTTTGTAACATCTGGTGCCCCTAGACAGCTGGGGAGTGGTGTGGCAACATGTGGGGGTTGTCCAGGATACATTTGGGGACCCCTTGCACCTTCCCCCCAGCATCCCATTCCTGGAGTCGTGGGGCTAGCGGGTCTGGCCTGGGCCAGGTAGGCTATGTGGCACAGTTGAAAATATTTTCTGGTGTGGTGGACTGGGTAGTAGGCCACAGCCCTGCTCTCAGTTGTCAGCTCACGTGATGTGCTAAACATGTGACCCCAGCCTGCTTGCCGTTTGGCTGGAGGATCAAGCTGATGGGAAATCAGTGAAAGAGGTGTCACTATTTTGGGGAGAGAGCAGGAGGAAGCAGAACACGGATCCTTGTGCTGAGGCATCAGAGTTGAGGGGAGTTTTTACCGTGACTACTTTTTTGGAACCCCACAGACATGAAGGGACCTGTTCAGGGCCTGGCAGATATGGATCCTTTTTCACGCATGAGTGGGTGGGGGTTTCTGACTGAAGATTTGCCTCCCTCTGAGGAGCCTATGTCTATAGTTCCCACATCCTTACTTTTGTGACTGTGGAACAATGCAGGGAAGGGAAAGGAGAAGGAAAGTCGTGTTAGATGTGGCTACAAGGGAGTGGGAATAGCCCACCTGCTTGTGTGCAGCCTATGCTTGAGCTCGACCCTGGAGGCATACTTGACTTGGTCCCTCCAGTTTTCCATTGGGTATACCCCTACAACGGTTCAGAAGGCCCAGCTTCAGCATGGTCACAGGGGAGCCTGGAACCCAGCACTTTAGAGAGGTTTTCATTGGAGAAGCAGACTCCAGGGAAGGTGAAGGAACCTGAGTCATTGAGAGGACCCTACCTTGAAGTGATTATCAAAGCCAAGGAGGTAGAAGGGAAGGGTGGCAGCTGTAGCAGAGGAGAAAAAGGGTGAGGAGTAACATAGCAATCTGCCCAGTTTTTCCTCGCTGGCTACCTCGACTCCCCATGGCAGAGGGTGGGGCAGGGGCCTCAGACCACCAGCGAGTGAACCCCTAGGTCCCAGGGAAATGACGCTGTGGCCTCTGTCTGGAGGTAGCCTGCCAGCTGAAAGATCATGTTCCTCCTCTCCTGAGAAGGTGAGACCAAGGACTGCTGCTGCTGCTGCTGGTAGTCTGGGGTCACCGGATAAGAAGGAGAGAAAGTCTAAAAAGAGACTGTTGGCAGATGACAAACATTTGAATGAAAGCAGGTTCCTTGGTCACAAGTTGCAATTTAATGATTATGACATTTATCGGGTCATACTCAAGCCTTTTCACTGCCTGGTGATTACAGCATGTGATATAACCTCTCGCATTCCAGAGCACTCGCATGCCATACAGAGCAGGATGGATTGACTTAATAGAGAGGATGCCCTCAATACTTTTTACAGAAAGGGGGTATGGCTGGAGACAGGAAAAGCCCTCAGGACCAGTATAAGGGATCTGCCCAAATGGAGTCAGGCAGAATGATGGGTGTGGCAGACTAAGGATGGAGTATGAGAACCTGGACTACCCCTACCTGTCAGAGTGGCAATGGGACATCTTGGAGGAAATGAGGGAAGATGGGATCTATCGAGAGCAGCTGGAGAAGCTAAAGCATCATCCTGTAAGTAGTGGCCGTCCATCTCAAGAACTGTTCCAGAAGGCCCAAGCTATGTGCCACACAGCCACCTGGACAGGGTTGACCCTATTTAAACATTTTGCCCTGGTGCAGGACTTGTCTGGATGTCATGCCAAGTACTTCATAATTTCAATAGACTCTTTTGGAGACCTGTCGACCAAGCCACATCCAGAATTTTATTTTGCACCGGGGAGGACCCCGTACTTGAAGAACCTTAATAGAACTCTGACTGTGCCAGGTGTTGCTCCCCGGAGCAGGTTGCTGTCTCAATGATTGGTCTGGCCCCAAAGAGAACTGATAATGGACTAGAATAACTTTTCTGCCTCAGAGGACTGTGAATCAGGACATTATTTTTTAGTATTTGGAAATGTTTCTATCATTTTAATCATTAAAATGTGTGCAAGAGAGAAGGAAAGTATGTGTGAGTGGTGTGGGCATGGTTAGAGTGATTATGGTTTAGGATATTATGAAATCAAATGTCTTCTAAGTGATTATAGTGTTTTCTAAATCAAGAAAATTAGTATTAGTCTGTTAACTTGGATTTCATTTCTTACTGTGCTGTTCTTGTGTTATAATGGGGCAGTGCTTTGTTAGGTACTGTACACAGAAACATAAAGTTTGATGGCAGATAAGGATCGCTTGGCCCACCCTCAGAACATGGTGTCTTATGGGTGAGAAGCCTCCGGCACCACATTTTCCCCATGCCTGCACCACCCTGCCATATCAGGGAACCAGGAGGGGTACTGCCACCACCCCTCCCTTGGAGTCCTGTCATGAAACCTTCTGCCCTGGCAGTGCAGGTGTAAACCTCCAGCTGGCGTTTCCCCCCTGGCATAGAAAACAGATTTGATTTCAGATTAGGTACGGTAGTAGGCTAGGGTGGGTGGTCCTTTCCCACTCTCCTTTCTGAGGGAGGTTCACCTTTGTGACCTTGGCTGGTTCTGGCTTCCCCTGGGAGTTCACATACCAGTGGGAGTGGGAGCTGGATGGGGAAGCTGGTGAGGTGCAATCATTCCCCTTGGGAAATTATTTCATTGGGTGGGGGAAGAGTGCAAGCCCACTCTTGCGAGGATGCTTACGAGTAAGTAAGGGCCCCCACCTTTTGGTGCCCCCCCAAAAGAAACGTTGCAGTAGGTAGTGGGAGGGAGACCCTATTTAGGGCTATACTTAGAACTGCTAGTAGAGGCAGGGTTGGAGCCCATAAAAGCAGGAGTTGCAGGAAAAGGAGGGGAGAAGGAGGAGAGTCTGGCTGGGAGATGACAGTACAGGCAGGCAAGGAGAAGTCCATCAGTCTGGGTTGGACCTGATTTGAGGAGGGAACTCACCCCTCAGAAGTGAAGGTAGTGCTGGTATGTACAGCCATGTGGCTCCGGTGGACAGTGCGTGGGGGTGGTGGCACTAGTTAGCCTGCCAGCATCATGGGGAGCAAAAGGGACTCCAGGGAGTGAGGGGTAGTGAGAGTGCCCAGGGTAGGAGTTTGGTGGGCCTCAGGCCGGGTAGAAGTTTATGCTTACACTGCCAGGGCAGAAGGTTTCATGGCAAGACCCCTCCAGGGGAGGGGTGGTGGCAATACCCCTCCTGGTTCCCCGGTGAGGCAGGGTGGTGTGACCAATGGAAAAAAGAGGTGCTGAAGGCTTCTCACCCATTTTGGGGGCCTGCTTGGAGGGGAAGGTCTTGGGGCCCGGTCACAAGCTCCTCGGGAGGGCCACTGGTAGCAAAGGATTAGGCCTTGGGAAGCCCTCAGGACCTGGTGTGTTATACCAAGTTCAGGATATAAGGTTGTGGGGATGCAGGCCAAAGGTATTCAGGAGAACCCCCCCAATTGCCAAATAAGGGAAAACCGATGGAAGGACAGTCATGTTAAAGGCATCTTAAGGGTTTCAAGGGACTGGTGAGGGTGGAAAAATCCTGCTTTCCCATGGCACGGGACCAGGTGGGAGTAAGCCACTGGCTTCTCAACAGGTGAGAGTCTGACCAAGGTAAAAAGGAAAAGAACAATCAGGTTACAGAGTCCAACTTACCAGTGCCAGAGGGTGGGTTGGCAATGTAGGCTGGTGAAGGATCCAGAAAAAGGTCTTGGGTATGCCATTCGAGGGTTTCAGTAGCTGCCTGAATGGAAGAACTGCCTAGGACATCTGTTCTCCCAGTAATGTGCCCCCTGGCTCTGTAAATAGTTGTGCTCCATGGAGCTGGAGGAGAAGGTGTATAAGCAAGCAATGGGACCCCTGAGTTCTTTTTAAATCATTGGGATCTAAGATGAAATAAATTGTTTGTTGCTGAATCCAGAGAGCCGAGAGTTTTTAACAAAATTGTAAAGTAGTGTGATAAATTGTAGAGAAATCAATGAACTGACCAGACTTCTTTGGGGGGGGGGGGTTCTTTAAGTTTCAGCCCATGTTCGATCCTGTGTTCCTGGGCTGGGGTGCTGGAGGGGACTTCACTGAAGAAGACAAAAAGAGAAGAGGTCTCCTGGTTTCAGCTACTTGTCTGGCGCAGATGAGAGGGGTAGCAGTGTCATCATTCTGCAGATAGGACCGGGCCATGGTAAGGTACTCTTTACTTTGTCCTGCCAGGGTGTTAATGTTTTGGTTCCGGGTTTCCTTAGTATTAGGCCTCCTCCCCTTTTGTATTATTGGGTACCCCTAGACAATCACAGTCGGGGAGTAGGGTGGCTGCACTAGAAACACACATTCTTTTGAGTGGCAGTCCCACCTTTGCACAGCCAGATTTCAGCAATGCAGGCAGGTTCCTGAACACTGGATAACTGCTGACCTTTTTTAGTCTCCTATAGCTTTAATCCAAGTTGTTAACTTTACTCTTGAAGTTTAGACACATCCAGACACCAGAGGCATTTTCAGCCACACTGCCAGTGTAGCAGCTGTGGCCCTTTGCATGCAGGACACAGTTTCTAGATGATAACTGGAGACACAGTCACAGTGAGACTTAGGTACGCACAATGGGTTCCCCTGAGGACCCTGAACCTAGCACTGAGATGCAGACCTTTACTTGAGCAGTCCCGTGCTACCAGACATTACTTTTCTTCGCCGTGCAGGTGCTCATGAACAGAAGAGGCCTCTCTCTTCTACCTTATAAAGACAAATTGGCAATGCTGGCAAGCCCCCATGTGTCAGGGAGACTCCCATACCATTTTCCGCAAACCAGGACCATCCATAGCCATTCCTTTAGATGAATCCATCCCAGGTTATTCCTTTAAACCAATGTCCACCCTCTTCTTTATGATGCTGAGTCAAACAGGGTAACAGACAGACTTTATTACCTCCTTGAACCAGTGGCCACATGGCCCCAAGAAGATCTCCATCTTCTCAGTCCAAAATCTTTTGGACTGGACCTCTCATGACTTGAAGTGTAGATCATTACTGCCCTCTCACAGCTGGGTGTTGCTGGGTCTAGTAGCTCTCTCTCAGCTCAACGGTGCACCAAGATTCCATGTCCAAAATTCCTCCAAAATGTGTGAAGGCAAATTGAAGGACCTATGGGACAGGTAACTGGCAACCTCCAGGCAGGCCCTTTCCCAGCCTTGTAGCCACATTTTTCTCCACAGGGGATGGAGCCCCTCTCCCTCTGAAGGAGCTCCCAAACTCAGCTGAGAACCAAAAGTCTTGGTTTCTGGAACTCCAGACAGCTCCCAATTACCTGAGCCACTTGTACTTTTGGGAAATTAATTTGCATCACACTACCTCGATGCCTCATTGATCTTACAAAAGGGTACAAAGAATTTCCCCAACTTTTTTCCCATAAGTCCATTGCACGTTACCAAAAGTCCCTTAGCAAATCCTGACACTCCTATTGGCTGAACAGGATTTCAAAGGCTGCAAAAATGGCTGCTGTCAAGACAGTTCCCACTGCTGTCCATATAAATTCCAAATTTCTAGTCTTGGTGCAGCCAGGATTAACACTTTTATTAAACCTTAACCCCATTGTCTTATAGCAGTCTCTGTGCCCTGTTAGACAATTGCAGAGTTATCAACATAAAGCTTGCCCCCAGCCTGTTGCTGCTGTCAATGCACACAGTCCCCAGGAAACAGGCAGGATACCTCAGTCATGTTCCCCATGCCTCATTAATATTCATGAGGCTGATCCCAACCTGATAGGCGCTCTTTAAATAAAACACCCGGAGCCTTCTCATGTGCCTTCTTCAGGTCTTCAGTCCCCAATAAGCTGAAATTGGGGACAGAGACCAACCAAATACAGTAGCTTCCATTTCATGGCAATCATGGTAAGAAAATCAATATGTGCTACTGCCAATGAGCGGGTCACCGCTACTCAATTTAAATGGCAGTCATCATCATCATCATCATCAACAATGTTTATTGTGTGGCTAATAAGCCTTACAATATAAAAAGACAAATTAAATACAAAACTGTAAAAATCACAATATTATCACATCCATTAGACTTTGAGAGATCATAAATTATACATTGTATCTATTGACAGCTATAAAGAGCTTTTCTAACATTGCATTTAAACACAATAGGAACAAACCAAGTACACAATCAAACAACATTCATATTCCTCCTAGCTTTTTCTATTGCTAGAAAATATTTTGCAAGGCATTCTAATGACCAGATATCTTGTATGTAATAATATATTAGTTAAAAGCTTTTTATCCATCACATACAATTCATTCAAAAAGGGACCCGAGTAGGCCGTTTGTAACTGATACCAGCTACATTCCCATAATACATGTTCAAGATTTTCTACCCCCCCATTAGTATAATCACAGTCCCCAGAAACAATACCATCCACTTTATATCTATAAAGAAGAACATTGCTCTTGGCTTGTTCAAACTTGCAATTAGAAAACGTGGCTCTAAGTCTGTTATCTGTCAAAATTTCCAAATAAGGTTTTAAACCGAAATAATTGTTTTCTGCGAACCATTTTGAGTATTGAGAGTTCTTAATTAATTGTAGATCCTTAATGATCCAGTTATTAACAATCTTTTTTGTAATTTATAGTTTATATTTTGAACTTAGGAAAATACCTTTTTCTGTTATCCTTTTTAGATTACACAATCCATTGTCCTCCATAATTTTCATTAAATTTGTGTACCATAATTTTTTGTTTGATATCTATTTTGTACCGTTTTCCTTTTTCTTTTAGCACTATGGACACCAAAGCCAATGGATCTTTCCTACTCAAGGTGAGCCAAAAATTGACTTTTCGGGATTCCACCAACGTGTGTAGATTGTTTAACCCCAATTTGGATCTCAAATAAACAGCTGGACATGAATGTCCTATTTTTAGTATGGAACGTAGATACTTATGTAGTGGAATAAGCAGCTTATTTATATTAGTTATATGCCATAGTTCAGAAGCATAAAGTATTTGTGAATCAAGTTTCGCTTTTATGACTTTTATCAAAGGTTTTAAAGACATCCCCCCATATTTTAAATTAAAATGAACCAAACCTGCTATTATGCTTTTTAACTTATCTGACAAGGATTGAAAATTATTTGTCCAATTTGTGTTTTCCTGGAAGTCGACACCTAAGTACTGGTATCCCCTTACTCTCTCCAATCTTTCCTTCCCTAGTGTCCAAAATGTGGAACCTCTCTTTTGCCCCTTGGAAAATACCAAAACTTTTGTTTTATTTAAATTTATTTTTAACATTAAATTAAATGATTTTAAAGAAATATTATCAATGTTCTTTTGTAATCCCACTTTTGAAAGGGAGAATATAACAATGTCATCAGCAAATGCCAATAAAGGACATTTGTACATATTTATATTTGGAATATCAATAAATTCCTCAGCACTCTCCTTCAACATCTGGTCTATATATAAGACAAACAATGGGGGAGCCAAAACACAACCTTGTCTCACACCCCTGTTAATTTTCATAGCCGAGGAAATACCACCTCTCACTCCCAATCTGATATTGGCCCAATTGGCCATATAAAGCTGGGAAATGATTGAGACCAAATTATAATCTATACCCCCAATTAATAATATTTTCCCTAACAGTTCTCTTGAAATAAGGTCAAAGGCTGAGGAGTAATCCACAAAAAGGGTATACGGTGGTTGCCCCCTAATTTCTACATATTTTTCAATCAGATGATGTAAAATAAAAAACATTATCCATGGTGGTACAGTGGTTGCCCCCTAATTTCTATATATTTTTCAATCAGATGATGCAAAACAAAAACATTATCCAAGGTGACAGTCAATGCGGTGGCTCCATGGCTGAGCTCCTCCAGCCCCAATTCACTAAAAAAAAAAAACACTGGGGAACTGGACAGAGACTTCTGGGGCACTATGGGACTGGCCAGGAGGACAGAAACGTTACGTTGGCAAAATGGAGCAACAGGGCAACGAGAGGCATTTGGGTTACACTTATTTTCTTTAAAATTTACTGGTGTTGCTGGTTGTTTCATCTGTTTCCTTTCTTAGTAGAACTGAAATGCATGCTAATAGTGTAATTATGACCAACCTTGTTTTGTTTTAAATCCTTGTTTTACTCTTATAACATACTTCCAGAACATTAGAAAAAAGTCCAAACAGTGCAGTCACTCATAATTCAGTAAGCTCCTCTCCTCCAACTATATCATGAGTGCTTAGACTGTGTTGTGGGTGTTTTCAAGACCAGAAAAGATGCAGTGGGAGTTGTCACAGGAATGTAAACAGACATGTTTTTGTGTAGTAACACCAGTATGATGGGCAGTCTGTTTTTCACTTTTTAAATGAAAAAAGTAAACAGAATCAAATTGCCATTTACAGAAACAATCTCTTCAGAATATAACCAATCATTAAATGTTTTTTGAAACTTGGGGCCTTTTGATGCTAAGGAGGTTGACAGTGTCTCTTTAAGTATGGTCTCCATGATTTTGCATGTAATTGATATCAGATTTACTGGTCTGTAATTCCTTTGGTTGCCTTTGGGACTGCTCTTATGGAAGGCATTACATGTGCCATTCTCCAGTTGTGTGGTACCATGTCTGACTCCAGTGAACTACTGAATAGGCCAGCCAATGGATCCACAACTACCTCTGCCAGTTCCCTCAGCACTGTTGGGTGTCTGCCATCTGGACCTGGGGATTTGCACAATCTCAATGCTAGCAGCCCTGTCTTCACCCTGTCCACCTCTATCAGCACATCTGTGCTCCTTTCCCCTCTACTCCCCTTCTCCCCCCAAGTGGCACAAGACCATCTTCTTCCCAGGTGAGGACAGAACACAAGAATTCATTCAGTACATCTGCTTTGCTCCCATTCTCCTCCGTATACCTGTCCCCTTTCCTAAGTCTAACAATCCTGACTTCCTTGTCATCTTTTCAGCAAATACAGTGAAAAAGGGCCTTCTCTCCCTTCTTGATTCCAACAGCTAACTGCATTTCCTTCTGAGCCTTAGCCCACTGGTGCAACGTAGCTGCTATGTTAGCCATTTTCAGGTGATTCTCCTTGTCTGCTTCTCTAGGTTCCCCTGAATTTCTTGTAGGTTAAGCTCTTGACCCCTACTGCATGAGCAACCTCAGTACTATATCAGCTGGGGGCCTTGGCCTTTGAATTCTTCCCCTGAGCCTAATTCAATCCTCTGTAGCAAATGTTATTCCCTCCTTGACGTCAGACCACCTGTGGTCCACTCCCTTATCCTATCAAATGCTTGCCAGGTGACTCCATAGCAACTTGCATATCTTTCTGAAGTTCATCTTCCAAAAATCAAGGATTTTAGTCCTACTGGGGGCCTCTTTCCTGCCCATGTCTATTCTGAACCACACTGTGTGATAGTCACTTCCACCTAGGGGCTCTTTGACTGTTATATCCTGGACATGCTCCCCATTTGTCAGCACCAGATAAAGGATTGCCCCCTCCTGGTGGGTTCTGTGACACCACGAGACAGGAACCCTCTTGCAGCACATCTAGGATCACCTGATTCCTGGCACAGATCATGGCTGGTACTCTCCATTCCACCTTGTGTAGGTTGAAGTCTCCCACTATTACCACATATCCCTTCCTTGCAGCAGTCAATATTAGTCAGTTCAAATCACTGTATCTTTTCTCCTCTTGATTAGGTTGCCTGTAAACCATCTCCAACCTTTCCATCCACCCTCTATTAGACAGTAACTGAAGCCACATTACTTTTTCCCTCCCCTCCTCCAACTCCTCCCTCTTACATGTTATACCCTCCCTGATATAAATTGCCACCTCTCCCCTTATTCCTACTGCCTTGCCCCTCTGGTATAATTTCTACCCAGGGACTGAGAGGTCACATTCATGGTTTGTTATGGCCTAAGACTCAGTAACCACCACAATGTCCACTTTCCTCTCAGTCAACAATGCATGCAGGTCATCCATCTTGTTTCCAAGACTTCTTGTGCTCAGGGATACTACCTTCCACCTTGATTCTGAGTCTCTTTCCCTCCCATCTGCCTTTTTCATTTCTCCACATTACTTGTGCCTCCCACCTCCACTGCTAGCCCTTTTACTCCCCTTCCCCCTCAACCTTCCAGTCCCCCTCTACTGGTGGGGGGGGGGTCTGTTGACCTCCTCTCCCTAGAGTCTCAGGACCTGCTGGCCCACTTGCCTCCTGTAGTTTAAAATTAAATGTATGGGTCATGTAACCCCTTAGTTTGTCCCTGAGGACCCTCAAACCCCCACTACTGTAATGCAGTCTGTCCGTCTGGTCCAAAAAGTATTTTATTTGACCAGGTCTCCTTCCAGTCCCCAATAAAGTTAAGATCCTTTTTTATTTGACAGGCCAAAAATTGATCCCAAGATTCCTATCTGAAGTACTTGGCATTGAGGCAGAAACTTCTTGATACAATTTCCAGAGCATATGAAACTAACTCTGACTGCTCACAACAAATAAAAACATTAAAAACAGAAATGAAGAAATATCAGTATAACAGGGTACTCTCTCTATAAATGGAAGCGCAGTATGGTACACAGAGCTCCAAACCCTCATTCGACATCTACAAAAGCTGCAGAGATACAGTAGCAGCCACACACATAGAGCAACTCATTGACCCAGAATCTACTATTAGTTATACTACCATAACCAAAATAAATGGAAAGGTACACACATAGCTAGAGAATATGTTTGGATCTGTCTCCACAGTTTCCCCCCACCAAGATTTTTTTCAGATATTGCTAGATCTACAGTTCCCCCAGACCAGTTGGATAACTTGAGTAAACCTATGTCTCTGGAAGAAACTCAGCAGGCCATATGCCATCAGAAAAAGTGCACCTCACATGGACATGACAGGCTCATTGCTGATCACTATCAGCAGTTTTTGGAATTTTTCCTATAGGTTTTAATAGTATTATAAGCTCCAACTCTATACCTCAGCACTTATCAGACACCATTATGATTCTACTGTTTAAGAAGGGTAATAAGACTGACATTCAGAACTTGAGGCCTCTTAGCCTCATGAATGTTTACTATAAATCCTTTGCATCCATTTTGCTCAAAAAGACTTACTCCTATAGCAACACAAGTAATAGCTGAAGTCCAGACATGTGCTATACCTCAAAGGTCAATCACCTCTAACTTTTCCTTACTTAGGGATATCTCTGCATTTAGCACCCCTGATACAGTACACCTTCGCTCTTAATCTCACTGGACCAAGAAAAGGCTTTTGACCGTGTGGATCATGGATATCTATTTCAAACTTTACTACACTACCACATCCCACAACAGTTTGTCTCTTGGATTAAATTACTATACATTACAGCTTGAATTCATCCATGCATTAATTGGTCACCGTCCCTCCCTTTTTTAGGCAGGAAAGGAGTTAGACAGGGTTGCCATCTTAGTCAGCTCATTTAAATATTTCAGTTAGACCCTCTACTCTGACTATTTCTACAACACCCAACAATTCCAAAATTCCATTCTGTTCTGGACAGGTAGTTCCCCTAGAATCTGTATATGCTGATGATTTATGCATCTGCACCACTCCTTCCCTTCTAGAGGCTGACCTCATATCTCTCATCAGGACCTTTGAGGCAGTATATGGATCTAGACTGAATTATGACAAAAGCTCTTCTATTTATAGCCCTACCGCTGCAACCCCCAGACTCTTTCACACAAATAGCAGGTATTCCCTTAGTTTCATCCCCAATTAAACTTTTAGGGTTGTCATTTGGGAGCACAGATGATGCCTCTCATAACTGGAACATTACCTTGAATAAGACCTCACACATAGTAACTTTTTGGAAGGGTCGCATTATAACCAAATGAAAAAAAGTGCTGCTCCTGGAAACATTAGTACTCCCCCCTATTTCTCCATTTAGCCTCAATTTTTCCAACCCCATTTTCTTTGGAAGCAAGGGTGAATAACTTCTTCTTTCAGGGATTTTGGGGTAGCCACTTGAACCCCGTTAAAAGAATCTACACATATCCTGATTATTGCCTTGGTGGGGTTAGAATGCTCAGTCCAATTGTTTTCTTTCATTGCCTATTTATAAAATTGACTATATTAACACAGTTATACAAGAAAAATATCACTAAAACAGAAAGAACTGTCTTTTTCTCCAAGTTAATCTACCTACACCACAGATACGCCCCTCCCCTAAAGCACACTTTCACTGTCTCTTACTACACAGACTCAATGTTGTACATTAACATTCAAAATCCACACACAAACAATAAATGCTCGACGATATGAGCACAGAAGGGTTTCCTACAATCGATGAACTAAAGTTTGAGCAAAAAAAATTTCTTTAAAAGGCTTTTTGAACAGCTTTTGAAGGTTTGAATCACAGAGAGCTCTCAGAGCAGACTGTCTCCTACAGCTTCCTATACGCACTACCCCAAACTGAGGCTGTGCAGAACAATCTAGAGCCCATGTGACCTGAAATCCCACGAATCACTGCAAAATTCGCCTATGGAGCTTAAAAACAAGGTGAAGTGATGTGAAGTACATTGTTTTCAATGTACTTCGCCTTAAGAGTTGGTAGTGGAGTAGTGGTTTGGGAAGGCGGAGTAACACGAAGTTATTGTTTTTAATGGACTTTGTGTTACCCATTATAACGTGAAGTACTCTGCTTTGCATTGTGGGGCACTCTGCAAATCCACTTTTGCTTCACGATTCACTTTGCAGAGCAAATCGGGGCCACTTCACCAATCTCTACACACCATCCTCCCATGATTTGTTAAAAGGGGTAGTCAGTGGTGTCACTAGTTTTCCCCTTAATTCTTTTAGAATTCTGGGGTGAATCCTATCAGACCACATTGCTTTGTCCACCTTCAGTTTTAGGAGTTCTTTCAGAACCCTTTCTTTTGTGAAAGGACTGGGACTGGGATCATAGCACACACAGTATCCCTCTCAGAGGTGCTGCCTGTCAATGGCATGGGTGAGGCGAGGGTACTTTGCACCATGCAGTTTAATGAATGGTTGAAAAAATGGTGTAGAGCACAGAGTTTTGGCTTCATTGGGGACTGGGGTTCCACCTGGAGGGACACCAGCCTATACTGGCAGGATGGTCTGTATCTGTCCAGGAAGGGAACAAGTCTTTTGAGCAATCGGTTTAAATGATTCATTGGCAAGCTTTTAAACTAGTCAAGGGGGGAGGCACTGATAAGAAGCAGGAAAATCCCAGCCTCTCCCTACAAAACAGGGTACTAAATGAGAAAAAGACCGAGGTAGAAAGGTCAGTGGGGGATCCTGCAACAGAAGGTAAAGCCATCAAAAATTAGAGAGCAATGAGTTTCAATGCCCGTAGTCTGGGTAACAAGTTTCCTGAATTAGTGGCCTTGATGGAGAAGGAACATCTGGATATTGTGGCAGTCACAGAAACATGGTACACACAAAACCATGACTGGGATGTAAACATACCAGGATACACTATCTACAGGAGGGATAGGGAGGGTAAAAGAGGAGGAGGAGGTAGCTATTTACATAGGGAAGGAATAAAAGCAACAGAACAAAAGGGTAAACAGGGAGGAGAAAAAGCACTGTGGGTCAGTTTGGAGACCGGCAATGGCACCACAATCTGCACAGGGGTTGTATACAGACCTCCCTCTCAGGGGGAGGAAATGGACAAGAAAATGATAGAAAGTATACTTAGAATGGCAGAAAAAGGGGAGATATTGCTGATGGGTGATCTGAATATGCCGGATGTTAACTGGAGTGCATTTGCAGCAGCCACTTTGAAGAGTGGGGTTATTCTAGATGCCCTACAGGGGGCATGCCTTAGACAACTAGTATTGGAACCCACTCAAGAGGGAGAAATCTTAGACCTGGTTCTCTCAAATGGAGATGGAGAGAGGATCACAGATGTAGAAGTGGGTAGCCATCTGGGAACTAGCGACCATCAAACAGTATGGTTCACAATATACCCCACAATAGAGTCAAGCCATACAAAGGCAAAAGTACTGGACTTTAGGAGGGCTGACTTTGCCAAAATGGGTGAGTGCCTAAGGAATGCACTAGCAAATGGGCAGGAAGGGGTGATGGAAGAACAATGGGGAATAATAAAAACTGCCATCACAGAGGTAACAAGCCTTTGTGTGAAGCAAATAAACAATGTAAGAAACCACTGTGGTTCTCAAAGGAAGTGACAGTGAAGGTTCAAGAGAAAAAGAAAGCATTCAGGAAGTACAAAGAATCACAGAAGGAACAGGAAAGAGAACTGTATCAGTTAGAGCAAAAGGAAGCTGGGAAGGCAGTCAGAACAGCAAAGGCCCAAACCAAGGAAAAGATAGTCAACTCAGTTAAGAAGGGGGATAAAACCTTTTATAGGTACATCAGGAAGTGAAGGAAGACAAAGGGAGGGATAGTGAGGCTTAATAAAGGGGAGGGAGTGGGCAGAGGGTGACTGTGAAAAGGAAGAGTTACTAAACAAATATTTTTGCTCAGTATTTACAAATGAAGAGGGGGAGATACCTAAAATAAACAATAGAAACACTCTGGATACAGAAGTTGATACCAGCCCATTTACAGAAGAATGAGTTCTGAAAGAACTCTTAAAACTGAAGGTGGACAAAGCAATGGGGCCTGATGGGATTCATCCCAGAATTTTAAAAGAACTAAGGGTAGAACTAGTGACACCACTGACTACCCTCTTTAACAAATCATGGGAGGATGGGGTGGTACCTGAGGACTGGAGGAGGGCAGATGTGATTCCCCTTCACAAAAGTGGAAGCAGGGCAGAAGCAAGAAACTACAGACCTGTTAGTGTAACCTCAGTGATAGGAAAAATGATGGAATCACTTCTGAAGGAAAGAATTGTAAAGTACCTAGAGGCCAGAGGGGCACAGAACCCAAGGCAGCATGGATTCACAGCAGGAAGGTCATGCCAAATGAATCTAATAGATTTCCTTGACTGCGTGACTAAAGTAGTAGATCAGGGAGGAGCTGTGGACATGGCCTACCTAGACTTTAGCAAGGCATTTGACTCAGGCCCACACAAAAGATTAATATACAAGTTAGCCAGCCTGGGAGTGGGTCCCAAGATGATAGCCTGGGTAAAGAATTGGCTGGAGAATAGGACACAGAGGGTAATAGTAAATGGAGTCAACTCTGAAGAAAGGGGGGTTACTAGTGGGGTACCGTAAGGTTCAGTATTAGAACCGGTCCTCTTCAATGTCTTTATAAGCGACATTGCGAGAGGGACTGAAGGAAAGTATGTCTCTTTGCAGATGACACAAAGATCTGCAACAGAGTTGATGCACAAGGTGGGTGGAAAGGATGAGGAGGGACTTGGCAAGGTTAGAGGAATGGTCAAATGTATGGCAGCTTAGATTCAATGCTAAGAAGTGCAAGGTAATGCACCTGGGAAACAAAAACCCAGGGGAAGAGTACACAATGGGGGGTGAGATACTAACAACAACAAAAATGGAAAGGGACCTGGGTGTAGTCATATCAGATGACCTAAAGGTGAGCAAGCAATGTGAGAGGGCAGCAAGGAGGGCTGGGGGTATACTGGGATGCATAGGGAGAGGCATGACCAGTAGAAAATAAGAAGTTATTATCCCTCTGTACCAACAGCTGGTGAGACCCCATCTGGAGTACTGTGTGCAGTTCTGGAGACCCAATCTCCGCAAAGACATAGACAGGATGGAAGCTGTCCAGAGGAGGGCAACTAAAATGGTGCAGGGTCTGCACCGGAAGACATATGAAGAGACACTAAAGGAGCTTAATACGTATAGCCTCGAGGAAAGGAGGGAGAGGGGGGACATGATAGAAACTTTCAAGTACCTCAAGGGAATCAACAAAGTCCAAGAGGGTAGCATCTTTCAAAAAAAGAGGTGTGCAAGAACAAGGGGCACAATTTGAAGATAGAGGGGTGGCTCAGAGGTAATTTAAGAACTATTTTTTCACAGAGAGGTTGTGGATGCATGGAGACGGCCTTCGGAGGAGGTTGTGAGTCAAAAACAGTGGTGGAATTCACATGCATGGGACAGTCATAAGGCAATTCTCGGGGTGGGGGTAGGAAGAAGTAGGCTGCTGGTTAACTAGGATCTGCAGCTTATCCATTAGTTAGAGAAATGGGCAGACTGGGTGGGCCAAGTGGTCCTTATCTGCTGTCAAATTCTATGTTTCTATGTTTCTATATGACCCCCCCTATCCAGAGTGCTTCTGTTAATTGGATTAGGTACCTTCCCCTCCTCCTCTTTTGTGAACACTGAGCAGAAGTATTCATTCAGTAGCCCTGCTTTTTCCCTATCCCTCTCTGCCCGCCTACTGTTCATTCTATTCAGCCTCACTATCCCTCCCTTTGTCTTTCTATGCTCCCTAATGTACCTATAAAAGGATTTATCCCCTTCTTTTCTGAGTTGCCTATCTTTTCCTCATTTTGTGCCTTTGCTATTCTGACTGCCTTCCCTGCTTCCTTCTGCCTTAACTGGTACAGTTCTCTGTCCTGCTCCTTCTGTGTTTCCTTATACTTCCTAAATGCTATCTTTTTTTCCCTAACCTTCTCCTCCACCAAATTTGAGAACCATAGTGACTTTTTCTTTCATTTTGATTTGTTTATTTGCTTCACACAAAGGTATGTTGCCTCTGTGATGACAGTTTTGATGTTTCTCCATTATTGTTCCACCCCTCCTTTTTGCCTCTTTGCTCATGCTTTTCTAAGGCACTCTCCCACTTTGCCAAAGTTATCCCTCCTAAAGTCCAGTACACTCACTTTTGTATGTCTTGACTCTGCAGCTGAGTTTATTGTGAACCACATGGTTTGGTGGTCACTTGTTCCCAAATGTCTACCCACTTCTAGATCTGAGATCCTCTCACTGTCCCCATTTGAGAGTATGAGGCCTAAGACTTCTCCCTCCTGAGTGGGTTCCAACACTAACTGTCTGAGGCATGACCTCTGTAGGGCATCGAGAATGGCCATGCTCTTGGATGTGGCTGCAGCAAAGTTGCTCCAGGTAACATTTGGCATATTCACATCCCCCATCAACAATATCTCCCCTTTCTCTGCCATCCTAAGGATGCCTTCTATCATATCCTTGTCCACTCCCTCCCACTGAGATGGGGTTCTGTATACAACAGTCTCTAAGGTGACCCACAGTGCCTCCTCTCCTCCCTGTCTACTCTTTTGTTCCTTTGCTTTTATCCCTTCCCTTACATCGAGAGCTACTCCTCCTCCTTTTCTACCCTCCCTATCTCTCCTGTAGGTTGTGTATCCCGGTATGTTAACATTCCAGTCATGGTTCTGTGTGTACCATGTTTCTGTGACTGCCATGATATCCAGGCATCCATCTTCCATCAAGGCCACCAGTTCAGGTAGCTTGTTGCCCAGACTGTGGACATTGGTACTCATTGCCCTCCATTTCTTGATGGTCTTACCCCTTTTTGCCCCATCCCTGTCCTTACTGCCTTTGTCATTTTTTCCATTTACCCCTGGCCTTCTCCATATTGAAGTCTGTATCTTGGTGTTTACCTCACTAACTACCCTGATTTTTTTTTGGGGGGGGCTAGGATTTCCCTGCTCCTTTTCAGTGCCTCCCCCCTTGGCTAGTTTAAATGCTTACCAATGAAGCATTTAAACCTATCACCTAGGATCCTGGTTCCCTTCCTGGACAGATGCAAATCATCATGCCAGTATAGGCCTGCATCAATCCAGGTGGACCCCCAGTCCCCAAAGAAATGAAAACCCTGAGCTCTGCACCAGTTTTTCAACCACTGATTGAATCCCATGGAGTGGAGCACCCTAGCCTCATCCATGCCATAGACAGGCAGCACCTCTGAGAAGGCTGCCATGTGTGCTACTTGTCTAAGGCCCCTCCCCAGCTCCACAAACTTCTCCTGCACTGTTCTGATCCCTTTCCCAGCCAGGTCATCTAGGTGGATAATGACATCCAGCTCCCTCCCCCGTGCAGTTGCTCCAACGATCCTGAGGATTCACTCCCTGTCCATCCAAGCCATAGCGCCTGGCAGGCACCTTACCTCCCTCTCTCCTCCCTCCCCCAGTACTACCCTTCTAACAATGGAGTCCCCCACCAGGAGTTGTTTCCTTCCCCTGTGGGGTCTCCTGCCACCCTCCTGTGGGTCTCCTTTGTGGAGGTTCCCAGCATCCTCCTTGGTCTCCACTGTGTGTGCCTCTATAGAGGAACCACACTCTGCCAGAATGGCATGCGAGTTGTGGAGAGGTTCAATTGGAGAGATGCACCTCTGTTCCACCACCCTCACTTTCCCTGAGCCCACTGTAGTCTAACCACTCCTCTTTCTTGGCAAACTCTGAGGCACAATGGTGGCCCTGTTGGTCCCTGGTTAGGAGAGGAGATCCCCCAAGTCCTGGCCAACTCAGCCTGAGATGAGCAACCTCCTCCCTCAGCCTAGAGAGGTGCCTGCAAATGGGACACCACTGAATCCTCTAGAATGTCTCCCGGAATACTTCTGCTCCACAGCCACTGCACTACACCACTCCCATCATGTCTTATTTATTGCCCCTTAACTGTTGTTTTGAATACTTACTCTTTCCTCTGTTTATTTAATTATTTTTTGTTTCTTTTTTTATGTATAATTGTTCCCCTACTTACTTACTGCCTCCATGCCCTTAAAGCTCCTGATCTTCCTGTTCTGAGACAGGAAGTTCCTATATTTCTCAGTAGTCTCCTTACTTGCTCAGAGTCAGACCTCCAGCAGCTGGGGGGGCCGGAGAGCTACTCTTTTCCTTCTAGGATGGTGCGTCTTTTGTGGCTCTGTGAACTATCCCTTCCTGGTCCCAAACGGGAAGTTCCTGTTGTCAGTCAAATACTGTGCCTATAAAAGTAGAACTGGCTAAGGGTGGGGTGGTGGAGGTGAGGAAAGGAGGGCAATATAGTCCCAGTAGAGAAGTATAATTCTAACAGCACCTCCTTTCTCTTGCTGTTCTCTGCCACAAGCTATCTAAGGCAGTTTTTAAATCCTAAACACCTGGCTTCCTTCTGGTTAAGCAACTCTACCTAATTTTCAGCTTCTTCTACACCTAGATAACTGCACAGATAACAATTTTCTGCAGCCAACTAGACAAACACCCAGTCCTTCAACATTCTCTTGTCCTGCATCCCAGAACCTCATTGCCTTAATGCAACCTCTTTCCTCACATCTTGTTTATTTGTTTTGTTTGTTTTTATCTTTTACCAGGAAGCGATCTGGGCACAGCCCTTTTTCAGACACGCCTGACATATAAAACATTACAATACAATTTCTATAGATACAATCAACTCACAACATTTAATTTACAAACATTCACACTTATTATCTGTGCTGAAAGATTTAAATGACAATCTTTTTAAATTAATTACAGTTTTTGCTTCTTTAACCAACCCTTCATACTCTTTTAAAACAGTAGGAGAATGCCTTCTTATACATTTCCATCTTACACATGGGAGTTAAAAATAAAGACATTGAACTATTTCTATGTTTTTCAGTGCACTGCCTTAGGCCTAAGTGCATCTGAAAGTAGTTTGGATTCTAGTTTTTTTGCTTCTCTATAAACAAAAATAACTGCATCAAATGTGATCTTAAACAGAGGAGTCACACTTTTGGTTGTTATTACAATACACAATAATGTGTCCATTGAGGTGCTTTGAGAAAAAAACCTACAGACGTTATTAAAAATAACTATATATTTGTTCCCGAAGACTCCATTATGATTAAGAAAAAGTATATTGCCATAATCTAAAGTGGGCATAAGTAACTGTTTAACTATAAGACAGGGTGCTCCATCAGCCAAGGAACCCATATTTTGATACAGGAAACGTAGTTTTTGTTTTACTTTTTCCCACCCAATCAAAATGGAGATGGAGGTGGTGTTGTCTCTGTATAGATCTCCACCATTAAGTGCGACTATATTGATGTAACTTAGGCCCTGGATACACTATAGAACTGTTTTTGAAACTGTTTAGCTAAACCATTTCAGTGCAGCCACACTACTCTGAAACCATTTTTGAAAATGGTTTAGTGTGGCCACACTGCTAGTGTTAAACCTGTTCTCCTTGTAACTATTTTGTGTTAAGTCCAACACACAGAACTGCGCTTGCCTGGACACACTGCAGCTAGAACTGTTTTAGTTAAATCATTACAGCTCAAAACACTTTTACTCCTGGACAGACCTGTAAGTAAAACCATGCTAGCTCCAAAATGTTTTTAAAAATGGTTTTAAGACTAGGTATCTAGCAGGGTTTAAAAACACTTTTGTTAAAATGTTTTAAGGGGATTGTAGTCTGTCTGCAAACAGTGCTAGGGAGATTTAAACTCTTTTAAGGCACTTAAACCATTTTAAGTTCCCCAGTGTGTCCAGGGCCTTAGATCCTGAGGAAGTAGTGAGATAACTATGAAACATTGATCAGAGTTTGGTGAATTTAAAATATCAATAAAAGATATTAAAACATATCCTGGAGGGTGGGTCTATATGTCTCCATCTGTGGCATACACCATTAAATGTTCCTACTCTTATTGCAATCCTTGCACTCCCATCCCTTCCCCCTACCACTTATTATTCCCCTTTCCTGGGCTCCCTTGGTAGCATTTCAGTACATTGACAATGTTACAGCGAACATCACCACAGTGACAAATCTTGCCAGGTCGCTGTGGTGGTCTGCTGTATGCAAACATTGCAACTCCCAGTGTTTCACCCCTCACCCCGAACCAACTCTGACTCAGAGTTGGATAATTAGAGATGAGGGTGTAGGGCCTTTGCAGAAAAACACTTGTTCTTGACAGGAACACTGCTAACAGTCGTAATTGTTCCTTTTGAAGTCAGGGGTTTCAACATCGATGTTGTCAATGTAATGATGTGGAACTGGTTCCCTTGAACTGCAGGATAGAGGTACTCCTTGATCTGGGGTGATCCTCCCTCACCCTTCCCCTCTCTTTGACTTTGTTCCTCTGGACAACCCCCATTTGTTTTTCTCTCTGTTTTCCTGATCCTCTTACTAGCCACTCAATCCTCCCCAGTTCCCATCTGAATTGCCTTACTTTTGCCTTCAGGTGCTCCAGGATCCTGCACACTAGACAGCCCTCTGTTTCTCACATCATTCCCAGGATGACTGCCATCCGAGAACTATAGCAGCACACCACCCTCTTCCCATTATCCTGATGCCTGTATATGCTCCCATTCACCCACATCCTCCCATCCCCTGCCTCGTTTAACCCACTATATATGTACCTCCATATATAAATCAGTTTGGGTGGTTACTCATAATTCACTACAGCCAATTTTGAAATCAGGTGTAGGTCATCCTTTTGTGATCAGCCAAGTATCATCTTAGAAGGATTCATGCCCCCTGATTAGTAATATCCTTACTCATCCAATCACTTCTTTATCCATGTGTTGAAATCTATTAGTTTGATCTTTCTTCTTATTCCTTTGCATAGCACTGGCAACACCTCAGAAAAAAGGCTATCTTATCTGCAACTGTTTTGAGCTTTGCACTTCATTTTTTATTTATTTAGTTTTTAATTAGCCAGATAAGCACAACAGACAAACACATGTCTATTTTCGGGTACATTTCAGGAGATTACAAAGTAGAGAATGAAGGGTAAACAATGCATTATGCAAGCATCAAAAATCCAGTGAAGAAATAGAGCAACAGGGAAACTTCATGGTGAAATAACATTACTCTAGTAAACAAACAGTAACAAGGGAAAAGAACAAGTCAAGCCCTGATTCTGCCTTTGACTTTTTCCATAGTGCTTCTTGCCAGGTCTTTAATACCTTGGTGTATCAGAACTGCTAGCTTCCAACCTCCTGCTCTGGTTACCCTCACCATATGGGGAATTACCATTTCTGTAGTCATCACTGGGAGACACGGAATGAATTCCTCTTCCAGTTCAGAGCTGCACACCAGACTACTTGCATCTCTCACTATGGAGTCCCCTAAGAATCGAAAGTGCTTAGAGTAGTGGTCAAGGGCATGGCAGCTAAGAGCTAATTTCCAATGCAAAAAAGTGTGAATTCATGTACTTAGGACACAGAAACCCGGGGCAGAGTACAAAATGGGGTGAGTGGCATTGACCACCACCAAACAGGAAAGAGACCTGGGGTAATCATATCTGATGGCCTAAAGGTGGCCAGGCGATGTGACAATGTAGTTGGGAGAGATTGTGGGATACTGGGGTGCATGGGGAGATGGAGGTGGTGTAATCTCTCTATAGATCACTGGTGAGACCTCTCCTAGAGTACTATGTCCAGTTCTGGAGACCTTATCTCCAGAAGGACATAGAGTGGAGGTAGTCCAGAGGAAGGTGAATAAAATGGTGCATGGCCAGCATAAAAAGCCCTATGAGGACAGACTGAATGACCTCAATGTGTGCTGTACAACCTGGAGGAAAGACAGAAGGGGGATATGATAGAAACTTTCAAATACCTCATGGCTATAAATTAGGTACAGGAAGGAAGCATTTTTCAGAAAAAAAAGATTCTCAAGAACAAGGGGTCATGCCATGAAGTTGGGGGGTGGGGGGTAGACTCATGGGAGCTCTGTGGAACTACTTCTTCACAAAAAGAGTGGTGGATGCCTGGAACAGACTCCTAGCAGAGCTAGGACAGGGGCCAAAAACTGTAACAGCATTCAAGAATGCATGGGATAAGTATAAGGGACATTAGTGGTAAGGCAAGGGGGGGTAGAGCCCAAGATCAAGTAGGGTCTGTGGGAATACAGTAGGTATGGAAAAATGGGCAGACTTTGTGAGCCAAGCTGTCTTTATCTGCCGTCAAATTCTGTTTCTATGTTTCCATGCTTTCTGTATTTTTCTTGCTCCATCTAACCCCTGCCGTCTGATGCAACCGTGTTGGATGAAGTCAGCTACCCTAAAGAACACCTGGTTTGATATACTACCAGAATCTCACTCTGCTCCACTGAGGAGTTTAGGCTGGCCATCCAAAGGATGTGCATGAAGCTGTCAGGAGATAGGATATTCTTGGTGGTGGCCTTTTTATTCCAAACTCCTTGCCTTTCCATCTATGGAGTAACAGTTTGGTGGAGGTCATTATAAAGCAGCTTAAAGAGTTATAGTTCTGCCTATAATTATAAGTAACTTTCACACAGTCAGTTACCACTTTTTTCTGTCTGAAGTATTTTTTCTTTTCTGGTTTGCTAATTAGAAGATGTTCAACCTGACAGTACAAGGTGTAATGTGTGCAGTCTACTTGGAGACTGACATAGCCTGTTCGATTCCTCCCTATACACCACCAGTTTTGTGTGACTACACTGACTGTGACACCACTTGTAACCAAAATGAGACAATCTTCTGCTGATTGATTGGTAACTTGTGACATGTCACCAATCAGGCAACAGGGCTTGTGATGTAACAATGAGTGAGGTCATATGCTGATAATGTAGTGTGTGAGAATAAAATAAGATGTGTCTGCTTCCAGGTGAAGCATTGCTTTTCACATCACACCCAGTGCTCTTAGGAAGAAAGTCATCTAATAAGTATATGCAAAAAGAAGAACACATAACAAATAAAAAGTAGTAAGGAATTACTCTTTAAAATTACTAACATTTTCTGCCTGCTCATTTTGGTGCTACTAGCTTTTAATGCCATTTGTTGACATTTGATTTTGGTACTATGTTACTGTGATTAATGTCTGTACCTTAGGATTCTGGCTATAATTATTTATACTGTTTTAATGGTTTTGTTTTATGGTGTTTATGTTGATATTCTTTGAGGATATCTCTCTCCAGTGAGACACATCTATGGAACATACAGAAGTTGTGGTTCACTGGCAGGATCCACAGTTTTGGAAAATAGATGCCATGAGCAGTGGACCTGCTCGAAAACTTTTGCATAGCAGGCCATCTACGATTATGCACATTGTCAGTGTCTGTACAACATGAGTGGATGCAAACTTCCTTGTTTCTTTCTTTTCCACCATTGACCTCATGTCAAACAGTAGAGCTCCTTCCTTGGACTTCATTGCTGTGTGCTTCACTGGTCATCATCTTCTGTTTTCAGTTACGTGAGTCTGATTTTCTGCTTCTTGCTTTGGCCGTGTTTCCTTTGCTGCTGATGCTGTGTGCTGCATTATCATTATTGGATATTGGCTGTTGATGGTCTCCTTTTCATGGATCCCTGCCAGTCTCCCACCACTGTCTGGGTTCCCACTACCAGTTTGTTGTCTCACACTTTCTGACATGGGACTCCGCTGGTGGCTACATTGTTCCATTGAGGTGATAAGTGCTTGTCATATATGGGACCTTTCAGATGCCAAAGTCAGTTTCTAGCTTGAGAGCCCAGCCCCCTTTGCTGCAAGGCTAGTGGTTCCTTTTTACTCCAGTGCCTGGCTTTTCATCTGTACCGGCTTTGCTGTTTGGGCTGGGATCACCATTTTTTCAGTGCTCCCCTTTGTGCTGGTCCATGCCTTACTCTGCCTCATGGATGTTCCTGCTCCAAATCCAGTCCCCTTCCCCATGAATGGCTGTGTTCACATTTATGTAATCAACTGTGCCTTTAACTTGGCTTAATGCTTGGTCCACCTGTCCTCTGGGGAACCTCAGTCAGTTCCTGGCTTCCTGCTCAGCTCCCTAATTCCGTAGGGCATGTCTTGGCCCTGTCTGCATTTGTCCATACCCAATCAACTGTATTCCTGTTGACTTGGGATTCACCAATTTCTTTGCTGCTCTCTGTTTCTTCTGGTCATCACCTTGCTTTTCCTTGTCATTGTACCTTCTCAGCATATAGTCCCTTGTTTTGTGCATGGATGTTTTTCGTGCTTTTCTGTCACTGGTTTTGCATTCAAGCTGTCTTTGTAGCCAGTCCTGCCATCCTCTAGGGTGACTCAGTCAGTTCCTAGCCTTGCTCTCTGACCCCTGTTTCTGGGGCACCATTGGTCCCCCCCCCTGTTTTGTCTCCTGGACTTGTTTGATTCACATGTTTGCAGCCTTGGTCAGTGTTACAGTTTACAGCATCTCCATTACAGACTAGCTGTCACAGGGCTTTGTCTTATCTGTGTGCCCACTGTGTGCCTAGTCACCTGCTTTGTGCAGGGATGTTTGCATCTTAGCCTCATCAGTGTTTCCTTCACCTTGAATTTCTGATGCCATTCCAGCCTTTCCTTTAGGAGGCCTTAGCCAGTTCCTGGCTTTCTTGCCAATTTCTGCAGAGCTTGTGGCTCCCTACAGCTGGGTCTCCTAGCTTTGCCTCATCAGCAGTTTGTTAGCCATTTTGGATGGGGTTGACATCTGTTGTTGTCCCTTTTCTTGCTTGTCCTGACCTGGTTCTGAATAGTTGACATCCTCTCTGCTTCTTACATTGCTGCTTCCCCAGGAACCATTATTGCCTTTCCCACAGGCTTTGGGTTGGCCATCCTACACACTCGTGGAGCCATTGCCCTTGGTCTCTGTTCTCTGGCTGAGCCCCTCATGATCATGGAGCCTGTAGCTCTTGGTTACAGTCACATGACTTTGCTTTGGTGACTAATATATGTATGGTCACTGCCCAACATTACCTCAGTGACCTATTTTTGTCATGGGATTTTGCATCGATGTTGTGGTTTGCTCACAGGGCTGGTCCCATTGACTTCCCTTGCTTATGAACAGTCTCTGTGTCTCTATACTGGCCACAGTGTGTCTGCTGTCAATGCTTTTTTGCATTGTCAGTTGTGGTTTCCAGGTGTCTTGTTACCTATGCCTCATAAGCTTTGTTGGGGACACCCAATTGTAGCTCCCTTCTTCTTGGCCTATGGGACATTAGCCTGCATGCATGTTGGCACACATGTCTTCCTGCTGGCTTTCAGGTGTTGTCTTGGTTACTGCATGGAATTTGCTCTGTAGGTGTCGCTCACTGGAGGAAGATGTCCCTGAAGAAGATAGGATGTTAATTGCCATTAACAATAGATTTTTGAGGGAATCTTCTCCAGTGAACCCAGTGCACCTTCCAACCTTCTTCCTTGGTTTGGCGTTGCCTAGTTGGGGTTTTGGGCATCATTGTTTCACCCTGTTTACCTGTACTGGGTTTTCTTTGATGGTCAATCTGGCTCCTTTTTGGTGATTTGATGTGCTTGTCCTTGTCATTTGTTGGTCTGTCATGACTTTGTTTCTTTGTGTCCAGTGGACGGGCAGAAACAAGGAGTTATTGGGTTCCCCCCATTATATAGAGGATAATGCCTGATGTGCAGGTGATAACCATGGTATAATCACCTCAAGTAGTTGCTAGGGCATCAGTAAACCTCAAGAGTGCAGCTCGAGAGGTTTACAATTGCCCTAGCAACCACGAGAGATGATTACACCATGGTTATCACCTGTACATCAGGCATTGTACACCTGTACATCAGGCAACACAGCCTGAGACACTAACCCAAATTTTCATCACAGCTGCAGGTGAGAGCTGGATATCTGCCGGAGTTGGGAGAAGTGGACTGACTTTCCTGCCATAACTACTGTGTTTTATCTGAGACATTGCACCTTATTTTCTTAATCCCTGTCATACAGGGGAGAACTTTGGACTTTTGCCAATTCCATCTAGTGATTGGGTGCACGTAGAAGGGGCGGGGGCTCCTGTGCATAAATCCTGCTTGCATATCTCTTCATTAACACAGCCTGAGATGCTAACCCAAATTTTCATCATGGCTGCAGGTGAGAGCTGGATATCTGCCAAAGTCGGGAGAAGTGGACTGACTTTCCTGCCATAACTACTGCATTTTATCTGAGAGACTGCACCTTATTTTCTGAATCCCTGCCATACAGGGGAGAACTTTGGACTTTTGTCTATTCCATCTAGTGATTGGGTGCATGTAGAAGGTGTGGGGGCTCCTGTGCATAAATCCTGCTTGCATATCTCTTCATTAACACAGCCTGAGATGCTAACTCGAATTTTCATCACGGCTGCAGGTGAGAGCTGGATATCTGCCGAAGTCGGGAGAAGCGGACTGACTTTCCTGCCATAACTACTGCATTTTATCTGAGAGACTGCACCTTATTTTCTGAATCCCTGTCATACGGGGAGAACTTTGGACTTTTGCCAATTACATCTAGTGACTGGGTGCACGTAGAATGGGTGGGGGCTCTTGTGTATAAAGCTTTGTGCCTTATAGGCACGAGCGTCGTGGCGCAAGTGAATTGAGTGGCACGAGCACTACTCGGAGAAGAAAAATGCCAACAGTTCTGGTAAATATAGAAGGTTTTAAGTGATTGTTTTAATAATGGGTTACATGTTAAAATGTTTTATAATAGGGTATATGATGTGGGGTCTTTGGGTATTAGGTAGATGCCAATATTCAGGGGTTAGTACAGCAAAATAGAATATGAATAATTTGATTATAGGGATTTCAGATAATTATTTAAAGCAATATTCAATAATTGAAAGGCGTAATCATTTTTCAAATGAATGGAGACAGATTCAGAGACAGTTTTTTCCGGACCATTTAAGATATAAATTGAGTTCAAGTAAAGCCATCTACTCTGTATATTGTTACTAATACAGAGTGGAGACATTGAACAAAATCCAGGACCAAATGAAAATAAAGGAATATCCATGGTACATGAAAATGTTAGAAGTCTAATAAATAAAATTGACGAGTATTGTGTTTGGGCTACTGAACCTGAATACGATATAATAGCACTATCAGAAACTTGGCTTCATGGAGGTATATATGATAGTGAAATTCAGTTAACGAACTACAGAGTAATTAGAAAAGATAGAAAAAAAAAGGTGGTGGGGTTTTGTTGTACATAAAAAATAGTCTTGGCCCCTATCAGATTTTGTTAGCAATTAATCATGAGGTGGTAGATGGTTTAATGATAAAAATCAGTTCTCTGAGGTTGATTGTAGGAGTGTGTTATGCCCTTCCAAAGACAAAAATAAAAACATGTGATTCCCTAGCAGAGATTATATTAGATAAAATAGGAAATCAACAGGTTTTGATAACTGGTGATTTTAATTCAAATTGGTTACAACCTAAAGGGGAAAAATTAAGAAATAGTTTTGCAACATTAAGATTGGATCAAATAATAAAAAATCCAACTAGAATTACTAACAATCAAGCTTCAGGTTCTATATTAGACTTAATATTTGTTTCACAAGGCCTAGAAGTATTGAGTCAGAAGATATTATCTTTGAATTTGAGTGACCATAATCCAATAGCATGTGTAGTTAACTTAAATATCAGGATGAACATAAATAAAACATCATCTTGGACAAGAGATTATACTAGGTTCAAAGAGGTAAAATTTAGGAATTCTTTAATAACACAAAATTGGGAAAGGGTTTTTCTTATTCCAGTTAAAGAATTGGCACTTCAAGAGTTTAATGAAATAATGCTGTTATGTATTCAACAACACGCCCCAAAAGTAAAAAAGATAATTAAAGACAAGCAACTACCTTGGATAACAGAGAAATTGAAAAAGCAAATAAGAATAAGGAATAGAGTATGGAAAAAAGCAAGAAAGTATAAGGAATTTGAGATTTGGGTAAAATTTAAATACTGGAGGGATAAATGTAAGAAAGATATAAAAAGAGCAAAAGTCCAGTATTATTTGGCCAAATTAAATAAGGCACAGGATCCAAAAAAAATTCTGGAGGCAAATTTCTGATTTAAAGGATCCTTTAAGACCAATACAAAAGATTAATTTAAGTCAAGGAGAAAGATTAATAAAAGATCAAGAAGGGGTTGCAAATTATTTCAATACATATTTCATTGACTTGCCTGATTTAAATATTCCTAAATTAAGTAAAAAGACATCAGAAATTTCTTTAGATAATATAAAAAGAAATATGGAAATAATAAATAAGGTGGATTTTGGATCTAAATTTAAATTTAGAGATATAACGGTAAAGGAAGTAGAAAAGGAACTTAAATGCTTGAATGTTTCAAAATCTGGAGGTTTAGATGATATTGATGCTACATTTTTAAGATGTGGGGCGGACATTATTGCTCCAATTGTAACATATCTTTTTAATTGGAGCATGCAATGCTCTATGGTACCAAAGGTTTGGAAAATGAGTAAAATTATATATATTTTCAAAGGAGGGTAAAGTGTAGTAGTATTGAATTATAGAACAATTGCCATATTGCCAATAGTGTCTAAAATTTTGGAAAAATTAGTCCATGTGCAGTTAAGTCAGTATTTGGAAGAGAACCAGTTACTGACTAAATATCAACATGGATTTCAAAAGGGTAAGTCAACAAACACCGCCTTGCTTGACTTTAATAATTTAGTAGTAACATCATTGAATCAAGGTAAAAGTATGGGGCGGTGTTTGTTGACTTAAGTAAGGCATTTGATTTGGTTCAACATGAAGCTTTGTTAGTAAGTTTATTTGAATTGGGTATCTAGGATGAATCATTAATGTGGATTAAATCATATCTATCTGATCGAAGACAAAATGTGGTACTGGGTGATGTTTTTTCAGGTCAAGGAGAAGTCTTTCGAGGGGTCCCACAAGGATCTATTTTGGGTCCCCTCTTGTTCAATGTTTATGTGAATAATCTTCCAAGACAAATAAAACACTGTGATGTTAGAATGTATGCAGATGACACAGTAATCGTGGCATCTGCAGATAGTATTGAACAACTAACTTATAAGCTTCAACAGGATATAAACCTATTACAGATTTGGTTTAACAACCGTGGTTTGTTGTTAAATTAAAAAAAAAGCAAAGTATGGTATTTGGTGGACTTAAAAACAAAGGGAAATTTGAATTACAAATAAAACTTGCTGAGAATATTCAGATTGAAGCAGTCGATACTTATAGATATTTGGGTGTACAAATTGACTGTGGCTTAACATATTCAGAACATGTTTTTATACAAGTTAAAAAGGTATCTCAAAAACTAGGGGTATTATGAAGGGTAGCTGGAAGTCTGACTAAGAAAGTAAGGGAGAAAGTGGTTGGACAACTGTTAATTCCAGTTCTAGAATATGGATCTATGTTATATATGCATTCTAACATCACAGCGTTAAATAAAGTAAATCAGGTTTATTATAAAATGAGTAAATTTATAACAAGAAGTAGGCATGGGGTGCATCATTGTGATTTATATAGTAAATTAAACTGGATAGATCCGAAACAGAAAAAGGTTTATATTTGGTACATACAGAGTTACCAGATATTAAAAGGTGAACCTAGACATTGTTTGTTTGATCATATTATAAATAAAGATGATAGGTTATTAACTATTCATACAAGATCTTTTGGTAAAGCAATCCCTATGACCAGATCTTATAATAAGTATGGAGATATAATACTTCAGAATACTGTTGCTTACTATTGGAATAAATTGCCCCTAAGATTGAAGGCTATTGAAAATGTATTTACCTTCAAATGTAAAATAAGAGAATATTTGCAATTAACATGTACCTGTTTTAAGTAATATTGATAGTGTAAATGTGATGTAAATGTTTTGTTTTTATGTATTGTGTGTTATTTTCAAAACAGGACTTTGTTGAAAATGGGACTGATGTCCCAACAAATGTGTTTCCTGTATAAAAATAAAATTTTACAATACAATACAATTGTCATTTATAGTGTATGAGGCTCTACATAAGAAGTTACCCCCTGAACACAAGTAATTTAGCCTTATCTTATTTATGAATCTGCGCTACAGCCACATGATTGTTTAGAGAAACAATTTATTAGAATACACGGACTGAATGACGGTGGGCCAAAATAGCACCAGAGTTAAAATCTCTATCAGACATAGAGAATGCTAGACTCAGTAACAGTAAACTGAGACAACTGGAATGTTATTTGAATACTGTACTGAGGCTAACAATCACATTCTGGGAGTGTAGAATACTGGATAACACTGGCATCCCGTTTTGTAAACCCACTGCTATGAAATAGATGAGATAGGTTTATGAGGTTCTGACATCACAACAGTGGGATTACAAGGTTGTAATCTGTTTGATTTCAGTGGGTAATAAGGGCTGCCCATACATTATAAAGAGGATAATGGCTGGGGATCGGGTGATAACCACGCTGTAATCACCTCGAGTGGTTGCTAGGGCAACATGGTAAACCTCAAGAGTGCAGCTCGAGAGGTTTACTGTAGCCCTAGCAACCACAAGAGGTGATTTCAGTGTGGTTGTCACCCGATCCCCAGCCATCATCTTTTATAGTGTATGGTCAAAAAAACACTGTTTACATTCTATGTGTGAGAATTATGGAACTCTGGTGCATTCTTTTTTGTTATGCCACTGTTTGGAAATACTGAAGTGTGGTTAACAACTTTTAAAATTCTAAACAGTGCATAAGAAAGCTGTGTGACTGCTGATTATGGTGGTTAATAGGTGCTTGCCATACATTATATAGGTACTAAGGATGCATGTCATTGTAGGTGTCCTGCTAGGCAAAATTTTCCAGATATATCCAATGATGATGGCATCTTTGTTCCTTGGGTGTGGCTTACTGGAGGACATTTTATTAAAGATCTACTGTTACTTGCAGGTAACTGCCCTTTTTCTGTTCTTTCTCTCATATGAAGCACCATATACCATAGGGATAGGGTGCCATATACTGTAAATGAAAATGCCTTTCCTTGCCATAGCACATAATAGCAGGGTATTGTGCACTGATTCCTTGGCAGTGTAGGCTTTCTAAAATGATTCTTTAAGAACAGCAACTCTGTTGTGGGAAGCCAGCCCCAGGGAATCCTGCAATCCATGCCACATTCTCCTTCCGCCTCCTTCCTACGCCACTGCAGCCCATCCCCTGGAGCAAACACACGGGCCTGGATATTCAGACTGCACCGGGCAGGGGTGCAAGCCTGGGCATAGCACACCTGGGCTGCGCCAGGTCATGAACCAGGTGATATTCAATTGTGCTGCACCATGGCTCAGCACAGTTGAATATGGCACTGAGGGCACACGCACTGTGCATGGTGCAGTGGCACTGTGCCAGTGCATATGGCACAATGGGAACAGGGGGATGCACCACTGCAAGTGCAGTTGCATTGGGTGCATCAAGCTTGATATTCAGCACTGGGCATGCAAATAAGGCCATTATGCATGCAAGGTGCAAATGGGGCCATTTGCATGTCATTATGGCTTATTTGCATGTGGTGCGCTGATCCCCAGCAATTTGCGCCTGGCACCTTGGCAGGTTGTAGCTTTCAGGGACCGATGCCCTGCTGACCCCTGGCTGTCTCCACTCCCATTCGCCTGATCATGGGCAGTGGTAAACAGTATCCCTGGTGGTCCAGGGGAATTTCCTCCATCACCTGATCATGGGCATCTGTAGATCTGACATCTGACATGTGTTCATTCACATTTTGGGCCTGTGTAGTACAGTATGGTCTGCATGCCCATTGGTCCATGCAGTGGACCAATAGGTGTACAGACCGTACTGTATGCTGTCATTTGGCAGAGTGGCTGGGCAGCATGCTGGTGGGGTACTGCCGCCTGCCGATGACGGGGTGCTGGTGGTGAGGGATCTCAGTGGGAGGGTGGGAGGGGGGTACCACTGGACCACCAGGGCATCATGTGATGGTTCTGCTCACGATCAGGTGATGGGGGACATTCCACTGGACCACCAGGGCTTTTGTGTACTTATGCCCACGATTGGGCAAAGGGGAGAGATACACAGGTCTACCAGGGAACTTTATCATTCATAGGCCCATGCTCAGGGGACCTTTGTAATTCATATGCCTGCGATCGGGTGATGGGGCAGGGGTGCACAATGCTGTCAGGGCAGGGGGCACGTAGACAGTGTTCTGGCTGGGTGGGTGGCCACCCACAGCTGGTGGCTGCTGTGTTGTGCCCTGCAATATGGCAGCTCACCTGTGGGTGGCCAGGACTTATTTCTGATTTTACCAGGCACATCTTTGCGCCCCCCTAGAGCACACAAGGTGGAGTTGTGCCAGCATATGCACTGCATATCCCAGGCTGAATATTGGGATGTGCCGCATATGCATTGGCATTCCCCCGCACTTGTGCTGCATACATTACTGTTGCACCCGGGTGCATCGGGGGGTTGTACATCGCAACTTGCCCCTTTCAATATCGTGCCGGGGCGCATTGGTGGGTTGCGCATGGAGCATCCCTGTTGTGCCATGCGCAACCCTTTTGAATAATCAGGCCACAGTGTTTATTGAGGTAATGGGACTGCTTCTCCAGGTGGACTATGTGTAAAAAATCATTATATCAGTGTAAAATACTGTACTCCCCAAATAATATAATAGAGAGGTTATTGATCATTATAATTATTTTTAACTAAGTATATTGGCTAGATTTGGTGTCCTGTACAGATGGATAAAGTATAATTGTGCTGTGAAAATACCCAGCTATAGACTGGGAGAAAACAAACAGAATTTATGTTAAATAAGCATTTGTCAATGCCAGATGTTCATCATTTCCATAGCTGTTGAACCCGGTCTTGGTTGTATACAACGTTACTATAGAGTTACCCAAGCTGGACCAGATGAGATACCATATCTCATTTTCAATAGTGTCCTGCTTTTACATATATTAAATTATATTTACCCAGGATAGGATAGCTGAAAGGCATTATCTATTTTTCAGTGGGCTCCCACATTTTGACACCAAATTTCCAACAGGACCTAACTTTATGATCAAGACAAATGGAATCATTTCAAATCCCATCCAAAAGGTGATTTCATAATGTGACTGCAAAAAACAAGCTTGTAGATTATCTGAAAAATGACACCTGCCATGTTCAGGAGGTGGGGTAACACAAGGGCTTGTTGAACTTGATGGGCAAAAATCTGCAAAAATAAAGTTATGAGTAATTGTAACAATTTGTGTTTCTTCATAGCTTACAGTAGTTTTTTTTTCACATTTTGACCCCCAAATTTTCAAGTATTTTTAAGAACACACTTTCTAAACATGACAAGTGTCATTTATAACACAAAGTTCAGTTTGGTTCAGTTTGGTTTATTGTTGACTAGCAATATTGTCTTTAAAAAAAGAAACACACATAAATTACAAGAATAAACAATTGATTTTTCAAGAATTAAAAAACTGTTCGTATACATAATGTTAACTAATTTATTTAAAAAATACTTTCAGTCCTATCACATTTACAGTATCTTAAAGTGCATAAAGTAACCTTCCATTATGGGTTAAATTAATTAAAAAATCTATTGCACGAAACAAGATCATATAAACATATTAAGAGGCAATCTCTGTTCACTGTCTCTCCTGATTACCTAGATACTTCCTACATGATCTGGTATAATGTGCCATTTTTTCCATTCTATAGTTTTACAAAATGTTGCCACATTTTCTAATACTTTAAGGTTATTAGATTTCAACAAGAAGTTCATTGTGCGGGGATATGGATGTTACTGCATGTTTGATGCCACTGTATGCTTGATGTAACTTATATATGTTTTGGCCTTACTCATTCCCATCCTTTCAGAGCAGAAATAGGTGTAAAGGCCCTGAAGGGGAGAAGAGTGCTGGAGAAGGAGGAGGGGAGGGTGGAGGATAAGTGACGGCTAAGCACCAGTGGCTGGGTGTGCTGGTACTTTGTAGGAGGTATCCCTGCTCATCGAACTATGGCAGAGCCCTCCAGTTCACTGTGCAGGGATATGAATGTCACTGCATGCTTGATGCCACTGTATGCTTGATATAAATTATATGTGTTTTGGCCTTACTCATTACCATCCTTTCAGAGCCGAAATAGGTGTAAAGGCCCAAAGATAGTAGAAGTCCACCTCCTCCAACTCACGGAGAGTGTACCTGGTGGCACGCAGGAGAGGAAAAAAACCCATACAGGAGGAAACCTCTGAGGATCCATGGCCACCAGGCTGTCCTCCTTCTGGGCATGCAATGAGGAGATGGAGAGAGAATCATAAGGCAGTGGTAGGAGAGGCATACAGATGATGAAAGTGAGGTCCATCTTCCAGGTGTTGGTGAAGAGGTAATAATTGCTTCTGGAGGATGGTGTTGTGGCATCTATCCGAATGGAATGTCCTGTATGGAATAAGAATAGCACCTACGGTGCTGGAAGTGATGAATCAGTCCATAAGTTCCTGGTAGCAATGGATTACGATGAGATGTGGCGGAGGGTCTCAGATGATAAATGATGATAACGTTACAGCTGAGCAAGGACCAGCATCAGGCGATGGCTGTTTAACAAGTGATAACATGGCATAAGTCTGACCATTGTAAAGGATGGCAGAAGATGATGCAGTGATCAGAATGTGTCCTGGGAAGTAGATAGGAGTCAAGCAGTGGTGGGATAGGACTTAGACCATGCAGTAGGACAAATAGACCTGGAGTGAGCATCACCACAATGGCTGCAGATGTGCAGGTTATGACAGCTATACTGATGGCATCCTAATGCATTGAAATTGTTACAAACCTGCCTGCCAGCAACATAAGTAAGGGGCAGTCATGCCTGTAATGGAAAAGAGGAGGATATGCAATCAGGTTGTGTATAGTACATGTAATGGCTGGCCCGGAAGAGGGGAAGGTATGTGGGGAAGAGACATCAGGCACAGATAAAGGACACAGGGAAGTGGCATGAGAAAATGAGCCACACAGCTGACAGGTCAGGGCTTGTTGCCCAGCAAAATGGCGGCAGAACAGTTAATTGTCGAGTGATCCCCAATGCAGCCTGGTATTGAAATGGGTCAGGGCAGCAGCAGCCTTAGCTGAGAATGCCTTGTAATAATCAAAGAAATGCATACCACCATAGTGGATGCCTAAATCCACCACTAAATAGAGGTAAGCATCCAGCTCCTCACGGCGGGTAGAGGATGTCCCTGTAGAGACTGAATGCCAAGACGAATTCAGGAATGATCAACTTCTTTGGGAGTCTGGGGTCTTTAGAGCAAAGAATGACAGATATATCACCACATGTAATGTCCCTGTTTTCTATGGAGTCGTGAGAGGAAAAAAGCAATGAGATGAGATGAGACTGACATCCGTTCCATCCAATACGTCTTTGTGGAGATGACTGGGTACCAAATGAATTAGGGACACTGAAGGCACAGAAGGGCTTAGGCCCTGCAGACTCAGAGCAGAAGGAGGAACCATTGGAGGCAGAGGTACAGTTCCAGGAGCGGGAGCTGGAGGCGGACCCAGCAGATTAACTGATGGAAGGCGAGGCATGGTAGGGACTGGTGAAGGTGGAGGCAGAGATGGCCTATTTTCAAGCACGGAGAGATGAGTAGAAGTATCCAAGATGGTTGCAGTTAAATGAGAGAGCATATCTTTCAGTTCAGAAAAGGCATCAGTAACCGGTCCAGATATGGACAAGGCACAGCAGGCAGCCCATGAGAGTGTTCTTCGAGCAGTAGGTAGAATAAGTCTTGATTCGAGTCGTGAGCACTGAAGGAGATGCAAAGCTTCTGTAATTCAGCCATTAAATGGGAAACAGTCCAATCCTTCAAGGAGTGTTTGGATGTGGAGATCCACCTCCGAGGGGCAGGAGAAGTGGAAGCGGGCCCCGTGGCCAGATCAGAGATGCCATGCTGATGCTGAAGCCTGTATGGAGCTGCTGAGACCTGAGTGCAAGCATGAGTGATATATGCAGAGCAGGCAGCACCCCTATGAAGGTGATGGTATCAAGATGGTGCCCCATGAAGGCACCTGTAACCAAGATAGGAGACGGCGCACCACTATGAAGATGCCAGTAGCGGAATGGGTGCTTCTATGAAAGCACCCGTAACAATGAGAGAGGATGACACCTCTATGAAGGTATCTGTAACAGAAGAGTGCCTCTACGAAGACACTCATATCATGGAGACAGCTGAAGAACCAGTATGCAGGCACGATAGTTGCAAGCCAGGAAGCAGCTAGGCTGGTAGGTAGGCAGCCACTGATGAGAAGGCAGATGGAGGGTGCTGAATATCCAGAAAATTGCAGAAGGAAGTCCTGGCAATGTAATCCAACCAGAAACAGGAGGCAGAGAAGGTCCTGGGAAGCAAGGATCCAGGAATGAGCCAGATAGCAGGCGTGTTTCTGCTGAAGGAATGCTGGACTGAACAGCCTACTACTGGAACCAAGCAGGGCAGGAAGAATGCAGGGGAGGAATCTGGGTGGCATGCACCTGGAAGCACAGAGCAGCCAGGAAAAACCCCAAGGAGCAGACAGAGAAACGGGGTGACAACAGCAGGGAGGCAAAACAAATGGGCAGCACAGACAACCCCAGGCGTGAGGGTGCAATCTGCAAGGCACAAAGCCAGAGGGAGGAAGGAACTGCACAACCACAGTCCGGGAGGAATGAGGGAAAGGTAAGCAGGAGACAGGGGCAGGGGATGCCAGTGGCAGAGCTGCGGCGCAGGCAGGTGGCAGAGATGCCAAGGAAGAGCAAGGAGAGCAAGGAAAAATGAACAAATAAAAGACAATCAGCAGGCAAGGGAGTGAAAGGCAAGCACAGGCAAGCGCAGCAGGGAAGGAGGGTGAAGTCCAGTGAGGCGAGGAAAAAACACTCACCTGGTGCACCAACCAGAAGTGATGGCTAAATGCTGGTGGCTGGGTGTGCTGGTACTTTGTAGAAGGTATCCTCGCCCACCAAACTACGGGTGGAGCCCTTCAATTCAGCTGGTATCTAGGCTCCATATCTTGGGTAGAGGTGGGCGAATTGCTCCTGCTTCATTACGAGAAGCACTTTGTGTATTGTTCCTTAATATGCATAGTGCTCCGCAATGCAAAGTGGAGTACTCCACCTTAATATTTGAATGTGAAGTGTATTGTTTTCAATGCACTTCGCATTACTTTACTTTGTAGTTCAGTATTCCTCTTAATTTTAATGCAAAGTGCCATTGATTTGAAAGGACTTCGCTTTGCTTCACCTGCTTAGCTTATTGCTATGTAAGGTGAATTTTGCATTGATTCATGGGATGGCAGGTCACATGGGCTCTATATTGTCTTGCACAGCCTCAGTTCTGCGTAGTGTGTGAAGTGAAAAGCTAGAGACAGTTTGCTCTCAGAACTCTGAGAATAAAACCATCAAAAAAGCTTTAAAAAATCACTTTTGATCCAATTATTTTGGTCCAAATTTAGTACATCAACTTTAGGAAACCCTCTTGTGCTTAGATCATTGAGTGTTGATTGTTTCTGTGTATATTTTGAATCTTAATTTAGAAAATTCAGCCTGTATACTGACAGACACTGATGAAGTATAATTCGGGGAAGGGGTGTATCTGTGGTGGAGTGAGATTCACATGAGAAAGGCAGCCTTTCTGTTTTGCACTATTGTGTGTGTCAGTATTTGTATGTTTATGTACACACAGTAATACTTGAAGTAATTTTTGATCATTCTTTTCTGTTTGTTGTGGTGCAGCGCATATTTTAATTCTCTTGAAAATATTTGGTCATATAGTGTACTGCACTGTTAAATTTTCTGTGCATTACCTCACTGTAGTGTGTGTGAGTGCCATCAAGTAAGACACATTTTATTATACCACACAGTAATCGCCGCTCTCGGAATCGGTTATTCGTCTACAGTGTTTTTTACTGCTTCCTTCTATTTAGATAGTGAACTGCTACTGCAGCAAACCCCCCCCCCCAACCAGCAAAATATATTATTTTTTTTCCAGTTTTTGATTCGTGTGAACACTGGTGCAGGTGTTTTTGTGCCTGTGCGGTTGCATCTCTTTATAGTGTGTAATCTGCATCTCTGCATTTGCATCTGTTTAGTGCTAAATCAGCATCTGTAAGCCACAGTTGTTGTTTTTTGGCTTCCCATCCACCACAAATTTTAGAAATCTCAATTTGTTGTGAATGTTCTGTGTAATCCCAAACAATGCCTGCAAAGAGACTTGCAGGCAAAGATGCTTCTGGCTATGGCACTGCTGCCAGTGGCAAGAGTGCCATGGGTGTGGTAATAGTATGCAGCCGAAGTGCATAGTTGAGGCCAGTAAAGGAATTTCTCCAGCTATGTTTTTTGCAGTGCAATCAGTAGTTCCAATCATGTTTGGAGATGCCGTTGCCCACACTGGTGGTATTGAAGCTGCTGATGGCATGAGTATTGCCCCATGTTCAACCTGTGCCAATGGCAACAAGTTAACCCGTTTCCCATATATTGTGGATTCTAAAGGCATGACTGTGAGTCCTTACATTGGTTGAACATGATTGTGATGCTGATGAAGAGTCATTGCAATCTCATGTTTTCAGTGCTGTTGATGAGGTCATGCCTGTGCCATCAAGTGATTCACTTCCTGCCTGCCTGAAGCATGTGACCTAGACTGTGTAAGCCATGTTATGGGGTGCAGACTGCCTGTAAATTCTCACTCTGCCTTTAAAGCGAAGTAAAGCAGAGTGAGCAATGCAAAGTCATTATCATCATTATTACAAGGTAAAGTGGCAAAGTAGTGGTTTTCAGTGAGCACTTTGCGTAGCCGAGGAGTAACGCGAAGTGGGCTACTTCACGTTTCCTTTGTGGGTGGAATTTAACTTTGCTGCATCTCTAATCTATGGATGCCAACAAATCCCCAAGGTATAACTTTCCCTCCTATCCATATGTAACCCCTCACCCCTGCCTTTTTACCAAAATGACAGGTGGCATGCTGTTGGCGCTGACAGCAGTACCTGGTGGGGACCTGGGTTCGGGGAGGATGAGGTTACTCGGCACAGAGGGACCTTGGTTTGGCTACTCTGCACAGGGGCACCCAAGTAAATCTGAACACAGGAAGAAATAACTGTAATGTCCAGAACCAGGAATGGGATTCTGCAATGTGGCTTTTATTCACAACTAGCTGAACACAACAAAGCATAGATGGACCCCCCATGGGGCTACATTTACTGGTAATGCAGATTAGAGACTACAACACGGTCCACTGGAAGAATGAACCAATTATACTGTTTTCAGGCTCTGGACCCACCAGGTACACAGCCCGGACTTGCACATGCTTTGGGTATACAGCCCGACTGGCCTGGCTCCCCTGCCGGCCACTTGATCGGCGGTCCATTGGAAGAATGAACCAATTATCCTGTCGTGGCTCCCCACACCATTTAGAGTCTATGACTCCTAGAGAGATTTCTTCCTTACTTCTTATGACTCCCTATCTCACAAAGAGAATTCTTCTTTACACTTGTTGTGGCTCCCCACACCACTTAGAGTCTGTGACTCCTAGAGAGATTTTCCCTTTTGCAACCCCACGTATGGGTACTTCCCCCATCACTGGCCAAGTACATGAGGCAAAGTAGCAACCACAGCAGAAATCTGTAGAGGTGGACCTGGTTACTAAAGATGGGGGTTTGCCCATCTCCAGCTCCCACAGCCCATACCCGGCCATTTCCCGGGGAAAACTGTAACTTCTGAATGTAGATTAAATGGTAGATGATCTGGCGCATCTCCTCTACATATTACTTGAATCACACAGCACTCTAGCATTTGACACTACTCCACTTGTTTGGCCTAGTCCTATAGGCTTCCCAAAATGTATCTCAATTCCTAGATTCCCACACATGTCCTAGGGTGAAGAAAACATTTTTTGCCCTCTCATGTTAGAGCAAACACTCACCCTTTAGTTGCAGGTGCCCCACAGGCGAATCACAAATCTTCCAACTTTCAAACAAAGGCTGAACTGAACAGGCAGCTTTTCTTCCTCTTGGCAGAATTAAGGGGGTTGCCCCAGGAATCTGCATGGGGATCTTTACATCCCCCCCCCAGAGGGAGGGGCACTGAGACCCGAACAGCGGTCTCCACCACTTGAACTGACTTCTCAAAACCAAACTGCAGACTGAACCTTCTTGTCTGAAGGCAAACTGGAGACTGACAACTTTGAAAACTCCCAACGTTCTATCTAACTCCCTCTGCTGCAGATTCCAATGTGGCTTATGCAGCTGTGAAAGTTCTATTGGTGATGTCATCCCTCAGTCTCAGTTGAGACTTAGAACAGAGTGAGACAGTGTGAAACCCATTTAACTGGAGTTTCACAAGCTGCCTTCCCTGCCTACCACTAGGTCTTACTGGGATTCTAGTAACCCTGGGTAACAAGGGGTTACACTCGCCCTTGACCAGAAAAATGACTGTCTGCAGCCATTATTTACCTGGCCTTAGGCCATCCCACCCTATGTGCTACCTGCGGAGGGGGGAGATCAGGCCCCCTCCTACCATGTGCAAGCACAAGCAGGTAACACTAAGGGCCTAGAGGCCTGTAGCTGACATGTCAGCCTCTACTCTATCCACTTACTATGGACACCTAGTGGCTCTGGTAGAACTATCCAGAGCATAGCCCTGATAGATCAGCACTGCAGTCCCAATGGCCATTCAGGACCACAGCCTGTCTATCCCCCCTAACCCTCTAGGGAAAACCTATCTGCCTCTAACATAATATTGCAAAACAAAAACAACCCGGGGACCTTCCCGACCTTGGGCAACCTGCAACGACACACCATTAAATTACTACTTACTGCCTCCTCCCTATCCCCAAAACCACACCTGTGGAAGGAAAGGGTTAATACAGCAATAACCATAACAATAACAACACAGTACTTTAAATTTCTACACAATAAAGCACTGCCGAGGAACTCCGATGAGCCCCTCCTCCTCTTCTTGTCTTTTCTTCTGTCTTCCCAGGAACACCTGTAAGAAAAAAAAAGACAAAACACACGCTCCTAATCTGCATACAGTCTATCTAAAACCCCTACCATCAAAACACTGAAAAATCCCAAAAAGATTTTTTTTTTTAGAAAAAGGTAGAAAAACAGCATTTACATTAGAAAACAACAACATTATTTACAATACACATTTGGGGGGATGGAGTGCCCTAAAAGTCCCAACTAATGACTACAAGGCCCGAAGGCTAGTCCAATAAAGAGTCTCTCCTGGGCTGGAGCCCGGCAAAGCACAGTTCTAACAGGCCAAGGTCCCGAAGGGGAGAGTCTTTGCGGACAGTTCACACATTTTTGAAGTCTGTAGTGTAGGGTGTGTACTGCAATGTCATAAAGATAGAAAAGTTCGGACTTACCAGCCACTTGTAGTACAAGACTAGGCACTGACCTGCACCGCAGCCGAAGACTCTCCCTGGCAGCATTTCTTCTCATACAGCTGGGCGGACATCTTCCGGGAACCACAGGAGGGCACATCTGGGAACAGCTGGGATGATGTCATCTCTGGAGATGGAACCTTAGAACAGGAACAAAAAGAAAACAGCTGGTATGACGTCATCCGATTACCAGGCGATGAACAGGAAACAGCTGGGATGGTGTCCTCTCTGGATCTGCAGTCATCTGGTGGGCCAGTTGATGGTTTCTGGGAAGGACAGTACACTGTAGACTGATGAATGTGGGGAACCTGAGTCCTGGATATTCATATTGGCGGATCAATAAGGCACTTCACAGTCTGGTGTGGCAGTATTGACTACCACTGCTCGGCTCTCCATTTTGTAGGCACGGGCACATTTGCTGAGAGGTCCTTGCACTGAGGCCAATAGTACCGGGGGTCAGGGGCTTGAATTATTACCCCGTCTGGGTGCACATAATTCACACAGTGGGAGATTTCACATCCCTCTCCATCCACCACTCTCCTCTGTCCATGAACAGTGTCCTGCCTCTCTTCCACTGGGTATACTTTTCGTGGAACAGTCTATTCTTTACATGCTGGTTGGCCCCAGGATGCACACTTTCATTGCTTCATCCCAGATCCAGGATTTCCTGCAGTTCTCAATCTCTTCCCAGACTTTTCGAGGAAAGGTAGGAAAGGTCATACCATAGATTTCATTTGCCTTTCTACGAACCAGTCTCTCCTCTTTACTTGCTTTGGTCAATCTGAGACCGCTGGCCTGGCTTGGGGGTGGCCAGTCCTGGTTTTGCCAGCTGCGCATTCTTAGGGAAATTAGAAACGGATCCCTGACTTCTTCCTCCTGTAAAGTCAGGGCAGTGGCATCACCACCTTCTTCAATACATTCCTCCGAGGCAAGATCTTGAGGCTGTGTACCCGTTCCTTCTTCACAAGGCCACATAGGTTCCCCCTCATCTTCCTCTTCACTGAGGATCTGAGCCCAGGAGTGAGTAGTCGTTCTAATCCCTCAGACTATCCATTCATCACTAGGCATGGAGGTCGACACCTCCCATTCAAAGGCCTCCCGCATCTCATCGTCACCTAAGAGACTTGGGCTAGGCCCCCCCACCCAGGGGTCTATTGATGTTTTATCCGAACTTTCTTTCTGGGATCCAGCATCCAAAACTTCAACTTCTGGTTCAGTCTCTAACTCTGCACCCTCTAGCTTTGTGCCACACTCCCCTGAGGGGCCTTCCTCCACAGGATCCGCCTGGTGCTGTGTGCTGCCAACTGCAGATTCCTGAATTTTTGACCATGTGGGAGCCAAACGAATTGGAGGTGCTTTATACAAGCCATATTTTTGTAGGCATCCAGCACAGTGAGGAATCATGAAGACGTCCCTTCCAGCACTCATGCATATTTGGTATACACACACTGGATAATTAGGAATTGCCACATCAGGAGGCAGTTGCCCTCCATAGCATCACTTTTCAATGTCTCTCAGTCTATTTACTGCTGCTGTTACTGCAACCCGGGCATGGTCCGGGTAACGAGCTGGTCCTGAGGCCATAACTGCAGAAAAATAAACAAAAGTTCACTGTAACTGAAAGTCCCACTTTATTGAACACACTCTTTAGCTGTAAAATGGCTCTTATGCTGCTGTGTTTACTTTACTACCCCACCCTGTAATGGCAGCGGCAGCACTCCTGTGCATTAACATTTAGAATCTGGGTCAAGCCACTGCGCACCCGATTTACACAAGCTACTGATAACTTTTACTCAAACTGCACAACTTGCTCTGATCTGGCTTTAAACACATTTACAGGATTTTCCTTGGACTTTTCACAAGCTGGTAACATTTATTTTATTCACAGTCCTTTAAAAGCTTCAGGTTTTAGCACAGGATTGCCTGCTTTTACTAGTGTTGCACTTTTCTACAACCCACAGTCTCTCTCTGGCTGCAAACTTTAAGCTGAGGCTAATTTCACTCCCATGCACACATTCAATGGCTTAACAGACTTGCACTTGCTGGCAGGACTTCACACAGTCATTACTTGCAAAGCGACTACACTGCTGCATACATATTTTATATGGCATAGCTGAAAATCACTGTTTGAGCAGTTTTTGGGTTGTTTACTTACTGTTATCAGTAGCAGCTTGCTGCAATGGGTTAAAACGACCTGCAGCCAGTTCTTGAAGGCCTCAGTATACAAACGGGCGGGCAGTCCTAGCGATCGTCGTATTAACCACCAAACTCGCTGTTTTAACGATCTATTAGCGGGTTGAGCCCGATTTTAAACTAAAAAGTCTATTTTTGAACTGTTCACAGTGCTTTGAATACTCCGCGATGCTCCTCCACTGCCAGTACACGCACTCCACTCTCACTCCCTCTCGAAATCTGGGGCAGTCTCTGTAGAGCTGGCTGAGGGACGGGACTGATTGCAGCCTGACCAACCACACAACGCCATGCAAATGAGCCTCTTCTTCCTCACCAGGGCTCTTCTCCTCACGGCGATCGTCGAGCAGGCAAATTTAAACTGCAGAATGCAACTTTTTTGTTTCTCTCTGACTCTACGGCGGGAGCCCATTTCAGCCATATAACATAGCCATTAACTCTGCAGTATCTCAATTCACACAGAAAGAATTTCCAACGTCCAGGGCATAATTTTCCTTTTGCTACCCCTAGTCTTCCACACTTTCCTTCACAATTCATTTTAAAAGCATTTCAAACGTCCAGGGCACAATTTCTCTGTTGCTACCCCTAGTCTTCCACACTTTTCTTCACAAGAATTCATTTTAAAAGCATTTCAAACGTCCAGGGCACAATTTCTCTGTTGCTACCCCTAGTCTTCCACACTTTTATTTACCACAGTTCATTTTTAAAGCAGGCAAAAAAGCTGTAAACGATTTTGATGATGCAGGACAAGGGCACACTCTCTGGCTTTACAGCTCCTTGGTAAACAGTTGGCATTTTTTAAACAGCAGCACAAGATTCACAGCACACAGCAACACACTAGGGAAATTGCTTCAGCTTTGAGGGCTACCCACTGCCAGATAGCCAGAACATTTAGCCTGTCCGAGCACCTTACTTCCAGACAAATCCAAAGCGGTGCCTCCATTTTTGTAACCCCTCACCCCTGCCTTTTACCAAAACGACAGGTGGCATGCTGTTGGCGCTGACAGCAGTACCTGGTGGGGACCTGGGTTTGGGGAGGATGAGGTTACTCGGCACAGGGGGACCTAGGTTTGGCTACTCTGCATAGGGGCACCCAAGTAAATCCGAACACAGGAAGCACTAACTGTAATGTCCAGAACCAGGATTGGGATTCTGCAGTGTGGCTTTTATTCACAACTAGCTGAACACAACAAAGCATAGATGGACCCCCATGGGGCTACATTTACTGGTAATGCAGATTAGAGACTACAGGTCCACTGGAAGAATGAACCAATTATACTGTTTTCAGGCTATGGATCCACCAGGCACACAGCCCGGACTTGCACGCGCTTTGGGTACAAAGCCCGACTGGCCCGGCTCCCCTGCCGGCCACTTGATCGGTGGTCCATTGGAAGAATGAACCAATTATCCTGTTGTGGCTCCCCACACCACTTAGAGTCTATGACTCCTAGAGAGATTTCTTCCTTACTTCTTATGACTCCCCATCTCACAAAGAGAATTCTTCTTTACACCTGTTGTGGCTCCCCACACCACTTAGAGTCTGCGACTCCTAGAGAGATTTTCCCTTTTGCAACCCCACGTATGGGTACTTCCCCCGTCACTGGCCAAGTGCATGAGGCAAAGTAGCAACCAGAGCAGAAATCCGTAGAGGTGGACCTGGTTACAAAAGATGGGGGGTTTGCCCACCTCCAGCTCCCATAGCCCATACCCGGCCATTTCCTGGGGAAAACTGAAACTTCTGAATGTAGATTAAATGGTAGATGATCTGGCGCATCTCCTCTACATATTACTTGAATCACACAGCACTCTAGCATTTGACACTACTCCACTTGTTTGGCCTAGTTCTATAGGCTTCCCAAAATGTATCTCAATTCCTAGATTCCCACACATGTCCCAGGGTGAAGAAAACATTTTTTGCCCTCTCATGTTAGAGCAAACACTCACCCTTTAGTTGCAGGTGCCCCACAGGCAAATCACAAATCTTCCAACTTTCAAACAAAGGCTGAACTGAACAGGCAGCTTTTCTTCCTCTTGGCAGAATTAAGGGGATTGCCCAAGGAAATTTGCATGGGGATCTGTACATTCCCCCCCCCGGAGGGAGGGGCACTGAGACCCGAACAGCGGTCTCCACCACTTGAACTGACTCCTCAAAACCAAACTGCAGACTGAACCTTCGTGTTTGAAGGCAAACTGGAGACTGACTACTTTGAAAACTCCCAATGTTCTATTTAACTCCCTCTGTTGCAGATTCCAATGTGGCTTATGCAGCTGCGAAAGTTCTATTGGTGATGTCATCCCTCAGTCTCAGCTGAGACTGAGAACAGAGTGAGACAGTGTAAAACCCATTTAACTGGAGTTTCACAAGCTGCCTTCCCTGCCTACCACTAGGTCTTACTGGGATTCTAGTAACCCCGGGTAACAAGGGGTTACACATATAATGGGCACAATATCAACAAATGTACTAAACTGTCATCCCCAAGCATGCACTGACAAATGCTAGCTGTAGTTTTCCCATAACATTTGCTTAAGGACTGACTATCCTACTATCCAAACCTAAATTTTGTAACCGATTTCCTTTTTCCTGGGTTTTTTGTTTTATTTAAATATGGCTCTATTCTCAGTTCCCTTTTTTCATTCTTGGCCAACCAGGAAATAGTTGTACAGTTCCTTGCTAAATCTATATCCCTTTTTATATGAATAACCCTAATTCTGTTTTTAATTATTTCTGTGAGCCTCAAGGAAGACATAAGACTTTATTGTTGGCATCCCAACAACCCATGTGGTTTAATTATAATTCCAAGATTTTTAAGCTTGGACAAAAAAACCCTTCCGATAACATAGAGTCAGAAACTTCATTTCGCACAACTGTGAAAACACATTTTGTCCAGGATCTGAAAAATGAGAGCTGCCACATTTATGAGGTGGTATGAAAAAATGATTATGTTGAAAATCTGGAGTCAAAAGATTGCAATTTACCAAAGTTACAAGTGTCCACTGAAAAATTTCAATATACACCCATAACATTGTTGTTTTTTTTATATTTCTACTCTAAATTTTCAACGTAATCATCTTATAACCCTGTCTCATGAAAAAGGGTGGAGAAAATTTTCAAATCCTGACAAAAAGGTGATATTACTCCAAAAGTTTGAAAACACATTTTGGCAAGGATTTGAAAAGCAACAGCTGTCATGTTCATGAGGTGGGTGAAAAAAGGACTATGTTGAGAACTTGGGGTCAAAATATTGAAAACTACCAGTTACAATCGTAAACATAGAAACATAGAAACATAGAATTTGATGGCAAATAAGGACCGCTTGGCCCACCCAGTCTGCCCATTTCCCTGCCTACTGGATAAGCTGCAGATCCTAGTTAACCAGCAGCCTACTTCTTTCTACCCCAACCCCCCCAGAATTGCCTTATGACTATCCCATGCATGCTTGAATTCCACCACTGATTTTGACTCCACAACCTCCTCCGGAAGGCCATTCCATGCATCCACAACCCTCTCTGTGAAAAAATACTTCCTTAAATTACCTCTGAGCCGCCCCCTTCAAATTGTGCCCTCTTGTTCTTACACCTCTTTTTTGAAAGATACTACCCTCTTGGACTTTGTTGATTCCTTGAGGTACTTGAAAGTTTCTATCATGTCCCCTCTCCTCCTTTCCTCAAGGCTATACATATTAAGCTCCTTAAGTCTCTTCATATGTCCTCGTTGCAGACCCTGCACCATTTTAGTGCCCTCCTCTGGACAGCTTCCATCCTGTCTATGTCTTTCGGAGATTGGGTCTCCAGAACTGCACACAGTACTCAGATGGGGTCTCACCAGCTGTCTGTACAGAGGGATAATAACTTCCTGTTTTCTACTGGTGATGCCTCTCCTATGCATCCCAGTATCTCCCAACCCTCCTTGCTGCCTTCTCACATTGCTTGCCCACCTTTAGGTCATCTGATATGACTACCCCAGGTCCCTTTCCATTTTTGTTGCTGTTAGTATCTCACCCCATTGTGTACTCTTCCCTGGGTTTTGTTTCCCAGGTGCATTACCTTGCACTTCTTAGCATTGAATCTAAGCTGCCATACATTTGACCATTCCTCTAACCTTGCCAAGTCCCTTCTCATCCTTTCCACCCCACCCTGTGCATCAACTCTGTTGCAAATCTTAGTGTCATCTGCAAAGAGACATACTTTTCCTTCAGTCCTTCTGCAATGTAAACTATAAAGACATTGAAGAGGACTAGTCCTAATCTGAACCCTGCGGTACCCCGCTAGTAACCCTCCTTTCTTCTGAGTGGACTCCATTTACTATTACTCTCTGTGTCCTATTCTCCAGCCAATTCTTTACCCAGGCTGTCATCTTGGGACCCACTCCCAGGCTGGCTAACTTATATATTAATCTTTTGTGTGGGACTGTGTCAAATGCCTTGCTAAAGTCTAGGTAGGCCATGTCCACAGCCCCTCCCTGATCTACTACTTTGGTCACCCAGTCAAAGAAATCTATCAGATTCGTCTGGCATGACCTTCCCGCTGTGAATCCATGCTGCCTAGGGTCTTGTGCCCCTCTGGCCTCTAGATACTCAACAATTCTTTCCTTTAGAAGTGATTCCATCATTTTCCCTATCACTGAGGTTAAACTAACAGGTCTATAGTTTCCTGCTTCTGCCTTGCTCCCACTTTTGTGAAGGGGAATCACATCTGCCCTCCTCCAGTCCTCGGGTACCACCCCATCCTCCCATGATTTGTTAAAGAGGGTAGTCAGTGGTGTCACTAGTTCTACCCTTAGTTCTTTTAGAATTCTGGGATGAATCCATCAGGCCCATTGCTTTGTCCACCTTCAGTTTTAAGAGTTCTTTCAGAACCCTTTCTTCTGTAAATGGGCTGGTATCAACTTCTGTATCCAGAGTGTTACTACTGTTTGTTTATGTACCTCCCCTCTTCCTTTGTAAATACTGAGCAAAAATATTTGTTTAGTATTTCTGCCTTTTCACATTCTCCCTCTGCCCACCCTCTCCCCTTTATTAAGCCTCACTATCCCTCCTTGGTCTTCCTTTGCTCCCTGATGTACCTATAAAGGTTTATTCCCTTCTTAACTGAGTTGGCTATCTTTTCCTCAGTTTGGGCCTTTGCTGTTCTGACTGCCTTCCCAGCCTCCTTTGCTTTAACTGATACAGTTCTCTGTCCTGCTCCTGCTGGATTCCTTGTACTTCCTGAATGCTTTCTTTTTCTCTTGAACCTTCACTGCCACTTCCTTTGAGAACCATAGTGGTTTCTTACATCGTCTTGTTTTGTTTATTTGCTTCACACAAAGGCTCGTTACCTCTGTGATGGCAGTTTTTATTATTCCCCATTGTTCTTCCACCCCTCCTTCCCACCCATTTGCTAGTGCAGTCCTTAGGCACTCACCCATTTTGGCAAAGTCAGCCCTCCTAAAGTCCAGTACTTTTGTCTTTGTATGGCTTGACTCTATGCTGTGTTTATTGTGAACCATACTGTTCGATGGTCGCTAGTTCCCAGATGGCTACCCACTTCACATCTGTGATCCTCTCTCCATCTCCATTTGAGAGTATCAAGTCTAATATTGCTCCCTCTCCAGGTGGGCTCCAGTACTAGTTGTCTAAGGCATGCCCTGTAGGGCATCTAGAATAACTGCACTCTTGAAGTGGCAGCTGCAACTGCGCTCAGTTAACATCTGGCATATTCAGATCACCCATCAGCAATATGTCCCTTTTTTCTGCCATTCTAAGTATACTTTCTATCATTTCCTTGTCCATTCCTCCCCAGAGAAGGTCTGTATCTAACCCCTGTTGCGGATTGTGGTGCCATTGCCTGTCTCCAAATTTACCCACAGTGCTTCTTCTCCTCCTGTTTACCCTTTTGTTCTGTTGCTTTTATTCCTTCCCTTATGTAAAGAACTACTCCTCCCCTCTTTACCCTCCCTGTCCCTCCTGTAGATAGTGTATCCTGGTATGTTTACGTCCCAGTCATGGTTTTGTGTGTACCATGTTTCTGTGACTGCCACGATATCCAGATGTTCCTCCTCCATCAAGGCCACTAATTCAGGAAGCTTGTTACCTAGACTACGGGCATTGGTACTCATTGCTCTCCATTTTCTGATGGCCTTACCTTCTATTGTAGCATCCCCCACTGACCGTTCTACCTTGGTCTTTTTCTCATTTAGTACCCTGTTTTGTAGGGAGAGGCTGGGATTTTTCTGCTGCTTGTCAGTGCCTCCCCCATTGACTAGTTTAAAAGCTTGCCAATGAAGCATTTAAACCGATTGCTCAAAGACTTGTTCCCTTCCTGGACAGATGCAGACCATCCTGCCAGTATAGGCTGGTGTCCTCAGGTGGAACCCCAGTCCCCAATGAAGCCAAACCCTGTGCTCCGCACCATTTTTCAACCATTCATTAAACTGCATGGTGCCAATTACCCTCGCCTCCCCATGCCTTTGACAGGCAGCACCTCTGAGAAGGATACTGTGTTTGCTACTTGTCTTAGGCCCCTCCCCAACTCTGCAATGTCCTCCTGCACTGCTCTAACCTCATGATGAGCCAAGTCATTTGTCCCTAGGTGGACAATTCGTCCAGCTCAGAATCCCTTGCAGCTGTTGTTGTGATCCTGAGGATGCGCTTCCTGTCCCTCCAAGCCATGGCACCAGGCAGGCACCTTACTTCAGATTTCCCAGCTCCTCCCAGTTCTATCCCCCTAATAATTGAGTCCCCCACCAGGAGCTGCTTCCTTTCCTTGTGGTGTCCTCTGCCTCCTTCCTGTGGGCCTCCCTTGTGACAGTTGTCCTCAGCCTCCTTAGTCTCCTCTGTGGGTGTATCTATAGGGGAGCTATGCTCCTCCAGAATGGCGTATGGATTGTGGTGTGTAACATCTGACTGGGTGTGCCTCTGTTTCACCATCCTCATCCTCCCTGAGCCCACTGTGGTCCAACTGCTGTGCTTTCTTTTCAACCTCTGAGGTAGTGGTGGTGGTTCTGGTGCTCCCTGGATGGGGGAGGTTCCCTTCCTACTGTCCATTGTGGCCTGGGGGAAGGTCCCCGTACTACTGTCCAGTGTGGCCTGAAGACGGGCAACTTCCTCCCTCAGGCAGACAGTTGTCTGCAAATAGGGCAGCATCTCAGCCTCCAGAAAGACTCCCGGAAGACTGCTGCCCCACAGCCATTACATTGCACTACTCCCCACATTTTTTTTTTTTTGTGTGATTGGTTTGTAATGTAGAAATATATATTTATATTATACAATGTTTATGCTTATATTGTCGTGCATTGAAAAAGTTCCACATATGCTCATGACTTATGTAAACAATTATCCACAACAGGGTGTGGGGTTATAGGCATTTAATCCATGCCTGGGATGCGTTGTGAGGCACGGCCACAGGCCAAGTGTCTCACAGTGCCCAGGCATGGATTAAATGCCTATAACCCCACACCCTGGAGTGGGTTATTGCACTTATAACATGTGTTACCTCACCCATAGTACAGAACCCCCCCAAAAAAATAAGTGTTTCACTTGTTTTGCTGCCTAAAAGGCATATTATCCTTCCGCTTTGCAAAGTAGTCCCTTAGAAAATATGTCTTGTCTTTCGTTTAATGCATGCTGAAGGGAACTGTGTTTTTTTAATATGCTTTCTCTGCTTTCTGATGGATTACAGAGTAGCATTGCACAGCACAGTACCATGGTATGAGTTTGTGAATGACTGCCACTGGCTACTTGCCATGAGTCTGGTAGCTGTTGATTAAACTGTATGGTTGCTGTTTGCAGTATACTTCAACTATACTAAATGGTTCATGTCAGCTACAGATAACAGGTGCTGTGACCTTTTCCTGCTATGTATGTCGCTGTGATTTTCTCTCTCTTGCTTGCGGTAGCTGCCTCTATGGGTCTGTTCATTTTCCCAACATACATATGCCTGCCATCTATATCCCCGACACTGTTTGCCCACCACTAATTTTACTGACAGTAGTTTTCCCGACATTTACAAAGGACAAGTTGGGTTTGTCAATACCCTGCTGGGGGTGGGGTCATCAAAAACATTCAGCTCACACTCTTCTATTCAGCTCATGCATCTCATTCACTCTCTCCTCCTGTGTCCATAGTGTGCTGTACTGCCAACTGCATTTTGTGCTTAACCTGTTCTTGTGCCGCTTTCTCTATGTGGCTGTTACTGGACTGCCTCCATGTCATGAAGCTAGGTGTGACATGACAGCTTGTTGTTTCCATTCTCCTTTATATCAAAGTCTTCTGCTCTTGGAAAAAAAATAGATTTTTGACAGACTGAAACCATTCAGCTCAGTCTCTGTTTCTCCCCTCTCCATCTCTTGCCTGCAGCAGCTCTTACTTTGCTTACCTGTCACGGAGCTAGGTGTGACATACGAGAGAGACATGGGTGGCGGGGGGGTCAGGAACTGCTGCTCGGCAATACTCGAACTGCAACAGTGACTTCCCACAGATGACTGTTACGCGTGCTAATGGAGTTCGAGAGTGCTGGTTTGCACTCACAACTTTAGTGAAGAACACACAGAGTTGCAGGATGGGACTGAAGGCAGACAAATGTTGCCTATTGAAACTACATGTACCGTCAGGAGCACACAGAGTTGTAGGAGGGAGACCGAAGACAGACAAGTGCCGTTTTTGTCGGGAATTACATTTTTGGTAAAAGAAACTAGATGGGCAACTGCATTTCGTGGGATTGGTGCTAGTGTTGTGCTTTCCCTGTAATGTACAATGGTAACTAAATGCTCCTCGCTAACAGAGGGAAAAAATGGCTGCTCCCCAAACCAGAGCTGCAGACACTTTTTAAATCCCTCCATGATGTGAAGCTGCCTAACACAGTGCAGAAAACAAATCCAGCAACACAGCCATGCATTAAAAAGAGAATTTAATCCATCCCCAGCTGACAGCTCTGCTCCAATAAAATACAGTGCTGTAGGTAAATCCATGTTATAATAAAAAATAATTCTACCCCAACAACATAGATTAATTATGATTCTCACCTCATGAATATGGCATACAAAATTTTCAAATCCTCCCAAAAAGATGATTTCCTGCTACAAGTGCAAAAACACATTTTGGCCAGGATTTGAAACATTATAGCTGTCTGCTCATGAGGTGGTGTGAAGAAATGGCTATGTTGAAAATTAGAGGCCAAAACATTAAATATTACCAAAATTATGAGTGTGCATTGAAAATGTCAATGTGCAATTGCAATTTTGTTGTTTTTTAATATTTTTACCCCAGATTTTCTACATTGCCTTCTTATGACCCCACCTCAAGAGCAAGGACAGAGACATTTTTTTAAATCTTGCCCAAGAGGTAATTATACACAATGGCTGTATAATCATCTTTCAGGATGGATTTTCATAATTTCACCACCCTTATTCATGAGGCGGGGTCTCAAAAAGACAGTATTTAAAATTTGGAGAAAACATTCAAAAATTACCAAGTTACAAGAATAAGTTTAAAACTCATTAAAATACACTGAACTGGATACCTGATTTCCTCTTGGTGTTGAAGAGTGAATACATGTCACCTGTCCAGAGATGATTTGGGCATTGGACCTCCAGTAAGTAAGTGGCGGGGGGGGCATGGGGTAGTGGGTGCTGAGTGGGAGGCTAACTTCATAGTGGGCTGGTGGCATCAACAGACATTGGCAGATGTTTTCTTTTTTCTCATTTCTACAGGGTATACAAAAATAAAAAAAAAGGCAGTGAGGGACAGTTGTCTTTACTTCAGCTGATAATAATGGGGATTGGGCACCTCAGTGTCCATGTTACATTTGGCAGCACCAGGGATTAGCTTCCTGGTGACAAACAGCGAAAACAGCTGGTGGGGTTGGTAGTAGCCGGCCCTTGGGATTGGACGCCCTGGTGTCAGAAAATTAAGAAGAAAAGGATTGGAGGGATTGAGGGATAGTTTTCTTTATTTCAGGTACTGACACGGGAGATTAGACACACCAGTGTTGGTGTTATCTTCAGTGGCATTGGAGGTGGGCTCACCAGTGTTTCTTAGCGAAACCAGACAGGGTGGGGGGGTACTAGCTGGCACCAGAATTAGGCACCCCGGTATCTGAGGATTAAAAATGAAAGGGTGGAAGGGATTGAGCGACAGTTTTCTTTATTTCAGGTACTGACAATGAGGACTGGACACCCCAGTGCCAATGTTAAGTTTGGCAGCACCAAAGGTGGACTCCCTGGTGTTGCACAGTAAAAACAAGCAGGTTGGGGATACTAACCAGCACCAGGGGCTGGGCAACCCGTTGTCAGAAAATTAAAAAGGAAGGGGTGGGAGGGATTGTTTTTATGTTGGGGGAATCACAGCAGGCTGATTATGATGCTGATCAGTTCTGCTTGCTGGGCGGCACTATGCAGATTAAAGAAAAGATCCACCCTATGAGTTGGGCAGCTCATTCCATTAAACTACATGAAGTCTCCACCCAGCAAGACCAGAAACGTATCATGATTAGTCTAACTGATGATTGGACTGACACTGTTGAGCACCTTGCAAACTGCCTGCATTGGACCAACAGTGGCACACCTTTCAAAATCCACTATCATATCAATATGTTCGCCTTTGTGCAAGCATATGGTTGAACATAAAAAATCTAGGTGAAAGACTACTATAGTAATTAAAAACATTAGGGTAAGGGGTCCATTCTGTATAAGGTACACATGGCCTTCATCTTTCTATCAGAGTTTCTCATATGCTGTAACTTCTGTGAATTTTCTTATGTACTGATAGCGCCTGATACTTTTCCATCTAGATCCCTGGTTCTGTGTGCAGTGAAACCTGCCTTCTGGGATACAGAAAAGCAACACGCCAAGGAGAACCAGTCTGCTGTTTTGATTGTGTTCTATGCCCTGAGGGAGAGATTGCAAACCAAACTGGTAAGTATCAAATTTACATGTTTAACTTTCAAGTAGTGATGTTGTAAGTATGGAAATGCAAATGTGCAGGTGCATATGCAGGCAGATCATGCATTGGCATATAGAGCCACACTGTTTAAAAAATAACCGAGCAATGGGTCAAATGTAAATGGGCAACAAAGAAAGGCAAATCATTTATGTCAAGGTCCAACCCTTTTGAAAATAGAAACATAGAACATGGAAACATGAATCACGTGATGCCTACCTTGTAAACTGACACGTGTCTACCTCGCTCCCACCTCAACGCTACAAAATAATAATTTAAATCTAAGTTTTTATAAATGATAACCAACCTACAATAGATCCACCACTTGCCAACAACCTTGGGATCTCTCCGGTGCCCAGTATGACCAGAAAATCTGAAAACTTCAGAGGAATGGAGGCTGAAATGAAGCAGGCCCTCCAGTCTCCCATGCCGCCTCCAACCCCGAGCAAGCAGTTGAAGTGGCATAAGATGCAAAGCACTACTACAGGCAAGACCTCCCAGCCTCCTGTCACTGTAGCACCATTATCAGAAGATATGTTTCTGGCCTAAATGGCCGCGCTAAAAACGGCATTCCTGGAATTCACCTCAGACTTAAAATCTATTAAAACAAAGCTTAAAGATACCAACAAAGCTCTCTCAGACATCTCAGCTCATATTACGTCACTTGAAAAATGGCAGTCTTGAGTCAAGCCTAATATCACTGCACTACGACAAAAGCTGAATACATTGGAACTTAAAATCGAGGATCTGGAAGGTCGAAAAAGGCATAACAACCTGGTTGTTTTTGGCCTTCCAGAAGAAGCTGAGGGTCACTCTCCAGTGGTCTTTGCTGAAAGGATGCTGCAGAAGATAGCAGACCCTATGCAACACTCTACCTCATATATAGTCGAGAGAGTCCACAGATCCCTAAGGTCTAGACCACCTCCAGGATGCAAGCCCAGACCGCTTATCCTGCATCTCTTAAGTTATATTAACCATCAACATGTTCTGACCACAGTAAAGGAACTTCAAGAAATAAAGTAGGAAGATTCAAAGTTGAGAATCTCTCAAGACCTTCCAGTTGTCACCCATCAGAAGCAAGCAGAATACCACCCTTCCATTACAAAATTGATCTTGACTGGCATTAAATATCGGATGCTTTATCCAGCCAGATTGTCATTACTACATCAAGACAACTGGAAATCTTTTGAAAGCGCAGAGCATGCTGCATGGGAGTTCACAACATTATTCCCCGACCTCCTCAATCAGCATTGATCCATTGTCACTCACATTGGTGAAGCTGTTTCAGTAAACTAACTGCCTTATTACACTCACTCCCTTCAATCACAGCCTGCCTTTAAAGTTTCAATCTGGTATTATCAGCATGGAGAGATCATTAATTTTTCCTTATATACCAGGAATAGATTAAACAATAAAATATATGTGCTCACTTGCACCTTTAGTTTTGAACTTGCCTCTTTCTCCCCATATATTCTTTTTCACCCCTTCCGGTTTTGCCGCCTTCCCTTATCTTTCTCCCCCCTCCTTCTCCCTTCCCCCTCCACCCAACCTCCCATTTTTGTTTTCCTCTTACAGGATCCGTTATCATCAGGACATGGCAAGAATGATATTTCAAGTATCATAGGTGCACTGGGAGGATTTAGTCTGTCATCTAGGTTATAATTTGTTAGTAGCAAATTAGATAATTAGTCACATAGTTAATGTAAATAGTGTCAAATATCAAGCTAAGTAGTAAGAGCACAGTTCTAAATTTTGTATAGGTGTTAGGCTTAGTTAGTGTAGTTGAACTTTTGTCAACAAAAGATTGTATGATTCACTGTTTACTTACTGGTGTGTGGTGGGGGACATACATATAGTTGTTGGGAAAGCAGTCATGATGAATTGGAAATTTGGTTTCGAACCTCCATTGCTGTTATCCCATTATGGGATCCTTTTTATTATAATCATTAACATCATACTGTGAGGTTCGGAGAGGGATTTTCAAAGGTTTTTCTTTACAGGTTTAGGTTTCTTGGGTGGCTTTTGGGTGGGACTATGAGACATAATTAAAGGGATGCCTGCCACTGAAAATGATCTATATCTAGGGTTGCCGGGGGTGGATCTCCGTCGTCTCCAGCTGGTGCAGAACACGGCAGCCAGGTTGTTGACTGGATTATCAAGAACTAGCCATATCACACCTGTGCTGCGCGAACTGCACTGGCTGCCAGTGCGGTGGAGAATCACCTTCAAGGTCGCGTTGCTGACCTATAAGACCCTACACGGTCAGGGACCAGGCTACCTGAAAGATCTCCTTTGCCCCTACCGCCCTCTTCGCCCACTCCACTTCACTGGCAAGGGATTGCTAGAGATTCCCAGGGTTCGTCTTCAATCATCTGGGGGCAAGGGCCTTTTCTTTTATGGCCCTGACCCTGTGGAATTCTCTACCTCGTCAGATTAGAGAGTGCCTGTCCGTGGAGTCATTTAAGAGGTCTCTGAAAAGCCACTTATTTACACTAGCATTTGGATAGATTATTTTATGTTTTTTTTATTATTTTATGTTATTATTTATTATTGTTGATGTTTTATTCTTGTTATGTATCAGCGCTTTGATTTATTGAAAAGCGCTTTACAAATACATTTTGATTGATTGATTGATTGATTGATTGAAAAAGGGTTTGTTATTCTTACTTCACATACTCTGGACTGGTTGTGTCCTAGCAAGTCACCTATCGCTCATTTCCATTTCATTAATCCATATGGCGGGATATAAACACTGTTCTTGGAATATAAAGGGAGCCCAGGCTCCTGTCAAGTGAACTAAAGTTTTACTTCATCTCAGAAGCCTGCAAATTAATGTAGCCTTCCTGCAAGAGACACATCTCTTGCCTAGTCAGGTTTATTATTTATGTAAAAATTGGGCAGGTCAAGTGTTTGGTTCATGTATTGACTCATGTAAAAGAGGTGTCGCTATCATTATATCCCATAGAATTTCACTACACCTTATGCAAGAAATTGCTGACCCTGGAGGTAGATTCATTACCCTGAGGGTCCTTCTGGATCACTCTGAAGTAATACTAGGTTGCATTTATGGATCCAACTCTGATGACCCAGAATTTTTGCTAATCCCATGGCTATATTAGCTCCCTGGACCATGCTTCCAATAATCCCGGGGGGGTGATTGGAACCAGGTTTTATCTAATAACTTAGATAGATCTGATCAGGTCAGGCAATTTTTATCACCAGGACAAACAGCCATTCATGAATTAATGCACTCCTTTGGCCTCACTGACCCTTGGAGACTTATGCACCCAGACAATAAAGAATATTCATTCCACTCCCTCGTTCACCATTCTTTCTCCCATATAGATTACTTTCTTATGACTGTGGATCATCTTCCAGGTGTTTCTCTGGTTTACTGTTCCTCTAAGGTCATCTCACACCATCACATTGCCCATCTTCACTTAGATCTCTCATCCAGCATCCATAAAGACAGAATTAACAACCAAATTCTGAAATCTGAAGATCACATACAACACATCCAAACATTTACTAGCAACTTCATGGAATTCATTGCTGCATCCATGCATAAAAAAAGATTTTCTATGGGGTTCGCTGAAATGTGCATTGCAAGGTGAGTTAATTTGCCTTGCGACCAAGCATAAAAAACAAAGATCTACAGCTCTCTCCTCCATTCTGGACCAAATAGCAGATGCGGAGACTCACCCCTCTCTCCTTCATCTCCCATAAAGGACTGGGAAAAGGTTGAATCTCTCCATGCCCAATATAACCAACTATTAGCTGAAAAAGTTGAATTTGTTATGCTTTGTTCCAAGATATCTTACTTTGATCAGGGGGAAAGAGCTGGGAAACTCCTAGCTCTTCGACTTCACATTCAAGCCCTTGATAGAATCGTCACCTCCATTTACTCAACCTCTGGTATTCTGCTTACCTCCTCCATGGACATTGTTGAGGCTTTCTGGAAATACTGTAGGCATTTATATACATCATCTACATCCCCCCCTCACCCCAACAGTTGGATGCTTTTACTCAGGACATTAATCTTCTGGTGCTAACCAACCCCCAAATAGCCAGTTTAAAAGCCCTTGTTGCCCTAACAGAAGTTCTCGACGCTATTGATTCTCTCCCTTCTGACAAATCTCCTAGCCCTGATGGTTTTTCAACAAACTTTTACAAAGAATTTAAAGACTCAATAGCCCCTACTCTCTTAGATGCCTTTCACTATATTTTTAAGGAAAGTATATCCGACATCTCATTAACCCAGGCCACCATAGTTGTTCTTCCTAAACCCGGTAAGGATCCCCTTTTTGTTCCCAACTATAGACCTATTTTCCTAATCAACATAGATCTTAAAATCCTAGCCAAAATCCTCTCTTCCAGACTAGGCCTAATTTGGTATTCTTTGATTAGCAAAGAACAAGTCAGGATCATTAAAGGTAGGCTTTCGTCAGACCACCTTAGGAAATTAGCATATCTTTTTTCTGCATCCAGTGACTCCTCTATGCCAGCAGCTCTTGTCTGCCTGGATGCAGAAAAAGCATTTGACAGGGTTTCATGGGATTACCTCTTCATGCTATTACCTAAATATTGCATTCCACCAGAATTTATACAATGGGTAAAAATCTTGTACACATCCCTCACTGCACGAAGCCAGTGTAATGGAGTTCTCTCTGCACCTTTCTCCTTATTTCAGGGTACCCAACAGGGCTGCCCCCTTTCCCCTTATCTTTTTAACCTGTACCTAGAATCTCTTGTCAGAAAATTTAAAAACTCTCCACTTGTTAGAGGTATATCAGTTTGTAATTCAGAGTATAAAATCTCTGTTTACGTGGACAATTTACTCTTGCATATCTCCTACCTAGCCCAGTCTCTTTCTGCTGCTTTTCAGATCATCTCCCAGTTTGGGTCTATCTCTAACTATCAGTTAAACTTGGAGAAAACATAATTTTTTCCTCTCAATAAATATACATTGAAAGCTGATATTGGACACCTGGGTATGCAGTGGCATACAGACAAGCTAAAATACCTAGGGATTAATCTTCACCCCTCCCACGTACTATGAAAAAGCTCAATCTGGATGTTATTGTAAGCATACTTAAAGAAGATTTTAAGCGTTGATTAAAACTTCCCTTATCCCTGTGGGGACGTATGATCATAATAAAGACCGATGCAGGTATTGTGCCACCCAATCTGCAAGTGTTTTCTTTGGAGGGGTGTGCCCCTCACCCCCCCATGAGGGGGACTCTGCCCCCAAATCCCCTAGACTTAAGGATTATCAACTCCAGGCTGGAGTTGGTCCAGGAAGGGGACAGAACACTGGGGGAAAGTGAAACATGGAAAAGGACCATTACAGCGACTAATGGTCTTTTTTTGTGTTTCGCCATTGGGGTGTCGAGCTGAAGGGGCGCACTGTTTCTTCTGAATTCGGTTGAATATAGGTTGAGCGTATGAAGCCTGTTTTTGTAACACATAGTTAGTTGACTGTATTTTTTTAGTCATTCTTCTCTGAACTTACTTAACCAATCTTTGTGTTGTTTTATTTTGGGGTGCACAACATTGTACACAATACCCCAAGTGGGGCCTTATAAGGGTGGTGTACAGTGGAATAATAACTTTACTATCTCTACTTTTTATGTTGCTTAGAATACAGCCTAAGATTTGTAGGCACTTTTTGGTTGTTTCAATTGTGTGCCTATCAAAATTGAGATCATCAGTAATAAAGTCCCAGATCTTTTTCTTCCTTAACAATTTTTAGTGTACTGTAGTATTATTTATTTTGTATGGATACATGGGGTTATTTTTTCCCATGTACATAACCTTGCATTTATCTAAGCTGAATTTCATTTTATTACTGTTTTCCCATTGTACAAGATTGTTTAGGTTGTGTTGTATTATCTTAGCATCCTCCAAGGTTTGAACCAATCCTCCAAGTTTGCAGTCATTTGCATACTTTCCTGCCATACACTGCCAGATGTTGGAAGGGTGGAAATCATAATAATAAATAGTTTTGGTCCCAGCACTGACCCTTGTGGTACTCCATTTGTCACTGATCCCCAGTCAGACAAATATCTCTTGACAGTCACATGTTGAATTTTATGGTCTAACCATGAATCTATCCATTTGATTATGTTTGCACGTAGCTTGATTTTTGTAAGTTGCTATAGCAAAATGGAATGGGATACCTTGTTGAAGGCTTTGGAATAATCTAGAAATATAACATCCACTGGAGTGTTCTTGTCTAGTGCTGCACTAATGGGTTCAAAGAAACTAATGAGATTTGATAAACATGACCTCCCAGCTGTAAAACCATGCTGTGTTAAATCTATAATTCCTGTAGATTGTAAATGCCTCTGTTAGCATTTCTGTAACAGTTTTTCCATAATTTTCCCAACAACTGAAGTAAGTCTGATGGCCTATAGTTGCCCACATCTACCCTATTTCCACCTTTAGAAATTGGCGTTACTATAGCTGTTGTCCGTTCACATAAGGTGTTACCCTCCTGGACTGAGATATTAAACATTTGTGTCAAAGGACCTGCTAGTTCATAAACTAGTGATTTTAAAAAGGCTAGTGTTATACCATCCGGTCCTAGTGAGCTATTTGTTTTTAAGTTATTTATATTGATAATTTGCTGTTTTTTACTGGACAATTTGTTACATCTAATTGCTGCCGATAATGAGAGATATTTTTAGGGTCATATACACTCAGGAAATAATTATTTAACTTTGATGGAATTTCTGCCTCATTAGTTATTATCCCTTTATTTGTTTCTAAGGTCCAATTGTAGGCTGTTTTCCTTTGAGTGAACCTATGTAACAGTAAAATTGTTTTTGTTGTATCTTACATGAGTTACAAGTTTAAGTTCCATATCTTTTTTAGTTTTTCTGATATTAAGTTTGATTTTTTTTTGCAGTTTGTTTAAGTCTTTGCCAATTTTTAGGTGTCTGGTTCTTCTTATATACACAGTAATGTTTTTTTTTCCTTAAAAGTTTGGCTATATTGTGTGTCCACCATGATGGGACCCTTCTGGAATTAAGATATTTGTGTCTAATTGGTACCCATCTCTCAATACAGTATGTTATGTGTTTATTAATAGTATTCCATGTGTCAGTCAAGTCTTAAATTTTAACTCTACCCTCCAGGGCCAACTGTTTAGATAATTTTTTATACTATTATAATCAGCTTTTTTGCAATTCATTATTGTGTTCTTACCTTTTGATATATTAGGACTGCTCTTGTATTCAAGATAGATTTTATTATGTTCACTATCTGCCAAGGGTGGTAATATTTTAATATTGTCAATAAATTCAGGATTGTTTGAAAAAATCAAGTCCAGCACGTTATTCCCTCTAGTAGGTTCTGTAATCAGCTGTTCTAAGTTATGAAGTACCATAATATCAATGAATTGATTTTCTACATGATTTGTTCCCTTATGTGTTTTCCACAATGTTTTAGGAAAATTGAAATCTCCCCTAAGTAATTGCTCTCTGAGCATGTTTCTTTTCTCAATTTTGGTTAGCAGGGAATTATTTTGAGTGTTATCAAGATTAGGGGAGAGATAAATGAATCCTAAATTCAAGGTCTCTCTTATGTATAGGGCAATGCCTCCTCCTTTTTTCTCGATTTAATTTTTGAATATTTTATATTCCCCGGGTATATCATTATTCCAGTCTCCACTGGTGAACCATGTTTTGGTGATCCTATAGATGTCAATATATTGCTCTTCTAATATGTGATGTAATTCCTCAACTTTGGTTCTTAAGCATCTGGCATTTACAAGTAGTATTTTTATGACTCCTTTATCTATGATACTTATATTGGATCCACCTGTGTTTTGCTCTTTAATGGTTGTATTGTATGTTTCTTTGCTCTAGACAGTATTATTTGGTGGTGAGTGATAAATCCCCTGCTCATTCTTTAGTAGTTTAAATTCTCTTCTATACTAGTTTTGACGTGGTTGCCAAGAATTACTTTACCCCTTTTATTGAGGTGTAAATTGTCCATACAATATAGGTCCACATAGAACCACTGTCAGGGTGTGATCACCACTCAGTATGGCTCACATTGAATATGGCCAAGGAAGGAGTGGAATCTGGCACAAGGGCACTGGACTTCAGGAGGGCTGATTTTGGGAGGATGGGGGAAGTGGTAAAAGGGTACCTAGCCAAAATTCAATGTAGCATGGACACTAACCAGAGGTGGGAGATCATAAAGCTGGGGATAGCGGAGGCAACCAGAACCTGCAGAAAGGCCCAAAGTAAAAAGGCTAGGGCTAAGAAACCAAGCTGGGTAATCAAGGAGGTCATGGAACAGGTAAGGAGGAAAAGAGCTGTCTTTAGGAGGTACAAGAAAACAGGGAGGAGGGAGGACAGGGAGGAGTACCTGAAGGAATCTAAGGAGGTGACATGGGCAGTAAGGGGAGCCAATGCATCTACGAAGCTCAGGCTGGCACAAGGCATTAAGAAGGGTGAGCAGGACTTCTTTAGGTACACCAGGGAGAAAAGGAACTGTAAGGACCACATAGTAAGGATTTGGAAGGAGGGGGATTTGGTGGAAGCAGGAGGCAATAAGGCAGAAGTGCTAAATGATTACTTCTGCTCAGTATTTACTAAGGAGAAGAGGGTGGTGATACCCAAGGGTGGAGGAATGGCAGAAACAGGGTGGGAGGGAGTGACAGATGGGGAAATCATGGAGGGCAGAGTTCTGGAGGGTTTGAGGGCACTGAGGGTGGACAAAGTGCCAGGCCCAGATGGCATTCACCCCAGGGTACTGAAGGAGCTGGCAGAGGTCCTTGCAGGACCTTTGGCAGACCAATTTAATGCCTCACTACACTCAGAGTGTGTACCTCAGGACTGGAGGATGGCTCATGTGGTGCCCTTCCACAAGAGTGGCCCCAAGGATGAACCAGGTAACTACAGACCAGTAAGCCTCACACCCATCGTGGGTAAGCTGATAGAGACTATCCTGAAGAAGAGGCTGGTGGTGCTCCTGGAGGCCAAAGGGCTACAAGACAGCAGACAGCATGGCTTCATACATGGCAGATCCTGCCAAACCAATCTGGTGGATTTCTATGACTGGGTAACTACGCAATTGGACAGGGGCCATGCAGTGGATGTCCTGTATCTGGACTTCAGTAAGACATTTGATTCAGTGTCACATGGGAGGCTGGGAAGTAAGTTATAAGGCACAGGGGCAGGTGCAAAGCTGGTAAGATAGGTAGGGAACTGGCTTCAGGGAAGGCAACAGAGGGTGATGGTGGGTGAGGCTCTCTCATCCCCAAGGATATTGATGAGTAGTGTTCCACAGGGCTCAGTGTTGGGACCAGTGTTGCTTGGGATATTCATTGCAGACATATAATTGGACATTAAGAGCAAGATCAGTCTGTTTGCTGATGACACCAAGATGGGAGCGGTGGTGGATGACCTAGGGGGATGGCAAGGGTTGCAGGATGATCTGGAAAAGCTGAAAACCTGGTTAGACACCTGGCAACTGGGGTTTAATGCCAAAAAGTGAAAGGTGCTTCATTTTGCGGTGAAGAACCCAAGGAGGAGTTACCAGTTGGGGGGACTGCAGCTAGCCAAGACAGAAGAGGAGAAGGATGTGGGGGTGCTCATTACAGGGTCAGTGAAAAACTCTGCACAATGTAGGAAGGCAGCTGCAAAGGCCAACAAAATGCTGGGTTGCATTGCAAGGGGTATCTCCTTGGGGGGGTGATTCTGCCACTGTATAGGTCATTAGTTTTTAGTTCTCTCATCCTCAAGGGTATTGATGAGTAGTGTTCCACAGGGCTCAGTGTTGGGACCAGTGTTGTTTGGGATATTCATTTTTAGTTGTAGGAAGATTACGGGTCATTTTATTATATTTATTGTTTTAATTTTGAGCAGCTTGATGTGCCTGCCTGCCCCACCTGTCTTGTGCTATTCGGCCTCCGCTCTCCATGCCCTCCACCCCTTCTCTTTGCCCCCCCACCTGCTCATATCTATCATCGGTGTTGGGCGCTAGGGATTGCTCGAAAGGGGGGGAACTGGGGGGGTGGGGGGTTGTGGACAGCGGAGTGAGCGGTGCTTTCCCATGGGGTGGTTAGGCCTAGAAGATGCCCTGGGGCAAAATGGCTTCTGGAGCGTGGTAATCCCATTCTGGTTCCGATACCCAAGGGCACCTCCAGTTTTGCAGGGCAAGTGGTTGGGACAACTGGCCAACCTCGTCCAACTCAGGCGTTGTGCAATGCCAGATCTGTCTGCAACAAGACTGGTCTTATTGCAGATTTTGTTGCAAGGGCAGATCTGGCTTGCATTACTGAGACCTGGTTGGATGGGAATGCGGCCCCCTTTTTAGAGGCCACTGTTCCCACTGGGTACTCGATTATACACTGCCCGAGATTGGATCGCAGGGAGGGTGGTGGTCTGTTTCAAGACCGAATTGGGCCTAACTGGTGTACCAGTTGAGGAGGCCAGGTCATTTGAGTGTACTGTGGTAGCTGGTGTAGGGTGCAGGATTGCTCTCATTTATCATCCACCAGGTGATGAGAAGCTTTTCCTGCAGGAAATAGCAGATTTTGCCGCCGGCATGGCCATGGAGTCACCCAGATTGATGGTTCTGGGCGACTTCAATGCTTGGGTCGAAGACGAATCTTCGCTTTTTGGTCAACATTTCCTCCAGGTGATGACATCTCTGGGCTTTACACAGGTTGTTTCTGCAGCTACACACAAAGGAGGTCACTCTCTTGACCTGGTCTGCCTCCTGGGGATCGAAGCTTCTGATTTGGTGGTGGAACCAGTCGGTTGATCCGATCACTACTCAGTTGGGTTCAGTTTTGAGGCCCCCCTGGGTAGGTCGGCCCCTGTGGAGTTGGTCAGGTACCGCCCATTGCGGGACGTTGTCCCTGAAGACCTGATGGAGGTTATTGACCTCTTGTTGTTTGACAAGTTTTGCACTGATTCTGAGCAGCTGGTAGTGGCCTATAATAGGGCCATAGCAGTGGCACTCAATCAGATTGCACCAGTCCATGTTCACCCCCTCCTGCGTCGTCCCGTTGCCCCATGGTTTGATGGGGCTTTGAGAGGGCTGCGGAGTTTGGGGCATAGGTTGGAGCGTCGTTGGAGGAAGACTGCCTCTGATGCCAACCATCTTATTTTGCTAGAGCATTATAAACTCTACCAAACAGCAATTTCCCATAAGAAGGCAGAATTCCTGTCCAGGGAAATTTCTGTCACACGGAATCAACCAGTTCAGCTCTTCAGAACTGTTGACAGACTGTGCAACCCAGCTTGTCAGCAGATCCGTCGAGCTTTTACGCAAACTGATTGCGAGGAGATCTCTTGATTCTTTGCGAATAAGGTTGAAGACATCAGGAGGCAGTGCCTCCAACCTAACTCCAAGGTTGTTGCAGTTGATCAGTGTCTTGTCGCAGAGCCTGGAATTTCCTGGAGTACCTTTGACCTGCCGGATTTTGTAGACACTATGAGGAATGTCCATGAGATGCGTCCAACATGCTGTAGTTTGGACCCTGGCCCTACTTCCCTGATAATGGGTTGTAGTGAGATCATTGGCCCAGCCTTAACTCAGATTATCCAGTGTTCTTTAGATACAGGAGTCTTTCCTAGCTCTCTGAAGGAAGGGGTGGTGACCCCCCTTCTGAAGAAAGCTTCTTTAGACCCGGATGACCTAGCAAACTACAGACCAATCTCTAACCTCCCTTTTGTGGGGAAAGTTATTGAGAAAGTTGTGGCGGTCCAACTGGATAATCATTTGACCATCCATAGTTTATACGAACCTCTCCAGTCTGGTTTTCATAAGAGGCATAGTACCGAGACTGCTCTGGTTCAGGTGCTCAATGATCTCCTGATGGCGAGAGATCAGAGACACCATTCTATTTTGGTTCTCCTTGATCTGTCATCAGCTTTTGATACTGTGGATCATGGGGTTTTGCTCGAATGCCTGAGGTCCATTTGTGGACTATCGAGTACGGTCCTCAGATGGTTTTTCATCTTTCCTCAAAGGGAGAATGCAGAGAGTGGTCTCGGGTTTGTATTCATCTGGGGCCTTCTCTCTGTCTTGTGGGGTACCTCAGGGCTCAGTGCTTTCACCCATGTTATTCACAGTATATATGATACCCCTTGGAGACATTGTAAGACAGTATGAGCTGAGGTTTTACTGCTATGCTGATGATACCCAGCTCTACCTGTTTTTTGCACCCCAACCAGGTTAGTGCTATCTCGGTACTGAACAACTGCCTCACTGATATCCAAGACTGGATGAACTCCAGCGGTCTAAAGTTGAACCCGGGAAAGACTGAGGTTATGGTGGTGGACCCGGGTCACAGGGTAGAGGGTTTGAGGACTGGGATCCCCTCTGGATTAATCCTGGGGGTGGACCAGATCCCCACCTCTGAATGGGTGCATAATCTGGGAGTGGAGCTTGACACTGGTCTGGCCCTCCATTATCAGGTGTCTGCAGTTGTCAAGACTGCATTTTTTCATCTTAGGAACATTGCCAGGATTAGGCACCTTGATCCACCTAGTGACCTGCCGGTTTTGGTCCACACCTTTGTGACATCTCACCTTGATTACTGTAACTCCCTTTACCTAGGACTTCCTGGGGTTGATATCCACCACTTGCAGCTAGTGCAGAATGCGGCAGCACGTTTTTTGACTGGGGCATCCAGAAGTTCTCATATTACCCCTGTGCTGTGCACTCTGCACTGGTTGCCAATACAGTGGCAGATCACTTTCAAAGTGGGTCTTTTGAACTACAAAGCCCTACACGGTCTAGGTCCCGACTATTTGAAAGAGCTCCTGGTGCCCTACACCCCTCTGAGACAGCTCCGCTCGGCTGACGAGGGGTTGCTGGAGATTCCGAGGGTAAATTTGAAGTCTTCTGGAGCTCGTGCTTTTGGATTCGCTGCACCTACCCTCTGGAATTCTCTGCCCCGTTAGCTCTGGGACAGCAGGACGGTGGGGAGCTTCAAGCAGGCTCTAAAGACTTTTCTATGGGAGAAGGCATTTCCTGCTTTGTTTTAACTGTATACTGTAGTTTTGTAATGTTCGTTTAGAGTTGTTTTATTGTATGTATTGAATATGTCTGTGTTTTTCTTGATGTACAGCGCTTTGAAAACTTTGAAAGGTGCTTAATCAAATAAATTTTATTATTATTATTATTATTATTATAGGTAGACTGTATCTGGAGTACTGTGTGCTGTACTGGCCCCTGTATCTGAAGAGGTACATTAAGTTACTGGAGGGGGTGCAGTGCAGGGTGACTAAGATCATCAAGGGGCTGGGGGACTTGCCATATAAGAGGAGGCTCAGGGAGCTGAACATGTACTCGCTAGAGGAGAGGAGGGACAGGGGGACATGACTGAAACCTTTAAGTACACAAAAGGAATAAACAAGACAGGTACAGAGGGGCTGTTCAAAGTAAGGGAGGGGAGGGACACCCAGGGCCATGATATGAGGCTGGAGGGAGGGAGGAAGGTTCAGGAAGGAGATGAGGAGGCACTTTTTACAGAGAGGGTGATAGCTTGGTGGAATGCGTTACTGGCAGAAGTGATATCCAGTAGAACAGTGGACTGCTTCAAAAGGGGATGGGACAGGGCAAGGGGGAGGGTCAATGGAGGGGAAGGGTGGGATGGAGGGGCAGCTGAAAAATAAGGGGTGCTAGCAGCACATTCGAGCAGACTTGATAGACCAATAGGCCTTTATCTGCTGGCAAATTTAGTATGTTCATAGATCTGGTCTGTTCTCGAATTCTTCCCAATGGGCTATGCTTTCAATATCTTGGCTCAAACACCATGGCCATAGCCAGTTATTAACCATTTTAAGTTTCTTGTATTGGATAGGGGTTTCCTTAGGAATGGACAGTATTTCAGATTTGACTGGTACACAACCTTTTTCTATTAATTTGTTTTTGAGGCCACATAGTCTTCTTGTATTATTTGTGAAGAACAGTACCTTGTATGCTGGCACTGGCTAAAAGGCTAGGAAATGTCATTAGAACTGACTGACCGGGGGGAAGCGGGGTGGTGGGGCTCAGTGGTTGGGTGACTGGGCACACAGTGGTCCACTGGACCACCAGGGAGTTTGGGGATATTGTTACATGTGAAACATATTCGGAAGCCAGTGAGTTAACACACTCATTCTTTGCCTGAGGGGAGCTGCGTGTGGCAGCATTGCATTGCATTGCACTGATTCATAGATTGTGTAACTGTGAATTCTACACCTTGAATTTTACTAGATTTTACTCTGCAATTTCAATAAATGAAGAATTGAGTGGAGATCTGCTAGCTGTGGTGTTTATCTTGGTGCTGCCATTGGGAAAAGTGTTCTAGTGACATTTCCAAGCCTTTTAGCAGGTGCCAGCATACAAGGTACTGTTCTTTACTTCATTTATATTTTTGCTGAGCAGTGCCTATCCTTGGTGCGGTTCCACACTTGTCCATTGTGTTATTTGTGTCAGTTCTCTGAAGATGTTATTCACCCCTGCATGTATTATGACCAATGGTTTGGGTATGGTATTTTTAATGATGTTACCCAGTATTTTTGTGATGTTATTAATCCTTGCACCTCCAAAGCTAGACAATGTTCTTTTAGCATTGTTCTCATCACATATCGCCCTGTCTAGATGTTTAATCATGGAGTCCCCCAGGACTAAGATGTCTTGTTCTGCATTATTCAATTCAAGCCCCATTGCATTATTAGCTAGGTCTGTCAAATTCTATTAGTGGTTGAGTTTGGCTTCTCAGACTAAATGTAGGGCTCTGGCACAGATTTATCATGCATTTGTGTCTAAATATAAAAATTTTGAAAAGAACCAGCACATTTACACCCAACCCATATCACATCACATCTATTTTCAAACTTTTGAGGTACATTAAATTGCGTAGTCTGTCTGCACTGGCCCATTTACATTATAGGAACAACAAAAGAGAGCCGGGCACTCTCAGTCAAAAATGTAATAAGTGAAAGTACTCACACAGGGTTGAAATGTGAAACTGTTTTACTGTGAAAATCACGGACTACATGGCAAACAGGTACAGGTAAGCAGAAAAGCCACTGGACACCCCAGTGTTTCAACGGTATACGTCACTGCAGTGACTCTGACACTGTGAAGACCATCACAGCGACAGGAATCAGGCAAAACCTGCATGTCACTGGGATGGGCTGTGCAGTGACTGAGACTGCTTCGCTGAGTGTTTTGCCCCCCCAGTCCAACTCTGACTCTGAGTTTAAATCCTAGAGACTGGAGGGTGTGGGGGGCTCTTCCCCCCCCATGAGGGGGGTTCGTGGGCATAGCCCCCCGATTGAATGCACCGACATCCCTGAGGCTACAGTGCTGACAGTTGGCATGGTAGCTGTCGCAGTAGGGGATGTCGGTGCTAGTGCTGTCGAAGCACTATGGTAAAACTACTTCAACTATAATTTTCATCAGTGGGGCCCCCTGATAAAGTCTACAGTCAAAGCACCAGGGTGTTAAGTGGCTTGTTTAGCTCACCTGTACCTGTTTGCAGTGTAGCCTGTAATTTTCACAGTAAAATAGTTTTGGTTTGCATTTGAACCCTGTGTGAGTACTTTATTTCACTTATTACATTTCTGACTGAGAGTGCCCAGCTCTCTTTTGTTGTTCATGTGACTACAGTAACTTGGGGAGTTAGTAGCTCCCACCCAGCACTGGACTTCTAAATCCACCAGTGCACACTATTTTCTGATGTCATTTACATAAATCCAACCTCTTATCTATTTTCAAAAGGGATGGAGGTAGATGAAAATGCATCAATCAATCAAATCAATCAAAATCTTTATTTACCCAGGTGATCACCATTGAGCAAGCTCATTTACAAAGTGGACCTGCAGTTTGCAAGGATGAGGGTACAGCATAGAGTACAAGTAAAATATACATAAAACAACAGTAGCAAGATGTATACAACAAAATATATACAGTATAGAAATAAAGTTTAATAATATATACAGAGATGCCTTTATAATCCTATCCATCAATGACATGTTCATAGCCTGTAAAGGAGTCCCTGGGATATGGAAAAGCACACGCGTAGGAGGCAGGGACGCTGGCAGAGAGATTCTGGGACACTAAGCAGGTGGTATCAGGGCATAAGAGTGGGCGATGGGGGGGGGGTGTTGCAGTGAGTATGTAGTACCGGTGTGACTGGAATGGACTGAGGTGAACCGGTAGTACCGGTGGGACTGGAATGGACTGAGGAAGGGGGGAGTAATCTTGGTAAGGGAACACTTAGTTTGAACGGGAAGGACTTAGATTGAGCGGAAACATCAGCTAGACAACTAGGAACGGTGGAAACAGTTACAGAGCTCCACAAATGTTTTGGCATACAGGGTCTTGAACATAGCAAGACTAACAGGGGAGCTAAGTCTCAGAAATTTCTGTATCCTATTCCAAAGCGTGGGCAGGACAAAGCTTATGGCTGCTCTTCCAAAGCGGGTACAGACCCTAGGTACCTTCAGGGAAACCAGCGAGTGACTTCTCAAGGCATAATTCCCAATCAGGCTTAGTGGGAGACAGTCAGCAATGTATTGTGGGAGTTTGTTGGTGATGGGTCGGAGCGTCCAGAGAGCTGCATTTCTATACTGCCTGTGTTGAAGGGAGGGCCAACCCACAGCTGCATATAATGAACAGTGGTGGGTGGAAAAGGGGAGGCATGTTATAAATCTCAGAGCTCTGTGATACAGTACATCCAATTTAGCAAAATGTGAGGCTGGGCACTGGCCATATATGAAGTCAGCATAGTCAGTTAGTGAGAGGAACGTGGATTGGATGAGCTGTTTTTTGGCATCTGCGATCAGGAGGCGATTTATTCTGAAGAAGAGTCCAAGCCTCTGCCTCAGCTTTTCAGCAGTTCTTCTATATCTTCCACAAAGGAGAGTTTATTGTCTATCAAGACACCCAAATACAATTTCGGTACGTATTCAAGATGTTCACATAGTAAGGTGGAGATAGAAGGTAATGGACCAGCAGCGGCAGAATATGCCCCCTGGCCAGTTGGTGAGAATAGCATTGCCTTGGTTTTCTTGGCATTAAGTAGTAGTCTTTTACTGAGGAGCTGGTGCTACAGGATGTTAAAGTCAGTTTGCAGGTCGCCACAAGCAGCTTCAGGAGATTCATGGCTTATGTAGAGCACCGTGTCGTCAGCAAGCAGGTGAATGCTTGCTTCCTTAATGCCTACATCCAGGCTGTTGATATAGATAGCAAACAGTAATGGTCCCAATATGGACCCCTGAGGGACACCTCTTTTTATCAGTTTAAGTGAAGAAAGCTCCCCTTCAGCCTTGATTTGTTGTTGCCTACCAGTGAGGTAGTCATGGAACCAACACAAGGAGGTTCGGTCTAGGCCTATTGTTTGTAAAGTGGAGAGAAGCAAACAGTGGTTGATGGTGTCGAAGGCCTTACTGAGATCCAGGAAAACTGCACAGATTAATTTTTTGTTGTCTAAGTCCCATTGCCAGTCGTTAGTTACTTTTGACAGGGCCGTAATGGTACTGTGCTTTGCTCTGAAGCCTGACTGCATAGGGTTTGGTAAGTTTGAGTTGTCTATGAAAGATCTCAGCTGGGTATCCACAATTTTTTCTAGGAGCTTGGAGAGTATGGGGAGGAGGGAGATCTGCCTATAGTTATTTAGGTCACAGGATCCCTTGATTTAAACAGGGGGATGACGTGAGCAACTTTTCATAACTGAGGGAGGGAACCTTGCGATAGGGACAGGTTGAATAAGTGAGAGATAGGTGCGGCAAGGATATGATAAGCAGTTTTCAAGTAATATGGGTCAAAGAAGTCAGCCCCAGCACTTTTTTTAGTGTCCAGTTTTAGGAGAAGATCTTCAACTTCCTTTACGGAGGTGGGTAAGAATGAGAAGGTTATGATACTGTTACTCGGTTCCGGGAGCTTAGTGTTGATCTGTGGGTGTAGTCTACTTACCGGTGTGTTATCAAATGCTAGGCACTGCAGTGGCAAAGTGATTGTTGAAGGCCTGCAGGATCTCATTTCTGCCATTAATTATAGCATTGACTGTGGTAATTTTGGAGGGAAGCACATTTCCTGGAGAATGACCAGTTAGTTCTTTTAGTGTGATCCAGAACTTGGTAGGGCATTTCAATGCAGAATCTAGCTCAAATCGGTAAAAATTGGCCTTGGCCTCTCTGACCATCTTAGTGTAGGTGTTTCTAGCTGTCCTGAAGAGACACCAGTCTACGTCTGTGTGTGATTTGCAAGCCTTTTTCCAGAGTTGATCTCTTTTTAGTAAGGCAGCCTTGAGGTCTGCTGAGAACCAACGACATATTCTAGCTTTTTTACGTGCTTTTACCAGAGAAGCATGGTTATTTTGGGCACTAGTTATAATTTCATGGAAAATGTCGTAGGCATTACTCACCGATTTAGCTAGGTAAAAACTCTGCCAGTGCAAAGAGTTTTTTTAATTCATTGAAGTATGCAAGAGGATCGAAGTTCCATCTGGACCTTTTAGTGGAAAATTTAGATGTTGGTGAGGGTTTAGCTTCAGTTATTATACCAGCAATAAAGCAATGGTCACTAACATCAGCTGAAAAAATTCCGGCATGGGAAAAGGAATATAGTTTGCTTATGAGAAGGACATCCAATAGGGTGCTGTTCATTGGGTTTTTCTTGATAATTTGAGTTGGCTCAGTAATAAGTTGTGTGAACCCATGGGAGTCACAGAATTGCTTCAGGGGTAATGAGACCTTAGTCAACCAATCATAATTAAGGTCTCCTAGAATAATTGTTTCAATGGGGACAGAGCCCATAATAGATGGCAGATGGGACAGGAGCTGAGGCCTTGCGGCCGGTAGTCTGTAACAGCATATGACACGGAAAGCCATTGATGGGGAAAGTTCAACTTTAAGGGACAAGCATTCAAATCCACCTGCAACAGAGGTAAAGTCTAGGATGGACACTGAAAATGTGTTTTTGACATAGATGACTACTCCGCCTCCCCTGGTCTGTGTATCAGCTCTAAATAGGAGGTAGTTAGGGATGTTAACCTCTCTATCTGGGGTGGATGCCCGAAGCCATGATTCAGAGAGTACAAGTACGTCTGGTGCAATATGAGAAATCCATGCCTGGACTGATGTAAATTTCTTTAAAAGACTGCAAACATTTGCGTGCATAAAGCTGACTCCTTTCAGTCTTGTAAGGTCGGTTGGAGATGAGAGAACTTTTGTGGGACGAGCATTGAGTTCAACATTACCTGAACACAAAAGTAATAGGAACACAATTTTCCTTAGGGCAGTGAGGAGTAGTTTGAAAGCACGAATCTTTCTGCATCTAGTATAAGTTTGAGTGCAGGGGTCTGGAGTCCAAAGTTTCCCCTTGTGCTGACCTAGGGGCAAGTAGCCTATGGTCCATCCAGTATAGCACCAAGACATGTAGGTTTTGGGTGGGTGGGGTGAGGGGTCACATATTGGTAACAAGGTAGCGGTCCCACCTCGAGGAGATCCCACAAAGTGAGAAGTGTGAGGAGTCATGTGGTGGCAGCATAAGTTATACGTAGAATTAATATAAAGGCAATCTAGCAGTGGTAGGCATGACTTTATTTTGGGGTCAATTCTGCTTGAATGGTCTGTCACGTGGGGTACCATACATAAGCAGGTAAGTAATTGAAACCACACGAGGACTGCCATGATTGCCCAGTGTGTTAACATGGTGCGAGTTGCACCAAGACTCACCAAGACTCACTAGCTAGGTTCTATAAGTCTCAAGGATCACTGCTACATACTAGACTAGCTAAGAGAAACATGGATCGATGGTACACAAAGATACATGAAAACAGTCTGACAGCACAGATGTCTTAAGGATTTATCTTCAACAGGCAGGGGTATCCTACCGATTATGCTTCATGAAGAATATCGGGGAACTGCTTAGATGAGACAAGTGAGCTCAAGAGACGATCACTCCTTTAAGAAATTACAGAAAGGAGAGCCCCTTTAAGCAGTTGCTGTAATTGACTAGTGTGAGGCCTCAGGGGGCATGGATCACTGGAGAAGTGTACTTAATAAAGGAGGGAGGAGGGGTGGGTGAGCAAAAAAGAGAGCAGTACAGCAAGGCAGTGGCTGAGTTGTGTTTTGAAAAAGGTGCCTTGTGTGCTTCCCTTTCTCAGTGGGGATCTGCAGCATCCAATCAGGAAGCAGCCACAGTCCCCAGGAGCCAGTCCAATTATGGGGATTGAAGCCTGACAGCTCCGAGCTAGCAGCTGACCAAACGTACTGCTTTCCTTGGTCAGAAGGCGGTGGGCTGGATGCAGAGATCCTGCCACCAGCTGGTAGCAGCACCAGGGCCACTCGGCTGAAGTGGAGAGCCTTGTTTGGGCTTGTGTCTAAAATAGAGCAGAAAAAAAAGGTGGGCCATTAGTTAAAAAGCCAGAGACAAAGGTCAAGTAAATTGGTAGGAGGGGCCCTGGGCAATTTAGTGCTCAGGGTAGGAGTAGGTGCAAATAGTGGGAGAGAAAGGTTCCTGCAGAGAGGTCTGGTCAAAGGTGCCAGGTGGGAATTTAGCAAAACAAAAGGCTGATTCAGGAGGTTGGGGGAGAAGCCGTTTCAATGGGACCAGGGAGAGCTGGGAAGGAGGCGTATGATGGAGAGGACTCTGGGTAGTCTGGAATCGGTAGAGAAGATGGCCCAAAATGCCAGGCAATATTTACAGAATGTGCTGGTTCAGAGGGGTGTCAGGAGAGGGAATCAGGAGTCCAGTAGATGGCAGAGAAACATTGTGGGGAATAAGGATGAATGAGAGGAACTCTGATGGGAAAGTGTGGCAGAGCAAACAGCAGGCAGTGGTCAGTTCTAGCTATTCTACAATATTGGGCAATTAGTAGAAAAAATTCAGTAGTGCAAGTAGTAAACTATATAAATGTCAGGAAGTCAGTTAAAGTTTGTTACAACTATGCTAGGCAATTCCTACATATACAGTGCAATAGTTTAAAGGTAACATGTTTAAGAAATAGAAATATTCAGTAGTGCAAGACATAAGCTATATATAAGTCAGGCCTAGCTAATACAGCAGGCTAAACAGCTGAAAATTCCCAGGAGGAGATATATATATATATTTCCACATGAGCAGTAAATTCAGCAGAAAAAATTGTCTAGAGAGCAGTACAGCAAGGCAGTGGCTAAGCCGTGTTTTGAAAAAGGCACCTTGTGTGTTTCCTTTCTCAGTGGGGATCTGCAGCATCCAATCGGGAAGCAGCCACAGTCCCCAGGAGCCAGTCCAATTATAGGGATTGAAGCCTGACAGCTCCGGCTAGGAGCTGACCAAATGTACCTGCTTTCCTTGGTCAGAGGGTGGCGGGCTGGATGCAGAGGTCCTGCCACCAGCAGGTAGCAGCGCCAGGGCCACTCAGCTGAAGTGGAGAGCCTTGTTTGGGCTTGTGTCTGCTTTCCTTGGTCAGAGGATGGCATAAGCTACATACATCTGCTCCTGCTATGTTACAATAGACTCATGTTATATCTATTTCACTTGCCAAACTACAAGAGTCAAGTATCTACTCTAGCCTCTTCGAACTTATAACAGCTTCAGATACTCTCTCCTTTCCAGTCAGGCTTCAGGAAACACCACACAACTATTTCCCCCCTGCTTTGAGTCACTTACTCAATCCATACATCAATGGATCAAGGCCTAATCACCACTGCCATCTTTGTAGACCTGGCAAAGGCCTTTTATTCTGTCTCCCATTACCATCTGCTCCACAAACTTCTTTCATATGGGCTGGCACCTTCTACAGGCAATTGGTTTGGTTCCTACATACACAACAGACAGCAATTAGTCCTAGCTGAAAATGCCCTACCCTTCCCCCTCTCTATCCAAACTGAAGTCCCCCAAGGCTCCATTCTTGGTCCCATTCTTTTTTCAGGCTTTATAAACAACCTTCTTTCCATCTGCTTTATCTCCCAAATTCATATGTTTGTGGACAATACATTGATCTACACTGCTGATGTACTTACCTCTCTACAGCATGATTGTGACAAAGTTCAACACTTATTACAGGCCAACCAGCTTAAATTAAACACTAAGAAAACTGTCTCAATGATCTTTGTATCTAGGCAGAGGTTGCTTATACTCCATTCCTTCCCTGTGTTAGTCATTCTGGATGGCTCCCCCTTAGACATGGTCCACACTTTCAAATACCTAGGGGTCTGGCTGGACAGCAGTCTTGAGTTCCTTTCCTATATAGATGCTGTCCTGAGCCCACTCCTGAGGGTCAGGCCCACTGAGCTTACAGTCTCCATCCTTAAGTGCAATCCATGATGTGGGGGGGCAGGGATACCCTTCTTGTGCTTTTCAAATGTTCACAAAGGTCATGACTGCACCTCTGCCATGAGGATCTAGGGCATCCCTCTAACTCTGGATAAGGGCACAATACCAGTTTTGAGTGTTGAAGCCAAATATGAACCCTTCCTTGTCTATTACACAAAGGAGGAAAACCAAGGCTTCACGCTCTCTTCAGGGTAGCAGCGTAACACCTGATCTTGCCTTCTTCCTACAGGACATGCAACAGCCTGGCTCAAAATCCTTGCAGACTATGGTATTCTCCCTATCCTTCCCGATCCCATACAGACCCTTTTCTCAATTTGGTTGCTATTGGTGACTGCTCTAAGCAATTAACAGTTGTCACACATTATTAATAAACCTTCTACAGTCACACAAATATAGAAATTTTATGCAGGCAGAATTCTTTAGGAAACAAATGTTTTACAAAAATATTTAGATAAATACAGGTACAACTAAAAAGAGAATATACTAATTTGAGTTACAGTATACAGAAAACAAAAGGGAAAAATATATGCATGTATATGTACTAAAACTGATATCTAAGTCTCTACCTTAGGTATGAAGATTACAAGGTCAAGAGAATCGCTGGTTTACAAAATATTTCAGTCTTTTTGTAGCATCCTTTGGTTCTTAGGCATTCTCTGGGCTGGCAGCTGTTCCCTTGTGGTCAGGAGAGAGAGTTCAAGCAGACTGTCACCTTTAGTGTCTGTGCTGAGAGTGTTAAAGAGCTGACCACCCCCCAAGTCTGTGAATGAAGGCTAACCCTTCCATTTAGGCCACTGGGTGTCACTCTTGCTCTTCCCTCAAAATCTTATTTTCCAGATAACCTTTGATGGGTCAGATTTCCATAGTTAACCTAGGTTTTACAATCATAACTCCTGTAAGTCGAATTTCACAAAACTAGGCTAAAAGGAAGTTTCCTGTAGTTTTCTTTCATCTCATCAAAGACAATACCTTGGATCACAACATCCTGCTTTTTGAAGTTTAAAAGGGTTATCTCCTGAGCACCTTATTCACCTCTGTTTCCACTTGGTCAGTTAACTATTGGAAATACCCCATTGATCAGTAATCCCCAAAGCCTTTGACTATAACTTGTCAGATTTTTGGCAAGCAAGGTGGCCTTCCAAGTCAAAGGAAGGTCAAAACCCTTTTAAAAATATTCAGTCTTTTCTCTATGTCCCCTTGAATTAACACTGGCATTTAGTGGCATGTAAATATACACAGACTTACATAAAAAAAACATATGTATAACAGAATTATATCTACAAATAAGGACTAGCAGTGGGGTAGCTCGCCACAGATGCCATCTGCATTAAACTCCACCCAAATCTTGGCATACTTTATCACCACAGAGACTGCCTCCCTCTACCTACTCATCATGACCTAGTCCTGAAAATAATCTTACCTGTTATGGATTACTCTGATGTTGTCTACGCCTCTGCCCCTGTGACTTCTCTTTCTAGACTTGGCACTCCTAAATTCATTCTGTTTGCTACCACCTCCTCCCCCCTAACTCAATGCTATCTTTTCTGCTCCTCTTTCTCCATCATTCCACTGTCCCACAGGGGTGAGGTCCATTGCTTTACCCTTGTTTCCAAATACTGATTCAGCATACCCCCTTCCTACCTCTGCTCCTGCCTATCACCTAAAAACCCTTCTTCCTATTCTCTTCATTCCAGGGACTCTCGCTCTTTCTCCCCACACACACTGGGGCAAGTCAGTCAGCTTTTTCCTATCACCTCCTTTCTCTGAATAAACCTCTCTGGACATTCAGCATTCCCCATCACTCACTTCCTTCAAATGCTTTATATGTCTCCTCCCTGGCACAGATTGTTCATGCCACTCCTCCTCCACTGCCCCCTCCTACAACACTCCTAATCTCCTGCCCCTCAAGCTAAATCTTGTGGCTTAAATTTCCTGATTGGTATTGCCTCCACTGTCTGGTCTCCTATGCATTTACTGCCTCTCAATTTGTAACTCAAATCATCCTGCTACCCTTTGATTTTATTGTTGTTCTCTTATTTTTGTTGTACTGATATGATACTGCATTTACCTTTGTTGTTGTATTTTCACCATGACTGTACCCCATGTTGCACCTGGAAATGAGCTTTGGGTCAGTGTGCCTTTCCCAGTTACCAACTTTTAAATAAATAAAATTAAAAACATTTTTTAAGTGCCACACATAGATGAAGTACATGATCTCCCTGCATCTTCTCCTGCCCATTCACCTCACATGTATTTTCAAAAGTGTCAGACATGGGTACCAATGTATGACCAGCCTCAAATCTATTTTCTTTTAGCTTCATTCTCAAATCTATTTTCAGAAGGGTTGCAATTTACATGAATCTGTGTCTTCTTGTTTACATCCAACATAACTCATATCTATTTTCTAAAAGGACTGATGTAGCTCAAATGCATTGTCTACCTGCATCTGCATCTACTTATTTACATCTGACCCACCTCACATCTAGTTGCAAAAAAAGCTATGTTTAGAAGTAAACATGTGCCCTGCCTGTGTTTGTGCCTGTATAAATCCAATGTACCGAACATCTATATTCAGAAGATGCATGAACTTGCAATAAATATTTATGCTTTCCATCAAATTGCCTAAAATAAAATGTTACATGTGTATGAATCATTTTTTAAACAAATTACAGTTTTGCATCTGAAACATGGATGTTTTTAGACAAATTAGCATATAGTAAAACAATGAGGATGTGTCCCTTTGGAAAACTCTGCCAGGAATTAGAAAGAACAAGGAGCTGTACTGTTCTTCTCTTGCCACCCTGAAATCTGCAACATTCCTTGTTAGGGCTGTGGGCGGTACCTACAGCCCTTCTGTCATTAATCAGATTATAGCTCTAAAATGGCTGATCTTGGAACTCCCTTTTTACGTTCGCTTGCGCGCATGCGCAAGGGACGTTTTGGGAGAGTAACACACTTGGAGGTGTGCCTCTCCCACCCAATGCACTGCTCCCTTCAGCAGGCGTGGTGGTCCTGCACCAATGGGTGCAGGAGCTCAGTATGACAGCGGTGTTCCTCTGCTTAAAAGGAAAACACCGCTGCCATACTGAGCGTCGCCATCCCCTCTGTCACGCGCTCCCCCGTGCACATCACGCTGCTCCCGCAAAGCTTTCCTGCCATGCTGGGAGCCCACCCCAGTGTGGCAAAGGTTGTTTGTTTTGCAGACGGGGGTGCCCAATCCCCCGTCTGCTCCACGGCCCCCCAAGCCACCCTGCTTCCATGCTGGGAGCCCACCCCAGCTTTGCAAACTGTTAGTTTGTTTTGCTGACTGGGTGCCCAATCCCCCGTTGGCTCCTCAGCCCCACCACACATCTTCTGCCATGCTGGGAGCCCACCCCAGTTTGGAAAAGGTCCCACGTAGTCGTTTTTTTTTGTTTAAACCTGTAAAGCAAAAACGGTCTTGCGGCGCGTCTCCCAACCCCCTTCCCACAACCCACACCCACCCACTATGCACCCAGCCTCCCCACACCCCCCACCCCATACTTACCTCCGGACTCTGGTGCGACGATCTTCGGTGGACCGGGAACACGTCTGCACTCTTCAAAGCCGACCGCGAACTGAGGAAATGCCGGTAAGCTGTATAATGGGCTACATGGGGGGTTTCAACTTTATTGCATATCTCAGTCATTTTTTGGAATTTTTGCACCAAATTTTCAACATGGGGTTTTTGGGACCACTTCTCATAAATGATGTCACTGTCATGGCGTTATTCGGGCCCGAAGGGTGATTTCGCAGGCACTGCGCAGTCACTGCATGAAATCACCCTTCAGCCTCAAATAATGCCATGACAGTGACATCATTCATGAGAAGGGGTCCCAAAAACCCCATGTTGAAAATTTGGTGCAAAATTCCAAAATGACTGTTTTATGAGCATGCGCTATGCAGTCCTACGCACGCCATACCGCTGCAATTTTCAATATTTGCACTCCAGATTTCAACACTGCCATTTTACCACACCTCCTCATGAGCAGTACAGCTGTTATTTTTCACATCCTGCCCAAAATGTGTTTCTGCCCATGTAGCGCACAATGGCGCAGTTGGTGTGCAAACTCAATGTATGGAACACATTAAGAAAATCACAGTGACACTAATCATGAGCAGAGGTCTTAAAATGGTTGTGCTGAAAATTTGGTGAAAAAATTCTTAAAAATGACTGTTTTATGAATCTGCATTACGCAGTTCCTACGCACGCTTGTAAGTTTTCGAATTTTCAATATTTTCACTCCAGATTTTCAACACTGCCATTTTACCACACCTCCTCATGAGCAGTACAGCTGTCATTTTTCACATCTTGCCCAAAACGTGTTATCACCCATGTAGCGCACAATGGCGCAGTCGGTGTGCAAAATCAATGTATGGGACACAGTAAGAAAATCACAGTGTCACTGTTCATGAGCAGATATCTTAAAATGGCTATGTTGAAAATTTGGCGAAAAATTCTACAAATAACTGTTTTACGAGCGTGCATTGTGCAGTTCCTATGCACACTCGTAAGTTTGCGAATTTCCAATATTTTCACTCCAGATTTTCAACATTGCCATTTTACCACACCTCCTTATGAGCAGTACAGCTGTCATTTTTCACATCCTGCCCAAAATGTCTTTCCCCCCATGTAGTGCACAATGGCGCAGTCGGTGTGCAAAATCAATGTATGGGACACAGTAAGAAAATCACAGTGACACTGTTCATTAGCACCGGTTTTAAAATGGCAATGTTGAAAATTTGGTGAAAAAATTCTCCTAAAAATGGCTGTTTTATGAGCGTGTGTTGCACAGTTCCCATGCACGCTCGTAGGTTTGTGAATTTTCAATATTTCCACTCCAGATTTTCAACATTGCCATTTTACTACACTTCCTTATGAGCAGTACAGCTGTCATTTTTCACTTCCTGCCCAAAACGTGTTTCCGCCTATGTAGCGCACAATGGGGGTAACAAAAAGATCATGCTGACAATTTATTGTGCAAATACCAGCAATTGCACAGGGCATTAGGGTAAAGCACCATACATGACAAACACCACTGCAAATACCTGCAAGCGAACGTTCGGCATTGACAAATGCTTGTTAGACTTTTGGATGTATTCCTCCATAGCTGCAAAAAAAGCGCACTTCCCCTCTGATTGTTGATATTTGTTGTTCTATGTTAAAGGCATCTGAAGGGAGGGGGGGATGCTACTGTATTATACCTCAGAACTTCTCAGGATATTAACAAAAAAAAAATGTAACTGCTGTTTCTATTATCTGTCCAGCTCAGTATAATAGATTTATTCTATTTCTTTTGGTAACCTAGGGGTTAACTCATTAAATCTTGTGGAATTTCCTGGGTGAGACTACATTGTCAGATTACAGACTTTGCAACTGTTAGCGATCCTATTCCTATGGGCAGGACAGGTTGCACACACCACCTACACTACACACACACACACACACACAAATGACTAAACAGAACTATATGGTACCAACAAGAAAATAACTTTGGGTATTTGGTAGCTCTTCACAGCTCTATCGGTTCTGGTTCACATCTGGGACACTCCAATGGCAGTATCCTGTCTTTTTTGCATTGATGGGGAGGGGATTGTCATGGTCTATAATCACAGACTTCAGCTTTAGGGAATGTAACCATTGAGTCAAGCTCATTTGTAATGGAGTTCCTTCTAAAAGTCCTGCGTTTCTCAGGGTGGGTTTCTTTTTTGGGTTTGTTGCTTAAAGCAGCAGTATTTATGTCTGTTCCTGATTTGAGGCTGTAAGCAGTGTACACCAACCTCTAATATTTAAACTGTGTCCTTTTAAAGGTAAAGAAATATAAGCATTTAAAAAATTTTTTTTATTATTATTCTTTGGTAACCGGGTATGGCACACTAGGCACAAGTGCCTGTTTCTGGGGCTGCCTGGGACAGGAGCACTGAGGAGGATAAGTGACTTGCTTAGAGTCACACAGTATGCAAGTGGAGGTTGTCGGAATCAAACTCAGGTATGTCTGCTATATGTACCATGCTCCTTATTCTAACCTCTAAGGCTATATTGACAGTCCCAGACTTAGCTGGTGTATTCCTTGGTTATTGCATGGATCTGGAATCTATGTACTGGAGTTTAATGTTTGTTTTTAGTTGATAAATGTAATTTAATAAATATATATATTTTTTCCTTTGGTAATCAGGTAAGGCCAACTAGGCACAGGTTCTTGTTTCTAGGGACAACCCAGGAACACTGGGGAGATTAAGTGACTTAATCAGAGCCACACAGTATGGAAATGGAGGTTATGGGAATGAAACCAATGTATGGATGCTGGATGTACAAAGCTCATTTACAGCTCAATACTCTAACCTCTAGACTATACTACCAGCCCTATAAATAGTGAACAATTTAGACCAGGCTGTTAATATCTCAAAGGAAAACTGCCTTGAATCAGCAAACATGCATTTTTGTAGAAGCATATGTTATTTTTTAAAATACCAGTTCTCAGTTTGTTACTGCTTAATGTTAACTGTCCTTTTGGTAAATTTGGTGAGTGTTTCTGATTCACACAGTGCTGGCATTGACCATTTTAGAACAGTACAATCTTGTCAAGAACTTACATTGTCGGTACAATGCATCTTCTGTTCTAATTCAGAATTCTTACATTCATGGAGACATAAACAACATCATACAATTCTCAGATGCATTTTGCAGCAGTGTGTAACCCATAAATATCCAATGGGTTAACTAAAAGGCCAGCAAACATGGGGCAGAAACAGAAGGGGACCCACTATATGAAAAAAAGCTTCTACAGGAAACATTACTCACAGGTTCAGTTCAGTCCTCCTTTAACTAAGCTTATAGGGAATGTCAGACATTTTACCTAAATGGTAAGGAACTACATCCTGGACATTTCCTGTAACACCATAGACCATTTTTAACTGATGGATATTGCAATACATGATTACAGTAAAAGACTATGCAAAACTATCTCGCTTATGTTACCATATACAATTTGTAAACCATTGTTTGCATATTTTACAGATAACATTGTCAATATGATACAGTTTTATCTCTCTTTTTTTAAAATTGCACTGCTGTTTTCTGTACAATTGGATGGTGTTTTATTGCTGTCTAATAGGACAACATATCATTGTGGCTCACTTTTTTAATTTTGAAAAACAAGCTGGAACTGTTATACATGAGCTGAACCCTTAATATTACATATTAAATATTCTGATATGGTATAAAGGTATTTTTTTAATTACTATCATCCTCATAAATGTGTATTTAATGTATATAAAAATCTGGTTTGGAAAAAGTGCCCTTTATAATGTAACAAGTGCCCTTTTTATCTTTGGCACCTCTACCTTTTACAATCTTCCTGCACCCCTGTGGGTGGACACACACACACACACACACACCATGTACTCTGACTAAATAAATTTAGGAGGACTGAATTAGCAGCATGCCAAATTTTGATGATTGTGACTAAACAGTACTATATGGAATGAAACCAACAAGAAAACAACTTTAGTCATTTGGTAGCTCTTCACAGCCCTAGTGGCTCTGGCTAGAATTTGTTTGAAATAGCAACAGCTAAATGAGAATGCCCCCAGAACACCCATGGATTTTGATGCTAAGAAGAAGGATTCACCAGTGGCAAAAAACATTGAGAACTCAAGGACAAGGTATTCCCCTGTTCCTCCCAAGCAGATTAAATGCACATGAACAGAGGTACAATGGTTTGGAGATGAAGTAACACCATGTGCAGTCCATTTAGTCCCCCTCTCTGCCATCCTACAAGTAATGGCCTAAAATGCCTTTTCCTTAAGGTAGCTATTGAGCCTGGTCTTGAAACTCTGAACACTATCTGAATGAATCTTCTATTTGTTACACTGCTCATGACTGTCAAATACTCAGTTAATTAAAGAGAAACATTCATGATGTTGGATATGGGATAAAAGTCATTGGGGGAATCCACAGCTTCTGATGTAGAATCAAACATACTGTACCTGTCAGGGGTCATTATACTGTGTGTTGCATTTTTACACTTCATTTAGTTAGTTTTATGCTATCATTGGATCTTTCTGTTTCACCCTATCAGAGAGTGCACTACAGTGCAAAGTAGTTTTTACTCATGATTTCTGTGCTATAGCTAAGCCTACAGCTGCACCTTATCTGGGTGGACACTGCATGGTAGTTTGTTCTGTAGCTATAATTACAGCTGCACCCTGTCTGGGTGAACACTGTGTGGTAGGTTAATCCCTGTTTTCTGTGCTACAGTTGAGCCTTTAGCTACACTCTATCTAGCTGAGCACCTTGAGTTAAATTAGAAAGCTGTATTGTACAGGTCTTTGTGGGAATGGGGTTGAGAGAGGAGGCAGTCTCTCAGTGCAGTTGTGGGGCACTGCTCTCTAGGGTTATGCTGTAGAGTTAGGAGCACTGCCCCATCTGCAGAACATTGGTGAAGCTCCATGCTCAGCTGGTGACAGTAAGGATGTAGTAGAACTATCTCAGCTGCAGCCATCCCGTCAGTTCAACAGTAGTACTACCACTTGCAACACTGGCCACCTACATTCTTGAAAGAGTGTGGGTTGTCAAGGGCCAGCCTGGGGTGGAGCAGAATACAGCATCCCAGAGGATACTTCTCCAGCAGGAAGGGAGGATAGGCTGCTCCGTGGCTAAACTGACACCTGGGTGACCAAAGGTGGCAGTGCAATGGAGAAGCTATGGGGAGAGAAGATGTAGGCATGTGCCATGCTATGCACATTTGCATGAATGCACATGTGCATCTGTGCTGCATGCATCTGGGGGTTGGGTGACACAGGAATGAAAAATCCCTTCCCCTTTCTGCATGACAGCTGCTCCACAACCACAGGCCCCACATTCACTGACCTGGGCAATTTCTGGATAACTGGATATAAGCACCCAATTGAATGGCCCAGCTGTAGGACTCCACCATGTTGAATAAACCACATGGGTAAATTTGGAGGAGTTACAGTAAATCCCAGGAGAAGGTGAGATGATGGGTCTGGGCTGAAGTGTGGGGCTCAACTGGGGACCAATGGCCAAGGGGAGTCAGGCACATAAAGAAAATAAAAAATATATATATTTCAGCTGCATCATCAGCTCAGCTGGAGCCCACACTCACCTCCCACCCCTCCAGAGACCAATTGGTCCAGTGTGGTGGAGACTAGTGAGGAGGCAGAGGTTGAGGGAGGGGAGAGGAGCCATAAGGAGATAGTCCAGCCCTTCACCTTCAATATAGCAAGTCACTTCACACCTCTAGAGGAGATTCTGGCACTCAACTCTGTTATTGGTGACTCCAAGTCAGTTGATGAGAAAGGGCAGGACAATGTGATACCACTGAAGGGAGCAAGACTATCCTGTTTTTCCTTTTTTTCTTTTTTAGCTTTTCCCTCTCTCCTCTGTATTATGTCCTCTGGCTAACACCAGCTCTCCTCCAGTCGCACCACCCTTCCCCTAGAATTCATCCTCCCCCCACAGCCACCTCTTCTCTGCCAGTCTTTCACCTAAGCATCCCCTCTCCCAGCCTCAGCTACAGTCACTGTGGTCATCGGCTTAATTTCACAACCAAAAGCCCATGCTCCCTCCTCTGCCTCTCTTCATCTATATCCACTGCCTTTCTAGCCTCTCCAACATGTGTTTCTGTTCTCGCTCTGCCTTTTATAATTGATCTCAAGCCACACTTATAAATGCATTATTGTTATGCTTGATTTATTTTTATTCTGCATTGCATACTTTTATATCCTTTGTTGTGCTGTTACCCTGTCCCCAGGTCGCACCTGGAAACGAGCCTCGGCTCAGTGTGCTTTTCCTGGTCACCAAATTTTAAATAAATAAATAAATAAAATAGTCTTAGTGGTCAGTGACTCGATTAGAGGAGTAGAGAGGGTGGTGGATGTGGGGTGAATGGGAGGATGGTGGTTCGCAGCTTTCTGAGGCATTGGCCATCCTGGATTTTGACAGGATAGGAAGGATAGTGGAGAGGAAGCAGGGGATCTGGGGGTCATGGTCCAACTGAATATCAATGAACTGACAAACTGGCTGGTGGAGATGGAGATTGAGAACTTCCATAAACTGTGGGATAGGCTGGTGGAACACTCAGCTTCCCAGGCCTTTTCAAAGTCCTCCATGTATAAGGTGGGAGGGAAAGCAGGATAAGATAAAAAGTGATGTAACAGGATTTTAACAAATGGCTTAGGGGATGGTGTCAGGAAAATGAGTACCATTTTGTGGGGGACTGGTGGACTTCTGAAACAGGAAACTCTTCAAGGGTGATGGACTTCACTTGTTGAAAAAGAAGGTATGCGTGCTGGAGGAGAAGTTTGACATCTATATCAGACATTTAAACTGACTGTGAGGGACACTGGGTATAGGAGAGCCATGGTGGCAGGTGAGAGGAAGGTGATCCTAGCTAGTTTCCCCAACATTGGTGTGCTTGTAGCAGCACAGTGGTTTCAAAGTCAGCTGTGGCCATTACTGGACTTGGTGAAGGGACATTAGAGAACAGGAACACAAATGGGGCAAGCACCAATAAAACAAGGGGGGAAAGAGGTCAATGAAAGCACAAGGGTAGCTGCAATGTAAAATCAGGGATCAGGTAGAAGGGGTTGTGCCTTAATGCCAGGAGCCTAGTTAACAAAATCAGTCAGCGCCAAGTGGTGATGCCAGAAATGGAGGTGGACCTTGTGGCCATCATGGAAATGTGGGCTTCAGAAAATAACAACCACCCTTTCTTTGAAAAAATAAACTTCCTCACATTTCCTCTTATTCTGCCCCTTCCAATTTCATATTATGTCCCCATGTCCTTGTACCTCTCCTATACTGAAAGATGTTGCCCCCTTGCTTCTTGTTCATGCCCTTAAAGTTCTTGAAGGTTTATATCATATCCCCCGTTCCCTCCTCTCTTCTAGTATATACATATCATGGTCCTTCAATCTCTCCTTATATGTCTTCTGGTGTAAGCCATGCACCATCTTAGTCAACCTTTTCTGAACTGCCTCCACCCTATCTATGCCTTTTCGAAGATGCAGCCTCCAGAACTGTACCTAGTATTCCAGATGTGGCCTCACCAGTGTTTTGTATAGTGGTATCACTACCGCTCTCATTTGGCTAGTGATACCCCTTCCTATGCACCCCAACATGCCTTTGCCCTTCCCTACAGCCTTTGCACCCTTCTTGGCCACCTTTAGGTTATCTGTGATAATATTCCCTAAATCCCTTTCTTCCCTGGTGACTGTCACCAACTCCTCCTCCCATCCTGTAGCTCTCCCCAGGGTTTCTGGGCCCCAGGTGCATGATTTTTCACTTTTTTGCATTGAACCACAGTTGCCACACCTAGGACCATTTTTCCAGTTTTCCTGGGTCCCTCCTCATTTTCTCCACCCCATCTGGAGTGTCTACCCTGTTGCAGAACGTCATGTCATCTGCAAATAAGCAAACCTTTCCTTCCAGCCCTTCCGCAATATCACTATTGAAGACATTAAAGAGGACTGGCCCCAGGACTGATCCTTGAGCTACTCTTCTGGTCACCCCCTGTCCTCTGATTGGATCCCATTTACCACCACCCTCTGCTTCCTGTGCTCTTACCGGTTTCTTACTCAATTCACTACCTTGTGGCCCACATCTAGGCTACCCAACTTGCTAACCAATCTTCTATGTGGAACAGTGTTGAAGGCCTTGCTGAAATTGAGGTAGGAAACATCTACTGTTCCTTCCCCCCCCCACCTCCTTTGTCACCCAGTCAAAAAAATCTATCAGATTTGTTTGACATGACCTTCCTGCTGTGACTCAATGCTGATCCTGTGCTGCATTGGATTCCATGTGTTCCACAATACTTTCCTTAAGCAGTGCCTCCATAATCTTACCGACTATTGAGATGAGGCTGATTGGCCTATAGTTTTCTGCCTCCTCCTCCTTGCTGCTATTTTTGTGAAGAAGGACTACATGTGCCCTCTTCCAGTCCTCTGGAACAACTCTTTTGTTGAGCAAATCACTGAACATGGCTGCCAGTAATGCTGCTAGCTCCATTTATAGTTCCTTTAATATCCTGGGAGGTATGCCATCTGGCACCATTGCCTTGTCCACCTTCAGTTTTGAGAGCTCCTCAAAGACTCTCTCTTCTGTAAATGGACTGATGTTCACCTCCCTGTCCCCCTTGCTTCTGATGCCCAGCTGTGGTCCCTGCCCCCCCCTTCAGTAAATACTAAACGGAAGTATTCATTTATTATTGACACTATTTCCAGGTCTAGAAACATAGAAATTGTCAGCAGATAAGGACTGCTAGGCCCATCCAGTCTGCATGTAGACCCTATATATTGTATGTGGCCACTGACCCTATGTGATCAATGGCTTTTCATCACTCCCTCCCATCTCAGGCTTCCCTTGTGCATGTCCCAAGCATGCTTAAACCCCTCCACTGTGCTTGTCCCCACTACCTCCTGTTGCAGACTATTCCAAGTGTCGACTACCCATTCTGTGTAGGAAAACTTCCTCACATGACCTCTTAATCTACCCCCTTCCAATTTCATATCATGCCCCCTTGTTCTAGTACTTTTTCTACATTGGAAAAGGTCCCCTGCCTGCACCTTGTTTATGCCCTTGAGGTACAGTAGTAGCCACAGACATTGCCAGCTATTTCCAGGTATTTTGCAAAATTTCTGAAGAGTTTCTCTCTGCTGCCCCTACTGTGGAAATGCAGAAAGTAGGAGATATTTCTGGAAATATCACAGAAATTTCAGGAAATAGCTGGCAGTGTCTATGGCTGCTACTGTACTTGAAAGTTTCAGTCATGTCCCCCAGCTCTCTCTTCTCCTCCAGTGAGTACATATTGAGGTCCCTCAGCCTCTCCTCATATGTTTTGTGGTGTAAACTCTGCACCATCTTTGTTGCCCTTCTCTGGAAAATCTCCACCTTATCTATGTCCTTGTGCAGGTATGGTCTCCAGAACTGCATGCAGTACTCCAGATGAGGCCTTACAAAATGTTTTATACAATGGCATCACCACCTCCTGCCTCCTGCTAGTGATACCCCTGCCTATGCACCCCAGCATGCCACTGGCCCTCCCCTGCTGCCTTTGTACAATGCTTTGATACCTTAAGTTCATCAGAGATGATAACCCCTATGTCCCTTTCCTCTTTGGTGACAGTCAGCTCCCCCCCCAACCTGTAGCTCTCCCCCGGGTTCCCTCTACCATGGTGCATTATTTTGCACTTTGTTGCGTTGAACCTCAGTTGCCACATCTCCAACCATCTTTCAAGCTTCTCCAGGTTCCTCTTCATTTTCTGCACCCCTTCTGGAGTACCCACCCTGTTGCAGATCTTGGTGTCATCTGCAAACAGATAGACCTTTCCTTTCAGACCCTCTGCAATGTCACTAATAAAGACATCGAACAGGACTGGTCCTAGTACTGATCCCTGTGGTACCCCACTGGTCACCCTCCTCCCCCACATAGTACCCCATTTACTACCACCATCTGTCTTCTGTCTGTTAACTAGTTCCTAACCCAGTCCACCATCTTGTCTACCATGCCCAGACTACCCATCTGGTTAATCAACCTTCTATGTGGGGCGGTGTCAAAGGCTTGCTATGGAAATCTATGTGAAACTGGCGTCTACACTTCCTCCCTGATTAAGTTCCTAGTCACCCAATCAAAAAAACTATAAGATGTGTTTGACATGATCTTCCTGCTGTGAATCTGTGTTGTGTCAGATCCTGAGTGCCCGTTGGATTCCATATGTGCTACTATCCTTTCTTTCAGCAGTGTCTCCGTGATCTTTCCAACCACTGAGGTGATGCTGACTAGCCTGTAGTTCCCCACCTCATTCCTACTGCCACTTTTGTGCAGTGGGACCACATGTACCCTCCTCCAGTCCTCTGGAATGACATCTGTGTTAAGTGACTCTTTGAACAGTGCCACCAGAGGCATTGCTAATTCCCTTCACAGCTCCTTTGATATCCTTGGATGGATGCTGTCTGGCCCCATGGCCTTATCCTCCTTCAGCTTTGAGAGTTCTTCCAGAACTGCCTCTCTACTGTGAATCTACTGGTGTTCACCCCCACCCATTGCCTCTACAACCCAACTGTGGTCCTTGGCCCTCCCCTTCCTTAGTGAATATTGAGCAGAAGTATTTGTATAGTATTTCTGCCTTGTCCAGATCTCCTTCTTTACACTCTCCCTTCTCCCCCTTGAGTCTCACAATACCTCCCACAGTTTTTCTTCTTTCACTGATGTACCTCTAAAATGTCTTATCCCCTTTTGTTTACAGACTGTGCTAAGCCCTCTTCTGTCTGCTCCTTTGCCCTCCTAACAGCTTTCCCTGCTTCCCTTAGACATTCAAGGTACAACTCCCTGTCCTCCTCCCTTTAGCTCCTCTTATATTTCCTGAAACTCAGCCTTTTACCCCTAACTTTGTCCCTCACCTCTTTGGAGAACCGCAGTGGTTTCCTTCTTCTTTTTCCTTTGGCCACTATCCTAATGCACTGGTTCGTTATATCCACTATGGCTCCTTTCAGTTTCTCCCATTGTTCTTCCACCCCCTCTACTACCTCTCACTTCCCCAGGACTGCTTGTATACATCTACCAATTTCAGTGAAATCCACCCTCCTGAAGTCTAATACTCTTGCCCTTGTGTGGCTTAATTGAGTCCATGTCTCCATGCTGAACCATGCCATGTGGTAGTCACTGGACCCCAGCTGCCCTTCCACCTGTATTTCTTTAACTCTGTTCCCATTGGTCAATACTCGAGCTGGCAAAGTGGCTGAAATTCACTCCACGAAGCAAATCACGTTGTAGTGGAGAATCCATGTAGTAATCCACAATGTGAAGTGGAGTAATTCGCATCATAATGAGGATTGCAAAGTCACTGATTGCAATGCACGTCACGTTACTCTGCCTTCCCCATCCAGATCTGTGCCCATTTTTAGGTGAAGTACATTCATTACAATGTACTTTGCATCACTTTGCCTTGTTTTTTGGGCTCCAATGTGAATTTTGTATTGATTCATGGGATTGCAGGTCACATGGGCTCTAGATTGTTCTGCACAGCCTCAGTTCTGTCTGTGTAGTGTGTGTGTAGCGGTAGACTAGTTGGAGATAGTTTGCTGTCAGAGCTCTGTGATTGAAACCCTATAAAAGCTGTTAAAAAATCCTTTTTGAGAATTTTTTTGCCTTAAAACATAGGACATCGATTGCAGAAAACCCTTCTGTACTCATATCATCGAGTGTTTATTGTTTCTGTGTAGATTTTGAATGTTAATTTTGAAACTTCAGTCTGTGTGCTGAGAGACAGTTGAAGTGTGATTTGGGGAAGGGGCATATCTGTGTGGTGTAGGTAGATTTAGATTAACTGTCTGGAAGAAAAAGGCAGTCTTTTTGTTTTGGTTATATTTTTGTTGTATAAGTTTGTTAATGTACACACAGTAATATTTTCAGTAATTCTTGACATTTTTTTGCTGAATTTTGTGTTGCAACAGTGCATAATTGCAGTTTGTTGAAAAGATCTGGTTATATACCAAAGTTTTAAATTTGCCACGCATTACTTGTAGTGTTTGTGTGTGTGTGAATGTGTATGTGACATCACATGTGCCATCAAATCACAGTTCACAGACAACTTTTATTGTGCCACAGAGTAATTGCAGCAGTGTGAACCTGCTGCTATCCACTGCAGCTGTGTTATTTTGTACTGCTCTGTGGTCTGGATTGTGGTATATTGATTTTGTACTGTTACTGCAGTGCACTGCCCCACCCCACAACTGGCAAAAGGTATTCATTTCCATATTGGATTTGGATTGTGACTGTTGCGAGCAGCAGTGGTTAACATGTTGTTGTGACTTTGCTTCTGCATCTTTGTCTTGATTGCACAGTGCAATCTAATCTGTCGGTGCCTGTGCCTGCCTTTTTCATCTGCTTAGTTTGCAATCTACATCTGCAAGCCACTGTTGTTGTTTTTGGCTTCACACATCACATCCACCGTGCCAAAGTGAAAGTTCCAAAATTTAAATAGGTTTAAAATTTTCTTGGTGATCCCCCAAAATGCCCGCAAAGAGATGTGCAAGTAAAGCTGTTTCTTGCTGCCAGGGGTAAGATTGTCTGTGAACGTGGTAGTAAGCAGAAATGCATAACTAATGTGAGGAAAGGGATTTCTCCATCAATGTTTTTTACAGTGCAATCTGTAGCTTCACTCATTGTTGGAGGAGATGATGATGTCCCAGCTAGTGGTGTTAGTGCAGATTCTACTGGCATTAGTATTGCTGCCTCAGGTTTGACTTCTGACCATTTAATTGTGTCCAAAAATATAGTTGAGTCTAAAGCAATGAGTGACAGTGTAGATGATGTCATACTCCTCATCCCCAGTAACATCCCTATGGTAGTTGAGCATGTTTCTGACCATGGTGATGATAACACACAATGTCACATTTCTTCCACTGCAGTGGAGCTCATGCCTTTGCCATCCAATGATGCACAGTCTGGTGCAAAAATATAGGTGGTGATGATGATCATGATGTTGCTGTGATTGCGACATGTAGTCCAGATGACACCATCCAAGCCAAAAATGTGGATGCGGATGATGTTGATGAATATGATGATGATGTCAGTGACCCCTGTTGGGAACTGGAGAAAAAGAAAGTTAATGTAGCAATATCTGGGTCTGTTGGTGTTAAATCCCCCCCTCCTGAAAAAAGTTGTGATTTAGTGGTTCCAGTTGATGCTGATGATGTTGATAATGACCCAGTAATAATCATAGGTAGCCATCATAGTCAGTTGCAGTCCAAGTGTGTCCCACCTGAAAAATCATGTAGCACACCCACCACCATTTCAGGGATTAAAAAAACAGAGTCCAATAAGCAGCATCCGGGACATGTTAAAAGTAGGGGATCACAATCACTTGTTTGGCATTTTTTTGGGTCAAGATACAAAAGAAGGGTCAGTTGCTATCTGCCAGCTTTGCCATGTACGTGTGAGTTGAGGTAAAAAAGAGAGTAATTTTGGCATGGGGACAGATACACATTTTAAGAACAGGCACATGGCACTGTGGACCAAGCACCAGATGGCAGCTAATGCCATAGTGGGGTGTTCAGCCTCTTCATCAACCTTAATGATCATGCTATCCCCTTCCATGACTGGAACAGCAAGTAGGAATGTCTGCAGTAGCAATGAAATAACAGCAGAGGATCACTACAGGCATGATAAGGTGGAGGATAATGATTTTGAAATCTTGTCAAGTGGTGGTAAGAGTAGCAGTGGTGGTGGTCAATGCAGTACATGTAGTGCAAGTGGTACATCAACCCCCGTGAGTAAATCTGTGAAAATAACTTCATTTGTGGATATGTCACCTGTGCATCCCTCTTCATCACATGTTCACACACCCTCCCTGTCCATTTGCAGAGCAGAGCCATTTGTCACATCCCATGCAAAATGTCTGTCAACACACGTTGCAGAGTGTTTTGACCCATAGCATGAAGTACCTACCCAATCGTGCAGTGTCTTGTGAACTTAATGCTGCTGCTGTAGTTGAAATGCTGGCAATTGATCTTTTGCCCTTCTCCTTCGTGGAGAATTCTGGATTCCAGTGATTTGAAGAACGTGTCTGACCAAAATGGAAAATCCCATCCATGACATACTTTTCCACTCATGCTGTTCCCAAGAAATACCATACTGTGGCCAACTCTGTAAGACATGCCCGTCAACATTCCTCCTCTCCATTCATCCATTTAAGTATGGATATGTGGACAAGTGACAAAACAGCGGGGAGTTCATATCTGTGTATAACTGCACATTGGGTTCAGGTGCCGGGGGTTGTTTGTGCTGGTGGTAGTGTGAATAATCAGTGTAGTAAGGTGGACTGTCATGGTAGCTATCTTCTGGGAATTCAACAACATGCAACACTTGTTATGTGCAGTGTGACCTGTTCTCACACTGGTGAAAACATGCTGGACTTGCTACTGACTGACATTTATGAGTGGCTGAACCCCCTGTCCCAGAAAGCTGGGTTTATAGCTAGTGACAATGGGTCAAATGTGGTTAAATGCATCACGAATGGTGGCTTTGTTCAAGTTCCATGCATGGCCCACTGTTTAAATCTTGTGTTGCAGGAGCTTCTGCTGCACCCTGATATAAAGGAGATGCTAACAGTTGCACTCCATATCTGTTCTCACTTTTCACACTCTGCAAAGGCCCGTGACCAGCTTTGGCAGTTGCAGATCCAAAACAGCCTACTGCAGCACTGCTTCAAGCTGGAAGTTGTCACATGGTGGAACTCCACTTTATACATGGCAGAGAGGTTGTATGTACCATACAAAGCCATTTCAGAATATCTTGTCATGCACACTAGCCGTGACACTTCCGGGGCCTCCATGTCTCTCATGACTGAACAGTAGCACCTCATGGACTCTGTAATAACAATTTTGAGGCCTTTTGAACACATCACACATGCAGTGAGTGGCGAGTCTGCCTCCATTAGCCAATCAATTCCACTGCTATGGGTGTTGAGGCAGACATAGATACATAGATACATAGATACATAGACAGTGTTGGCAGATAAGGGCCTATGGCCCACCCAGTCTGCCCATTTGAGCTTGTCAGTTCAGTTTGTTTTCCTAGAAGTCTGTTGCCCCTTACCCCTGACCTCTAGAATTCCTTTATGTCTATCCCATGCATTCTTAAATCCCGTGATTGTTTCAACCCCCACCACTTCCTCTGGCAGGGTGTTCCACTTGTCCACCACCCGTTCTGTGAAGAAATTCTTTCTCATGTTTCCTCTGAATCGTCCTACCTCCAACTTCATCCCATGCCCTCTAGTACTGGAACATCTTTTCACTTAAAAATAGTGTTTTCCTGCACCCTGTTCCTCCCTGTAAGATACTTGTATGTCTCTATCATATCCCCTCTCTCCCTCCTCTCCTCCAGGGAGTACATGTTCAGTTCCTTCAACCTGTCTTCATAGGACTTGTGATGCAATCTATGCACCATCTTTGTTGCCCTCCTCTGAACCTTCTCTACCCTGTCTATGTCCTTACGTAGGTATGGTCTCCAGAACTGTACACTGTACTCCAGGTGGGGCCTCACTAGTGTCTTGTATAGTGGAATTATGACCTCCCTTTTCCTGCTGGTGATGCCTCTGCCTATACATCCCAGCATCCTATTTGCTTTACCTGCTGCCTTGTCACACTGTTTCCCGACCTTGAGGTCATCAGAGATCACAACCCCAAGATCCCTTTCCTGCTTGGTTCATGCTATATCCTCACCCCCCAACTGATATATTGTGCCAGGGTTTTTGTGCCCCCAGACATTGCTGAATCTACAGCAGAGCCTTGATGGTTCCAGAGACTGTTCTAACAGTGTGTTGCTGAAACACATGCTGACACTATCTGAGTGCAATCGGCACATCTTGAGCATTCAGCAGAGTGACAACTTTGCAATAGCAACAATGCTGGACCCACAATACAAACATGGAATTGTCTCACTACTAGAGGGAAGGTCTGAACAGGTAAAAGCTGTCAGTGGGCAACTGTTGCACTTGGTTCATGGGGCACAGAGGTCACTAGCCAAGATCAGCAAACCTCAGCAGCATAATCAGGCTGAAGGTCAGTTGAGAGTAGTATCAAGCACATACTGTTAGGGGGCTGCAGTTCCAGGTGGTCTGTCATCAAAAGCGGTTGTCATTAACCCACTTTGGGGTGTTTTGTCCAAAGTAGGGATCTGTGACATAAATGATTCCTGAGAACAGGATGATGCATCAACCACCAGACTTCATGCAGCACAGCAAATGGTTGACTCATATTTGTCTGAAAACAGGCATCTGTTAATAACTGATGATCCTCTTTTATACTGGAGTGGAAAGGTCAGTGAATGGCCAGAGCTGACCTCAGTGGCACTGAAGTACCTGACATGCTCACCCTCCAGTGTAAGTGTTGAGAGGTTATTCAGAGGGTATTCAGTTCAGCAGGTTCGGGATCATCACACAAACCTCTCTCCTGCAAATATCAACTTGCTGACACTCATAACAAGATTTGGTCAGAGCTGATATGGCTGTGAACAACTTTTGGAATGCTTTTACCCGTTATTTCTGATGAATTGCACAAAGCAGATCTGTGGAGAGGCAGTTTCAATGTGGTCTTCCTTTTACACATTTTTACAAAGTGTTTGCCTGGAATATGCCTGCTAATGGCTATATATTTAGCCTGGATAGTTCACAGAAGAAATGGCATCTTATTTTCAGTGGGGCTCTACATCTACACAATATTATGCTGCATTGTGTAAAATCAGAACGCACTAAAAATTATATTTTACATCTGGGGGATATATTAAGTGCTGGATCGATGTATGAGCAGAAAAAAGCATTGCATAAAGAGGGTGCACTGGTTGGCACTGATACAATATTCAAAGAGAATGAGCCACTGGTACAGGGTGTGCATACAGTGAAGCCCACCAGAATGAAGTGAGCACTGCAGAATTCTGCAGTAGACTTACTGCAGCAAACAATGCAGTTTCAAAAGGAGTTAATCCCGTTTGTCATGCAGTAAACCTGTGACACTGCACTTCATCCTGGCAGACTTCATTGTTTCTGTTGAAAATGTGAAGCTGGATGGGAGTCATAGTGCAGGCAGTGGCCAAGTCAGGTGCATCCAGGGTGACCCCAACTAAATACCTTCCAGGAGGAATGCGTGGCACATACCAGTATGCACTGCAGCCCCCGTGTGCAATATTCATCCCAGGAATGCAAATAAACTAATTGGGCATGCAGGGTGCAAAGGGGCCTTATGCATGCTCATTACCAGCCCATTTGCATGTTGGTATGGGGATGAATGTGCCGAGCAGCTCTCGCCCCCATCCCTGACCCCCCAATTGCTCCCATGCGGGACAGGCCCTGAAGTCTCTGGTGGTATAGTGGCACCCCCTACCCATTCCCCAGCCCCAATCATACTGAAGTTCAGGCTCTATCAGTTCCATATTGTAGGTACCCCAATGCCATCCCTAATTGCACCTGAATACACTTACAGTCCATGTCCATAGTGCAGTGGCCCCCACTCCCCCTAAACAGTGCACAGACACCCCCATCCCAGCCCCCCTGCCCATCCCATTGCAATGACTGGCTCTGTAATGGGATTGTACCACTCTATTGGCGGGTGGTGGAGCACTCACAGTAGGATGTTGGAATGTGTTATACATAGGCATGAGCTGTGTGTGGGTAATAACATCTGTGATAGGGTGGAATATGACCCTGTCCCATTTGTTATGGAGAAAGTGTTTAAATACAAGGATTTCCTTTTCTGTAACTTAAACTTCTCTGTCTGGTTGTGGAACCCAATTTTCCTGGTAGACTTTGGATTTGATCACCCCGAAAATCTCACAGATCTTTGGATCTCACTGTCTCTCAGTTTTCTCTTGCTGTCAGTTTTTCTTCCTTGCATATCTATATCTGCTGATATAAAAATATATGCAAACCATTGTATGAAAATGTAACTGATAATGGGATCACTTTTGTTTAGAAAATGTATAGTGTTGCTGTTGAAATGTATATAATTATGGTTTGAGATGACTGCAGAAGGCTGTTGTAAACTCTCGAGGTTAATTGGGTGCATGTCATTGAGTCTTATGCAGGGGCTATGCAAAGGGGACCTCAGCCCACTATATTCTAGCAGCTCCTGAAACTTACAAGAACAGGATGTTTCGTAAGGATAGGGGTTGAAAAGACTTATAAAAGAGCTAAGCTGCAACTACAAGAAAGAGCAGGAGAACAAGGGACTCAGAGACTGAAAGAAAACTTTATTTTATTTTGCCTTTGTAAATAGTTATACTGAACAAGTTTATTTTATTATGCTACTAGTGTAAATAAACCTTTTTGGTGAATTCTACAACTGCTCCTGGTTTTCCTATGCTTCCTGACCTGTGCCTCGATGACAACAGCCAGTGGCCATACTCCTCTTGCACTGGCATGTGGCTCCATCATCCAGGTGCCATTGCACTGCTCAGTGTGAGTGACAGCCAATGCAGTACTCACTCACAAAGGTCCCAAAACAGGCATGTTAGAGCTGACCTCCCATTCATTTGTACAACTGGGGAACTGTGGATGATCCATTTATAGCCTGAAGTGTACACTGCAAATGGCATTACAAGATACCACATCCCATGGCACCCCGGGATACTTCAGCTGTTCGGAGGGTGGCATGTTACACAGGGAAACAGGGGAGAGAAACATAGAAACATAGAAGTTGACAGCAGATAAGGACTGCAAGGCCCATCCAGTCTGCCCATTTCTTTTTCTACCTTATAAATGTGCCATCGGCCTTTGCTCTGTCAGTGGCCTATCTATTCATAGTCATTTGTATTGCTCCCTTATGCCTATCCCATGCCTGTTTGAAGCCCTGCACTGTATTCATAGTCACCACTTCTTGTGGTAAGCCATTCCATGCATCCACCACCCTTTCTGTGAAAAAGAATTTCCTCACATTCCCCCTTAATCGGCCCCCCTCTAATCTCATGCTGTGTCCTCTTGTCCTGCTATTTTTCTTATATTTAAACATGTTAGACTCTTTCACCTTGTTAATGCCCGTAAGGTGTTTGAATGCCTCGATCATATCACCTCTATCCTCCTTTGCTCAAGGGTATACATATTGAGCTCTTTTAATCTGTCCTCATATGTCTTCTGATGCAGTCCTGCATCATTTTGGTGCCTTTCTCTGGACTGCCTTAATTTGGTTAATGTCCTTGTGAAGGTGTGGCCTCCAATACTGCACGCAGTACTCCAGATGGTGCCTAACCAGTGTCTTGTAAAGAGGGATTATTACCTCCCTCTTACGACTTGTGATACCCCTACTAATACACCCTAACACCCCCCTCACCTTACCTACTGCTTTAGAGGTCTGCTTGGATGATTTCAGGTCATCAGTGATGATGATGCCCAAGTCTCTTTCTTCCTTTGTGACTGCTAGCATCTCCCCTCCCAGCCTATAGGTGGCTTCAGGGTTTCTCTTCCCTATGTGCATGATTTTGCACTTCCTTGCATTAAATTCCAGTTGCCACTCTTCTGACCATTTTGCTAGTTTATCCAGATCTCTTCTCATTCTGCCCACCCCATCTGGATCATCTACTCTGTTGCAGATCTTGGTGTCATCTGCAAACAGACAAGCCTTACCCTCTAGTCCATCTGCAAGGTCACTAATGAAGATGTTGAAGAGGACTGGCCCCAGGACTGATCGCTGAGTACCCCACTTGTGATTTGCATCTCTTCTAACTGTATACCATTTACCACCACTCTCAGTTTTCTGCCCGTCAACCAGTTTGCCACCCAGTTGACCAACTTCTGACCCACCCCGAGCCTACCCAGCTTATTTATCAATCTTCTATGTGGAACAGTGTCAAAAGCTTTGCTGAAGTCAAGGTAGGCGACATCAACTGCTCCCCCTTGGTCCACCACTCTAGTTACCCAGTCAAAGAAATCTATGAGATTAGTTTGACAGGAGCTTCCTTTTGTAAACCCATGCTGTCTTGGATCCTGTGCCCCTATGAATTCCAGGTGTTGCACTATCCTTTCCTTAAGTTGTGCCTCCATAATCTTGCCCACTACTGAGGTAAGATTGACTGGTCTGTAGTTTCCCGCCTCCTCCCTGTTACCACTCTTGTGGAGCGGGATCACATGAGCCCTTCTCCAGTCTTCTGAGACCTCTCCTGTGCTCAGAGACTCACTAAACAGTTCTGCTAATGGCTCTGCTAGTTCCACCTTTAGCTTCTTTAGTACCCTGGGAGAGTGTGGACTTGCGGTGGTGTATGACAGCAGGAAGATACAGTATCGGCAAGGCATGCAATGGAGGTATGTAAATTCCCTCATTGGTTTGCCTGGGATGTACACACGGCTGCATACACTGGTGGATCCACAGCTTGCATGGTGCCCCAATGCATGGTACAGCCACTTGGGTCATTCCAGAGTGCAGGTCCCCAGCCCGGGTTCAGTGCAGCCAATGGCTGGCCATGGCAGGGTGTGGAGGGCAATGGCAGTCTTTGCAACAGGTTGGGTATTGGGGAAGTGAGAGTGTCTGTGTACAGGGGTGGTGTATGGGAGTCCTCTAGACTATAGGTATGGACCATGGTTTCTCTGGTGCAAGCAGGTCTGTGGGGGCCCTACACTACGGATCTCTTCATGAATGGAGTTGGCTAGATTGGGAATGGAAAGAAGGTACCTCTAGTTCACCAGGGCTGCAAGGCTGCTGTGCACCTCAGTGCACATCTGCAGCCTGTCAGTGGGTGGCTGGTCAGGTTAGGCCAGCTATTCATGGCCTAACTGTGGGCAGTGGTGCTCTGGACTGTGAGGGGAACTTTTCCACTAAATATGCTGCAACACAGCATATGTATGGGATTGCCACTTCAACTTGAATGGCATACCATTTGTGTGTGCCCTGGCCCCTTCCTTTACAGCTGGCGCATCCTGCATGTTTGAATATTGCATTTCTGTGCATTGTTGGAATTGTTCAGCACATCTCCATTTTCCACTGGAATGAGCTGCATATTCCCTTTGAATATGGGGCCCTGAACTAGGTAGCCTGAATAAATACATTATAAAAATGATAAAATCATGACACCACTGAAAACAAGATATTGCATCTAATCTGGGACAGCCTGAGTAAATACAGTGCAAAAATGTGTAAATGAATATCGCTGTGACAATGAGATGTTGCATCTCCCCTGCCCTATCCAGGATACAAAATAAAGGATAAGAAATATTCAGTGATCCCAGGTCCAAATAATCAATACTCTGTAAGAAACCTTCATTTTCCCTGTGTTTTCCCCACAAAGGCAGAATCAAATCCCTTTATAAATCCCTGTAGATTTTTTCAAAAGCCACTGGTTCCTTATTTATGACTTTGTTCTTTATTTATTATATCAGCAGCCCTATTAGGAAAAGAGCTCTGATTTGCTGCTCAGTAAAAATATATTTCACGATGGCCTTGGAATGATTTAGATTTATATGTTTTGCATAAGGCATAATGGGGAACTATATGAAATAACAAATATCAAGCTCATTATTTCATGAACTACACTTTCAATTAGTAATCACAAGTCAGACAATCTTTCAAAAGATACTAGCAATGTCTGCAAACAAATTTATTGCAAATAGAGACATTTGTTTATCTATATATGTATATATATACACACACACACACACACACACACACACACACACACACACAAATACTATTTTTGCATCTTATAGTTGTTAGTTTTCAGACAAATTCTTATAAACTTTTTTCTGTCCACCTGATGGAATCTTATACGAGTTAAGTACATTTTATTATTTTATCAAGGTCCTGACCCAGCAACTCAATAAATACACACTCAGTATATCATATTATAAAATGACAAAAAACAGTCTTCTGTTTGCATTTGTTTGATCAGGAATTTTATAAATGGTATAAGTTCTCTTTGTTACATCTACATTGGTCCAATAAAAGGTATCAAATCATCTGCTTCATATCACTCATGGTTTGTCAGCAGTTAATTCATTAGATGAGGTCTCCCTTGCCAGAGTTTGACTGTTTCTTCACCCCTCCCCCCAAACACACACACACTCTTACTATAAGAGATCTCAGTAGCTCTTCTCTGTTATGTTTGGGAAGCCAGCCACAGCCCTTTCTGTCAGAAAGAAATTTATGTGTTTGGTCTGGGTAGTTGACCGAAGACCTGGCATTTTATCAGATAGGTCTTGAGAGGTTAAAAACAGTGTACATCTTTACAAAATTTGCTGGGAAAGGGTAACAGGGCATGTGTGATTTTGTATTTATGAGGTATGAATCTTTCTTGAAAGATATTCATCCCCAACTGAAGTTAATAGCAAAAAATGTTTAAATGCTAATCATTTAAATGTGCAAGCTGTTGCATTTCGAAGGGGTAAACAAATCTCCAGTATAATAGGCAACCAGTATTTAACAAGCTGCTTCAGTTTCCTAATGGCCATCAGATAAGCAGCTCAGAGTTATGCCTCCAAGATTCTAAACAAAAAAGAAGGGATTATTTTATTTTAGTTGTCATAGTGATTTGTAGATGTGGAAGGATACATTGAAAAGTCCAAAAAATGTGTTTCACGAAACTCCATTTTCCAGCTACGTGTAGCAAAATGGCTGTAGGCTCCACCCACAGCCATGAAAATGAATGAGGGGCACATACCAGCTCAAACTGCAACCTCAGTATTTGTGACTCGGCATGGTCGTGGTTGGGCTACTGATGTGTAGAAATGGACAATCCTGGTGGCACTGGCAGCATTAAACCGCCTACCAGTGAGGTAGATGATGACACGATAGAGAAAGAATTCCCTAGTGGGCAGAATTCAGACATTGATGACTGCAAGAGCAGGTTTCTGTATGAAGATGATGATGAGGTTGATGTTGGTAGGTTTTAAGTGAAGGGTTAAAGGGTCTCACATTTTTTGTATGGTACATGTTTTGTTTTTCATAAAGTTAAAGCAGTGCCCCACCCTGAATGACTCAAATTATATTTGTAACACAGTGCTCACTATATCCCACCCACCACCCAACTGTGTGTCTGACAGTGATAGTGAATGTGTTGCAGGTTGTGTTGAAGGTCACCCATGCCCATCACCAGAAAAGTACTGTTAGCCAAAGCCACCAGATGCAGTGAAATGTGAGAGGGAATGTCAAAATCATGTGCCCCCATGACCACTACCAGGAAAGTGCCATCAGCCAAAGCCACCAGATGCAGCAAAATATGAGAGGGAATGACAAAATCATGTGCTCCCATGACCACCACCACCACTACCACCAGAAAAACGCTGTCAGCCAAAGCCACCAGATGCAGCAAAATGTGAGAGGGAATGACAAAATCATGTGCCCCCATGACCACCACCACCAGAAAAACGCTGTCAGCCAAAGCCACCAGATGCAGCAAAATGTGAGAGGGAATGTCAAAATCATGTGCCCCCATGACCACCACCAGAAAAGCACTGTTAGCCAAAGACACCAGATGTAGTGAAATGTGAGATGGAATGTCAAAATCATGTGCCCCCATGACCACCACCACCAGTATGCTAATGTTTTCCATTCTGTGTCCTGCACATTCCATGGCAGACAAAGTCGGAGAGGAGCAACCACATACATCAGCCACAGCCACAAGGCTTATTTACTATCAATACTCTAAAGTGAGTATGTGTACTAATGTTTCATACTGTGGAAGTTCCTTTTGATGTTTTATGTGTCCTGTTGATTTTATGAGATGCAGTGGCCAGACACATACAGTCAACCTATTTTCTTTTTTTACAGGTTAACCAACCACTCTCCATTGCTGGAGGACTATGGTACTGCAATACTGTCTACAGCCACCTACAGGATTGGATATCCATTTCCAGATCAGTAAGTATAACAATTTTTTTCATCATTTCTTTTAGTTTTAATTTTTTTCAAAACAGTGAAAATCCGACTGACGAGTCATATAAAGTAGGTGTGATGACATGTACGTCACATAATATATTTGTCATGCACATCACACACTGTATTGCTGCAGCAGCCATGCCAGTGCAAACGTAGTTTGATCCAGATCATGAATTCACAAGATGTGTTTTCAATGTAACTTGAGTTGAGACATAATTAGGGACAGTGACACAGTATATGGGTTACAGGTACTGAATTTATGTTTGTGATGATGATTTGGTCTTCATGTGGCTTTGGCTTAGTGACACAGCTTGTTATCAGTTAATCAGCATATATGACAGGATGGAATATCCACACTTTAAACATAATGTGTGACTGCAATCAAGTACTAATAAATCCTTTTTCATCTCTTTTAGGAGGAAACTTTCTGATGCTGTGTGCTATCATTGTTGCTTTCTCCAAATAGCAAGTTCAACATCATACCCCCGGGCTGACAGACATGACCCAACAAGCAGTATGAATCCATGACCATAACCATCAGTACTGGACTGGAGGAGGATGCAGATAAAACCCGTGAAGAATTTACCAAACAATAAACCAACCATTTATGAAACTTTCTTGAACTTGAAATAACAACCCCCCCCCAAAAAAAAATACTTACCTTCACTGGCTTGACAGTATTCCAATGATACAACTCCTCATCATGCACAGAAATGCGCACACCAAGTGTGACTATGTGACCTGTGACACAAAACAAAACAATGATTACGTGTGTGTGTGTGTGTGTGTATATATATATATATATATATATATATATATATATATATATATGTATACAATAGGGGTGATGGTAAATGAATGAGATAAAACAGCATATCATCCACTGCAGTGTGATATTTTTACCCTCTGCTGTACTGTGATGATATCAGCCATTTACACACACAGGTCACAAAAGGTCACTGATATCATCACCCTAGGCAGCTTTCCCCTCAGCATGCAAGAAACACCTGTGCTATTACCATAGACACAAATGTGGAATTACCTGAGAGGTCTCACTGCTGCCTACAGCTAACTCAGTGAGCATTACAAAACACACCTACCCCCCCAGCTTCCAGCTCATTGCTGTGATGTTCTCAACTTGATGCAGCTAGAATTCCAAACAGCACAGCTTCATAGAACAGTCTAAATTACTGCCTGCAGCTAACTCAACTACCACTGAAACACACTCTCACTTGTTCCTCAAACTCTGATTCTCACCCATTACAATTACTGTGACAATCTCAACTTCACTGCAGCCAGAATCCTAAAAAGCACAATTTCACAGAACACTCTGCACTCTGCCTGCAGCTAACTTAATTACCACTGAAAACAATATCAGCTGTTCTGACACTCTGCCTCTCAGCTCATTACAATTACTGTGATGCACTTAGCTTCACTGCAGCCAGACTGCTAAACAATACAGCTTCACAAAAGTATGTTTCTCACTCCTACCTAAAACTAACTCATTTAGCATTGCAAAACACACTCATGTGTCTCTCAGAGTTTATAACACTGTCAGCCCATTCAGAAAAGCTCACACACAGAATGAGCAAACACATAAACAAGAACAGAACACAAGACAGCATAACAAAACTTCTGAAACTCTTGGCCCTATTGTATATATTGAATACATATCTTGACTGTGTAGTGCAGTATGAACTGTCAGTCGTCGGGCGGCGGGGCAGCAGGCGAGTGGGGTGCTGCCACCCACCGGCTGACTGGGGGGAGCGGGCGGTGGGGCTCAGTGGGTGGGTGGGGAGGGGGTACACTAGACCACCAGAGTAATAGGTCCTATTTATGTTTTACTGATGCCCATGATCGGGCACAGAGCAGTCCACTGGACCACCAGGGATATTAGACAAGAATTTTTTTGTAGACAAATGCCCACGATCGGGAACATAGCGGTCCACTGGACCACCAAGGATATAGGACGGGGGGTTATTTAACCAGATGCCCGCGAACGGGCAGCACTCAGTCCACTGGACCACCACGGATATTGAAGGGGGGTTTATTTACACAGATGCCCACAATGGGCCATGGGGGGCACTGCCAGATGCAGCCAGAACTCAGGTGGCCACCCACAGGTGGCAGCTGCTGTGTTGCGCCCTGCAATGTGGCAGCTCACCTGTGGGTGGCCATCGTTTGTTCCTTTTTTTGGCTTAACTTTGTGCAGGCACAAGCAGGGGTTGTGCATGCATGGCTCTGCACATCCCGGGCTGAATATCGGGCTGTGCAGGTTATGCATGGGCACGCCCCCCCCCCACCTGTGCCTGCATACATTACTGATGCACTCCGGCGCATTGGGATTTGTGTGGCTCACTTTTCCCTTTTGAATATCATGCCGGGCGCATCACTGCGTTATGCATGGTGCAACACTGTTGCGCCATGCGCAACCCTTTTGAATATCTGGGCCAAAGTATCACACATACAGAAGACAATAAAAAAGTGCATAATTAGATAAAGAGGGTGGTGGGAGAATACATTTTTATGACACAGCAGGGAGGTTGGGGGGCACATGGTGGGAGAAAAAAAACTACTGCTGGATCCTGTGGTGGTCAAGCAGCAGTTGGAGCATGAACATCAGCTGCAAATGATGGTCCTCTATCCACTCCAACTGCTGCTTGACAGCACTCATCCTTTCATTCATCATGTCCACAGCACTCCAGAGAACTATGATGACTTCTTGACTTACAGACAGTTCTCTGGGGTCCACAGATGCTGCAGCTGCTGGTGGGGGTGGTGCTGGTGGAGCAGCAGGTGCTGCCTTGGCCCTCTTCCTCCTCATCTTAGGGCCACACACATCCACACCCTCTGCCACAGAAGGGCCAGCAAGTGCAGGCCTGGCCATTCTGTGGCAGCCTGCCACTCCACCAGGTGGTGGTTGATCATGTGGGTGTGCTGGCCCCCCAGTCCCCAGGTGAGTCCCCTGACGGCACACATCCACCTTACAAATTCAGCACCTGACAAGGCTGCTGTTTCCCCAACACAATCAAAAAACTCCCAAACCACTGAGGTGTGGGGAGGACCACAGGCGGGGGGGCAGTTGCATTGACAGCCCGGTCACAGTGCTGAGGATCCACACTTGGGGATGGGGTGCTGGCACATCCTGCTCAGGATGAGCTGAAGCTGGTGGTGGTGGTGATGCCACTGTCTGAGGAGGTGGTGGTCCTGCTTCCGGGGGGGGGGGCTGCAAGATATTAGTCTGGTCCAACCTGAACCAGGCATGGCCCCCATGCATGCACACTTCCTGACCACACCGCAATCCCTGAACTGCCCTCGCCCCAGACATTCCCTCACTGTACTCCATCTCTGCTCAACTCGACTCAGTCGACTGCCCTCCCTCGGGTCCGAACAATGACACAAAACAGTCACACGCAACACACACACAACACAGGCACACACACAGTCAGACACAGACAAACAACTTATAAAAGTAAGAAAAAAAGAAATTTGCATGAACAAATTAAGTAAAAAAAAAGAGTCTACACAAAACACAAACAAATGCAGCTTTTAAAAAAGCTGCTGGGTCTCTCTCTCTCTCTCTCTCTCTCTTGCTCTTTCTTTAATTCTCCTCCTAACTGCTCTCACAATCACAATCTCACTGGCACTGCTTCCTCTCTCCAGTCTGCACAGGAGAAAGTGAAAGTATCTCCTTGCATGATTCCCTTCCTTCCTGCCTGGCTAAAGCATGTAACTTACCGTACTATAAGCCATGTGGTGTGTGGGGTGCTGCCAATAGACATGTTATTCTGCGTTATTTTGCATTAAGGTGGAATGACAACGTGAAGTAATAATTACAAGGTGAAGTGAGCCTTTCATATTGGCCACTCCACATAGTGGAATAGCAACACGAAGTTCGCTGGCAAAATTTAAATTTGCTGCATCTCTAGTACATACCAGGTCCAGAATTGACTTGTCCCTGGTTGGCTCATGCACTAGCTTCCTGAGTCCAACCCCCTGCAGGGATTCAAGGATGGTGTGCTTCTGACTGAAACAGCTGTCTGGGTGGCCCAATCCACTTCCAGCATATTGAAATCCCTCAGTAGCAGGATTTCACTTTTAGCTGCCATGTCATGTATGTTCTCCACTAGTTCCCTGTCTACTTCCTCCCTCTGTGCTGAAGGTCTGTAGATCACCCCTGTGCATATTGCTGTTCCATTCTCTGGCTCCAGCATGACCCACATTACCTTGACTTCCCCCTGTCTTCCCTGAACGTCTGTAGCCTTAATACCATCTCTGATGTATGGGGCCACTCCCTCAACCTTTTTACCCCCCATCCCTCCTGAACAATATATAGCCTGGTACATTGGCTTCCCAGCCATGATTAGCAGAGTACCATGTCTCTGTTATTGCTGCTGTGTCAAGGTCTGCATCTGCAAACAAGGCCTCCAGGTCTGGAACCTTATTTCCCTCGGCTATGGGCATTTGTTAGCATGATCTTCCATGTTTTACAGTCTGCTTTCCCTCTGCTCTTGTTCTTCCTCTCCAGCACCTTCCCCCACCCCAGTTTCCTTTCCTATGTGCTTTTGCCCCCCTCCATATCACTTGTTGTATATTCTTCACCTGCCTGCCTCTCCCTGCCTGCTTTATCTGTTACCATAGTCAACTTATGTTCCTGCATGTTCCCGTGGGGGGTGGGATGTTACTAAGCCTCCTGACCCTCCTGGCTCTCCCCCTTTGGCCAGTTTAAATACTCACAACTAAAGCATTTAAACTTCTCACAAAGGACCAAGTTCCCCTTCTTGGACAGATGCAGGCCGTCCTATTTATATAAGCCTGCATCTGCCCAGGTTAGACCTCAGTCCCCTATGAAGCAAAAACCATCCCTTCCACACCAAGCCTTCAACCAGGAGTTGAAGGAACGGATGTGGAGTGCCAATTTTCACCTGTGCCCTGGACAGGTAGCACCTCAGAGAATGAGACAGAGCATGCTGTCTGTTTCAGGTTTCCCCCAGCTTTCTGAACTCATCCTGGAAACTGGCTAACTCCACCCTTCTCCTGGCCAGGTCATTGGTCCCCAAGCGGACAATGACATCCAGCTGCTCCCTCCTAGCTATTGCCATAGTGATCCAATGGATCCGCTTCCCATCCCTCCATGCAACGCTTCCTGGGAGGCACTTGACCTACCTCTCACCCCTGCTAGGTGACCCTAACTCCACTCCCCGTACAACAGAGTCCCCCACTAGGAGAATATTTCCCCTCCTCCAGACTTCCCTGCTTCCCTTCCCTGGGGCTCCATCTTGGAGGAACCTCCCTTCCTCCCTGGTCTCAGCCTCAGGTTCCTTACTGGGGCTTTCCCATTCCTCAAAAACTGTGTAGGAGTTATTAAGCAGGACCGGTTGGGGGATGTGCTTTTGACTCTCCTCCCTCACCCTCCCTGAGACCACTGTAGTCAAATCACTCCTCTTCCCTGGTATTCTTTGAGGTAAAGGTTGTGGACCTAGTGGTCTCTGGGTGGGGATGGATGCCACATTCAGCTTGGCCAACTCTGCTCGGAGACAGACAACCTCCTCCCTCAGCCCAGAGAGGTGCCTGAAGATAGGGCAGCATCGCAGCCTCCAGAATGTCTCCCTGAAGACAGCTGCTCCACAAACACTGCACTGCACTACTCCCATTAGGTCTGATTCACTCCTCAATCAGCTGCCTGCTTAAGATGTCTATTTGATATCCCCAAAATATACATTTAATTTCTTTTGTGTTCTGTTATGCTTCCTCTGTTCGCTACTTCCTGTAGAGATGCAGGATATTGCAAGGCCCTATGGGACCCACCCAATAAATGTACAGTGAGGCCTTGGGTGAGAGGGAAGTTGGGTGGGACAGTGGGACTACACCACAGGCTGTGTCCAAAAACCAATCAACCACGGAGTCCTCTGGCAGTGACACCTCACTCCACTTACAAACTTGTCAGCTAGAATCCCTCAATCCTACTCAAACTAAATGGAAAAGCACCCTAATGGCAGTAAAGAAAAGACCTCAAATACAATTACAAACACACAGAAATGACATCTAAGAGAATATCTCAAATACAATTACAAACACAGTTATAAGCTCACCAGCTACAGTCTCTCCCTTCTCCAACTAAATGAAAACTCAACTGAGATGGCAGTTAAAACCTTACATTCAAACTACTCCAATCCCTGTAATATGATGCCTGCACTTAAAAGACAGACACAGCCACCTTTAAACACACAGTCACAAACTTGTGAGCTAGAATCCCTCAACCCTGCCCAAACTAAATGGAAAAGCACCCAAATGGCAGTTAAGAAAAGACCTCAAATAAAAACACTCAAAAATAGCAGCTAAGAAAAGACCTCAAATACAATTACAAACACACAGAAATGGCAGCTAAGAAAAGACCTCAAATACAATTACAAACACAATTATAAACTCACCAGCTACAGTCTGTACCTCCTTCTCCAACTAAATGAAGACTCAAATGATATGGCAGTTAAAACCTTACATTCACACTGCACTAATCCCTGTAATATGATCCCTCTGTCTGCTCCCCTTTATCCTATCTGAGCCTTACAATCTCCCCCTGGACTTCCTTCTTTCACTGTTGAACCGACTGAATGTCTTCTCTTCTTTCTTCCCTATCTGTGCTAATCTTTTCTATTTTTGTGCCTTTGTACTCCTAACAGCTTCACCTGCTTCCTTCAGACAATTAAGGTACATCACCCTATCCTCTTCCTTCTGAGTCTCCTTACATTTTCTGAAAGTTGCCCTCTTGGCTTTTATTTTCACTTTTGAGAACCACAGTGGTTTCTGCCTTTGCTTGCCTTTGTTTCTCTGTCTAATGCACTGGTCCATCACCTCCACTATGGCTCCTTTTAGATGTGCCCACTGCTCCTCATCCCCATCCCATCCTGCCTCCCTGCTCTGCAGGGATTCTTTAATACATATCCCTATCCTAGCAAAGTCCACCCTGCTGAAATACAAGATCATCACCATTGTGTGGCTTGACTGTGACCCAATATCCAAGTAAAAGCACACTGTGTGGTGGTCACTGGACCCTAAGTGACCTTTCATCTGGACATCTGTGATTCTGTTCCCATTGGTCAGTACTAGATCCAGAATTGCCCCGTCCCTGGTAGGTTCTTGCACTTGCTGCCTGAGGCCTGCCCCCAGCAGTGAGTCTAAGATGTCTTAGCTCCTGGCTGAGAAAGCCACCGGGATGAACCAATCCATGTCTGGCATATAGAAATCCCCCAGAAGCAGTACCTCCCCTTTTGCTGCCGTCTCATATATTTCCTCTACTAGCACCCTATCCACCTTCTTCCCCTGAGTCAGAGACCTGTAGATCACCCATGTATGAATTATTGAGCCATTTTCTGTCTTAAGGGTGACCCACAGTACCTCGACTTCCCCCCGTCTACCCTGTATTGCAGTTGCTTTTATATCTTCTCTGATGAACAGGGCCACCCCCTCCTGTTTTTTTGCTTTCCCCTATCCCTTCTGAATATAGCATAACCTGGTACACTTACAGTACCTCCAAGCTGTGGTTTTCAGTGTACCATGTTTCAGTTACTGCCATTATGTCCAGGTCAGCCTCTGCTATTAAGGCCAACAGGTCTGGGATTTTATTTCCCTGGCTGTGGGCATTGGTATACATGGCCTTCAACATGTTACTGCCCATTCACCTTCTATTCCCGTGTTTGCCCTCCTGTTTCTTCCCTCCATCTCTGGTCTCCTTCATTTCCTGCTGCCCCTCCTCTGCCATACTCTGTATAAGTGGTTTAGGTGTATCCTGACCCTATGTGCTTGCTCACTGCTCTAGAACAACACATAGAGGTGGAGAAGTAGCCCTTTTTGTCAATGAGGGCATCAAGGTGGTGGAAAACGGGTGCAAAAGGTGTAGAAATAGGAAGACAGAGTCACTGTAGGTGCAACTCATGGCAACCTCAGGCAAGAAACTGCATTTTGGGGGTGATCTATAGAGATCGTTAAAGAGGGATAGCAAAGGGGAAAGTAGTGGTGGGTGATCTGAATCTGCTGGAGATCAGTGCCCAGCAACACCAGAATCCAGGCCTTGTTGGATGTGTTCCAAGACTGTCTAGTGGTACAGCTAGTTAAGCAACCCACCAGGCAGACTGCAATACCTGATGTGGTGCTTAACAACTCTCAGGTGGTAGGAGCTGTGGGAGATGGGGAGCCACTGGGGAACAGCAGCCATAACTGTTTTATTCTAACTTGCTCTCAGGTCTATTGAACTACAATCGAGAGCTGAAGTACTTGATTTTAGAAGGACAAACTTCAATAGGCTGATGGAGCTGGTCAGGGATAAATTAGTAGGGGTGAACAATATAGGTGGCATGGAAAAGACTTGGGGGCAATTAAAGTAGCCATTTTCAGGGCATTTAAGATGTGCATGAGAACAGTTCCTAAGAGAACAGGATCAAGAGACCATTAAAGTTCTTGACAAGGGTCAGTGAAGATGTGAGGGTGAAAGAAAAGGCCTTCAACAAATACTGTATAAAGAAAGGCAGGGGGAGGAAGAATGAGGAGAATATTTGCTGAAACAATAGGGTGGTAAAGAGGGTGGTCTGGGAGCCAAAAGCAGATACAGAGATGCATATTGCAGAGGGAGTCAAGAGCAGTGAAAAACAATTCTTCAAATACTGTGTATTAGGGGAAAAAGGAAGAAAGGAGGGGGAATCACAAGGCTTGCTGAGGGAAACAGAGAAACATAGACTTTGACAGCTGACAAGGACTGCTTCGCCCACCTAGTCTGCCCATTTTCTTACCTATTGGATAAGCTGCAGATCCTAGTTAACCAACAGCCTACTTCCTCCTACCCCCCACAATAATTGACTTATGTCTGTCCCATGTATTCTTGAATTCCCCCACTGTTATTGATCCCACAACCTCCTCAAGAAAGCCATTCCATGTGTCAACCACCCTCTCTGTGAAAAAATACTTCCTCACATTGTCCTTGAGCTGTCCCCCCTCAATCTTCAAACTGTGCCCCCTTGTTCTTGCACATCTCTTTTTCTGAAAGATGCTACCCTCTTGGACTTTGTTGATTCCCTTTAGCTACTCGAAAGGGCTGGTAGTATAACCTAGAGGTTAGAGTAATGAGCTGTGAACATGCTTAGTACATAGAGCAGACCAAACCTGGATTTGATTCTCACAACCTCCACTTGGATACTGTGTGACTCTGACCACATCACTTAACCACCCAGTCCTCCCAGGTCGCCCCTGAAAACAGGCACTTGTGCCTTGTGGGTCTTACCCAATTACCAAAGACTAAAATAAATAAAAAATAAATATGTTTCTATCATGTTTCCCCTCTCCCTCCTTCCCTCGAGGGTATACACATTAAGCTTCTTTAGTCTCTCTTCATATGGTTTCTGGTGCAGAACCTGCACCATTTTAGTTTCCCTCCTCTGGGGGGGGGTGCTGAGTGATAGAGGAGGGGCAAAAGGTCATTGTCCTCAATGAATACTAATGCTCAGTTTTCACTAGGGAGGATGGTTGGCCCTTGTTGGAGCATGGCATTAAAGCTGCTACTAAGGGAGTGTCAGAGATTAGGCAGTCAATATTTACTAATGAAAGGGTCCTGAAAGGGCTGTCAGCCCTAAAGATAGATAAAGCTCCAGGACCGAAAGGTTGCATCTGAGAACACTCAGAGAATTGGTAGTGGAACTGTCTGAACCCTGGTAGGCCTGTTCAGTAGCTCACTAATGATGGTGGTAGTTCCAAAGAATTGTGGGTCAACAGATGTAGTTCAGTTCAATAAGAGGGGAGACCCAGAACAAGAAGAGAAACAGAAATTCATCAGTCTTATCTGTATTGTAGGGAAGCTGATGGAGTCACTGGTCAAAGAAGACTGCATGGATTACTTGGACAGCAGCAGTCTCCAGGATAGTAAACATCACAGATGCATTGCAGGGAGGTCTTGTCCAACTAACCTTATAATTGTCTTTGTGTAACAAGGGAACTAGATAGAGGCAATGCTGTACTGTAGAATTGCTCTACTTTGACTTCAGCAAATTTTTGGACTCTGTGCCTTATAGATGCTTGCTGAAGAAGAGGGAGGATTTGGGAGCAGCTAAGGTCATAGTAAGCTGGTAGGTAACTGGCTAAAGGGGAGGCAGCAGAGGGTTGTGTTCAACAGGGTTAAATTAGAAGAGAAGCAGATAATGAGCCAAGTACCACAGGTGGGCTTTGTCTCTGGGAGGTCCTCAGCAGATCACCTTCGTAAGATATCTCATTTATTTTAGGTAGCTAACTCCTCCTTTTCCCCCATGGCTCTGATTTCTCTCGATGCTGAGGAGACTTTTGATAGAGTCGACTGATCTTTCCTTTGGTCAACCCTACAGAAACTGGGCTTCTCTTTCTTTTTTATATAGTGGGTTAAAGTGCTTTACTCTTTCCCTTCAGCCAAAATTTATTGTAATGGGGTCTTCTCCTCCTATTCCCTCTATATACTGGTAACCGACAGGGCTGTCCTCTCTCTCCCTTTATCTTTAACCTGTATCTTGAACCATTCATCAGATGTCTTAAGTCTGACCCCACTATTCAGGGCATTCCTGTTGGTAATCTAACTGCCTCTCTCTGTCTACGCTGATGACATTTTACTTCACCTTTCAAATTCCTTATCTTCTATCACTGCAGCCTTAAGGATAATTGAGCAGTTTGGCCATTACTTCAACTATAAACTGAATCTCAATAAAACAGAAATATTTCCTGTCAACCACCTAGTATATAGTCAAGACTTTTTTCCCTTTGGTATGACGTAGTTCCCCCATAGTATTTAAATACCTTGGCATTCATTTAACTAATGATTCATCTCTGACTAGGAAATTGAATCTGGAAGACCTTCTAAACATAATACAACAAAATCTGATACACTGGAAGAGCCTTCCAGTATCCTTATGGGGTAGAATAAATATCATCAAAATAAATGTCCTCCCTAGGCTTTTTAACCCTCTAAATATGCTTATCAGCTGGCTTCCCCTATCTTTCTTTAGACGTGTTCACTCTTATATAGCTTCTTTTATCTGGCTGGATAAATCTCCCAGGCATTTGTATTGTAAGCTAAGACTACCCAAAGAGTCTGGTGGTCTATGTCTCCTTGACTTCCTGGTATATTACTGGGCCAGCCATCTTCACAAACGTGGAAAGTGTCTCTTGGTGTCTCAGGATTCATTTGATACTGAATACACTCCTACCTGGCTGCAAATAGAATCTCAATTAATTTCTAATCACACATTGTCTCCTGTTCCCATCCTCTTTTCTTCTTGGAAATCTCTTCCAGATATGCTGGGGTCTTCCCTGATTGGTATATCTGTCAAAGTCTTCTCACAATTATGCTCCTATTTAAAAGCTTCCCCACCCAAAAATTTCTCCCAACCCTTCTTTCTTAACTCAGATATCAAGGTTGGAGACTGCCCAATATCTCCTACCTGGCTTCCTATTCCTCCTGATCTAAAAATTTCTGACTTTTACACTTCAACTTCCATATTTACATCTCCAGAGTAACTAACCAAATTCAGATTGAGTCCAAATAACATCTTTAAGATTTACCAGCTGAGACACCTACTGGCACGGTAATTTGGTCTTGTCTCACAGCCATCGGTCCTGGGTGAGCTCCAACAACAGATTCAAGGCATAGCATCTAAACCCATGGGGTCTCGGCCTTATATATGAGTTTGCTAACCTTTTCTCATCTTTCTACTTCAACCGGGTCCAAGGTTTGGGAATCCTTAATGCCCGAATTTGTTTTTGACCAGCCACATTTATGGAAGGATCTCTACACTTACCTGACTCAGGACCAACTGCGGCTTACCCAATATCACATTTTAAATAATATGTACTATACCCCCGTTAAATTAGCTAAGATGGGTTGTCTTCCCTCTCCCTGCTGTACCAAATGTGACAAAGCAGATAGCACCTTATTACACATTTTTTGGTCCTGTGAGAAGGTATCTTCCTTGTGGGTGAGCATTGAAGAGTGATTGGACCCCCTTTTGGGTTTACATGTTCTTTCTTCTCCTGAAGTATGTATTATCATGGATTTTCCACAGATTCAGGTCAAGGAAAGGAGATACCATATGGCTCTTGTTTCCTTGATGGTTAAAAAATTAGTATTGAGACATTGGCTGGACCAATTATCTATCACATACACTGAATGTCTACACGGACTCTCTTTCTCTTTACAGACAGAACATTTGATTGCCAATATACATAATCACATGCCCCTATTTAATAAGAAATGGGGTAAACTATTTGCCCTCTACCTGAATTATTTTGATCTCTCTCTGGCACCTCATAAGACATCTTTTGTATATTTAGTCAAGATTTTGCTCATTACTTATTGAGATAATAGCTAATGGGAAATTGTGCACACTCCAGAGAGGGGCGGGGTCAGGAATAGGGTGGGAGGGATAGGGTGGGAGGGAGGAAGGAGGGGTATTTTTCTCCTAACAGCTGTTTCTGTTGCAATGTTACTGCTATGTGTGGCATATGTATTAAAGCAATAAAGCTTTTTCAACTTCAAAAAAGGTATGGATGCCAATATTGCACACAGTACAACTGTGGCCTGACCAAGGACCTGTAAAGGGGCAGGATCACCTCCTTGTGCCTGGATGAGAAACCCCCATGCAATGCACCCCAGCATCCTATTGACCCAAGCTGCTGCCCTCCTGCATTGTGCAGAGTTATTCATGCTCCTCATTACTGTGAACCCCAGGTCCTTCTTCTCTTAAGTGACCCCTAACTGCACCACACCAAGCCAATATTCCCACCTCTGGTTCCTCACCCCGAAGTGCATAACTTTTCACTTCTTTGTGTTAAAACCCAGCTGCCACCTCGCTGACCATTCCTCAAGCCTGGTGAGGTCACCCTGTAGCCTCTGCTACCCCTCTGTGTCATCCACTACAGCTCCCATCTTGGTGTCATCCACAAACAGACTGATCCTGCTCTCTATCCCTTGTGCTACTTCTGATATGAACAGTCCAGACAACACTGGCCCCCACACAGAGCCCTGTGGCACACCACTGGTCACTGCCTTGGGAGATGAAAGTTCTCCTGCCACCACTACCTATTGTGGTCTATCCGCAAGCTGATTCCTGATCCAGCCAGCCATCTTAGCTCTCACCCCTACATGCTCCAGCTTTGCTCCCAGTTGCCAGTGAGGAACCGAGTCAAAGGCCTTGCTGAAGTCCAAATATGGGACATCTACTGCATGGCCCTTATCCAGTTCCCTTGTCACCTAGTTATAGTATTCTATCATGTTGGTCTGGCATGATCTCCATGAGACAAACCCATGCTGCTGCCCATCCTGGAGATCATTGAGATCCAGGAAGGTTAGCAGTCTCTCCTTCAAGATTGATTCCATTAGCTTACCCACTATGGAAGTGAGACTGACAGGTCTGTAGTTGCCCAGCTCATCCTTTAGAATGCTCTTGTGGATAAGCACCACATAAGCCAACCTCCAGTCCTGTGGTGTGCATCCCATGTCCAGGGAGGTGTTGAACAGGTCAGTCAGCAGCACAGCCAGCACCTCCCCCATCTCCCTCAACACCCTAGGGTGAATGCCATCAGGACCTGGTGCCTTATCCACCTAAGTGCCTTCAGACATTCCAATACTCTGCTTAGTTGAATCACTTCATCAGTCACCAACTCCCCCCTCCTCCCCACCCGTCCAGTCCACAGAGGTAGTGGACCTCCTACCTCCCTAGTGAATACAGAGCAGAAGTATTAATTCAGTAGCCTTTTCCCCCTCTCTCCACCCACCCCTCGCCCTTCCTAATCCACACTATCCAGTCCTTACACTTCCTATTTTCCCTGATATACTTAAAGAATTCCTTCTCCTCCTCCCTTTTGCTCTGAGCCAGCCTCAGTTCCTTGGTGGCCTTGGCCTCCCTTACTAACTTGGTTACTTCCCTGGCCCTCTTTGCATACAACTCTTGGTTCTCCCCCCTCCCAAGTTCTCCTCATTTGCCTAAACACATCTCTCTTGACTCTCACCCCCTCCAAGACCTTCCTGGTCATCCAGCACGGCACCCTAGCCCTGGACGTTTTGCTCAGAGTCCTGGTGCATACCACAGCGGCATCTCTCAGGTCAGACTTTATGATTTCCCACTTGTGGTGTGCATCCATCTCTGACCTAACTCCCACAAGGCTCCCCCTCAGTATTTCCCTCATCCTTCCAGAGTCCACCCATCTGAAGTCCATTACCTTTGTTGCTGATGCCACTGCCTCCTTGCTCATGCTTGGCCTGAACCACACTGAAAGGTGATCACTCCTGGCTAGTGGATGCTCCACCCGGAGTTCCCTCACCATCTCCCTATTTGATAGTACCAGATCCAAGATGTTGCCCAATTTGGTTGGTTCACTAACCATCTCTACCAGATGGCTCTCCTGGAACACATCCAGCAGCACCTGTTCCCTGGCACTAGAGGTGGCATGGGTTCCCCAGTCCACCCCAGGTGGATTGAGATCCCCGACAATCACCACACTCCCTTTGTTACTCACCCATCAAATCTGATCTGACAACTCCCTATCTATCTCCTTTCACTGTGCTGGTGGTCTATATACCACCCCTAGCCTCAGTTTCCTACCCTTCTGGTCTAGGAACTGCATCCACAGTGCCTCTGTCCTCTCCTCCTCCCTCTCGTCTCTTGTGCACCTGATCCCATCCTTTACATAAATCACCACATCTCCTCCCTTTCCCAGCCCCCTGTCCTTTTTATACACCCTGTACCCAGGAATCATCAGATCCCAATCCTGGTGTTGGTTGGCAGACATTTCCATAATGGCCACAAGATCCACCTTCCCTATGGTTAAGACAGCCTGTAGCTCAGATACCTTATTACCCAGGCTCCTTGCATTTAGGGAAATTACCCTTCACCCAATCCACTTCATTCTCCTTGCCCTGTACCCCCTCTTCCCTATTCCCCCCCATCACCCTCACCTTACAAATGCTACTGTCTTGGGGGTTAGCTCATACCATTCCCCTACTTGTTGGCCCTGCATACTAGCTGCACACTCACCATCCCACTTTCCTAGTTTAAAATCCCCCTGGAAGCTATATACTCCTCCAGTTTCTGTTTCGAGGCCCCCTGCCCAGCCCTACTCAATTGTAAACTGTCCACTGCATATAGGTCACAGTTGTCCCATGTGTTCCCCCATTCACCCACCAGTCGATATCCTTGTGAGTGACACCACTCTGCCAGCCAGGAACTGAACTCCACAATCCTGTCCTTCCATGTTCTGCTCACCCTGGGTACTGGAAGCATTTCTGAGAAAGCCACCGAGCAACCAACCTCACTGCCCAACTTTCCTAGCTCTTCAAATCTCTCCCTAACCACCTCCACATGACTCTCTGCCAGGTCATTGGTGCATACGTGCACCACCACATGAGGTTTTTCCTTTCCCCTCTTGACACATCTCAACATGGCCTGCCCCACCCTTCCTGCTGTTTGGCCCGGTAAGGATTCCACCCATATCTGACTGTGTCATTTACCTCAACCCCCACCTGATCCCCTTAAGTATAGATTCCCCTAAAGCCACTACTTCACCCCCTCTTCTCCTTCTTTTGCCTGTATCTGCTTGCCACCAGATTTAGCATATGCCTTTCCCTGCCTAGCAGCATTCAGACAACCCTGCATTTCCCTCTGCCCCTTCCAACTTACCCCTCCTTGCCTACTTCCCCCTCCCCTTGACTGACATGGCCTCCTCCCCTCTCCCCCAGTCAGATGTACCATGTATGATCCCTCCTGCCTTGCCAAGTGCCCTTCCAGCTCTCTCTTTGCTTCCCCCCACTGGTCCGTCTGCCCTATCTCCTCCCTTTCCATCCCCTATCTCTCGAGCCCACCCCCTCCCCATCAGAACTCCTGATCCCAGTGTTCTCCCAGCCCCGACTATCACCTGCCTCACTTCTGGTGGTACCATCCTCTCCCTCAGGTACAGACATCAGGACCTCATACCTGCTACTTAACCCTATCCCCCTCCTTACTGCAGTATCATTCCTGCCACCCTGGAGCAGCTTGTGACTCTCATTATATTCCGTGCTCCATTCCATGCTCCCCCCCCCGCCACCTCAGACTCTGAACCTCTGTATGCCTGGGGTGGTGCACATCCTACCCTTGCTCTGCCCATCCCCACTTTTAACCTTCTTATCACTCCCACCAACCAGCTGATCTCTGCCTACAGTGCTCTCAGCTTGGACATGGGACACTTCTGAAGCCTCCACAGTGTACTCATCAATACAGCTGCTTCACATCCACTGCATCCCACCACCATGTCTCCCCTGGACCCTACATTGGTCTCCTGGCTTCTACACAAGTCTCCCCACCCCTGATACAAACCCCCCATGCCATCCCTCCCAGTCTTGCCATCCTATATTCACCACACCTGTTGAATGTTCCATCACCCCCACCCACTCCCCATCCTGCCCTCAGACCTCCCATCATTGTCAGTATACCCTTTAACTTTATTGCCAAAAAGTAGCTCCTATAGCAAGAAATTACCTTCAATGTGTTCCCTCGAGAAGTATTTCCATTGACAAGAGATTGCCCTTGTCAGTATACCCTTAGACTTTAACCCCCCAATGAGTAGCCCTGACTACAGGAAATTATTCTCACTTTATCTCCTCAAGGAGTGTCCCTAATGGCAATAGATTGCCCTCAAACTTACCCCTTCAATGAGAAGCCACAACACATCACATCACAAGTGAAAACAGTCCCATGGACTTAAAACTTTTAGGTTAGTAGTTACAGTATCTTGAAAATGCTCTTTTCTTTGGCCTCTGGGCCTTAATCTGGTCGAGTTCTCTGGCTTTCCAGTCAGTTTGGTCTGAAGGATATCCCAGTAACACCGCTCCCTGCACCTTTATTGGCTCTCTGCTAGTGTGGGCTGGCTAAGTGGCCCATTTAATACTGGCGGTAGTGCAGGGAGCATGGATGGGAGAAAAAATCTAGAAAAGATTTCTGGAGTTCATGCTCGGCTCCCTGGTCCCTCCTTTAGCTGCCAGTCTGGCTCCTGTCCTCTGATGCAGCCCCCGCTGGTCTGTATTGACTGCTCCCAACCCCCCTGGCACAGGTTGCTGCCATCGTGTGGTGCCTGGTTCTGATCCGTGCCCTCCAGTGCAAGCCCAACCACCTGTGTAGTGCCTGGCTCCAATCCAAACCATGCCATGAACAGTAAATTTCAGCTGTTTAACTGTGTGGTTGGGCTGAAGAAGTTTATAGCCCTAGCTGCCCTTTTAAATCTGCCACCTCCTTCTCCAATTGGTCCAGCAGTTACACTCAGGGAGGCTTCTGCTTCCTGATTGGCTCCTTGTTCCAAATCCCCAGGAAAGATTTCTGGAGTTCTTGCTCAACTCCCCTGCTGGTCTGTGTTGACTGCTCCCAATCCCCCAGTTCAAGCTGCTACCCCTGTGCGGCACCTGGCTCTGATCCACGCTGTGAACAGTGAATTTCAACTCTTTTTACCATGTTACCTGCATTCTGCAGTTTCCTTTACTTCTCCACCCAAAAGTTTGCACTCTGTATCTGTGGGCTTCAGGTATGTGTGAGAGTGAAGGCACTGTGATGTTAACAGGAGAGAGGCATTTTTTTAGACTAACAAGATGTGTTGAAAACCTTGGAAAGAAACACTGAAAATGAAAAAATGCTGTTTTCTAGTAAATCTTGCTGAAACATCTTATTTATGAAAGTTCAGAAAATTGGTAATACATTCTAGCTTCCTGATTGGCTAAGAGTCTCATCTAGGTGGACATTTATGAGACAACAATGCCCACCTAAAGCAAGTCTCTGTGCCAAGTTCCCCATAACCTAGTCAAATTACAGTTGCATGTTCCAAATTCAAACAGCAAAACCATTATTTTTTCTCTTGCTTAGTGTGCACCGCATAGCATTCGAGAGTTACCAGTTGAAAACATTTTGGTTGCCTCCACTCCATTTATTTCAGTTCATACTAAAATCCTAAATGTACAGCTAAACAACACATACCAAAAAGTTTTAAATGGAATAGCAGTTCAGCTTTTAATGTCCGTGCCACCATTAAATGCTGCTTGCTCGCTGAATCAGCTAGTGTCTCACTCAGAAATTTCCAGTTCCTGGTGCTTCCTATCAACTGCAAATCAGGCTGATTCACAATCAAAGTATGAATAATTAGTCTAAATGTAAGTGTTGAAATAAAAAAGAAAAAGCTGGTGCAGTGCAGTGTAGCCTCTTGCTGTTTTCATACTTCCGGGTGTGGAGAAAACAGTGAAAGTGGAGAGCTCGAGCAAGTTTTTTGCCCTGAAAATAGACTTCAGGGCAGTGTAGAGAAGGTAGTGGAGAAGGGCATTAAAGGAAGGGAGGTGGACACTAGCCCTTTTACGGAGGAGAGAATCCTTAGGGAACTAGCAAAACTAAAGTTGACAAGGCTATGAGGCTGCATGGAGTTCACCCTAGGATACTGAAGAAACTAAAGGAACTGCCTCTCCAAATTCCCCTTGCGATGGAACTCGGCATCAGTAACCCCTGTGCACAAAGGAGGTGCTCAAACTCTATACAACAACTACAGATCTATCTCCATACTCCCCCCCAAAGCTCTAGAGCAGATTGTAACAGATCAGTTTGTCAAGTATCTGAACCAGTACTAACTCATCTGTTCTAAACAAAATGGCTTTCAACCAGATCACAGTACCATCACAGAATTACTGAAATTCACAGGTTACATCCACCACTCCCTAGACCAAGGCCTTCTGGTAGGAGCAGCATTTATTGCCCTATCAAAAGCTTTTGATATGATGCACCATGAGCTCCCTTCTGAATCAGTTGTCTGCAACTGGGTCTCTCAGAATCTGTTTCATGGTTCAACAACTACCTTCACAACTGATCACAAAAGGCCAGGCTGGGAGACACCACTTCTGTTAGCAGACCTGTCCACTCTGGGGTCCCACCGGAGTCAGTTCTGGGGCCCATACTATTTAGTCTTTTCCTAAACCAACTGCCTGCCTCCTGTCTGACCTGGATCCTCCTTTATGCAGATGATGCAGTTATCTTCACCAAAAAACCCCATCAGAAACAACTAATAGCAGCACTCCAAAGGGGATTCTCATCCATAGAGAAATAGACTAATCATGAAGTGTAAAAACACAAAGACAATTTTGTACTCCAGCACACAGAGTAAGTTCAAAGCATTACTCCTTGTGATCAGAAATGAAAGCAGTGACACCCTGGAGCACGTCCAGTTTTTCAGATACCTGGGTATAATGATAGACTCCACTCTGTCTTATGTCCAACACATTGATAACACTTCAAAGGCTATCAATACAAGAATAGGGATTCTTTAATGCCACAAGCACTGCTTAACCTAAGAGGCATTGAATCTGACCATCAACAGCTCAATAGTCTCCCTTGTTGATTATGGACTGGCTATCTATGGATCGGCAACCTACACTGTCCTACAATGCATTTCAATCTTTGCTTAATGAGGTGTGCCAGCTTCTCACAGGTGCTGCAAGACTCACACACACCTGTAACCTCTACTCACAGGCCATTTGGCTCCAACTAAAGGAAAGAATAAGATACAAATATTGCCTCCTTGCCAAGAAATGCTCTCTCAATCTACTACCAGCAGGGGTTCAGAAACTCCTAACCATGCAACTCAAGCTCCTGTTTCACAAGGAACTCCATCACCCAGAGCTACAAAATTCCTAGACTCCACACTGCCTTGGCACAATGCACATTGTGCTATGGTGCTCCTCACTGGGCCAGTGTCTTACCACTTGATATTTCCAGTGCTGCAACTATTGGTGTTTTCAAATATAAACTACGACAGCACATTATCTCAGCCAGCAGCTGTGACAATCTCCATTAACACTCCTCCTGTGCCTCAAGGGCACACTAGCACTCTTATCTCACATCTAACCTACTTATCTGTCATGCCCTATCCTTAGCACTTCAGGTCACCACCCTACCTCACAACCTTTGCCACCTCTACCCCATCCATTCTGTATACTCCCCCACTCCCTACCCACTCTCTAGCACCCTTACCACTATCCTCCTACTATCATTTCCTCTCATGCAACCCAGTAGCATGCCCTATCTTTGACTCAGACAAATTACTTGCTGCCTATGATCCTAAATTTGGTGTGTTCATTATAGGAACTCTGTCTAAAAATGTACTTCTGGTATTACTGTATTTTACTGTTACTCTGTCTAAAACATGTACTACTGTTTTTATGTACCTTTGTCCTTGTAACTGACGTGGAGCCCATAAATGAGCAACCGCTCATGGGTGTAATCCAAGAACTCAATAAATAAATAAAAAAAAAGGAGTGCATCTGATGGCCCTGTTCGGTCTATCACTGGATATGTGGAAGTTCAGAGGAAGTGGAGGAGGGTGGATGTGGTCCCACTACACAAAAGTGGGAATAGGAAGGAGGCAGGAAACTACTGACCTGTAAGCCTGACTTCAGTGGTGGGCAAGGTTATGGAAACTTTACTTAAAGAAAGGACTGTGGAATACCTTAACACCAGTGGATTGCAGAATCTGAGGCAGCATTGGCTCACGGGGGGGGGTTGATCATGCCAAACAAATCTGAAAGAATTTTTTGACTGGGTTACAAAGGAGGTGGATCAGGGAGGAACGGTGGATGTGGCCTACCTGGATTTCAGTAAGGTCTTCAAACTGTTCCACACAGAAAAATTGGTAAATGAGCTAGGCAGCATGAAAGTGGGTCCAAAGTTAGTAAAATGGGTACAAAACTGGCTAAGTAACAGAATTCAGACAGTGGTTAAATGGAGTTCACTTGAAGGAAAGTAAGGTAACCAGCAGGGTGCCACAGGGGTCAGTACTGGGACTGGTCCTCTTCAATGCCTTTATTAGCAACATTGTAGAGGGCTGGAAGGAAAGGTATGCCTATTCGTGGATGACACAAAAATCTGCAACAGAATGGACACACTGGGGAGGGGGTGTGAAGAAAATGAAGGAAGATCTAAAATAACTGGAAGACTGGTCAAGGGTCTGGCAACTGGGCTTCAATATCAATAAATGTTAAATGATGCACATGGTGCACAGTAACCCAAGGGCAACGTATCATTTGGGAGGGGTTAACAGCCAAAAAACAGGAATAGAATCTGGAGGTCATTATATCTGATGACCTGAAAGTAGCAAAGCAGAGTGCTAAGGCAGTAGGAAAGGCTGGCAGAATGCTTTGGTGCATAGGTAAGGGTATCACCAGCAGAAAAAAGGAGGTAGTATTACCCTATATAGATTAATGGTGAGGCCACATCTGGAATACTGTGTCCTGTTCAGGAGGCCACATCTCAGGAAAGTCATGGACCGGGTGGAGGCGGTACAGAGAAGGGCAACCAAAATGGTGCATGGCCTTCATCAGAAGCCCTACGAGGAAAGACTCAGGGGGGACCTGAATATGCCAGATGTTAACTGGAGCACATTTGCTGCAGCCACATCCAAGAGCAGAGTCATTGTTGATGCCCTACAGGAGGCATGCCTCAGGCAGCTAGTGTTGGAAACCACTCAGGAGGGAGCAGTCTTAGACCTGCTACACTCAAATGAGTATGTGGATCTCAGATTTAGAAGTGGATAGCGATCTGTGAACAAGCGACCACCATTCAGTGTAGTTCACAATAAACACAGCCATTGAATTAAGCCATACAAAAGCAAGGGTACTGAATTTCTGGAGGGCTGACTTTGGCAGAATGAGAGAGTGCCTAAGGAATGCACTAGCAAAAGTGCATGAAGGAGGGGTGGAGGAACAATGGGGAAAAATCAAAACTGCCAACACAGAGGCAACAAGCCTCTGTGTGAAGCAAATAAACAAAACAAAATGAAGGAAAAAAAACACTATGGTTCTCAAAAGAGGTGGCAGGAAAGGTTAGGGAGAAAAAGATAGTATTTAGAAAGTATAAGGAATCACAGAAGGAGTAGGACAGATAACTCTATCAGTTAAAGCAGAAGGAAGTGGGGAAGGCAGTCAGAATAGCAAAGCCCCAAACCAAGGAAAAGATAGCCAACTCAGTTAAGAAGGGGGATAAAACCTTTTATGGGTACATTAGTGAGCAAAGAAAGACTGAAGGAGGGATAGTGAGGCTTAATAAAGGGGAGGGGAGTGGGCAGAGGGTGACAGTGAAAAGGCAGAGATACTGAACAAGTACTTTTGTTCAGTATTCACAAAAGAAGAGGAGGGGGAACATACTTAAACCAAACAATAGAAGCACTCTGGATAGTGGGGTCAATACCAGTCCATTCACAGAAGAAAGAGTCCTGAAAAAACTCCTAAAACTCAAGGTAGACAAGGCAATGGGGCCTGATGGAATTTACCCCAGAATTCTAAAAGAACTAAAGGGAGAACTAGTGATGCCACTTACTACTTTTTTTAACAAATCATGGGAGGATGGTGTGGTACTTGAGGACTGGAGGAAGGCAGATGTGATTCTCCTTCACAAAAGTTGGAGCAATGCAGAGGCAGGAAACTACAGACCTGTTAGTTAGACCTCAGTGGTAGGGAAAATGATGGAATCACTTCTGAAAGAAAGAATTGTTGAGTACCTACAGGCCAGCAGGGCACAGGAACCAAGGCAGCATGGATTCACAGAGGAAGGTCATGTCAGACGCATCCAATAGATTTCCTTGACTGGGTGACCAAAGTAGTAGATCAGGGAAGGTCTATGGACATGACCTACCTAGACATTAGCAAGGCATTTGACACAATCCCACACAAAAGATTAAGAAACAAGTTAGCTAACCAGGGAGTAGGATCCATGGTGGTAGCCTGGGTAAAAAATTAGCTGAATAATAGGACACACAGGGTAATAGTAAACAGAGTCCACTCCGAAGAAAGGGGAGTTACTAGTGGGGTACTGCAGGGTTCAGTACTGGGGCACAAAGATCTGCAAGAGGGTTGATATGGGGGTGGAAAGGATGAGAAGGGATGTGACAAGGTTGGAGGAATGGTCAAAAGTATGGCAGCTTAGATTCAATGCAGAGAAGTGCTAAGTAATGACCTTGGGAAACAAAAACCCATTGGGTACACAAAAGGGGGAAGGTACTGACAACAACAAAAATGGAAAGGGACCTGGGAATAGTCATATCAGATGACCTAAATGCAAGCAGGCAATGTGAGAAGACAGTAAGGAGGGCTGGAGGATACTGGGATGCATAGTGAGAGGCATCACAAGCAGAAAACAGGAAGTTGTCATCCCTCTGTACAGTCAGTTGGTGAGACCCCATCTGGAGTACTGTGTGCAGTTCTGGAGACCCCATCTCCCCAAAGACATAGACAGGATGCAGGTAGTCCAGAGAAGTGCAACAAAAATGGTGGGATCTATGTGATAACAGCAATTGCTGATGGGCAATCGCCGTTAGGGCGACAGCACATCACTGAAAAAATATTTCAGTGATGTACTCCCCGGGGCACAGCAAAACAGTGCCAGGGAGTTGAGTATTTTCCTTTCATGCGAGGAGCTCCCCACACCCACCTACTTAAGGATTCTCAACTCCAGAAATTTAAGGCCAGGTGCAACAAAAAGCACCTGCTCCAGGACCCGAACCCAGCGCCATTCCGGCCGCAGCCCTGAACCCACTCACCACACCATGGAAGCAGCTCTGCAGCTCACCGCTGCACCACCCCCTACAACCCCTCTGTCCCCTTCCACCCCATGCTCAGCATGCTCTCTCCCTCCCCGTATGCATGTAGGCATGTAGTGACAGGATGTCGCCATTTTGTGCACCCCCATCCGGTCGCCCACCTTCCCCAGTTGCCATGATGACAGGCACCGCGACTGAGTCGCCTTTTCAGTAGGCTCCCAATTGTGGTCGCCAAAGTCATGGGATACCAAAATGATGCAGGGTCTGCTCCAGAAACCATAGGAAGAGAGACTAAAGAAGCTTAATACGTATACTCTCGAAGGAAGAAGGGAGAGGGGGAACATGATAGAAACTTTAAAGCACCTGCAAGGGAATTAACAAAATCGAAGAGGGTAGCGTCTTTTAGAAAAAGAGATGTGTAAGAACAAGGGGGCACAGTTTAAAGATAGAGGGAGGACGGCTCAGGGGCAATGTGAGGAAGTATTTTTTCACACAGAGGGTGGTGGACGTATAGAACAGCCTTCCTGAGGAGGTCATGGGGTGAAGAACAGTGGGGGAATTCAAGAACGCGTGGGACAGACATAAGGCAATTATAGTAGGGGGTATGAGGAAGTAGTCTGTTGGTTAGCTAGGATCTGCAGCTTAGGTAGGGAAATGGGCAGACATGATGGGCCAAATCTGTGTTTCTATTAATTAAATATGTACTCACTGAAGGAAAGGAAATGGTAGACATGATAGAAACATTCAAATATCACAAGGGTATCAGCAATGTACAGGAAGGTAGCATATTGCACAGAAAGAGATGCTCAAGGATGAGGGGGCATGATATGAAGCTGGAAGATGGAGACTTAGAAGGGATGTGAGGAAATATTTTTTCACAGAAAGGGTGGTGAATGCCTGGAAAAACCTCACAGCAGAAATGGTAACAGGTTTCAAACAATCATGGGATAGACTTAGGGGGACCTTAGTAACAAGGCTGGGGGGGTAATGCCAGAGCACAATTAGGGTCTATGGTAGCACAGTAGGTAGGGACTTTAGGGAAGACTAGGTGGACCAAGAGAACCTTTTCTGCTGACAGCTTCTATGTTTTTATGTGTCATAGTGCACTTTTGCATTTGACATAACAACTACATCTTCTGGTTTCACCAGAACAAAACCAAAAAAGAAATGACAAACTCATGTCCAGCAAAACTAAAACATTTGTGCAAGTACATATTTATGGGAAGAGAAAATGAAGGTTGTAGCACTCTCACTACTAAAGGTGCAACTATACAGTGAACTTCAGGAAATAAAATACTGCACACACATCAGATACTAATGGCTCAATTTTTTATTGGTGTAAGGTTCCTAATCTTACACCGATAAAAAATAGCTAGCAATAGGTGATGTGTGCCCCATTTTGTTTTCATGCCCACATATTTGTAGGTGACCATGGGGAGGATGCACATCGCTGTTGTGGGGGGGGTGACAATAACACCATATGGCCCACCTAATCTGCCCATTTCCCTACTCAGTGTTGACAACACAGATCCTATTTGATCTGCGGCACGCCTTCTCTGCCTGTCTCCAGGATATACTTATGCCTAACCCATGCGCTCTTGAACCCCCATATTGTTTTACCCCACCACCTCCGCTAGAAGGCTGTTCCATGGATCCACCACCCTTTCTGTGAAAAAGTACTTCCTGACATTCTCCCTGAGCCTTTCTCTCTCCAGCCTCATATCATGTCCCCTTGTCCTTGTGCAATGCTTCTGCTGAAATATGCTTCCCTCCTGTACCCTGTTTATACCCCTAAGGTACTTGAATGTCTCTATCATAACCCCCCATATCTCTCTCTCCTCCAATAAATAGATATTAAGGTACCCGAATCTTTCCTAATATGGCTTTCTGGTGCAGCCAATGTACCATTTTCATTGCCCTCCTCTGGACTGCCTCCATCCTATCTATGTCCTTCCTGAGGTGTGGTCTCCAGAACTGGATGCAGTACTCCCAGATGAGGCCTTACCAATGATCTGTACAGTGACATCACCACCTCTTTCTTTCTGCTGTTTATACCCCTACCTTTGCATCCCAGCATTCTGTTTGCCTTTCCCACCACTTTTTCACACTGCTTGGTCACCTTTAGTTCATCTGATACGATGATCCCCTGGTCTCTCTCTTGCTTTGTGGTGGTCAGATCCCCCCCCCCATCCTGTACTCCTCTCTTGGATCTCTGTGACCCAGGTGCATTAGTTTGCACTTTTTAGCATTGAAATTCAACTGTCATACACCTGACCATTCTTCCAATAAGCTTAAATCCTTTCTCATTCTTTCCACCGTTTTTGGTGTGTCAGCTCTGTTGCAGATCTTGATGTCATCTGCGAACAGGCATACCATTCCCTTTCCAGTTGCTCTGCAATGTTGCTGTTGAAGACATTGAACAGTACTGGTCACAGCACCAATCCCTGTGGCACCCTGGTAGTCACTTCTCTTTCTTCTGATTTCATGCCATTTACTACCACCCTCTGAGTCCTGTCCCTTAGCCAGTTTTCAACCCATTTTACTACCATAGGGCCCACTCCCAGGTTTCTCAATTTATTTAACAATCTTCTATGTGGGATGATATCAAAGGCCTTGCTTTCCAGGGACTATAAGGCACTCCACCTGTGGCATCAGACATCATTATGCACCAGGGCAAACAGATATAGACCAATACTTTCCACCCTGTCAGATTCTATTGCTTGCGCATGCTGAATTGCACAGCTGCTCTTTAACAATCCTTGCTGGGTTGTCAGCTGGATCATTAGAAAAAAAAATGTTGCGCAAGACACTGTGGGGTGTTAGTTGCCTTGCCACAGCCTCACCCTCAAAGGCATAGAAAGGCTTGCTGCCCGAGTGTCTTACTGCTTATATGAAATGAGTTTTGTGTTAGAAATATGAGAAAGTAAAGAATAAAAGCTGACAAGTGTATAAAAATCGGCAGTTTCATTTGAACTAGTCTCTCCTTATACTGTATGACCTTGCACTAGAGGATGCTAGCTTGAGTTACACTGCTGACACTATAGGGTGAGTGCTTTTTGTGTGATCTACTTCTTGGAGTCTTTGAGTCAATTGTTGCAACTTGGCCCAAGATTATAAAATTGGATGCAGTTGTGGCAATTGACAATGCTGTCGCTGTGGCAGTGCAAGCATTTGAGAAGGGCTGGATGAAAGCCATGTATCAATTAACTGAAGACAAATTGCTTCAGAACTGTTACTGTGAATGCGCTTTTCACAAACACAGTGATTTTTTGTTTTGCTTTTGTCTGACCTGTGTTGTTTATTTGCAGTATTTAGTTTCCTGTTAGAAGTTGTGGTTTGGTGGCTTGTGTGGGCCAGGGGAGGGTAGGAGCAGTTTAGAAGGCACAGTTTTCTTCTAAACAAAATCAGTTGGCAAGGGCCTTGTCTTTTCTTAACTAAAAAAAAAAATTACTTTCCACCTGACTGTGATTTAACACAAGTGATGTTTTGTGTGCCTGAGTGCACAACTGTATTTAGGACAAAAAAAAATCACTATTCTCCACACAGCGATTTAAGCCAAGTGATTGTCATGTCCCTGCGTGCACACCTGTATTAAGGAAAAAAATCGCTGTTCTCCAGACAGTGATTGAACCTGAGTGACTGTCGTGTCACTGCATGCACACCTGTACTTAGGAATAAAATCACTGTTCTCTAGACAGCAATTTAAGCTGAGTGATTGTTATGTCCCGGCGTGAACACCTGTATTTAGGAAAAAAATCATTGTTCTCCAGACAGCAATTTAAGCCGAGTGATTGTTGTGTCCCTGTATGCACATCAGTATTTAGAAAAAAAAAAATCACTGTTCTCCAGACAGCGATTTAAGCTGAGTGATTGTTGTGTTCCTGCTGCATATCTGTATTTAGAAAAAAAAAATCACTGTTCTCCTGACAGCAATTTAAGCTGAGTGATTGTTGTGTCCGTGCATGCACATCTGTGTTTAGAAAAATAAAAATCACTGTTCTCCATACAGTGATTTAACCAGAGTGATTCTTATGTCCCTGCATGTACACCTGTATTTAGCAAAAAAAGCACTGTCCTCTAGGCAGCGATTTAAGCCAAGTGATTGTTGTGTCCCTGCGTACATAACTGTATTTAGAAAAAAAAATCACTGTTCCCCATAAAGCGATTTAACCACAGTGATTGTTGTGCCCCTGCATGCACAACTGTATTCAGGAAAAAAATCACTGTTCTCCAGACAGGAAGTTAACCAGAGTGATTTTTGTGTCCCTGCGTGTAAACCTGTATTTAGAAAAAAAAAAATCACTGTTCTCCAGGCAGCGATTTAAGCTGAGTGATTGTTGTGTCCCTGCATGTATATCTGTATTTAGAAAAAAAATCACTGTTCTCCAGGCAGCGATTTAAGCTGAGTGATTGTTGTGTCTCTGCATGCACACCTGTGTTTAGAAGGAAAAAAATCACTGTTCTCCATACAGTGATTTAAGCCTAGTGACTGTTGTGTCCCTGTGTGCACAACTGTATTTAGGAAAAAAATAACTGTTCTCCAGACAGCGATTTAACCAGGGTGATTCTTATGTCCCTGCGTGCAAACCTATATTTAGAAAAAATATCACTGTTCTCCAGACAGCGATTGAACCAGAGTGATTGTTGTGTCCCTGTGTGCACAGCTGTATTTAGGAAAAAAATCACTGTTCTCCAGACAGGAAGTTAACCAGAGTGATTTTTGTTTCCCTGCATATACACCTGTATTTATATGCAAAAAGTCACTGTTCTCCAGACAGCAATTTAAACTGAGTGATTGTTTTGTCCCTTCGTGCACACCTGTATTAAGAAAAATGTCACTGTTCTCTAGACAGTGATTTAAGCCAAGTGATTGTTGTGTCCCTGCATGCACACCTGTATTCAGGAAAAAAATTACTGTTCTCTAGACAGCAATTTAAGACAGGTGATTGTTGTGTCCCTGCGTGACACCTTTGTTGATACCCCATCTAGCTAAGTTGTTTAAGGGTAGTAAGTAGGTGGTAACACTTTCTCTCATTATGGAGGGATTTCTTTATAGACTTCAATGCCTAGATAAGTCAGGAATCTGGTTCCCAAATTAGTTTGTATCTTTCAACATCTGAAGGTAAAACTTTCCCATTCAATGGGAATACTTTAGTTTTAGTAGGATTAAGTTTATAGTAGGAGACTTTGGAAAAAAGATTAGTTTATCTAAGTAAGGCTGGCACACCACAAAGTGGGCTTTCCAGATGCAATAATATATCATCTGCATAGGCAGTTACAATGGGCCTACTATTTCCTGCTTTCATGCCCAGAAGATCTGTTGAAGCTATCAATTTTCTGATACAAGGTTCTAGATATAAATTAAAAGGAAAGGAGATAATGGGCAACCTTGTCTGGTGCCCCATTGTAATGTAATTGGTCGGAGAGCTTACTGTTACACATACTTGTGCAGTAGGCAAACAGTAGAAAGTCGTATCCACTTAATGAAATTTTGGGAAACCCATCTTGTCCAGTACAGTAAATAAAAGTCCCAAGAAACTCAGTCAAATGCCTTTTCGGCATCAAGTGAGATCAGTACAGAGGGAAATCTGAATGACTGGACAGGGATAGTAGGTGCAGTAGATGGCGCATATGGTCACTGGAGGACCTACCTGCCATGAAGCCGACTTGTTCTGGCCCAATTAAGTTTGCCATGATAGGTCAACCTATATGCTAGAATTTTAGCAAAAAATGTTATATCGTATTCAATAGTGATATAGGCAGTAATTTTCTGGGTAATAGGGGTCTTTTTCAGGCTTGGGGATAAGGGTAATAATTCCTTCAAGGAATCTTGTTTTCAAAGAAACCATTGGCAGACCAATGGTTAAATACTTTGGTTAATAAAGGGATAAATTCAGAGGGGCAGGATTTGTAGAAGTCATTAGTTAAACCATCCGGTCCGGGCGATTTGTCTAGGGGGAGTTGTTGCATGGCTTGCCCTATTTCCAGCTCAGTAACTGGATTACCTAGACTTATTGCCATATCTTGGGACAGACTGGGGAGGACCACTGAGTCTAAATATTTAATTATTTATGTCTGTACTGTTATCTCACTAGTGGGAATATTATATAAGTTTAGGAAATAATCTTTAAAGATCATGGCAATTGTTTTAAGATCTGTAATTATTGAGTTATCCTCTCCTGATCTCAGTCCTAGTACATGGCGGGTTGCTTCAGCTTGTTTAATCCAGATGGCAATAAGTTTCCCTGTTCACTCACCCAAGTCTAGATACTTAAGTTTAGTCCTTTTTAATGCTATTTCGGCTTTCTGGGATGTTAAATCAAAAATTGTATCTGCATGATATGCAACTTAGCCCAGTCAGCTTCTGGTGAATTATTTTGATATTCTTTCCCATACTCTTTATAATGCTTAATAACTCCTCTACTTTGCTATGGGATTGCCTGGATGCAAGAGATGCTAGATGTATACTTTCACCCTGTAATGCACATTTCAATGCAGCCCATACCACATCCTCTTTAGTGACAGAGTCTCTGTTAGTCTCCAAAAACTGGGTAATAAATTCCTTAATATGTTATAGAATATCTGGATTTTTAAGTAATTGGTTATTTAGTTATAGAGTTTCTCTTTGCATGATAGGGCCTTGAAGAAAAGTGAGAGTAACTGGGGAATGATCAGAGATGACTCTTGCTTTTATTTTGGTAGCAAACACCCAGGGCAGAAAAAAGGAGCTTATTAAAAAGTAATCAATTCTGGAGTAAGTTTGATGGGGAGATGAGAAAAAAGCTTAGGTTCTCTCAGATGGATTTAGTATTCTCCAGATGTCTACTAGGCCTGCACCAGCCATGAGATCTGACAGAGCTCTTTGGGCTGGAGAGGGACTACTCTTCTACTATCTGATCTATCAAGTTGTATATGTGGTGTCAGGTTCCAGTCCCCCTAAATATATAAATCTTGAGTTTGGTGAAGCCACTCACGTTCAGAAGGTGGGTAAAGAAGTGGGAGAATCCACATTAGGTCCATATATAGAGCTCAGCAGAATTTGTTGGCTTGTAACATTACATGTAATAGCAACCAGTAACCATTAACATCCCATATCTCTTGTATTAACTTAAAAGGAATCATTCTCAATAAGTATGGCCACCACTCTTATTAGCGGAAACTCCTGATCCATAAGCTTGACCAACCCAGGACCTACATAATAAAGAGGTGTCTTCTAAGATGGGTTTCCTGTAAGAAGCAATCCCATCATTAAGATGATGTAGATGTTTTAAGACCATTTGGCATTTACATCTGTCTTTGACTCCTAACATTCCACGTTACTATAGTGTATACCCCACTCATTGCTTAAGAATTGACTTGAGATTGATCTATGTTCAAAGTGCTCCATTTTACTTTGCTCTTCAATTTTGTTATTGTGGGGTCCATACCTTTGAAAGTAGGATTTTGGCATTCCAACCCCGCATATAGGAAAACAAAACTGCCCCATTTTAAATCTACTCAACTATTTCTATCAACACTAAAAACTTTACTACCCCTAGTTCTACAAAACCATACTGACTTAATAATCCAGCCAGGTGATGTCTCAATGCAAGCCCATGAGCTAACTCACCCCTCCCCGCATCCCCATCAATATGCATTGTGAAATAAGACCACTATCGCTATATAATTTCAATAAGGTAGTTTCAGAAATGAGAAGGTAGGGTATCACATAATCATTTCCTCTATAGCTTATTGGCACTAAATACTACTTATACATACTATACAGAGGGTGATATACTGTTCTTTTACTATGCGCCAAAAATCGCCTCAGTCATGAAACGCAAAGAAAAAAAGGAAAACACAACGAGGAAAAAAAAAAGTGGTAAAAGCTGTACTTAAGCCATGACCTATGATAAACCAATCACTCTACAGAATTTAGATTTTAAGTTATTTGAGGTTAGGGAGTCACGTGTCAGTTATATTCACTGAAGCGTGCTGGTAGATCAAACACATACGGAGACTGTATATCCAGGGAAAAACAAAAATAAGGCTTGTTACTCAGCCGCTGAAGTGATTTATGAGTCCGCTGGGATCCTCCTCAGGCAATATTCAGGATCAGAGTTCTGATCGATGCTGTGTCAAGACAACTGGGGTACCATCAGGAAAGACACAAATAGACAATACACTCAGCATATTTCACATGAGAGTATGCTGCAAGAGACGTAGATCAAACAAAGTATCTAGGTAACTCTCAATAGGACATCAATGATGATCTGTTAGCAAGTAGTACTACTGTGACCCATTATCATAGGCAAAGCAGTCATTTGCGTCAAAGTTACTGCTGCTACTGCACCCTTCACTTAGAAAGGTCAGGAAGGAGTTTCTTAAGTTCCAAATGTGCATGTTCCTGTGTATCAAAGGAGAGCCCTTGGTCTTTAAATTTCACTTGCAGGATAGCGGAGTATCAGACTCGGAACTGTCTGTCTGCAGCTATTAATTTAGACACAATTGGGTGTAGTTCTTGCCTTTTAAATCTGACTGATTGAGGGAGGTCTTGAGCAATACAGATTTTTCAGCCTTCCCATTGAACTTTCTGGAGTGATTTAACTTGTGCCAAAATGTGTTGTTTATCCAAGAAGTTAAGTAGTTTAAAAATAAGGGATCTAGGTGGTACATTTAGAGGTGGTGGTAGGCACAAAGCTCTGTGTGCCCTTTCAATGATGTAAGTTGCTCCATTCGGGGATGGGCCCACACTTTTTTCACTTAACTTCTGGAGGAAATAATTGGGGCATCCCAATAACTAGTAGATTGCTTCTACGTCTCCTACCTTTGAGATCTTCCATTTTTTCCTCCTTTTTGAGACAACAAGTGATATTGATGTGGTCTAAATCTGCTTTATCTTGCTTCTTTTCAGCAGAAATTAATCGAGCTTCAGAGTCAGACACTGTCATTGCCAATGATTCCATAGCAGTGCTCAGTTGGTGCAGTTCTTCGGAGATATCAGCCATGGAGTTCTGTATCAGTTGAATAATTTCCAAGAACCTTTCCTCGGTAAGTGCCACAGACCCAGTTGCAGATTTACCAGTAGGGGCTGGCTGTTGCTTAGGCCATTTTGCAGCCTTCTCCTTTTCAGGTGTCACAGGGTGTGAGTGCCGCGGTGGAGCTTTCCGCATATATAACTCCATTTTAGAATATTTCTTTGATGTCTAGGTTTTACTGGTAATTTAATCTTGCAATCCTCTGTGGAATTTGATAGCAGTTTAGTGGTTTCTGTTTAGTTTACCAGCTGTAGGGACATGGAGCGGAGAGAGAGAGAGAGAGCTGCAGGTCATTAGGCTGTCATCACGTGACTCCCTCAAATTCTATCCTTCTTTGTTTCTGTGTTTTAATATACATATCAAATGCCTGTTTTACTGTATAAATGCCAAAAATTTGTCAAGAGATGTAAAAATTCAAACAGTCAGGAAATCAAAAAATGAAAGCTTTGAATTCAGTATTCTTTACTATATCTGCTCCACTGAATCTAGCAGGTGAGTTTGCTTTACTATTATGTAAGGAACCCAACTTACTATGAAAAACTAACCAGAATTCAGAGAATACAGAGGCACAGTGGGAGAGGCAGCTTCCCTTGAGTGATGGCAGTGAAATGGAGGAGTAAAAGGAACCGGTATGAGTGAGTGGAGGAGAATCGAGGGCAATATAGCAGCAGGAATGAGTGAGGGGATCTATTGTAGAGACCTGAATTTGAGTGCAGTTGTTCTGCTATACACCACTTTGTAATGATGGAAGACCCCTACTGCATTAACCTTTGGCCACAGCTGGGACAATTCCACACAGCTGTGGGTGTCATCAAGGATTCTCTGTCCCTTTCGCTCAGACAACAACTCTCCAGTTTGTTACTACTTGAGTACCGCACCTTACCTCCCCAACTGGTGTAGCTGAGAGATGCCAAGTGTAGGAGATGCTGCATTAGACTGATCTGGAGACCTGCAGGAATATGAGACACCTGTGAGGGAGCAGAGAGAAGCTATGCGCACCATTGCTTGAGGAGGAGGCAGCGGTTGCAGGACTGCTATGCTCGTTTTATTTTTAAAAAAGGTATGCCATCCATGCTGTGATTTGCACTCTTTCCAGACCAGCTTTTTGCTTTTTTTCTGCTCTGTGGCTTGTTGTTCCCCTGTATTTGCATTTGTTCACAGAGTATCAGAATTTGATGGCAAGAGTGAACTTCTAAGCAGATCGCCATTCGTGCCAGTGAGAAGGGGAAAAGGCAAGCTGCCGAGATTTCTGAGAGTCGAGGATGTGAGAAACTGTACCCTGGAAGCTGGCACTCTGGGAGTGGAAATTGAAGCAGTTTATTTTCTCCGCTTCCTAATCTTCTTTTTACACTTATTTTCTGTCTGTTTTGTGTTTGTGCTGTGTTTGTGCCATTTGGGTTAACGTTTTGTGTTGTTTTTTTTTTGAGGGGTTGTGAATTTGTTTATGAAAGGAGTTTAACTCCAGTGATTTTTGTGGTATATATTTTGATTGTAAGCAGTTGAAAGCGTATTTTTACTGGTGGTTTTAATATTAGCATTTTATAATAAAAGACCCTTTAACTTTAAGTTTCTTGTGGCTGCCTGGCTATCCCCCAGCTGTTTCCTCTTATTTCTAATTAGACAGCACATTGAGGATGCTAATTGGGGAGTACTATAATAAGCACTGGTAAAATCTGTAATTCAGATTAGAGTTTGGTGTTTGGTGCTGCAGCTCTTTGCTTTTTGCTGTTGAAATAGCCTGTAGCGCTGTAGTTCTGTTCTTTTAGCCTCACAGTAATCACAGTAATTGTTTGCTCTTGATAAAATTGAATGAAATTATAATGAGTGTGCAAGTCTGTGTGAAACTAAAGTGTTTACCTCTAAACCTAGAACTGTGGGCAACAGAGTCGCATATAACAGCCATTGTCTTTTTCTTTTGACTCGGATGTGGTTATGATGGCTACAATTGCTACAATGGAGCGTAGTAACATCTATCTTACATTTATAGAGCTCATACAGGCTCTTATGGTTTTACAGTTTTTGCTGTTTTTATTGTCTATGCTGCTACAATTTGAATGAACTTCATGAATTTGCTACTTTTAGAAAACTAATTTGACTACAGCTTGATTATAGTTTGACTACAATTTGACTATAGCCAGTGAAGGCAGCTTTTTTATTTTAGTATTTTAGTTCTTTTTTTTGTTGTTGTAATTATTGTGATAATAAGCTTTGGGTCAGCCGACACTTATGCTTACATGTAGGGTTGTAGTTTAATTTTGCTTTATTCATTTGTTTTTGGTTGCTGAGCTTGTTTTAAAACTTTGTTGTCTTTTTTTAAAAAAAAAAACCCTCTCTTTCTGCTTTTCTCCCTCAGTGTGTACATCGAGGGGTGCGAGTGGAATGAGAGCATTGCTCATGTGGTGGTGGTGGTCGTGCAGTGGCAGTGGCTAGACTCTATAAACATGGCTTGAACTTACTTTCCTGGATCTGCCCCTACAGGAGTTTGATTCATCTAGATACAAGCAAAGCTTCTTCTGCCTTGCTTGAACTTGCACTTACTAATTTTATTGTTAGTTTTTTCATTGGGCCATAGTAGAAGCACATTATGTGGAAGACTGAATGTTTTACGGTTCATATTATTGAAGCAGCAACTTAAGGACTTGTGATTGTAATGTCTCAAGGCCACAAGAATTGTAAAGACTTTTTGGCATTTTTGGTCCACTTTTTTAATTACTGACTGAGCAATTGGCGGATTGCTTGCTTGATTGGCCTTTGATTAACCTAGCCATTTAGTCTCTTAATAATTCAATCAATTAATAATTCAATTAATATGCTTTTTCTTGTTTTTGTTTATTTTATATCTTATTTGTAGATACTTTTCATAGCTAAGTCTTACAGATATAGGTATCATAGGTATCATGGTTTTGACAAAAGATATATGAAAAAGATCTAGCTATGGCTATGACTACAACCCCTGCCAAGTTTGCAGATTGCTCAGTTGTTTCTGTTCTATTATCATTTTCACCAACACCCTTACATGCTGGGGTTTTGAATGACAATGACATGGAGGTTATTTATCTCAGCCCTGATGTTCATTCAACTCCATTGCAAGTTATTCAAACAATGGGTACAACTAAGTGAAAACAAAATCAGAGGAAAAAGGGCTCTAAGCCTTGTAAAGCATTGCAAAAAAACCAGGGTAAAATAAGAATAAAAGTATCTTCTTCTGAAAAACAATAGTAAAGGGAGTCAAAATGTGGATCATGTAGCTAAAGGGAACACTTGTTCTAAGGCCAAAAAGGCAAAACAGAGCAAAAAGCAATCTTTAGACAATAGATCAATTTTAAAAATAACAAAAATATCTGATCATTTCGACCTACGTGATTAGAAACATAGAAACATAGACTTTGATGGCAAATAAGGACCGCTAGGCCCATCTAGTCTGCCCATTTCCCTACCTACAGGATAGGCCGCAGATCCTAGTTAACCAACAGCCTATTTCTTCCTACCCCCCACAAGAATTGCCTTATGTCTGTCCCATGCATTCTTGAATTCTCCCACAGTTTCAGACCCCACAACCTACTCAGGAAGGCTGTTCCATGCATCCACTACCCTCTCTGTGAAATAATACTTCCTTACATTGCCCCTGAACCTCCCTCCTTCTATCTTTAAATTGTGTCCCCTTGTTCTTGCAAGTCTCTTTTTCTGAAAGATGCTACCCTCTTGGACTTTGTTGATTCCACTGAGGTATTTAAAAGTTTCTATCATGTCCCCCCTCTCCCTTCTTTCCTCAAGGGTATACATATTAAGCTCCTTTAGTCTCTCCTCATACGGCTTCTCTTGCAGACCCTGCACCATTTTAGTTGCCCTCCTCTGGACTGCCTCTATCCTGTCTATGTCCTTGTGGAGATGGGGTCTCAGAACTGGACACAGTACTCAGATGGGGTCTCACCAACTGTCTGTACAGAGGGATAACAACTTCCTGCTTTCTGCTGATGATGCCTCTCCCTATACATCCTAGTATACCCCCAGCCCTCCCTACTGCCTTCTCACATTGCTTGCTAACCTTAAGGTCATCTGATATGATTACCCCCAGGTCCCTTTCCTTTTTGTTGTTGTTACTACCTCCCACACCATTGTGTATTCTTCCCCTGGGTTCTTGTTTCCCAGGTGCATTATTTTGCACTTCTTTGCATTGAATCCTAGCTGCCATACTTCTGACCATTCCTCCAACCTTGCCAAGTCCCTTTTCATACTTTCCACGCCTCCTTGTGTATCAACCCTGTTGCAGATCTTTGTGTCATCTGCAAAAAGGCATACTTTTCCTTCCAGTCCCTCTGCAATGTCACTGATGAAGACATTAAAAAGGACTGGACCCAATACTGAACCCTGCGGTACCCCACTAGTAACCCCCCTTTCTTCAGAGTGGACTCCATTTACAATTACCTTCTGTGTCCTGTTGTCCAGCCAATGTTTTACCCAGGCTACCACCCTGGGTCCCACTCCCAGGCTGGTTAATTTGACTATTAATCTTTTGTGTGGGACTGTGTCAAATGCCTTGCTAAAGTCTAGGTAGGCCATGTCCACAGCCCCTCCCTGGTCTACTACTTTGGTCACCCAGTCAAAGAAATCTATTAGATTCATCTGACATGACCTTCCCGCTGTGAACCCATGCTGCCTTGGGTCTTGTGCTCCACTGGCCTCTAGGTACTCGACTATTCTTTCCTTCGAAGTGACTCCATCACTTTCCCTACCACAGAGGTCAGACTGACAGGTCTGTAGTTTCCTGCCTCTGTCTTGGACCCACTTTGTGAAGGAATCACATCCGCCTTCCTCCAGTCCTCGGGTACCACACCATCCTCCCATGATTTATTAAAAGAGTAGCCAGTGGTTTCACTAGTTCCTCCTTAATTCTTTTAGAATTCTGGGATGAATTCCATCAGGACCCATTGCTTTGTCCACCTTCAGTTTTAGGAGTTCTTGCAGAATGAAGTCATGTTTTAGGGTTTACAAGGGTTTGTATGTTGATTTTCTTATAATTTGATTTAATTGCTCACTGAAAAATGGCAGAGAAATAAAAATGATGATGATAATGATGACCTACAACATGTCTGAATATAGACCAGTCCTGCAGCTCCACTCCACCAATAATGCCTGCAGTGAGAAGGCATGAAAGATCTTCCACAAACTTTGTATAGCCCTCCCTGCCCCACACTTTAACTTTTAGCAGTAGAGTGTTAGCCAGAGATAAGCCACATTAATCTAGATATGCCTAGTTATACCCTGAGATGTACTGTATCTCTGCTTATCACTGTATACCCACCACCAATGCCAGCCAAACCCACTGGGACACCAGACAGGAGGACACTGCTCCTTACAGGAGTTAGGGATGGATACTGACAAGCTGAGAATATGCCAGTGTCACTGTCCTGGAGCAGAAGCACCTTCAGCCATATGGGACTCCAATACACTTTTACAATAAATAAGCTCTTGTGATCATACTCGGTCTTGGGGAGTGCTACCAGGATTGGTTACCCACAAACTGAAAGAGGAATATAGTATTGATGAAGCACACTCAAAACAGATGACTTTAAACAAATAAAGAAGGCATATGCAGTCAGTAATAGATATATCACTATTTAGTGTGATAAATATACCTTCATATTAGGGAGAGCAACTGAAGCAAGCTCCCCAGCACTTTCAGTCACACAGGCCTTTCCTTAGGGTATGGGACCCCAACATACACCTGTCAGAACATGGCAATACTATCTCACAAACCTTGGCAGTATGGGCACCTCAGTCTCCCAGGATGTTGACTATCTTGGTATTGCACTAGCTAAGGTTAATGGCTGCATGGGAACATCATATTCCAGGCCATGTTACCAGCACACACACACACACACACATACTGTTACTCAACGGACCAGCAGTAGCCATGGAAGCACAGCCAGCTGATAACAACCTGTACTTACCATACCTTAGATAATGCCTAAACTGAAACTGGCATCCTGATTGGCTGAAACAGCCTGCCACCCAGGCCGTTATTTCTTAACAACGGCCCTCTGAATAACAAGTTCCCCCTACAGTACTCTTCACCTCCTGATATCCCTGTCCCTATGCACCGATAGCTGGTATTGTTTGCTATGAACACCCACACACACATAGCCAATCTGCAAACTACTCAATATTAACATACTGCAAAGAAGTAAAAATCAATTCTTTTTCTTGCTCTTTTACCCCTGCTAAGCTGCTCCTTATTCCGGCGCTGACAAGGCCCAAAACCTAGCACCCCTTCGAAACTGCTGCTACCCAACACCGCTAATCGCTCACTGCCAACAAGTCGAATGAAACTCCCGCTCCTCTGTTTCCGCTTTTAAACAAAAACTACCTCTTTCTTTCACTCTGCATGGCTCATCATCTCTACTGCTGTGTCACCGAATCCTGTGTCACAGAACATGCCGCCATTCCCGCTCTACACCTCAGCCTCTCACTCCCCACGCTGTCTCGCAAACGAAACCATATCTAGGCACATAATGCAAACATATAAACAGGGATTAAGCACCCTCTAGTGGCACTAAATTCACTATTTTACATAAATAGACATTTCTCTGCATTTTTACTAACATTTTCCACTTTTTTAAATCAAATCATTGTTTTATAAAAAACTGCTAAAAAAATCCCATTATCTAAGTGTAATAATACCCTCCAGGGTGGGCGTTATAAGATATAACGGACCTTCCAGGGGCTATAAGGCCCTCCGCCTGCAGCGTCGGGCCTCATTATGCCCCTGGACAGTCCGTTATATCCCAATAATGCCCACCCTGTCGGGTATTATTACTTACATACAACCCTCACATGACATCTTTGACCTTGCTACCTGTATGACTCCTGCAGGGGGCTGACCCAGCAGTCACATATCATAATCCTCTGCTGATGAAACACAGATAGGCCCCCAAGCCAAAAGACAGCCTGCTGGACCAGCAGCAGGACCCCAAGACAGGAACCATCTAAACACAACTCCAGCAAAATGGGTTGAGTCTTACTCACATGAAGGAGAACACCAACCCTCCTTAAACAGTAAATGAAAGACCACTGCAGAAGCAGTCCCAAGAATCACTCCCATGGGACATCCACTTGATTCAGGAAACTGATGAGGGGTACTGAATTTATTTATTAAAACACAACACTCATCAGTGTGGACTGGTGTGCTGTCTTTATTTTTGAGTAATGAGCAACAGATTCCACAGTACAGTACATGTATCTTTCAAACATATTCACAGGATTTTGAATTTTATCTCTTACCCTTGCATAGGTGACTCATATCTTGATCGTACAACCTTCTGGATACACCTACACTCACTTTTAATATTTGAGGTTTAGGGTTGTTGTTGTCATACATAGATGTCCCTGTGCTTGGATGCTGAGACCCCACATCAGTCCTGTCCCAGTAACATTTTAATAGGCCTCGTCCTCCTCTGCCTACACCCCACATTCTGCCCTATTTGCCAGTCTCACACTTTCTTGGCTTGCAGCAACCACCCAATGTCCTTTCTCCATAGAAACTGGAGAACAGGAAACATGCATCTAATTTGACTGCACCCTTGGGCCACCTATTACTCATTCTTTCCTTGTGCTGCCTGGCAGGGGGTTATGGTCTGTAGCTGATCTGATCAGGGTTTTCCTTGTTGTTTTCTATAACTCTAAAGTCAATGGAACACAAGTTGCTGGATGCAAGGTGGGGAGGACTGGTACACAGTGCCATGCCTTGCTGTCATGGCCTGCATGACGGATTGAACAATATGGAGGGAGATTTTCAAAAGGGGCAGATGCAGGCACAAATGCATTTTCTGACTGTGCCTGCATTAGCTGAGTGCACCAAACTCGGGAGTCCTTTTTTTATGTTTGCTTGCACGCAGCGCAAGAAACATATTGCGGCAGCTTGGTGCCGAAGCAGGTTCTGGAGGTGTGGCACTGTTGTGGCCAATACCGGCATGGCATTTTGGGGCGTGTGTGATGTCCACCAATAATGGGGGACACAGCCAGTGACACTAGTTTGGAACGTTGCCACCAACTTGAAAGAAAAGAGCCGCACCCAGATGCGCCCCCCCCCCACACACACGCGCATGCATGCATATTAGTGCTAATGCACTCCCCACACACTGTGCAGCCGAGGGGTGCCCAATCCCCATCAGCTCAATGTCCCCCAACAGAGAAGCGGGTGCCATGCTGGGGCCACCCCAATAAGGCAACAGTCCGTGTAATGATAGGTGCCCAATCCCCATTGGCTCCTACTCCCACACCCAAACAGCCTTCCAGCTGCCACCGGGAGCCCACCCCAGCATGGCAAAAGTCCCGCATCGAAACCTGAAGAAAACCTTTCCTTGCTGACTGTCTAACCTCCCCACCAGCCACCCTCTCGCGCACTGCCTCTCCCACACCCCTTCACCCCATACTACCTCCGGAGTCTGCACGACGATCTTCGTGGACCGGGAACACGCCTGCCGACCGCGAACTGATGAAATGCCGGTAAGCTGTATAATGTAATAAATATTTTTTTTTCAACTTTGATGCATATCTCAGGCATTTTTAGGAATTTTTTCACTAAATTTTCAACATGGGGTTTTTGGGACCCTGCCTCATGTTTTCTGTCACTGTCATTTTGTTAATCGGCCCCAAACAGTGATTTTGCGGTCACTGCATGGAACCACCTTTCGGGACCGATTTATGAAATGACAGTGTCACAGTTCATGAGGTAGGCCCCCAAAAACCCTATGTTGAAAATTTGGTGAAACAATTCCCCAAAATGACTGTTTTACGAGCATGTGTTGTGCTGTTCCTACGCACGCTCATAAGTTCATGAATTTTCAATATTTTCACTCCAGATTTCCAACATTGCCATTTTACCACACCTCCTTATGAGCAGTACAGCTGTCATTTTTCACATTTCGCCCAAAATGTGTTTCCACGCATGTAGTGCACAATAGCGCAGTCGGTGTGCAAAATCAATGTTCGGGACAGATTAAGAAAATCGCAGTGACACTGTTCATGAGCAGAGGTGTTACAGTGGCTATGTTAAAAATTAGGTGAAAAAAGTCCATAAAATGACTCTGTTACGAGTAACCATTGCGCAGTTTCCACGCACCCTCATAAGTTCATGGATTTCTAATATTTTCAGTCCAGATTTTCACCACTGGCATTTTTCCACACTTCCTTATGAATAGTACAGATGTCATTTTTCACACCATGGCCGAAATGTGTTTTCGCACTTCCAGAGCAGAAATGTGTGGTGGCTGTGGGAAATCACTGTTCGGGACAGATTAAGAAAATCACAGTGGCACTGTTCATAAGCGGAGGTTCCAAAATGCCTGTGTTGACAATCTGCTGTAAAAAATCTCCAAACTAATTGCATTGTGGGTGTGCATTGCACAGTTTCTACACACGCACGTGACTTCACCAATTTTTTTAATACTTTCACTGCAGATTTTCAACAATGCCATTTTTTCCACCTCCCCATGAACAGTACAGCTGTCATTTTTCACATCCTGTTAGAAATGTGTTTTCGCACATGTGGTGCCAAATGGCGCAGTTGCTGTGCAAAATCAGCTTTCGGCTAACAAACTGATATTGCCACTGTTCATAAGGTGGGGGTCACAAAAAAACCATGTTGAAAATTTGGAGTGAAAATGTCAACGAATGCCTGAGACGTTAGGGTTTCCGACCATAACGTCCCACCCTGTAGAGACTGACAGGCATCAGGGGTGTGACTTGGGACTCTCACCTGTAATGCTCATACCATTCCACACCCTGCAGCCAGTGAGAGGCATCAAGGTGTGCCTTGAACTCTTCGGCCCCAAAGATCACCCCATTCTCCTATACAGCACCCATCTCACAGTATTTCCTGATGGAGTGGGGTGAGCATAAGGGCCAAAGACCCCAAGGCACACCGTGACACTTGGTGTCTGCAGAGTAGGGTGTGATGAAATGGTGTGGCCGTTATGCCTGACGGCCCAAAGGCACACCCCAATGCCTGTCAGTCTCTGCAGGGTGGTGGCAGGGTTGGCTTCAGTTCAACACTTCACTGCCATTCCTATTATGCAGCTCTCTAACTCCTACACTACCAATGCCAATGCCAGCAAGCAAACATTCAGCATTGACAAATGCTTGTTGAAAGGGTCTAAGGTTTTTGCAACAGTTTCTACATTTTGTGACTGCTTGTGTGATTACAATAGTGCAAGCTTCCAAAATATGGTATCTTTATCAAAAAATGGTGTATGTGGTATTTTTGTGATGCAAGTTCTACAGTTTGCATCTAAACTGCTAGACCATCTAACTAACAGTCTAAATGCAGATGGATGTCCGCTTTGAAAATATGAATGAACTGATCTGATTTGAAAATCCTGCCCTATGTCTTTGGACACATGACTGGATCCTTGGAGCCAGTGAAGCATGTGAGCACATGACTGCACTGGGAATAAATCTGCTTAACTAGACATCTGTGTTTGGGTTGTTGAATTGCTAAAGATCAGAGGCGCTGACTTTTTTGGAGGTTATTGGGAATCATTATACTGTATGCATCTGCATCCATATCAGCCTGAAGCTTAATCTGTAGTCAAATGGATGCCCTCCAAGAAATGCCAGGTACTGAAGGAAGTGGTGTTGCTAGCTCTGTAGGGGGTACTCTCCCCTTGGTTATCAATAACCATAGCAATTACCCAGCATGATGGTAGAGGGACACTATACTGTTGTAAGGTGCTGTAAACCAGTATCCCCTCCCTCTGTTCAGGTGATTCTTCATATTGATGTTCAAGATTCAGTGGCGCACCTTGAAAAGAGTAAGGGCATTTTTTTTTTATTTAGATAATCAAAAAGACAAAAAAAAATCTCCTAAGTCAATTACTCACAATCAATACATAAGAAAATAATTAGAAATTATATAAACTTCACACAATTGAAAAAGGAAATTGTGAGTCTAAAACAAGAAAACAAAGGAACATCTAAGAACATCATTTATCCTGAAACCTATCTTGAAAATGAAAGTCTGAAATCCACCTGTTATACGATTTCACCCTGGGACTTAATGAGTGATCCAGACAAAATTTTGCTGAAAGAAATTAGGATTGCATGCGAAAGAGACAGGTATTCCTCATGATAGATGGATTGCAAAGGGTCCAGTGCCTTCTAGCTAAGTCTGATTGGGACACCAGTTTGTGCTGGAAGACCAACTGACATGCACTTGCCAAAAAGAGTAGATGTATTTTTATTAAAATTAAATATCAATACAGTATTAAATCCAAAATCATCCACACCAAATTGTGTTAATAATTCTCTAAACTAAAAGTAAAAAATAAAAAATAATAGGTTCAGCCCATATACAGCATATCACATGCACACTGTAACTCAGATTTGTATGTGATATACTGTATACAGGGAAAAAAATCACATACACATTATAATTCAAATTTCTTGAACCTTCTCCTTGAAAATGAATTATACCATCACCAAGTGCAGAAAATACAATCAAATTGACACCCAGTACCATTGCCTCTGCCTTCCACAATTACTTAATTATTATAATAACCAGATCACTCCTTTCCAGAGGTCATGTTACTGTTTCTTTGAAACTATGTACAAACAGAGGTGAGAAAGAAGTAAATGCCTCAGCTGGGACTTGAACTCAGGCCACCAGGAATACTGTTCCAATTGCACTAACCAGCTGCTCCACTGAGACAACTGGAACCTGGGCAGTTCCCAAGCACATTACTCTTTCTCAAATGCACAACCCAATGGCAGCACAAATATTTACTTGTAACAATCACACACAAGTGCAGTGTGCATATTTCTGGAACACATACAAACAGACGTGAGAAAGAAGTAAGTGCCTCTGCTGGGACTTGAACCCAGACCACCCGGAATACCTTTCCAATTGCGCTAACCAGCTGCGCCACTGAGACAACTGGAACCTGGGCTGTCCCTGAGCACATTACTCTTTCTCAAATGCACAACCCAATGAAACTACAATATATACTCCTTCCCTTACTCTTTTATTTAGACATTTACACTTCCCTAGTTTTCCTACAAGAGTGCTATAAAAGGACTCCCTCCTAATGTGTCCAGCATGTTTGTGTCCTAGCAAGTGAGTGGAACAGGATTAAGACTGGTGTCTTAGGCATTGCCAGCTGTCAGTGGGCAACAACAGGCATGCATGGAGCTCTGCCAGTCCAGTAAGGTAAGGTAGACTACCTACGTACTGGTTGCTGCCAGTTTTAAAAGGTGTACTGTCAGCAGGATGGGGTAAACAACAGCGTAGCATAGGGAGGGTAAGGGCTACAAAGATCAAGCTAAGGGCAACTGAAACACACAGTAGGGTGGGAATAGAGGCAACACCCTACCTAGGGTAGGGGGAGAAAGTGAGTATAAGAAGCCAACTATCCTAAATTACCAAAGCACCAGAAAAAAAGGAATTGAAGGAAAACCCCAACTATGGTAAGGGGCTGAACACAAACTAGAAAGCGGAAAGGTAAAGGGAAGTCAAGAGTTGGTTATTGATATGGAAAGCCTAAAGGCAAGGGAAAGACAGGGAAGCAAAAAGGTCAGTAGGATAAACAAATCGTCAGGCATGGGAGTGGTGCAGTGTAATGGGTGCAGGGCTGAAATATTTAAGGACACATTCTGGAGACTGAGGTGTTGCCTCATATGCAGGAACCTTTCTGGGCTGTCAGCAGAGGTTGCTGCACTCTGGGCTGAACTGGCATGAGTATAGGGCACCATCTGCTTCACCCAGGTGCCACCTAGTTTGCTGTCACTTCCTCAAAGGATGAAAGCAAGGAGGCAGAGTGGTGGGACCTTGCTGGGCTCTGGGAGGGTGGGGGAGGAATGACGGAGAGCACTCCTCATACCTTATCACTGTGCAATTCCTTCACCATTCTGGCAGGACGGGGAAGCCAAGAAGAGGCACCCAAGGCAGGAGTAAGAGAGGTGATGGGGTCATTAAGAGTGCAGGCCCCGAGGAGGTTGGGAGAGTCCTCTCATCAAAGAAGAAAAAGTTGCTGGTGGGGAACTCCATAGTCAGGGGCACTGCTGGGGACAGGAGAAAGGAGGGACAGGGTAGTACAGTGCATTCCAGGTACTTTGGCGGGGAGGACAGGGGGCTTGATCATGGAGATCTCCAGGGAAGAGGGGGTGGAGAAAGAGCTGGATGTTGTTGTCCACCTGGAGATAAATGATTTGGCAAGGGAAGCTGTAGCAGTAGTGCAGGATAGGTTTAGGGAGCTGGGGAGGGGCCTGAAGCAGATATCTCACACAATGACCTTCACTGAGGTGCTACCCCTGCATAATTGTGGGAAGGCTAGAGAATTCCATATCAGGTCCTTCAATGAGTGGTGGAAGGGCTTTTGCTATATGGGGGATTGGGGTCACACCTGGTGGGATGGAGGCCTGTACAAAGGAGGCGGCTTCCATGCATCAATGAGTGGAATGGCATTCCTGGATGGAAGGTTTAGATACTAATTTGATGAGCACTTATACTAGTCAAGGGTAGAGTTAGAAAGACAGAGAGGCAGAGATCACCCCCACACCTGCCCAGAAACTAGTGTAACAGGGAAGGTTAATCCAGGGAGAAGAAATTTTCTGGAGGTTGACAAGAGCAAAGATAAGGGCAGGGCAGGAAAATATGGAGGAGGAAGTTCATTTGGAGAGAGGAAAGAAAGGGATGGCAGGAAGACAGTGTAACAGGGGAGGATAAGACAGGGGTAACAGAGGGAGCAAGGAGGGAAGCAGGAAAGGGATTCAGGTTAGAAGGAGAGAGGGACGAAGAGAATAGAGAGCAATGTGTGCCAAGGCAAGGAGTCTTGGAAACAAAATTCCTGACCTTGAGGCAATCATTGCACAGGCAGACCTGTATCTGGGAGCCATAATTGAATCATGGAGCATGGATAACCACAGGGAAGTGGCCATCCCAGGTTACACCATGTTCTGGAAGGACTGATCAGAGAGGAAAGACGGAAGGTTTGTTTTATATGTGAAGGAGGGTATAGGAGCCACTGAGATAATACAGGAGCAACAGGGGGCCTATGAAGGGCTGTAAGTACATGTGTCAGCCTAGTGAGAGAGTCAGGGGCCCTTATTTACACAGGGGTGGTGTACAGGACTCCAACACAGGGGGAGGATTTAGGCAGAGCCCTAGGGGACACAATTAGCTAAATGGCCAGCAAGAGGGAAGTGTTGATTATGAGGTACTTTAATCTGCCGGATGTAGATAGGGTCATTCTCACTGCAGATACAGCAAGAAGCATGACCATCCTTGACACCATTCAGCGGGCATTTCTCAGACAGCTGGTTTTGGAATCCATTAGGGACAGGGCAGTGCTGGACCAACTACTTAGAAAAAGAGGCAGCACTGCTGATGTCACCATGGGTAGTCCCTTGGGTAAAAGGGATCACCGTACTGTGTGGTTTGCATATAATTAGGAAAGGGGAAACAAACACACTGAGATGAGGGTCCTGGACCTCAGGAGGGCAGATTTTAAAGAAATAGGAAACTGCCTTAGAGAATGCCTCAAAGTGAGGGAAGCCAGAAGGGGAGTGGAGGCTCAATGGAAAAAAATTCAAGGAGGGTATAACCCAGGCAACAGCATGCTGTTTGAAGGAAGTGAGCAAAGGAAAGAGGAGGAAGAGGCTGTTATGGTTCTCTAAGGAGGTGGAAAAGGCAGTGATGGAGAAAAAAAAAACAGCATTTAGAAAGTACGAGGGGCCCCAGAAGGATGAAGACAGGGAGGTATGTTTGGCAAAACAAAAGGAGGAAGGAGGCTGAGGGCAGCTAAAGCTTTAACAGAGGAGAGGATAGCTAGGGAGGTCAAAAAGGGGACAAGACCTTCTTCAGTTATGTGTGGTAAAGAGGATTACACAGGGAGGGACAGTGAGAATCTGGATGGTGGGGGACTGCACAGTGAAGATCAAGAGAAAGCAGAAATACTGCACATTACTTCTGCTCAGTCTTCATGGTAGAGCATGGGGGAATGGACCAGAATGCTAGAATAAGTGCCAGGGAGAGGGAAGTGGACACAAGCTCATTCTCAGTGGATAGGGTCTGGAAGGGATTGGATGGCCTAAAGGAGAATAAGGTGATAGAGCCAGATGGGATTCATCTAAGAGTTCTAAAGGAACTGAGAATGGTGCTGTCCACCCCCTGGTAGTGCGTTTTAGCACCTTAGTGGGGATGGGGAATGTTTCAGAGAACTGGAGTTGGGCTGATGTGGTCCTTCCATACAAAAGCAACAGTAGGGAGGTGGCTAGCAACTATAGGCCGGCCAGTCTCATATTAGTGGTGGGGAAGTTAATGGAGATGCTACTGAAAGAGAGGCTTGTGGAGCACCTGGAGGCAAAAGGGCTGCAGGACCACCGGCAGCATGGTTTCTCAGGCGGAGGTCATGTCAAACTAATCTCATAGATTTCTTTGACTAGGTTACCAGGGAAGGGGATCAAGGGAGAGCAGTGGACGTGGCCTATCTGGACTTCAGTAAAGCTTTCAGCACTGCACCACACAGAAGACTAGTGAAGAAACTAAGCAGCCTGGGTGTGAGGGAGATAGTGACAAGCTGGGTATCAAATTGGTTAATGGATTGGAGACAAAGGGTGGTAGTAGACGGTAGCCCCTCAGGCAATAGGAGAGTGACTAGTGGGGTGCCACAGGGTTCGGTACTGTGACCAGTCCTCTTCAATGTCTTCATAAGTGACATTATGGAGGAGCTTGAGGGTAAAGTGTGTCTCTTTGTGGATGATACAAAAATCTGCAACAGGGTTGACACTCAGGAAGGGGTGGAGAAATGGCAAAGAGATCTGAGGGAACCAAAGGAATGATTTATGGGATGACAGCTGGGTTTCAATGCCAAAAAGTGCAAGGTTATAGATTTAGGGCTCCAGAACCCAGGGACTGTGTATGCAAAGAGTGGAGCTTACTGTCAACAAGCAAGAAAGAGATGCAGGGGTCATCACCATTGATAACCTCAAGGTTGCTGGGCAGTGTGAAAAAGCAGTGGGATAGGCTCAAGCAACGAACAACCTTACCTGGTTAAAAATCAATCTGTGCTTCCTGTATCCCCCTCAGATGAGGCTTTACACAGGAAAACATTTGCAAGTCTTTCTTTCCACTGGATGCTAGGTGACACTACATTATCTGAATATGGCACAACATGTGTGTCACAGATGTGCACAGAGATGCATGTAAGCTTTTAGAATCATTTTTACAAATTGTTTATCACACCAGACAACATGAAGCCACTGCATGAATGGAACAGTATGCAATGCTCCTAACTGGTGCCATACTTCACTACTGTTCACAAAAGACCTCCAACATTTGAAAAACAAATCTAATTTTAATTGTCTCTTCGTGGAACTGCAGATGCAGCTAGCAAGGAATGCTCAAAAATAAAAGGAGAACTACAGTATTGTGGCATTTTTAATTTTTTTTAAACTATGGCTTATGATTGTTGCAAGAAATGAAAGATGAAAACAAGAAAACAATCACTCTGTAAATTCTTTCTTCCATTTGCAATGCACCTGAACACTGATAACTATCTCTTGAAACTAAGCCTGAAATCGATCCTTTGCTTGTTCTTTAGCCTTAACCTGGCTAACAGGCTAGTCTCACCAGGTGTTTTTCTTCTGTTAATAATTCATGACTAAATCACCTTCCAGCAGAGGTGTCAGGATTCCAGAGTGCCACCAATCACAACAAAAGAGCTTTGGGCCTCCATTCTCAAACCTCAGCTATTGCACATACCTATGTCACAACTGTGTGTGATATGTGGACAACTGTTATAGTCCAGGAGACACGAACACACACACACCTGAGTTCTGTGGAGAAACCTCACATGGTCTCTGACTGCAGAAATGACTGATTCAATTATTTTCAAAGAATGGAGTTGCTATCTGCAACAGATGTGCAAAATACATGATTACCATCCTCAATATATTGGAACAACAAGATACTCTTGAACAAAAAGGGAGAGAAAAACATACATGGGGGGATTGTTTAAATTGTCAATTATCTTCAGTAAAGCAAAGGATGATTTTTAAACTTGTTACTAAAATCACATTTGATGCTGAAACCTAATTACACCCCTGATACTAAGACATTTGAGAGAAAAAAGGAAAAACAATATACTTAAAGCTGAAGTAGTGATGTTAAAATAACTTTAAAATCCTCCAGTTCATAAAGCTATCTTGGTAATAGACAACAGTAAGTAAAGGTGAACATATCCAAATCTGATCTTACCACTGTAAATCTTCGTGTTCCTCAAGGTTCCATGTCAGGTCCATTACTTTCACCATCTCTACAATATTAATAATACCACCAAGGTTCCATCCTCCTGCTCCACACTTCTTAATGCAGATGACATGTTGCTATATCCTAGTTCCTAGAATTTATCTGATATCAACTTGCAGCTCAGTGTTAACTTCCATAGTGCTCAGATATGGTTATCGTAAAACAAGTTTTTCCTCAGCTCTAGTAAGTCTCATGCCATGCTTTTTGGTTTGGCATCCAAGCTGAGGACTTGTGTGGATGGCCTTGTGATCTACTGTTTAGAAGGTACCCCCCACCACTGTTGACTCCATTAAATACCTTGGTCTTATGCTTGATCCTGCTCTAGATCTTACTTTACATATATCAAAAAGCATTTACATCTGACAGTACCAAAGTAGGACTTGCTTACAAAGCTAGATATGCCTTGACTCCTGCTGCCAGACCTGTTACTGTTCATGCAGTCCTGTAGCCAAGTCTTACTTGAGGACTTATCTCCTGTCAAGTGAGCAAATGTAACCTTAACAAATGGAATACCACATATAATAATATCTGTCATTTTGCCTGGTCTGTGTCCTGACTGACCTATCGCTGCACTCTATGATCTGACCTAGGTTGGTTGTCTCCATCCTCACAGCAGCAATAGGCAGTAGTATTAAGATTCTTAGGTCTAGCTGCCTCATTAAAACATGATCTGGCATACCCCCTGAGATCCAGTGACCTTTCACTCCTGGCCATTTCTAAGTGCTCAACAAACATAGGTGACCAAGCCTTTTCCATTTTTGCACTGAGACTTTGAAACACCCTTCCACCTAACTGCAGGTTCTCTCAATCAGATCCTTGTCTCAAGAGGGAGCTATACAAGTTCTAAAGTTCTACAGATAGGTGCTCCTGTACCTGAAGAGCTGTACTGTACAAATATTGCCTATCTGCTTACATCCAATGTATTTATGTATGTTGTACTTGAGCTGTAATGCACTGTGTTTCTTCTTCTAGCAGCATTATCTGTATTTCTATTGTATGAAGTGTTATAACTGTGTTTATTGTTACCTTTTCTGTTATGTAATTTTGTTATTATGTTTGTAATTCCTCCTGGGTCGTACTTGAAAATAGGCATTGTATTGTCTCATCCGCCTACCTGGTAAACAAAAACTAACTACATAAACAAACAAATAAATAAATAAATGTTGATATTTGGAGTAAATAACTTCAAACAATTTTTTCCAAGTCCTAATTTTCAATGGCCAGGGAATGACGGACGGTGCTTGCGCCCAACAGCCATGATGCAAAGGGCAAACTGCACCAGACCATGCACTATTCCTGATTTTGGAATTCAGTTTGTATCTTCAGCAGGGCCACCTGCACCAAACTAACTTGTGCCAGGCTTGCAGCCATCCACACACTGTGCCATGGTAGACAGGGGATTTGTGCCTCAACATAGCTGCACAATCCCCTTTTCCAGGATTTTGAATGCTTCCAGAGCCTGCCTGTGATTAAACCAACCAGAGCTGGTCTAACTCTCATGTGCACAGACACTGATACACATGGCAGGCAAGCTGGTGGGTCTATGGGACCTTGCATGGACTGAAGCCACAATGTATATCGATCCCCGTCTGTGGGCCAGGGACACTGAGTCATGGGATGCTGTGGGTATTTGAGAAGAAGAGAATATAATCACTGGTGACCAAAGGATTCACTACATAGACGTACAGTACATGTATAGTAGTTGTCACCAGACATGTAAAATGTGGGCCTTCATATGAGAAGGGAAGTAGAGACCAGAGCAGTAGTAGTACAAGCAAGCACAGAGTGTGAGGACATACGTTGCTGTGTGTCAGAAGACCTTGGAATATATGCAGCCTTTATGAAATATGAAATAGCACTTTTGGGTGTAACACCATGTCAGTGAATGGGAGAAGCTGCAGCATGTGCAGCCATCATATACAGTCAAGAGGGCAACAGGTGCTGCAGCCTTTGAATATGGCATTGTCCTGGCAAAGACTGTGACATGGGTGTGGGCAAGATCCTGTTGTGTTGGTAGACAATGCAGAGCATGATACAGCCTACCACACATGTCCGGCACTGGCTCCAAACCCACAAAGTGCACACAGAGAACAAACAGCTCATAAGTGAATCACCATAGACGTAATGTCATTGTATATGTGAACGTACTAATGGATTGCCTCCTCAGATATGTACAGTGTGCCTGTTGGGTCCACATGTCTGCCATTTCTTGCAATCATATCAGGCCCACACCACCACCCAGTTGTCACCCAATAATGCGGGCACACAAGACACATGTAAGAATATGGCATACAGTAAGACAGTGGCACAAAACATGCCCAGGTCCAGTCCACCTGCATCAGACTTCGAGTACTGTGTGCCATAATAATGTGTAAAACACAACAGGAAGTGGGTTACTAAACTGATGCCAACCCCCAAACCATGAATGTCCATGCCCAGAGCAAACTGCACTATGGATGCTGCATTGCACCTCCATAAGCTTATGGATGCCTGTCTTGTCAGGGTTGAGGGGGTGTTGTTGGTAGTAGTCACCACTGCCAACATGTGTGCCATCCTGCTGGTACTCACTTTACATGATCCAAGTGATGGTGACCTCTTGCTGGGTTATACGGTTTCATTACTGTCACCCAGCACCTTTTAAGTAACTGTTATGCGCCCTTGGTAGTTGCTTGCACACACTGCATACTGCATCAGCATTGCATGTGCATATGTGTTTGTGTTTGGGGGAGTTAGATGGCACAATTTGTATTGGGGTCAGCATCTGCACCATGCATTCAGGTTGACTTATAAGTGGTGGTTATGCTTAACAAGCATTTGTCAATGCCGAATGTTGTCACGGTGGCATTGGTAGTGGCAGTGGTGGAGCTAGAGATGCATAGCACTGTGATTTTGTTAATGTGTCCCAAAAGGTGATTTTCCACAGTGAGCACGCCATTGTGTGCCACAGCTGTGGAAACGTGTTTTAGGCAGGCTGTGAAAAATGGCAGCTGGACTGTTGATAAGGAGGTGTGCACAAATGCCAGTGGTGAAAATGTGGCATAACAATATTGCAGATTTATGAAGTTACAAGGGTGCGTGGAAACTGCACAATGCACGCTTGCAACACAGTCATTGTATGGACTTTTGGCACCAAATTTTCAACAAAGGCATTTTAGGACCTCTGCTCATAAATAGTGTCACCGTCATTTCCTCAAACAGTTCCGAAAACTGATTTCGCACAGCAACCGTGCAATTCTGTGCTGGACGTGTGAAAACACATTTCAGCCAGCTATACTGTTCATAAGGAGGCATGGAAAAATGCCAATGATGAACAGCTGGAGTGAAACTATTACAACTTCACAAAGTCACGAGCATGCGTGCAAACTGCGCAATGCACGCTCATAAAACACTCATTTTATTGACTTTCATCCCCAAATTTTCAACATAGGCATATTAGGACATCTGCTAATGAATGGTGTCACTGTCTTTTTCATAATGTGTCTCAAACACGGACTTTCCACAGCGACCGTGCTATTCTGCACCGGAACTGTGAAAACAGATTTTGGTCAGGATGTGAAAAATGGCAGCTGTACTGTTCATTAGGAGGTGCAGAACAATGGCACTGTTGAAAATCTGAAGTGAAAATATTATAAGTTTGCAAACTTATGAGTGTGCGTGCAAACTGCGCAATGCACGTTTGTAACACAGTCATTTTATGGAGTATTGTCACCAAATTTTCAACGAAGGAATTTTAGGACCTTTACTCATGATCAGTGTCACTGTCATTTTTGTAATGTGTCCTGAACACTGATTTCCCACAGCGACTGCGCTATTCTGCGCCGGAAGTGCAAAAACACATTTTGGCCAGTATGTGAAAAATGACAGCTGTACGATTCATAAGAAGGTGTGGTAAAATGCCAATGTTGAGAATCTGGCATGAAAATATTGCGAATTCGCTAACTTATGAGCGTGCGTAGCAATTGCGCAATGCACGCTCATAAAACAGTCATTTTTTGGATTTTTCCACCAAATTTGCAACATAGGCTTTTTGACAACCCCCCCCCCATGAACAGTGGCACTGTCATTTCATTACTCAGTCCGGAAAGGTGATTCTGCGCAGTGACTGCGAAATTACCTTTTGGGACAGAATAACGCCATGACAGTGCAAAAATTCATGAGGAGGGGTCCCAAAAACCCCATGTTGAAAAATTGGAGCCAAAATTCCCAAAAATGCCTGAGACATGCATCAACGTTGAAAAAACCCTATTTATTTCATTATACAGCTGACCGGCATTTCTTTAGTTCGTGGTCGGCTTTGAAGAGTGCAGACGTGTTCCTGGTCCATCGAAGATCGTCACGCCAGATTCCGGAGGTAAGTATGGGGTGAGGAGCGGTGTGGGGAGGCAGGGTGCGCAGAGGGTGGGTGCAGGTCAAGGGCAGGGAGACTACGAGGGACCGTTTTCATTTTGCAGGTTAAAAAAAATAAATAGAACATTGCGGGACAGTTTTTTTCTTGTAGGGGATTTGGCATGCTGGGGGTGGGCTCCCAGCATGTCACTTAACTGTTTGGGGGGTCTGTAGCAGGCGGGGATTAGGCACCCTCGTCGGCACACAACACAAGGGGGGGTGTGGAATTTATGCCGATGGGGACTGGGCACCCCTGTGGACACACAAAGCAAGCGGGGGGGATGAGCCTAGGGGGATTGGGCACCCCCTCAGCATTTAACAATGGGAGAGTTCTTTATGCCGATGAGGAGTGGGCTCCCCTGTTGGCACACAAGGAAAGGGGGGTAAGAGCCAAGGGGGATTGGTCACCCCCCTCAGCATATAACAAATAGGGGGTGCTTTATGCCAATGAGGGTGGGCTCCCGTCAGCACATACAGAGGGATGGGGTAAACGACAGAAGTTGGGCACCCCAAAGTTGCTTGGTTGGCACTGTGCCTTGTATGTAATGTCGGTGAGCACGTCAAGGGCGGTCCACTCCGTCCTGACGAGCTGTGCTCAGATTGCAGCAGACCTTTTCTTAGATGTGCTCACCACATTATGCATGCATGGTATGGTGCCAGCATGTAGGCTGATTGTAGAATGAGGGATGCACCTACTGGCACGTGCTGTGCATTCGCCCAACAGTGACCGGGCCTCCAAAGCTGCACTACCACAAGATGTTGGCTGTGCAAGTGTGTCAACTTAAAAGGGGACATGACAGCACACCTTTAATTTTGATGGGTTGTCCCAGGGGCCCCTGATGGTGATGTTGTACCTGAGTTGTGTCCACAGCACACCACCAGCACTGCATTAGATAGAGTAACTGGGTTGTCATGGGCATTTCTTTGATATGCAGGAGTGTCATCTCATTTAGAGGTCCAGAACTGCTCCGCTTCACCTCACACTGCTAGACTCCCAATGATGTCCTGAGATGCCACAGTTGGTGGGTCACAAGTACTCCATGGCAACCCATGTACTGTACACAGAGTATAGAACAATGCAGACCTTAGCTGTGGCAGATACAGGATGGTATTCCAATGGGTGTAGGCAGGAGATCATGCCATTACAGAAAATAGAGCAGCAAACAACAGGGCATTCAGACAGTGCAACCTGCAGAGTCCTCAGTCATCATGGGACAGCTGACAGGTTTTGTGGGATATACTCACATGACAGTACATGGCACATTGGCATAGCCTAGTATGGGTGGTTGCATGGCCTTCCACAACCAATGTATGATGTCTGGTAGCCAAGGGCTGTTGTTATTATGGTGGAGATGTTGCAGTCACCATTGCAAGTGAACAGTGATATGTCAGAACATTTCTGTACCTCACAGTGTTGCCACGCCCCCTGCAGTGTACCAGGGATACAGCTGCTGTCATTCTTGTCTCTGTTGGTGATGGCACTATGGCGATCCAAGAATTCTGTATAACAGCTCCAGGCACAGAGGGCATCCCTGCAGGGGTGTGTGCCTCCTTAGATGATAGAGCCCTATCTTGCCACCATTGTTCACTACAGGTTTAAGGGCACTATATTCCAGAGATGTAGAGTGGCACAGGCATAGTCCCATGTCATTATAAGGGGGACAGCAGTGACCCTGGCTGTATCTCCCCAACGGGCTGTTGGTTGCAGAGTCTCCCCTGGCCTACAAATGGTTGGGCATGTCATCCTCCATCAGTCGTGCCGTAGCATCCAACAAACCCCTCCCAGTGCCATCTGTTTGATGCAGGGAACTGCATGCAGCAGCTGTGGGGACTTTGGTCCTGGAACTGGCGTTCTTCTAGAATCTGGTGCAGGGTACCTGGCATACCTGGCTTTTCTGTAAGCGGCATCTTAATGCAACTTGCATCGCTGTAACAGCCCTCTGAAAATCAAGTCCAGGAGAAAACTGATGTAGGAAAGGATCACATTTATCTTGCAGTAAATGTGCCTACTCATTGTAACTGAGCAAAACACATTTTTAGACATAAAAATAAGACTAAACAATTGTCTAAGGCAATTTTGAAATTTAACTAAAAACATGGGTATAGTATACTCACCAGTGTTGACTGCCAGAGAAATGAAAATTAACTCAATTTTATTATATGGTGCAGAGGTATGGGGTACCTCCAAATTTAAAGATTTAGATACACCATTAACAACCTTTTATGAAGCACTATTGAGGGTTCTTTAATCAATATCTACCATACCTGCCTAGTAAGATCAGAATTGGGAACAGTTGATATTTTCACACAGAAAAAACTTCAAGTAATGTCATACTGGCTAAGAGTCATTAAACATGGAAAAAAATCCTACCATTAGAGTATCTGAAGGGAAAATGAGGGTGGGCCAATTCTGATAGGCCTACAGAATGGTTAAAAAACTTTCTGTTAACTCATCTTGAAGTTGTTAATCTGATGCACCTTTGGTCTGATTTTACAGCAAAAATATTAATATTTCAGTCATGTTTAGAAATCTTATGAAAACAAAATTATCTGGTAGGGTACAAGAGGCAGATATGGTATTAGTTTAGACAATCCAGAATAGTCTCATGGTATGTTGCAAATAAAATCACTCATGGGCAATAAGATTATTCATTTATATCCTTGTCACCCGAAAGTAAGAGTTATTGCTCTAGGAAGATTTGGCCTTCAGCCAACAAAAAGATTAAAATCATGTTACAGTAAAAACAAGTCTAAAATAATTGAATTTGAATGCTCATGTAAAAATGGATTTGAGGAAATACTGTAACTTATCACATAAAACAATGGCCCTTGTATCACTTTTGGATGGAATCATTCCTAGGTAGCAAGCTGAAAATGTATGCTACTTACTGACATCATTTACTGTTCATTTTATGTCATCCTATGAATGTGCAGGATGCTAATGCATTAGCAAGTTTTCTGAATGCTTTTATTAGAAGACAAAGGCACCTCACAGAATAAGGTGTATTCCATGTAGGGAAGATAACCAGCCATTTTCTGCTTTATAGCTCCTGTATGTATAGATATTTTTGAAAATACAAATGTTGGCTTTGTTTTCAGACAAACACTTTTTCAAGGGTCCCTCATTCTCCAGGTTCCTTCCTATGCTTGGACTGTGTTTTGTGTTGGCACCATTTTTTAAATCTTCCAGTCCCCAGTCTTAAACAGGATTGGACTAGCAGTCGGCATACTGCAACTGATAGTCTCTGCACCTGAGTTTTTTTCTGCCATTTGTTGCTGAATCTTTATTTGTTTATCAATGCTGCTTTAATTTCATTTGGATGACTGGGACAATTTAGTAGATCTTCAGAGTTACCTTAACTGCATGGATTTTATGAGCATCACATTAAGTGATTGCATTTATTTGCATTAGAGGCACCTTATCATTTTTATTAGAATCACCTTAATTGCCTGCATTCACATTCACATCTATAGTTCATCGGCACCATAAACTAGCGGGCACTCCTTCTTCACTTTCTAGTCTGCAGAGCTGTATTGACCCCCCAGTTCCCCACCTGCTCATCCGCCTAATGTCAGGTGGTGCTACTTCACCCAACTGCCTCTGATTTAGGTCAGGCACCCACCCTGCATCCCACCACAGCCTTATCCTGCAACATCTCTCCATCCCCTAACTTTCCAAGGGTACAATTAGTTATCATGCACACCCACATAGGGAAACCCCCACCTGCCTGGACCCACTTATTGACGCTCTTCACTATGCTGTCACCCCAAGCGACAGGGGTTGGGGGCACTCTGATCATAGACACCTTCAAAATTAGACTTGATCAACATATGGGAAACAGAAAATACTTTTATCACCTATAAATAGGTGTGAGTTATTTAAAGGGCATCTAGCCTATTGAACTTTTATACATTCTATGAATCTATGACTCTAACAATTAATAACAAAATAAACCCCAATTAAAAACTATCCCTTGGGAGACAGGGTGTGGAATTGCTATTGCAAGTGAGCTGCAGATAAGCCCTCTCTGCTACTCAACTATAACTAGACCTTCCAAGTCACTGACTGGGGACAGCACACCTGCAATGATCACTATGTGGGCTAAACCTCCTAGGGGCCCTAGCCCACAGCAGCATACCTTAAAACAACGAAGGCACCAGCACTGGTGGTACTCTCTCAGACTGGTGCTGCAGATCCTATCACTAAGACTGGGTAACACCCATCCAAACCCCTGGTCCACCCAAGGGGGTGAACTCGGCCAGGGCCCTTCAGGTCATCTTAAAAATTGCCTTCCTGAATATTGGCAACCTCCAACCAAAGATGGCTCAATTCGAAGCCTGGGTGAGACAAAACCAGCTAGACACCATCTCACTCACTGAGACATGGCTATCCTCTAAAATCCCAGATACCTCTATTTCCCTACAAGGGTATAACCACTTTCAGTTAGACCGTATAGGTAAATGGGGAGGTGGATGCCTAGTCTACCTATGAAACACATTGCAAGGTAATAAAATCACCCTAGATGGGACCAGTGATAGCTGTGAGTGCCTAGCAGTACACCTAATATTTAGGTTTTTTTGTTGACCGGGTAAGTGCACTAGACAAATTCTGCCTATTTTCAGGCACGACCCAGGGGAGGGGGATACAGATGAATGCCAACTGACCTTGAACAAAGATTAAGCTGTTGGTGGTATTTGTTTTTAGTGAATGGGGAGAAATTTGGCCAGGGCACTGGGGAAATTCTCCTACTCGTTGGTAGAGGGAGCTTTTGCTCTGTTCTGCAGAATGGCAGATGGAGCTGGGCTGCCGGTTGAGGTGGAGGTATTTGACTGTCTGCAGACCGAGGACCCATCCCTGACCTCAATTATGGATTTTCAAGGGGACCTGATTCGTACTTTAGACACTGAGACTTTGCATGGGTTTACCCATGTGATGGGAGAAGTGGATGCGGTTTCCACACATTTTCAGCCCGAAGGTATGGACTTTTCTTCTGTTGAGTGGAGTTTGGAGAGTTTGGGGATTTCCTCTGAACCAGCCATTTTTCCACTGACTACGGAGCAGGAGCCGGTGGCAGTGAGTCAGCCTGCTGACGTGGCTGATGCAGGAATGCGGAAGGGAACTCCTTCTGTTGCGGTGGCATCTGATGATCTCTGGACCAAGGAGCAGGCTCTTTTGAATGCTGGATGGGTTTGTTTAAATGGCAAGTGGATCCCTGATTCTACCAGGATTTCTTTCTCTTCAACACAACAAAATGCTCAAGGGGTCCCTGCCGATGACACAGGTCAGACTGATATTTTACCTTCTACAGAGAATGTTGAGGAAAAAATATCTGGGGAAGGCTCTGACTCACATATTGAGCCACCTGTTATGGCGCTGTGTGTTTCTCCGCCCCCCCCTCCACCTAGAGACATTCGGAGGCCAGGACCGAGATTTTTGGATTTATTCCATAACAATAACTTAGAACAAGCACCCTGTAGAAATGCTGTTTGCCTCCGCTATTGTGGTGGCCTACAGGAACATCCGGACAGGTCATATGTGGCTAGGATGCTCCTAAAGGATTCTATGAACTTTTTAGCTTCAGAAATTTTTGCCCTCATAAACGTTAGGGGTGAAGATACCTTCGATGTTGGTTTCAAGACTTTTTCTGGTCTGGACAGATTTTGGTTGAAATATGATGTTTGTAAGACTTCACCATTATGGTCCCCTTTTTGGGCTATTCCCACTTAGTAAGCCACTTTTCGAAACTGTTCATATTATGTTTTGAAATGAAGAGGTTAATGTGGGGGATATCCAGTTTTGGCTGGAAAAGAAATGCACTGTGTTGGGGCCTCCTGAACCTGTAATAGATGATGAGGGTATTTGGATGGGTAGTTGGAAGTTTAAAGTAAAGCTCCATATTACTAGTACTGAAGTCCAACATGTTCCCAATAGCTTTTCTGGGGGGGGAAAGATCGTGGAGTTTGCTTTTATCCAGGCCAACCCAAAGCCTGTTATAAATGTGGGAGCTGGAGACATCTGAGTAGTGTGTGTGACAAGATTAAGTGTGCTCTTTGCGGTGATTTTGATAATGACAGTGGGACCTGTAGGAATGTTTTCTGTTGCAATTTATGTGATGAACAGGGTCATGCCTATCATCAGTGTCCTTGGGCTGGCCAAAATAAACAGGGTGGGCCTGATAAAGAAGATCTCATTAATAGAGCACAGGAAAGAAGTAGGCCTCATCCTACTGCTGGAGGCCCACCTCCAGCAGAGCAGACTACTTCAGACACTGATGATGATGCTCCAGAAACAAGCATTATTCCTGATCCCTTAGACACTATACCGGCTTAACAGAACATAGCTCAGGACCACAGAACCCATCTGCTTCACCCATCTGCTCCGGATATGCCTCCTCCACCTTCACTCACTTTTCAGACCCCACACCCTAGAAGGGTTACTCAAGCCTCTAGTAGGCAACAGCAAACCCCTGTCGGAATTCCTACACAGGGAGGAGGTTCTACTTCTGATGTTTCCTCTGTCTCAGGGGTTCCTTCAGAAATGGATTTGGAGGAGGATGGTGGGGCTGATGTGCTGAGGGAGAAAAAGAAGGTAGGGAAGAAAAGGAAAAAGAAAGACGTTCGTCCTAATTAATTGTTATGGCTACATTAAAACCAGTTTCCCTTAACACCTGTAGCATGAAATATTTAAAGAAAAGATTAGCATGTCTTTCTTTCTGCAGGTGTTTACAGGCTGATATTTTCTTTTTGCAGGAAACTAGATTTAGCACTTTACAAGATATAGCCCAAGCAAAAAGAAATTGGATTTCTGGCCCTTCTGTTTGGTCATTTGGTATGGATAAGACGGATGGTTTAGGGATTCTGCTTGATCATACACAAGTCCAGATAATACGGGTTGTGGATTTAATTCCAGGGAGAGTTCTGGTTTTGGATTGCATTTATAAAGGATTTTCAGTACGACTGATTAACATGTATGCTCCACAAGTTAAAACTGCACGTTTCGATTTGTTTACTGCAGTTCAGCCTTATTTATTTACAAAACAAAAATGTGATGGGGGGGGGACTTTAATTGTAATATTGATTATAAAGCTAAAGATGCACTATAACAGAAAGTGTATTGTGATACGCATGCCCTTCAGGAGGTTTTGAGTTCTTCAAAATTGAAAGATGCATATAGGGCTCTTCATTCAGATCCTGGGTATACTTATCAGAGGAGTATATATTTTTCTAAAATCAATTTTTTTTTTTCGGCCTATTTGATTCCAAATGATTTTTCCTTATGATTTTGTGAGCTTTCTGATCACAAGACTTTAATATGTAGTATTGGACTCTCTTCTGTCCATCCATGTTTTCCAGCTTTCTCAAGTAGGTGGAAACTCAATTCAACTTGGTTAAATCAGGCAGAAACAAAGGCTAAGTTGATGATGGTTCTAAACTGTAGGAAATCTATAGTAGATATGTATGATGATTGGATGACCTGGTGGGAAGAGACCAAATCTGAGATTAAAAGTTTTTTTTATCTCTCTGGGGAAAACTAACAGTAATACTAATTATCTCACATATTTAGATTACAGAAATCAATATTATCGACTGATGTCCTTGCTGACCCAGATATATAAGACCAGTTGCACGACATAAAGGACAAAAAGAAGCTTTATCAGTACGATAGAGCTGTATCATTGCAGGCTGAAATGCAGTTCGGCCTTCAGAAAACGCCTTTTGCTGATCCTTTTTCAGCTTGTAAGGAGTCTAGAGTCCAAACATATGGAAGGTTTATGGGATACTAGAGGGAGCGCGGAGTACTCTGAAGCTGAAATGTTGGACATTGTCACTCACAAATTGATGGCTCAACATGGGGAGGGTTTTGCTACAGATAGACGGTAAGAAGATTTTGCCACGTTTTCCATACCTGAGATGCCTATCTCTCAAAAAGCGATGCTGGAAGCACCAATAAGTGTAGCAGAGGTTAGGCAGGTTATTTTACAATTGAAGCTGGGAGTTTCACTGGGTAAGGATGGGATTACCAATGAATTTCATAAATCCTTCCCGGATGAAATGAGTGAGATTTTGTGTCATGTATATAATGAAATGCTCAATACAGTATGGTTTCACAAACCTTTTCTGATGCAGTTCTTATTTTCTTATATAAAAAAGGACATAAGTTTGATCTTAATAATTGGAGACCAATAAGTCTCTTTAATACGGATTATAAAATCTTGACCTCTATTTTGTGTCATAGACTACAAAAAAAATTGCAGAATCTGTGATACTACCTGTTCAAACTTGTTCTATACCACACAGGAATATTCACCAAAATTTACTTTTTCTAAGGAATTTATGTGAATATGGGAGACAACATAAACTATCAGGGAATTTGATTACCCTTGATCAAACTAAAGCTTTCGACAAAATGTCCCATGATTTCTTATATACTGTACTGGAGAAATATGGGATTCCTGTGAAATTCAGGGGTTGGATTAAACTTATTTATAGAAAAGCAACAGTGTATTCTACAGTTAATGGATTATTATGGGATGGGCTACATTTTTTGAGAGGGTTACAGCAAGGGTGTCCTTTAAGCCCTTTATTGTACACTTTTGTTTTGGATCCAGTCATTAGATTGATCATTCCGGACACAAGGATTGGGGACTTTCACCGGCTTTGCACATTCTTCCCCAGAAGATTGCTACATATGCAGATGAAATTTGTTTGACAGTACAAGATACAGACTCTGTGGAAAGGGCTATGCAGCTACTGGAATCCTATTTGGCAATTACTGGAGCTGCAGTTAATTATAACGAAAGTATAGGTGTCTACATAGGGGTCGGGCTTTTTTCCCCTGCAGTTGGTTCACTTCAGATACTTCATACACACATCAAAATCTTAGGCTGTTATTTTGAGAGTGGGGATTTGGCCCTTTTGAATTGGGAGGAGAAATTACAACAAGGAGAATCTAAAGTAAACTTATGGAAATCATGGTCTTTGTCCAAACAGAAAGGAGTTCTGATTATTAAAAAATTCTTACTTCCTAACTTTTTATTTATTAGTTATATTTTTCCTATTCCTGTGTAATGCGAGACAAGATTGTTAAGCTGTTTTTTTCAAATGGTTTGGGGGAGTCGCTTAAACCCTGTTAAGAGAGAGTTTATGTATTTGAGTTTAAAGCGGGGGTGGGGGGGCTGTTGGGGCATGATTCACCCCATAGTGTTTTATCTTACTTTTTTCCTAAATAATAATTTTGGGATTAGAGGTGGTGGGAATGGCTCTTCTTGGGATGCCTGGACTTTTGAGTTGTTTGGTCGTTTTTTACAAAAATGGGAGGCACAGGTCCCTCGGCTTGTAGCTTCTTTAGTGGTTCCCGACTTTATTAAACCTGCAATATGGAAATTAAGTTTATGGAGCATTACAAAAATTCATGTTCGTACAGTTTCATGGAAATCTTTATATACTGATATTTTAACATGGAATTTTGCACTACAGGTAGATTTTCCAAAATGTCTGCCCTTGAAATCGGGGTAGGCTTTAAAAGTCTTAACAGACTATAGGATCCCAATTTTGATGTGGGACGTGCAATGGTTATGTTGCTATGGTAGGTTGGGGGTTAAAGGCAATCTGAAACATAAATCCATTTCTGAGAGACAGTGTATCAGATCAGATTGTGAGGGGCAGGAGGACAGAATGGATAATTTTTTTTTCTACTGTCCACATACTATACACTTTTGGGAGGTTTTTTTTTTTTTAGATGGCAATGGATACCTATTCAGCATGTTACTTATGAAATATTGGTGTTGGTAGATTATTCTGGGTTTGGTGCCGGATATCATCCCAATACTTTGAACTTAATTTTTGCCTGTATTAAGTATCATCTGTGGCAAGCATGATGCAAATACTCGTTACAACACATTGATACACCTCTGATTACGTTAATAAAACACATTGAATGTGCTATTCTCAAACAACGGGAGAAAGAAAGAGTATGTCTAGATTTTAGGAAATATCATTTATTATGGAGAAATATTGCTTGGTTACATATGCTTTCATAGACCTCTATACTAAATAGTCACTAATTATGACATAACAGGTATGAATTGTATTTCTTCTGTGTTTCTTTTTTCTATATGATTACTAGGATTCCACTGAGCATTTTTTTTTCTCACTGTTGTGTTTACTGATTTCTGATGTATATATTTTTTTTCTTCTTTTTCTCTCTTTTTTTTGTTGGGGAAATACATTAATTGTGATCTGTGCCTGTTTATTTTTCCTGTTCGATGCAATAGTTATTTCTGTTTCTTTGGGTTTCTTTTCATTATGCTTTTATATGGTTTCATACAGTTTGTATGAGTTTGTTTTGTATTTCTTGAATAAAAAAATTCCCCTACTCAGCCAGTAGGGGGACCTCTTGTCAGCCAGATCCAAAATGGTGGATGTGGAGTGTGGTGGCAGCAGTAAGGGAGGTAGGACAGTGTCCCTGATATATCCACTGTTGAAAACATGGACAATGATGCTGATAAGGAAAAAAGTTATTATGATATGGAAGATGCTTGGTTACATATGTTTTCATAGACCTCTATACTAAGTAGTCACTAATTATGACATAACAGGTATGAATTGTATTTCTTATGTGTTTCTTTTTTCTACGTGATTACTAGGATTCCACTAAGCTGATTCTACTGCTATTGCAGGTATGTCTACTGCTTCAGTTAATCTGCTTACTATTGTAATAAAATATCTCTGGTTGCTACCTAACGTGGTACTCGTGTACCTATATTATGACTACTGTGATCTATCTATTACCAAGCATGTACCACCAGTGAATGGCTGTGACACTGGTTGCTTTTTTAATCTAAGTGTTATGTACTGTACTGTTGTGTTTGCTGTGATGTATTGCTCTCTTGATGAGGTGCCTTTGTAAATGAGTCTATGACTCAAAGGTTTGTGAACCAATGATCTAATAAATAAATAAATAAATATAATACACTTTTTGTTGGATGATGAACCAGATGGTGAAAATGATTCTACTGGGGCACAGACCTCAGTACAAGGCTCTCTTCAGACACAAAACATAGCTTCAAGGTTGGAGAAAGAAAGCATCTCTGAAACAAACCTGCTGACACCTGAACAGGAGGAACAACTGTTGCAGAATGCCATACTGCACAACAAAGCATTTCTGTTACAACTATTGGTGAAATCTGTAAAACATTCTCAAGCAGCTGCTTCAAGAGTCAAACCCATGGTTCCTATTTGCTCTACTGCTATTGCAGGTATGTCTACTGCTTCAGTTAATTTCCAAACCTCATAAGATGTATCTTTCTTACTTGATACTCCAGACCCTAAAATGACTGTTCCAGACAAGCACACAACAGTTTTGGAAATGCAGGTAGTAGAAACTGCATCCCAAAATGTGACTGTAACAACAGAGACAGCATGGGACAATGCTTCTGCATTACAGGTTGCAGGTTGGCTCCCAGACTCAGAGCATGAAGGGTGGACTTCACCAGGGATAGTTACAGCTGCTGAAATAATACAAAAATTGAGATTGCACCTGGGAAAGGAAACTGACTCTCAAAATCCTAAGGCTCAGCTACAGCAGATAGTCATGGAGTCTCCTTCTGAAGCAGCATTAAATCAATTTCAAACTTACCAACTCAACTGCCTACTGGTGACATAGAGTCCACAAACTTAGTCACAATGCCGACGCATAGCAACGCCCAAACTTTGGGTGGAGAGGCCCCGAAGTACACCTCCTCTGCACGGCCTCACTGTGAGGAGACTCCAGGGACAAGTTTGATAGCAGGTGTGCATACTGAAGACAGTAAAGAGAACTTTCAGCTGCTATCCATGACAAGTACTGCCAGCAACACAGATTCTCATTTCTGAATGGCAGACTTATTTAAGCAGGTGGGCGAACCCGCACAAAGGCGGAATGTGGTTCACCTCAAATACATGGGAACCAATGAAATGTTCCCTGATAGAAGGTTTATACTACATCAGTTACTCAAGAAAGCTATGGGGATACAGGCACAATAACATTTTGCTTTTATTCGCATTAAAGGAGAACATGTGTATGATGTTAGTTTTAGAAATAACGCCACCCTAGAAAAATTCTGGCAGAAGTATGATTTAGTTAAACATAACAGTGACTGGCAGGATTTTTTTCCTACACCCCTAACTAAACCAACCTTTAAAACAGTGACTCTATTGTTTCAGAATGAGGTAGTCAATATAGAGGATGTTCAATATTGGTTGAGACAACAATGCAAAATAATGCAAAGCCCTATCCTGATACTAGATGAAGAGTTAGCCTGGATGGGAGGGTGGTGTATGAAAGTGAAGTTAACACATACTGATGCAGGCATTCAACACCTCCCCAGTAGTTTCCACATAGGAAGAGATAGAGACATATGTTTCTACCCGGGACAGCCAAAAACATGTCACAAATGTAGGGCCCGGACTCACTTGAGTTCATCTTGTACTTTGCCTAGGTGGAATTTATGCCTGGATTATGGCCATATTAATTTAGGTTGCCCAAATCCTCTCAGATGCAACTTGTGTGAAGAATCGTGCCACACATATGCCAAATGTCCCTGGGCAGCCCAGAATAGAATGGGCAGGGTTATGCAGGACAAGGAATCCTTAATAACTGCTCAACAAGTGAAATTGTCACACGCCAGGCAAGACACTAGACTAGGAAGTTCTGTTTGTATCCCCCCTCCGCCACCCCCTCAGAAGTACCCTGTAGGAAATCTCTTTACACACACTTACCCATCAGACACTGCCCCATCAAACCACTTTGAAATTTCTCCTGTGGGGGAGGGCAGTGAAGTAGGTTCTACTATGGTTCATGAAGTACAAGCAGAACCCTCTTCAGGTGTCATGCTACCACCTACAGAAACCCCTATGGAGGTGGTATACACAGGGAAAATTAAACTGCCAAAGAAAAAAACAGAAATATTGACAGCAGACCTTCTAATTCTAACTAGAAATAAATATTACATCTTATCCAAAAGAAAACAATGGAGCGATATGGTAGATGAGGAGGGGGGAATCAGATGCTTCCTCTATTACTTCAGGGGTACTAGAGGACAATACGGATTCACCATTGGAACTTTCAAAATCAAAAAAGGCCGGGGGGGGGGGGACACAAAAACCTGAGGGTTGATTTACAAGCTCTGTCATCCCTTTTTTTTTTCTCTCCCTTTTGTTCCTCATGGACCACAGGATAAGCCCTCTGACCTTAATGTCAGCAGCATCAAATCCTTTAAGCTTTTCAAATCCTAAACAACCTACCAAATAATATATTCCTACTACAGGATACTCACATTAAATCAGATTATGAATTAAATCAAGCTGAACAGTTGTGGTTAGAGGGCCCACATTTTTGGTCCCAAGGAGAAGAACTATGCGATGGGGTGGCTATTTTACTGCAGAGTTTAGATTTCCAGCTCAAAAAAATCACAGATATTGAACCAGGGAGAATTCTCCTGGTTGATGTCTTCTTTCATAATATAGAATTATGCTTGATTAGTGTATATGCACCCCAAAGTATAGCTGGCAGAGTGTCTTTGTTTAAATTAATACAACCCTGCCTACATAAACAAAAAATGATAATCTTAGGAAGTGATTTTAATTCCGGACTCTCCCCCAAAGACAGAGGGTATAAAACACAGAACATTTTCTGTGACATGGCATGTTTAAACAACATTACTTCCACTGCATACTTACAGGAAGTGTTTTCAGCAATTAAATCGATAGGGCAGAATACATTTGCAAAAGATCATTTAACATCCAGGATAGATTACATTTTTACATCAAAAAATCTAACTATTTTTAAAGCATCTACCATACCCATAGAAACATCCAATCATTTAGCAGTATCCTGTCAATGTGGTATAACTGGAGCTCCCACTAGTAAACACACATCTAGATGGAGACTAAACAGTAATTTGTTGTCTGATTCTGACCTTAAGGTAAAATGGGATGAATTGTTAAAAGCCCGAGTGTCCATTATAGAGGCATATGACACAATTGTAGACTGGTGGCTGGACTCAAAACAAGACTTTAAACATTTGTTCATTAGTCATGCCACTTGGAAAAGCAAGAAGCTGCATGTGCAATATTTAATATTACACAATTAGTTACAGCATTTGATTTCACAAGTGCATATCTATAACATGAATTTACACTCTCAGATACAACAGACTAAAAAAAAATGTCTGGATTTCAATACAACAGGTATATGAGTCTTAAAATGGAAGCACAATATGGTACCAAGGGACTACAACCCACCCTGGATACTCTTTGTAGCTGTGCCAATAGGGTTAAAGCTTTACAGCAATAGAAAGCTTGAAGATTGCAGGCAAACCTGTTCCCATTACAGACAAACATATAATTAAAGAAGTACAAAAATATCTATATCATCAATTTGGGACTAAGGAAGGCACTTTAGGAGACATACATTTTGTGACCAACTTACAAATACAAAAAATTACCAAGGACTAAATTGAACCATTAATAGCAGAAATTTCCTTAACTAAAGTATTACAAGCTATTGCAAGGCTTAAATCAAACACTGCACCAGGGGAAGATGGCTTGACCACCAAATTCTATAAAGCTTTTCAAAAGAAACTTGGACCTATTCTAGCTATATTATTTAACTCTTTGTTACAGGCATCACACATACCCACAAATTTCTCTCGAGCATTAGTAATTCTCTTACATAAAAAAGGTGAAAAAATGAAGTTACACAATTGGAGACCTATTAGCTTATTGAACATGGATTATAAAATCTTTTCTAACATTTTGACCCATAGATTGACTAATATTGCACACATGGTAATTTCCACTGTACAATCGTGTGACATTCCAAATAGGTCCATATTTCATAATCTGCAGTTTTTAAGAGATATTACTCATTTAGGAACCACGCAGCACTGTTCCAATTGACTTCTGTCTTTAGACCAACAAAAGACCTTTGACAGAGTTAATCATACATATTTATTCAACACTTTACATTTATACGGTATTCCTAAGAGGTTCACGAAATGGATACAACTACCTTATGACTCAGCTTCAGTACAGCCATATATAAAGAAAGAACTGGGCACAGCATTCTAAGTTAAGAGGGGCATCAGACAGGGATGTCCCTTAAGTCCCATACTATATCTTTTTGCTATCGATCCTTTGATCAGGAACATATACACAAATAGACACATACAGGGCATACAAATATTAGGACAATCAGAAATGATTAATATTAATGCATATGCTTATGATCTTTGTCTCAGCATACAAACTGAAAAAGCAATACCTGTAGTAGAACATACACTTACAGAATATGAATTGAAATCAGGAGCAAAATTAAACTATGACAAAAGCCATTGTTTTTGAATTAATTCGATAGCAAGACAGCTACAGCCAAATACCCACTTTAACATACCTATCAGTGAAACTCCACTGAAAATCTTAGGGCTTACATTTGGCACTGAAAATGATGCTAAATATAACTGGGAACATGCCATTAATAAATGCCAGAGTATGATTCAGCAGTGGAAACATAAGGTCATTTCTAAGAAAAAGGGAGTTTACTTACTGAAAACATTAATTACCCCGCAGTTTTTGTGTGTTTCCAACATATTTCATCTTCCATTCACTCTAGAAACCCAAGTCTTCAATATTTATTTTCAAGGATTATGGGGTAGTTGTCTAAATCCTATAAGATGACATTTAACATATTATGACTATAAAATGGTGGGGGGATCAGAATGATAAACCCCTCTAGTTTTCTTTAATAGCATCTTCATATATAGAGACCTAACAGGTAGTGTTAAGAGCAGGAGACTGGAAAGATTCAATATTGCTATAATTGTTTTTTTGTATTACAGAATAAATGGGATAAAGGAACTCTAACAGTGTCCATGGTAACCCATACTAAAGGGACACAGAGTATATTAAGCCTTGCCTTGCAAAATTACGACAAAGGGGGGTCACACAACAAATGCTCAGTAGAGCATCCAGGAAAGCTTTCTATGCAACTATAGTAGAAGAGGTTTTATTTATACCACCAGTATTTCCAGAATGCCCCGACACCCAAGTACAGGAAGCCTGCATACAACTAACCGATAAAAGAATTCCCAAACAGATGTGGGATGTGGTCTAGCTGTCATGCCATGGGCAGTTAGGTGTACGTAATACGTTAACTTACAAACCAATAGAAGAAAGGATATGCCCTAGGTTAACCTGCAGTAATGTATTAGAAACAATTGAGCACTTTTTAATTAAGTGTCCCTTTGCTGAAGAATTTTGGTTGATATTACAGAATATCTGGAAAGAACTAAGATTAAAACCCAAGACATATGAAATACTGATCTTAGGCTTATACCCACATAGTTGGTGGATATATGATAAAAGCACTTTAAGGGTTATATTTGCAGCTTGTGAATATTATATATGGTAAGGGAGATGTGTTTTCCTATAGCAACAAACAGAAGTGTCACCTAAGGGAGTAGCTGTCCAAGTTCTTACATTTTTATGAACTCTATATAGCCAGGAGAAAAATAATCTACCTAGAAATGGATTTCAAACATATTGGAAACTCTGTGATTGGGTACTTCAGGAGTTAGTTTAAGACAATGGCTGGCCAGCCATAAACATTAGTACATAGACTACTGAGGGAGAAAAGGTAGCACTTTATCATATAGTACACAACTGGAATTGTTCTTTAAAATACAGAATTTAGAACATTTATTATATGTAGGTCATTATATCCAGTTTATTCTTTTGTTTAGGTATTATGTGAAGCAACATAATGTTTTCTTTTTTCTGTAAATTCTGTGTGACATTTGTATCTGATATTTTTCAATAAAAATTTCCCCTATTCTTTTGTAAGGGGGGGGGTATTTTTTGTTTGGGGATAATATACAATTGGTTTGGTTAGTAGTATGATGTTTAATACTCAGTCACATTTCTTTTTTTGGGTTTGTTCTGATTTAAGGTGGGGGCAAGTTGTTTTGATTATTTCTGTATTCATGTATGATGTAATACATACTTTTGTTTTCATTTCTGTTGTTATGATGTAGTGTGCTGTGATGTTGTTGGTTGTATTTTATCTTATGTTTTATCAATAAAAATTCCCCCTACTCATTTCGAGAAGTACCATGGGATATTTAACATCCACCTGAACTGCCACCAGAACAGGCAGATGGGACCTCAGTTTAACATCTCATCTGAAAGACGGCACCTCAAGAGTGCAGCACCCCTCTCATGCTGCACTACAGTGTCAGTACTGGGATATTAACCCAAGTGCCTGGTGTGGGGATAGAACCCACAGTCTTCTGGTCTTCTGCTCTCCCAGCCTCAGAGGTGAGTGTGCTACCTGCTGAGCCACTGGGAGGAAGAACCTAGCCCTTACGATCGTTTACATTCCCCCAGGAAAGCAATAAGTTGGACTAGACATTTTTGCCTTGCATTACAAGCAAGTAAGCCAGAATCCAGAAACTATAGTAGTGGGTGATTTTAATATCAATTGGAAAGCAAAATCTTGCACAGGTTACAAAGACCAAATACACAATCTTTACCTTCACAAGCTGTTACAGAAAGCACCAGAACTTATTATAAAACAGGCACTTCAACCATCATAGACTTGGTCCTCACTACCAACTCAGATAGGCTGAAAGAGGTTACTGTGATGCCTGATGTTCTGAGTGACCACTCACCAATTGTATGTAGTTGGTCCACCGAACTAACTCAACCAGCTCCCAAAACAATCTACAATAGAGTACTCCACAAAGGGGCACTGAGTGCAGTCAAAGTTGACCAACTAAACTGGAGCCAGCTAGATTCCACCACCAACACTGATGCAGCCCTCGACCACTTCATAACTGTGTTTAATGCCGTTGCAGAAAAATGTGCCCCTTTTAAGAAGCGGGTTGTCCGAGGGGACTCTGCCACGTGGGTTACACTGTCACTGCTTGCTCAAATGCAGGACAGGGACAACCTATGGCACAAAGCCAAGGAATCTGGCATGCAGGCACACTGGCAGGAATACAGGGCAGCTAGGAATAGGTGTACTAAGAATAGCAGACAGGCTAAGGCTAACTTTTATAAAGAGCAACAAACTAGCTTCTGGGGAAATGGGAAGGCATTCTGGGAATCGCGAAAGGATCTCCTAGGTAGAGGTGATAAAATGTCACCAACAGTGCTCAACTCATATGGAAGCTTCACATTCAACCCTATTGAGATAGCCAATTCATTCAATAAAGCCTTCACTGACCTTAGCACCATCCTCCCCCCGAAGACAAACCCACTGCCACCACTGTATCCCTTGACGACACCCAAAAAGATCAATGTAGGCCACAATTCCACTTCAAATCTTTTTTTTTCTTCAATTGTTTAACCAGGAGAGTCACACTAAGCTGAAAGCTTGTTTACAGGTGCTACCTGGGAGCGCAGGGAAGTTAAGTGACTTGCTCAAGATCACACAGTGTACAAGTGGGGACTGTGGGATTTAAACCCAGGTCTCCAGATTTGCAGCTCAGAGCCTTAAACCACTGCGCTATACTGCCTCCCTAATTGTCTCGGTAATGGATACAGTCTGCTATGGTAAGTGAGTACTAGGGAAAATAAGGATGGGAAGTGACTCACTTTACATGAAACTAGTTACCCTTGTCCTAGATGAGCTCGCCATCCCCCTGACTAAACTTTTTAACCTCTCCCTCAGATTCTCACAGTTCCCCAAGGAATGGAAAAGTGCCTTGGTCACTCCCATCCATAAAAGGGGAGACCTCAAATTAGTTGCAAATTACAGGCCTATATCCATTCTCTCCCCACTGTCCAAAGCACTCGAAAGAATTATATCTGACCAACTCATCTCATACCTCAACCAGTATAATGTCCAGTGTGAACAACATGGTTTCTGTAAAATGCACAGCACCTCCACTGCACTGATCGAATACACAAGCACACTACACAAGGCTCTTGACAAAGGACACCTGGTGGGCTCCATCTACATAGACCTCACCAAAGCCTTTGATTTAGTAATCCATGTACTACTACTAACAAAGCTACCCACATTAGGTTTCTCTGTGGACACTGTGCTCTGGTCTAAAAGCTACCTCTCAGGCAGATCGCAACAGGTTAAGATAAATGGGGAGTGCTCTGATGCCAGGCCTGTCACATCGGGTGTGCCGCAAGGCTCCATCCCGAGGCCCCTTTTGTTCAGCCTCATTATCAATAACCTTCCCAAAGCCTGCCCTATTTCCACTGTCTTACTTTATACAGATGATGCAGTCATCTGTATAAGTAACCCCTGTCAGGACTTACTTACTTGAGACCTCCAGTGCAACTTTGCATCCCTCGTGAATTGGTTCCATCAGAACAAGCTTGTGCTCAACTACAAGAAGACCAAAACAATGCTCTTCTCAAGTGCACAGAATAGAACTAAGGCACAGGCGCTCAACATCCCCAACAGTAAGGGTGACCCTCTATAACACATAGAAATGTTCAAATACCTCGGGGACACCATCGACCAGACTGTAACATTAGCACCACATGGTGACCAAATCATCTGCAACATTAATAGCAGACTAGGAGCACTATATAGACATAGTCAAACTTTATCCCAGAAGCAAGAAAAGTGGCAGTTACAAGTTCCATCCTCCCCATAGTTGACTATGGCCTAACAGTCTATGGGAGTTCCACAGACACTGTGTGAAACAGGGTCCGGGTAGTCCTGAACAAAGCCTGCCGCTTTGTAACTGGGTCTGAAAAACTCACACACACCTGCACTCTTTGCTCTCTCACAAGCTGGCTTTCCCTGCAGGACAGAATAAAATATCAAACCTGACTGCTAGGCATGAAAGCCCTCATGGGCCTGACCCCCCCCCCCCAGCATTTCAAGGTCTCCTACAACCTGCCCAAAATCCTTACACAACCAGAGGCATGACTATTGGTACATTGGCTGTTCCATTCAACTGAACAGCTCTAGCCAAACGCTCCGTTGCAACCAGAGCACCAAGCTGGCTTAATGACTTCAGGTAATATAAAAGACACCAACCAAGCTGGGTCCTTTCAAATGGGAACTTCTAAATTTACTCCTACCTGGCTGCAAATGTAGTTTCTTCTCCCAATGAAACCCTATCCCATGCACTGTCAATTGCCAACTGCACCCCTACCCAATCCAACCCTTGTACCATCTGTTGTGGTGTTTCTGCCCCCTAATGTCCCCTCTTCCATGTGCACATGATGCCAGCACCTTACCCACCACATGGTCTCTTCATGCATGTGTCTCTCCTCCATTCCAATGTGCTGTAAAAGTGCACAGACTTAACCTCTGACAATGCCCAGATGGACTGTTACCTTTGTATAGCACCTAGTGCCTATGTTATACTTTATATTATTTGACCTGTTGAATATTAACTTTTGTTCACTCTGTACTTCCAAAACAGTACTTATGTTACTCATTCTGTTTTATGTCACTAAATCAATATGTTCAGCCTTTGTTAATCAGTTCTTAATACTGTCTTTGACATAGTGTAAACAAATTGTTATTCTGACGAAGAACCTTTGTAAATGAGCATATCTGCTCAAAGGTGTATTTCCAACCTTTGAAATAAATAAATAAATAAAATGTACATGCCTAAATTATAATAGGAATTAGGAAATGCCTCTTGTTTATCCTGACCCAGCATAGGACTATTCATCCTGCTACTTAAAAGTAAAGAAATATATGTTGACTCTGAAAAAGCACATGATCTATATTTAAAAAGAGGTACTAATACTCATTCTTTTTAGGGCTGCAGTGGGCGTAGCCCTGCAGACCTCTTGCTGTAAAAAAACAGGTAGTGCATTCCTACAGACCGCACAACATGTTTGAGTTGCAAAGAGTCATCTTCACAACCGTGAAGCACTCTACTCGCTGTTGGCATTGGCAGTCACACTGCACAATTTTTTGTCTGTCGGCAGTCATGGCAGAACATGGCACACTCTGCCATGTCCAAGATGCCACCAAACTGTATTGTGCATGCACGACCACTAGCACATGTGCAGTACTGTGTGGTGGCCATTTTGGCCACAGCAGACAGTGTTGTATTCTGCCATGATTGCTGATTTCCTTTTTTTTTTTAATTATTCATATCCCCCTCCACCCAACCTTCCCTCTCAGCACCCACCACCCCACACCCCCTCATAAACATTACAATGACACTGGGGTGCCCAATCCCCAGTGTTGTGATTATGTTTCTGTGACCTTCCTCCCTTTTTTTTCCTTCCCTCCACTCAACCCTCCCTCTCAGCACCCAAGGCACCCCACCTCAGAAACATGGTGCCCAAATCTCCAGTGTCATAATCATGTTCTGGGTGACCTTTTTTCCTGATTTTTCCTTCCCCCCACCCAACTATCCCTCTCAGCAACCACTGACCCCCAAACATAGCAGTGACACTGGGGTGCCCAATCCCCAGTGTTGCAATTAGAATCCTCCATTATTACTTTTTAACTTATAAAAAAATGTCCATCAGTGTTTTTGCACTGTTACCATCCCCTACCCACCCAACCTCCCACTCAGCACCACCACCCACACCTCCCAAGCCTGTACTTACCCTTAGGGGGTCCAATACCATAATCCTCTCTGGACTGCAGACACACCTTCACTTTTCAAAGCTGGACCGCAAACTGAAGAACCAGGTATGCGGTTCAATGTCTTTCAATGGGGTTTTGAACTTAGTGACATAACTTGGGCATTTTTGCATATTTTTGGCACATATTTTCAACATGCCTTCTTTAGGACCCTACCTCATGAACAATCAATCTGTCATTGGGCAGATCTGCCCCAAAAGGTGATTTTGTGGTCTCTGTGCAAAATCTAATTTTAGGCAGGAGTAGATTTTCTTTGCCCTTGTTCATGAGGAGGGATCATAAGAAGGCTATGTTGAAAGTTTGGTGTAAAAATATTAAAAAACAACAAAGTTATGAACCTACATTGAATTTTGCGAACACAGGCTTGCAACTTTGGTAATTTTAAATATCCCCCCCCCAAATTCAGAACATAGCCATATATTTATATCACCTCATGAGTGTGATAGCTGTCATTTTTCAAATCCTGGACCCATTTTTTTTTACATCCTGAAATGTGATTTCATGGTCCCTTTGTGAAATCACCTTTTGGGCAGGAGTTGAACATTTTATCTGCCCTTGTTCATGAAGTGGGGTAATAAGAAGGGTAGATTTGGTGTAAAAATATTTAAAAAACAATAAAGTTATGTATGAGCCTACATTGAATTTTGTGAGCACATGCTCAGAACTTTGGTAATTGTCAAAATTTTTACAACAAATTTACAACAGCCATTTCTTTACAGCACCTCATGGATGTGACAGCTGTCATTTTTCAACTCTGGCCCAAAATGTGTTTTTGCGTCCTGAAAGTTGATTTTGCAGACCCAGTGCAAAATCACCTTTGGGCCAGGAGTTGAACATTTTCTCTGCCCTTCTCCATGAGGCAGAGTCTTAAAAAGGCTATGTTGAAAATTTGGTGTAAAAATATTAAAAAACTAATTTTCAATATACTGTATTTACCCCACATTCCTCGGCTGCAGCCCTATCAGCTCTAGCCACACCCTGTTTTAACATGTGGTTGGTGACTATTTTGTCTTGTCATGACTGTTTTTAAACCGTTAAACAATAAACATACTACTATTATAGGACTTTCTAAAACAAAAACTCACTCTGCATGCTAAAATTAATATTTTATTCAAGCATCTGGATTTTTGTGTAACCACCAGGATGAGGGAACCCTTTTTTTGACTCTAAATCTCTTACAAAACTTGTATTTTTAGTGACAGGTTATTTTTGCACACCCAAATCGTTAGGTGTACATGGGCAGTGAGCACTTTTGGAAATGGCACCCAGTGCGCTGCAAGCTCAAGAGAAAGGGACATTTGGCTGTACAATTTAATTTGAATTAATTCATATGTATGAGTTCTAAATGACTTCATATTACATACAAACATACAAAATGCCAGCAGAAACAGGCCTCATGGTCTATTGAGTCTGCTCAATTGTGCAGCTAGCCCCTCAACTTGCAGCTGCCCCGCCCTCCCTTCCCCTCCTCATAACCACCTCCTCACTCTGTCCCACCCTCTCTTAAATCATCCTGCCGTTCTACACAATACCACCTCCTCAGACAGAATGTTCCACTTCTCTACCACCCTTTCTATGAAAAAATGTCTCCTGATTTCCCTCCTGAATCTCCCCCCTCCAGTCTCAGCTGATGCCCTCTCGTGTCCCTCCCCCTTTCGATCTGAAGAATCCCTTCTGTATTAATCCTGTTAATACCCTTTAGGTACTTAAAGGTTTCAGTCATATCCCCCATCCCCCCCCCTTCCAGGGAATACTTTTGCAGTTCTACCAGCCTCTCCTCATAGGAGTTTCCCTCCAGCCCTTGTATCATCTTTGTTGCCTTATGCTGCACCCCCTCCAGCAATCTGATGTCCCTCTTCAGGAATGGACTCCAGCACTGCATGCAGTATTCCAGGTGCAACCAGACCAGTGACCTTTACAGGGGCAGGATCACTTCTCTGTGCCTGGAGGAGATTCCCCTTGCTATGCATCCCAGCATCTTGTTTGCCTTTGCAGCTGCCTTCCTACACTGAGCTGAGTGGTTCACACTCCCCGTTATTAATACCCCTAGATCCTTTTTCTCCACTGTGCTTACTAACTGTACCCCTCCCAACTGACATTTCCTCTCCTGGTTCCTTGCTCCGAAGTGTAGTACCTTGCACTTCTTGGTGATGAACTCCAACTGCCATGTCTCCGACCATACCTGTAGTTTGGTAGGTCTTCCTGCAGCCCCCTCCACCCCTCAATGTAATCTACCTCTGTATCAATCTTAGAATCATCTGCAAACATACTGATCCTACTCCAGATCCCATTTGAGATATCGGCTATAAATATCCTGAACAGCACTGGTCCCAGTATTGAACCCTGGGGCACCCCACTCGTAACGTTCCTTGGGGATGATAGTTCTCCCCACCACCACCACCCTTTGCTGCCTAACCCTCAGCCAGCTGGTAATCCAATTGATCATTTTTGTCCCCACCCCAATGTATTCCAGTTTTCCCCCCAGCCTCCCATGCGGCACCAAGTCAAAGGCCTTGCTGAAGTCAAAATATAGGATGCCCACTGCATGGCCCCTGTCCAGTACTCGACTAGGTTTGTCTGGCAGGATCATCCCAATACAAAACCATGTTGATGGCTATCTTGGAGCCCATTGCCTTCCAGAAAGGTCACCAGTCTCTCTTTTAGGATTGACTCCATGAGTTTCCCCATGATTGAAATAACACTCACCAGTCTGTAGTTGCCTGGATCATCCTTCGGGCCAATTTTATGAATGGGCACCACATCCTCCAGTCCTGTGGCATGCATCCTGTGTCCAGTGATGTACTGAACAGGTCTGCCAGTGGTCTTGTCAGGATCTCCACTAGCTCCCTAAGTATCCTAGGGTGAATGCCATCCAGCTCTGGTGCCTTGTCCACCCTCAGTGCTATTAGTCCCTCCAGCACCCAGCCCTCCATAATTCTGATACCAGTCACCCCCGCCCCACCTCTGCCCACTCCACCCTTCCCATGGGGTATCTTCCCCCTGTTTCCTTCGTGAACACAGAGAAGAAGTACTCATTCAGTGCCTCTGCCTGGTCCTTGCCTTTCTCCACCCACCCCCATCTTTCTTAATCCTCATAATCCGGTCTTTGTTTCTTCTTCTCTCACCAATGTATCTGAAGAAGTCCTTTTCCCTGTCCTTGATTCCCCGTGCCAGTTTCAGCTCTCTGGAAGCCTTGGCTACTCTGACTACCCTGGTAACCTCCCTGGACTTCTTAGTGTACTTGTCTTTGTCCCCTTGCCCTCCTGATTTCCTAAGCCTCCAGAATGCTTTTCTCTTGACCCTCACCCCTTCCATTACCTCCCGAGTCAGCCAGCTCAGCTTCTTTGCTCTCTCTTTCTTACTCTGTGTCCTGGTGCAGGTCTCAGTAGCCTCTGCCAGCCCTTTCTTAATGATATTCCATTTTGGCTGGTGCTCATGCATGTCTGAATTCCTACCAGATGCTCACCCAAAATTTCCCCCATCCTTTTAAAGTCCGCTCCCTTAAAATCGATCACCCTGGTACCTGTTCCTCCTGTTACCCTTTCCATATTGAGTGTGAATCACACCATATGATGGTCGCTCCCAGCCAGGAGGTCCTCCACTCCCAGATCCCTTATAGCCCTCCCCATTTGTTAATACCAGGTCCAGAGTCCTACCCTCCCTAGTTGGCTCATGGACCAACTGCAGCAGGAAGCAGTCCTGATATGCATCTAGTAATCTCTGCTCCTTTGCACATGTGGTGGTTGGGGTGTTCCAGTCCACCCCAGGGAGGTTGAATTCCCCCACCACTATGGTGTCCCCCTTCTTACAGACTCTTCTAATCTGCTCAGCCAACTCCCTATCCAGGTCATCCCCCTGAGATGGTGGCCTGTACACTACCCCCACCCTCTGTGTCTTTATTTTAGAGTCTTGAAACTGCATCCATAGGGCATCTGTCCTGCCCTTCACCCCCTTCTCTCTCATACACCTTATCCCCTCCTTCACGTAGATCATCACACACACCCTTTCCCACTAGTCCTGTCCTTTCTGAATATTCTGTACCCTGGGATCATCATATCCCAGTCCTAGTTCTGGGTGGCTCATGGCTCTGTGATAGCCTCAATGTCTACCCTCCCCACAGCCAAGAGAGCCTGTAGTTTAGCTGATTTGTTACCTAAGCTTCTCGCATTCAGTGAGACCACCCTCCAACCTCTGTCTTTCTCTCCTCCACCCTGGTCCCCCCCCACTCTCTCCTTGTTTCCCCACCTCAAATACCTCTCTGATAGCTAGGGAGGTAGGCACGCTTGGTTCCCCCCTCTGGGATCCCTGCCTATGAGCTGTCCTCCCTCCACCACCCCCACCTAGTTTAAATATATCCTTGATGCTATGTACCTCTCAAACCTCTGCTTTAATACCCCTTTCCCCTCCCCGCTCAGGTACAGCCTATCCCCTGTATATAGATCCTTATTTTCACAGGTACTGCCCCAGTCCCCCACTACCTCATACCCCTTAGACTAACACCATTCCTCCAGCCATTTGTTAAATTCCCCATTCCTCCATTTCCTTCCTGTACTCATGCAGGGTACCGGGAGCACCTCAGAGAAGGCCACTGATTCCCCCACTTCCTCACATAGCCCTTCCAATTACTCAGACCTCCTCCTCACTACTTCCACCATCTCCCCTGCCAGGTCATTAGTGCCCACATGTACCACTACATGTGGTTTCTTCCTGCCCTTCCTTGTGCACTTAAGAACTGCATGCCCCGCTCTGTCTGTGATTAGCCCGAGTATAGCCTCCACCCATATTCTACTGCGCATCTCCTCCCTGCCGCCCCATCTGATCCCTTCAAGTATGGAATCACCAAGCACTAGAACACTCCCGTCCTTGTTCCTTTTCTCTGCCCCCACCCCTTTCCCAGGGTATCCACTCTTAGAGCATGCCAGATCACTAACTCCACCCTTCCTCCCCTTATTGAATAACATATGTTATTTATAAGTAGTCTGGACTTCATAAATTACAAGGTATATGTAATGTGTATCACTCATTTCTATTATTCATTTTATTCCCCTGTCACTAATGCTACCACCTTCTGCCCTGACCCTAAGTTCCTCCCCACCCCTTGGCACATACCTTAAACCTCATAATGCCACAAGGCAACTCTATTTCTGTGATGATTTATTTTGGGGGATGTTTAGCTGCCCCCTCTGGTGCTCTAGTACGGGTGATGGAGTGACCAATCATAAGTGCAGGGCCTGGGAGCACCTGACATTATTCTGCTTTCTGGGTTTTGCACTTCATGCACTTCACCCTCAGATGCTGACGGTGTGTGCACCATGAGAGCATGCTCATGCCTATTCATGACTGCCCACAGTGCCACCTGTGGTCTCCCTCCCTGCAAACTGCTTCAGTGGCACTGCCACCTGTGGTCACCCAGGTGGCAAAACCGCAGGGGAGCCTGCTGCCCTTTCCTCTCCAAAGGATGAGGGTGACCTCTTGGGTGCTCAGTCCTTATCACCCCAGCCACCCCTGATTTCTGAAGTGTGTTTGTGAACCCAGGTCTCTGGTGAATGAGAAGTACCTGTAACATTGTACCAACAGGCTGTCCCTATGTGTGACACTCATAACAAAACTGGAATACATTGATGTGCAGTTTCAAAAATATGAGGTCCAAACAACTGAAGGGTTCACAGCACTCACCGGTGCAGTGCTGGACCCTAATCTTCAACAGAGCAAACCAAAATGCTAGATGCTCTCCTGGAGCTTAAAACCCAGTTGCAGAACATTTTGTGATGATGCATGGAGGAGACACTAGTAATCTGAAATTCACGGGCATTGAACAGGTTAAAATTGGCTACGGGTGAGTGGGGTGGTAACAGGCTCCAGAGGTTACTCCAACAAGAGATATTTTGGATTGTCAAAATAAATGCCTTGTCACCAGATGGCCTTAATATGGAAATAGATTTTAAACCTTGTCTTTAACTTGAAATCTCTTAGTACTTTGGAACCCTGATAAAAATTAAACCAAAATCTTTCCCCTCTTGGTCCCCCCCACCAATGTATTGTCTACATGGCAAAATCAACTACTCATTCTTTACACATAGTCCCTTGAAAATCTGGATGTGAACCCACTGTGCTGTGAGTCCCGTCTACACACTATGTATTTATAATTTATGTATTCAGATAATCTCTGGTAATTTTTATGAACTCAGATAAGCATAAAAAATTAATTAGGATGCTGGAGACCACCCAAGCCTCCCCCTTTCTTTTTGCCAATAATTTATCCAATGTGATTTGCAGAGAGCTACAATAAATTTATTATTATTGGCATTCACTTGATATCTTAAATCCTTTTGGTTAACATAAGTCTTTGTATAGTCTCTTCCCTCTTTTTCTAACAAGAGACCTGGTGAGCACAGAATTCAGCTTGCATGAATGTAACTGCAGTTGCTCCAGACTCTTCCATTTAAATCCTTCCATGCCTGTTAAAAACTGAATAACTTCCTTTTTATTTTCATTATTATTTTTATTTCAGTCTTTTTGTAGGGACACCTCTTACTTAAACAATTGTGTTTGTATACATAAATTCTATATTTAGTTCTTAATTTTTGTGTTATTTCAAAATTTATTTTCAACCTATTAGTATGACGTAATACTAATGGAAGTATGTATTTTCAATATGGTAACTATATACGTTTTTTTCTCTAAAAAAGATATTGATCCCTTAAAGACAGCAGACATATACTGCATATATATCATGTGACATATGATGTAATGATTTTGCTGGTACTTAAGGGTGCTTCTGACCTCGGAACAGCACCCTATGAGGAAGCTCTACTGAGCGAAGTGCCATGGTTTCTGAGGTAGAGATCTTCAGCTCCCAACATTTTGTTATGTGCTGTGATTGTATTTTCTGAATAAAGTACAATTTGGAATTGTATCCTGAGTTTTTTGCAACCCTTTGCTGCAGGAGCACTAATGTAAGTTTCAGAAGTACATTTGGCATTTTGGTTTGCTCTGTCAAAAACATGAGTGCTTACTCAAACACTATCATGTTATGATTTACTATTCCTACCTCCATAGCTACAGTTAGCAAGCAATATGGTGCAAGCTGTCCTGAACAAAATATTGATATTAAGTAAACAGTGGGGCATTTCTGAGTTATTCCAGTGTACTTCACAGGAACAAACTATGTAATGCGATGTAACAAAATAGGTAATTCAGGACAGTTAATAATAATAGTTATAATGCATAATAACAAAACAGAAGTATGTCAAACTAACCTTGTTGACTTTTTTGACTGGGTGACGAGGTCACTAGATATGGGCCATGCAGTGGATGTCCTTTACCTGGACTTCAGTAAGGCCTTAGACTTGGTGCCTCACAGAAGGCTGACCAGCAAGTTGAATAGTCTGGGAGCTGGGAGTAAACTGGTCAGGTGGATTAAGAGCTGGTTGCAGGGTAGGCAGCAGAGGGTGGTAGTCAGAGGAGAGTTCTCGGCATCCAGGGCTATAACCAGCGGGGTCCTGCAGGGTTCAGTGCTGGGTCCGGTAATATTTAACATCTTCATTGCCAACATATCAAACAGGATAAGGAGCAAGATCAACCTCTTTGCAGACGACACTAAGATCTGCGCAGAGCTGAACAGTGATGAAGGGGGTAAAGTACTACAAGATCATTTGGCAAGACTTGCACCCTGGTCAGTCACATGGCAGCTGGGGTTCAATGCTAAAAAATGCAAAGTATTGCAGTTGAGGGCAAAAACCCCAGAGAACAGCTACTGGTTGAGTGGATGGCAGTTATCCACATCGACTGAGGAGAAAGACCTGGGGGTGCTGGTGACAGGGGACATGAAACACTCAGTGCAGTGCAGGAAGGCAGTGGCAAAGGTGAATAAAATACTGGGATGCATCACCAGGAGAATCACCTCTAGGAGGGAAGAAATAATTTTGCCCCTATACAGATCCCTAGTGAGACCACACTTGGAATACTGCATGCGGTTTTGGTGTCCCTATTTGAAAAGGGACATCAAACCATTGGAGGGGGTCCAGCGTAGGGTGACAAAGATGATCCTGGGGATGGGGGACAAAACATATGAGGAGAGACTGCAGGAGCTCAACATGTATATCCTGGAGGATAGAAGGGAGAGAAGGAATATGATTGAGACTTTCAAGTACCTAAAGGTCATAAACAGAGTTAATTCTGATGGTTTGTTTAAGTTAAAAGGGGGAGGGACACCAGGGAACACAGTCTGAAATTGGAGGGAGGGAGGAAGGTTCAAGAGGGATATGACATGGCACTATGTCATGAAAAGGGGGGTGGCAGGTTGGAACGCGCTGCCAGAGGAGGTGGTATCACTGTGGATGGTGTGCAGCATCAAGAGGGGATGGGATAGGGCCAAAGGGAGGGTCAAAATTGTGGAGAAGTAAGGGGGAGAGAAGTTGGAGGTTGGGGGCACTAAATTGGAAGGGAGGGCAAGGGAAAGGGGGCAGCTACAGTTTAATTAAATGGCATGCTGCACACTTGAGCAGACTAGATAGATCAGAAGGCCTGCATCTGCTGGCAATTTTGTATGTTCATATGTTTGTATGTAACTAGAAGTAGGCCAAATAACCCAGTGTGACTACACCCCACTTCTCAATAGTTATAACATCTAAGATCTTAGATCTACTGTACAGTACCCCCCTCATGTATATATGTTTTCCTTAAAGGTATACAGTGTTCTTCAGCATATTACATTGCTCTGCAGAATATTCTATGCCCTCCTGCATGAAAAAGTATTCCCTTCAATCCTCTTTGAGCTGTCCTCCCAAAAGTTCCATGACTTCCACTAGTTTTGCTATCCACTTTCAATTCTATATTTAAGCTTTCCAATGTGTGCAGTCTTTTTTTTTTCTTTTTTCCGTCTTATGTTTCTGCACCTCAAGGGTGACAGGTGGGCTCCAGCTCCCTCTCAGAGGGCTCATCTTTCTGAGCCCGATCATCCCAATCTGACCACCCGGCAGTTCCCCCACAGATTATCCCCCATGGCGGGGCTGGAGGGAAGAGTGCCACCATCCCCCCTGAGCACAATCCAGATGCTGGGCTGAGTCATGATCATGAAGAAGCCAGGCCATCATGAAGTCTGCCAGTCCCCTTGCCTTTTCTGGTTTCTCCCTGCCCCTCCCATTCGCAGCATGAGCATGTGTGTGTGGAGGCATATGCACACCACTTTCCCACACTTCTGCACTTCCCTGACTCTGGTGTTGCCCTCTGGCCTCCACTAGGGGGCAGCCAAGGAGTGGGATGACATTCCTCCCCTCCCCATGAGAGGAGAGCACTCCATAGGATGCTCAATTCTGTCCCTCCACTGCCGACCCCCGGCAACCCAAGGTCACTCTTGACCCCAGGTCACTGGCATGGTGCTAGGTGTGGGGTCCAGTGCTTCAACCCTCAGCACCACTGGGCTGGCTCTATGTGTGCAGTCTTTAACCAACATGTACACTTGTATCAGGTCTCCCCTCAATTTCAGGTCTATACTTATATGTTTTTCCTCCAACCACATTATCATTTGAGTTGTCCTCCTTTGAACCATCTCTGCTGTCCTTTTTTAAAGGATACCTAAACAACTTAATTTTGTTTTTCTAAATTTACAAAAAAAAATTATTTCATAGGCCTTAGAAGTAGAGGCTGCTATTTAGATTAATGCTAAAATTATATTTATTTAATGAAGGGAAATGAATGCCATTGTCTAGGAGATAAAGTGTAAACAAAGCTTTTCCTTTTCTGAAGACTAACTCTTAGACACTCTAAATTGGACAAGTTGGACATTTTCTATACGTTCCCTGCCATATGGAACTTGTTCCTCCTTGAGCATAGAGTCCAACTCCATTGTCACCTTTAAGAACCTTCTAAATCTCCATGTACTGCTATACAAGTGCAGCAGCTAGCTTCCATAGATGTGTTGGTTTCTACCAGTCCCCGATCTAAAGTGAGTTGTTCCCACTGTAATCTAGTTTTGTGCTTTTGAACTGGCAGGGCTGGCAGTATAGTCTAGAGGTTAGAGTAATTAGCTGTGAATGAACTAGATACATCCAGCTGACAAAACCTGGGTTTGAGTTCCACCACCTCCACTTGCATACTGTGTGACTTTGAGCAAGTCACCTAACCTTCCCCAGTGCTCCTGGGTTGCCCCTGAAAACAGGCACCTGGGCCTTACCTGGTTACCAAAGAATAAAATAAATAAAAATATGGAATATATAAAGGGTCATAGTGGACTAACAGATTTAGCTCCACTGGGGAGTGATAACGCCCTTTACTCACTGGTGGTAAAGCCATGTTTTGGTTATAACGATCTACTACTCATGTGTGGAGATAAATGTGTTATCCTTCTACAACCCATTATGTAAAATATTTGATATATACTACACAATTTGTGATGCTTTTATTAATGTTTTACCTTGCTTTAGTGTAAAACTGCCTTTCTATTGTAAACTCTATCCCTATCCTATGAGGATTGGCTTAGGTTACTGAACATGTACACGTTGGAGTTCAGAAGGGTGGGGCAACGTGATAGAGACCTTCAACTTCCTGAAAGGAATAAATATGGCAAACTGTAAAGAATGGTATCCTGTGAACTGGGCTTACCACAAGTGGACCCCTACCAAAATGGCTACCCACTTGCGGTGACTGCCCCGACAGCGAGGGCCATAGGGAAGATGACCAGATGAGAAGGGCTTGTGAAAAGGCAACAGGATATTGCACATGTATATGCATGTGGGGGTGGAGTGAGTGAACCGAGTGAGGGGTGAGAGGGTTTGTGAGGGGGGGGTGCCACAGGTTACCGCCGAGCTGGCATTGTGGCGTGGTGGGATGGGTGCTAGCCTGGGGTGCCGGGGATGCAGGATCCAGGATTAGGCACTGGTATCTTTTGTTGTGCCCGGCCCGAGACAGGGTTTTTGATTTTTTAACGTGGATGCACCCCCCCCTCGACATGCAGCCCCCTGGAGTTGAGAATTTAAAAGTAGGGTGGTGGGCACAGCCCCCTGCATAAAACAAAACAAAAAAATGTTGCGCTACTTTCACTGGTGCTGGAGTTGCACATCACCAAAATTGAATTCCATCGATGTGCACCCACCATAAGGACATTCGGCGTTCAGCAATCGCCCTTATGACATGGAACCGTGAAGAACCATTCTGCAGGAATTACAAGTCAAAAACATGCGGATGTAAGTGGCAGCTGGGGAGGAGATTTGGGGTGGGGGACACGGGAGAAGGATTTTATTTTACTAAAAAACTGGTTAAGCCATGGAACAGTCTTCTTGCAGAGGTGTTGGATGCAAAAAACACATTGTTTTGAGCATACCTGGAACAGAGTTGGGGGCTTACTAGTTACTCAGGGACATAGTGGTAAGGCAGGGGGCAAGGGATGAGAAGGAAGCAAAAATCCTGTCCAGATAACAGATCTCGGGGTAGAAGCAGGTATAACAGGGCAGACTGGATGGACCAATGAACTTTTTCTGCCAGCTTTGTCTGTGTTTCTATAGTTCTATATGGCCCATTGTTCTCTGTTCAATTTCCAAAATCTAAGTGAAATCAAAAGGGTCTAAATGAAATAATAATGTTTTATAAGTGAAATAACATGTTTGAAGTGAAAATATTTATCCCAAACTAACATAATGTATTTACCCCATTTATTCACCACTAGTGTGTGTATATACAGTATAGGGAATATTCCATATGGCATACAGGGATGAGCTTTATATTCATTATTGAATGCTGCCAACAATGGTGCCTGGCAACGAGGGACACAGCAACGCAGAACCCTAAATGTTAGGTCAGCATTGTCTGCAATATTCCAGAAGGAATAAAAACCTTTTCTCTGCATGCTCTATTGGATGTCATATTTATACCATGGAACACTGAATGCCACTGTGATTTGGCTACAGGGAAAATAACATAGGCTGCAGGGACAATAACATGTCATTCTCCCCAGAGGTGCATAATGGCTGAATAATCAGTTTTGACAGCACTGTTATTCATCCCTTTCATTGTATGAATGCTTTTAATTATAGACTGTTAAGTTTACTTCACACGTACAGTATTTATTTCTCTGTATGTACTGGCCTAGTTTGTATCTTGCACTGTTTTGAAATGCTTTTTGAACAACTTTTTATGCTACTATGTAATCTTGTATATGGTATGTTGTGTATATGCTGCACAACATTTGTTTCTGTTATGCCTCTCTTGCCATCCCTCTCCCCAAGATGCACCTGGAAATGAGCCATCGGCTTAGTGTGCCTTTCTGATCATAACTTTTAAATATAAGTCAATAGGGCCTCCAAGGGATGTCTCGTATGGTATAAGAGTTCGAGAATGAGGTTTGGGAGAGAGGAACACAAAGTGGAGCAGTTCTGTCTGCTTAAACCTCACAAAAGAAGCTTCTTCTAACATAAGAGACATCCTTCAGAGGCCCTGTTATCCTATTTTATATCACTTGAATTTACCTTGAGTGATTTATAGTAAGATTAGAGTTTTTATTTTTTATTTTGCTACCCTCCCACCTGGAACCAAAGTGGAGAACTCCCACCTAGCTCTCCTGCATGAGAGCACACTGTACTTAGAATGGGGCCTATGCATTAAAATGTCCCTAAAATGCAGCCAGAAGCATCATATGACTGGCACACAGCTATGCATCTTGACAGCCGGAACAACTACGCACTATGCACAAACCTGCATGCAGTGTAGGTTGAGGCATAGACATGGCCAATGGATGTGTACAGTGCCGCGCAGAGGGACTTCCAGGCAGTCTGAACATATGTGGCCCAGACCCTTGATCCACCACATATGGGCATTGGCACAGCCCTCTATGTAAATGGGGAAGTGAATACCATGATGGAGGAGGGAGAACAGGCAGAAGCAGTGGATGGCAGTGCTGTGCCCTGGGGAACCCAGCCCAGCACAAGAGATTAGTGGCATAGGATAGGGACATTCTGAGAGCCGTGGAGGTCGCTGGGCATGTGGTAGTGCCCGGTCACGATCCATGAACTTCACAGGCAGGCAGGTGGCAGCCATGGTGGTGGATATTTGGGCAAATTGTGCCATGCTGTATGGTGCAGAGTTCCTCAAGGCACCTGATGAGACCAAAGCCCACCTGTGGCTGGACATCCGGGCTGCCATAAATGCAGCTGGTCCAGAGTCACGGACACTGTTGGCCATTAAACACAAGTGGCATGACCTCCAGTTGGCTGTCAAATGGAAGATGGCAGCCATAAAACAGGCACAGCTAGGCCACCCACATAGGTGCCCAGCCTAACCTCCATTGAGAGGATGTGGACAACACCCTTGCCAATGTCACCATGCATGAGGAGAAGGAGGGCATGGACACATTGCCAGGTATGGGGCAAATTGCAGGGACAAAGGCTGGGACATACTAGATGCCATGAGAATACTGATCACCCTGTGTTGTACCCTGCAGAGTCTGAGATGGGCCCTGCCCCCAGACACAGATAGCGCCCACTGTGGAGGATGACACATACAGGCCAGAACATACACAGATGGCACAGGTGTGTGTACTGCACTGTGCTCAGCAGAACACATGACAACCCATGGTTGTACAGTTACAAATAACAATGCCCTTTTCTCTCACCCACTGGTACAACATAGGAGACAGTGGTCACTGAGCTGGAGGTGTCCTCACCTGAGGATACATACCCAGAGACTGTGGTGGAGACACAGTAGGATAAGCAGGATGTGGGCACAACAACAACCACAGGCAGCCAACCCCCAGCCCCCCCAGCCCTGCACCGCCCCTACTAGCACAACACGGTCAGCCACCCAGTGGCAGAATACAGGGTATCAATGGCACCATGACAGAGTCACACGTGCATGGCCATGCTATGTGCCCTGCCAACACATGCACACAGCCAGGAGACACAGGGGTGCCCTAGGCCACCACACAATGGCCATGTGACAGTGGGGAAGTGGGCCTTTTAAACTGCCTGCTCTGCTGGCCACAGAGGGCGTCCATACATGGCACACTGCACATGAACGTACTACCCAGGGGTGTGCCAGCTGGAGCATGACTGACTGCAGGCTCAGTGGAAGAACACAGAGACCCTGAAGGACCTGACTGTGGAGGGAAGGGGGCTGCAGTGCAGTATTGACTGCATTTGCAACCTACTGGAGTGGCTGACTGAACATCTGCTAGCTGCGTCCAATTTCAAAACTTTATATAGCATCTCAGAACTTACTTGAGTCAGAAAAGCATTCTGTTTATATCTTGTAAACTTTGTTTGATTTTAAAATTAGAGCTGAGGAAGGCTTCTGCATTTCAGTTGCACAGAATTTCTGAATTGTAGAAAACAGCTATAAAAAATGTCCACAATTTGTGAATCGGTGAAAATGCCAGGGAAAGTGAAATGCGGAAAAAGTTTCTTTACTTTCACAGTCAATATGGAATGTGATTTATGATTTTTTCCCTCCCACTAGTTAGACTTACAGGTATTTCTGTAAACATTTCTGGTAATTCATGCCAAAAAAAATACAGTTATCATTTTACACAGTCAATGGTGCTGTGTAAAGTGTATTCACTTTGTTTATCCATAGCATAGGTAGCAATGCAGGCTGCTACACCATATCACATTCAGTTGAACTTCGCTATGCATGTACAGTATATACTTAAAAACCCATCTAACCTTCGGCAAAGGCCAGTGCTAATCTCACAGCTACCCACTCTCCAACACCAGTCATCTCCCCCCCACCACTCCCCCTCCCCATTTTTCACTAAGCACATATTATTTATTTTTTTAGATTAGTCTCCTGTCTCTGCTCCACACCAGGAGAAACAAGGCATAAAAGCTCAGCACCAGGCTACTGAACCAGTACTGATAACACTAAAGTGTAAAAAATGCTTTATTGGAACATATACTTGCAAGCTTCAAATGAGTCTCATTCCCCTGCAGTCCCCCAACGTTTCAAGCATCCAAGCTCTGCTCTTTGTCAAGGTGTACCAAACCACTAGTGATTACACTATTTATACTCCAATTGATTTAAAGTGACAGGGTCTCAAGCTTTTACTAGCCTGCGTAATACATACCGGCAGGCATATGATAGCAAATGCAATTGATCCATTATATGTCTCAACATTCATTAAAAAAGGCAGTATACAAAAAAATATTAGGTATAATAAATACACGTGGCAGTTACATGGACTGTACACCCTGTAATAAATACCTTATCACCCACACTAATGTTAAAAACCCATTGTACATAAACAAACCATTAAAGACATTCGTGTAATGTAATATGCATAAGGTATGACTAGAATATATGGTAACAGACATAATATTGATTCTTTCTGAAGTGCCATTACAAACGCAGATACTATGACTACCAATATTAGAAAGTGATACAGTAGAGAACCTTCAACCCTATTACACATTACATGACTTCCCACCACAAAATTAGGATATTCAACAATTGCTTAATTTCCTTTCAGGCAATAATTGATGCTAATATTTATTCAAAACTAGAACCATGGTATAAGTTAGGAGAAATCTGAGAAGGAAGCATTGTTACCTGTAATACCTTTAATATCTTACCTAGCAACAAAAGGGAAAGAAATATTTAAAAAGTGGAGGTATACAAAAACCCACCCTATAATAGCCAAATAAGGATGAATACAAACAAAAAGAAGCAGAAATCCAGCAATATATTGGGGGCTTACACCACTCAAGGGAAGACTAGCTAAGGGGGAGGTGCCACCCCAAGGACAACTTACTTTAAGAAGGGAACAAGTTTGAGTCTGTCATTCAGACCTAGTGAAGTTATAGCTTTCAATTTAAAAATCCAAAACAGTTCTGCATAATAATTTATTGTCCAGGTCTCCTCCCCTAGGCCCCAATTTGGGCTCTCAATCCCTTGGAACAAGAACTTGTGTTCTCCCTTAATAGTTTTTACATGATGGGCTAGGGTATTCTCGTCATCTCCTTTTTCTATTGCCCTGACGTGCTCCCCCACCCTAATCCTGAGGCTCCTAATGGTCTTTCCAATATGAAAGGAGCCACATGCACAGGTGACCAAATATACCATCCATGTAGAGTCACAACTAAATAAATCCTGTGTCTCATAAATTTTGTCATTACAATGTATCTGAAAAGTCTTAGATTTCTTAATGACTGGACAGTACTCACATTTCCCTCAACTAAAAGTGCTAGTAGGGGGAGGTGGGAACCATGTATTGTTGCATGTGGTCAAAAATAACTATTGATAACAGTACTGTATCTGCTACATTCTTACCCCTTCTATGTACCATACAGGGGTAATTTTCACTCACTTCCTTAAGAGTTGGTTCAGTTCCAATCACATGCCAGTGTCCCTCTATAGCCAATGTTTCAGGGGCATAACCCTCTTCCACGCCTTGTGCATTATCTATCACATTCACTCAATTTGACAATATCAGCCGATATCTCACTACAATCCCTGTTATAACCTTTATGTTGGAACCGTTCTTGTAGTACATAGACATGTTCTTGGTAATCCTCCTCCCTACTACAATTCCTTTTATTACAAAGGAAATGGGTCTTGGAGATTTTCTCAGTGGTGTGGCAGTTGTAACAGCTAGTAAACTGAAGGAGTGAGTTAGTGTCCGTAGGCTTTCAGAACAAAGTAGTCCTCACTCCCCTGTTCCCATCCTTTATGATTTCTAAGTCCAGGAACTGTACAGATTTATATCTAACGATCACAGTGAATCTAAGATTGTAATTAGTGGTTTCGAAATACTGCTTAAAATGACCTAATTCCTCAAGTGACCCCCACCACACCATTATAACATAATTAATATATCACCTTCACATGTCCAGGAGGTCAAAAAAATGGGTTAACATCTGGATCCAAAACAGTCCTTTTCCCACATGCCAAGATAAATACTGACATAGTTGGGGGCATTAGTGGCTCCCATAACAGTACCCTGTAGTTGTAGGAAGTACTTGCCTTCAAATATAAATGAGCTGTAACATACTGTAACACCTTTTCATTGATACAGATCAAAAACTCAATAACATCAAATCTCCCAAGATGGCAGTGCAAAGTTACTTACTGAAGAGAGAAAGCTCTAGCAACCCAAATGTTAGCATGTTTAGTGCATTAAATGTATAACCAGATTACATAGGGGGCAAAAGAGACAATGTACAGGATCTTAGGTCTCTAGGGTGCCAGAACAAATTTTGTTTTTGATGATATTTGACATCCATATTTTCATATTAAGAACAAAAAGTTTTGATAAGTATTACTCATGTGACTTACAGTGTTATAATATAGAATTGAAAGGTGCATGCCTATGCCTGTGTTTATATGGAGGAAGATCTCCTCCCCATACCCTACTTAAATCAGCAGGCAAACCACAGCTCTGCTTAGAGGGAGTCACACTGGCTGCTCTTGCTCCTGCTGCATGTTGGTGCTGGACGCTGTGTCTCCCCCTTCCCTGTTTCTGACCTTGTGTTCTTGTCTGTTTCTTTGTCTTCCCTTCCTGCCCCATTTTGTGCCATTCATACCAGTTTTATTTCTTTTTGGGCTTCTTTCTCTGTCCAGCGCTGCACTGCAGTTCACTAGTTCATGCCGTTTTACCTCACTGTTTAATAGCTGCCTTTTTCTTCGGTTGTTATGGCTGGTGGCCTCCTGCTGCTTGTCCACTCCTCCACAGCCTCTCCTGCATTGGGTCCCTTCCTACTCGTATTCTGATGCCTCGCGCCTAGCATTGCCGCCTCCATGCTACTGTACCTCACCCCTTGCAGCTTTGAGGTGGGTTCTCCTGAGTCTGCTGCCTATGCCACTTACTTGTGGCATGCTTTGAACTGGGACTACTCATGGCTCACTGTACTGGACCGCAGCTATTGTCTGTCAACATGTTTGGGACAGCTACTGCTTTGCTTGTAACCTGCCATGGCTCCGGACTTTCTATTCCTGGACCATGTGAGAACTAATATTTCTTGTGCCATGCTTTTCTAACTTGCCACCGCCCTTATGCTGCCTGGCTGCCTATCTCTTGCCAAGATTTTACCTGCATCTGCTACCTCTGCCATTATCACTGAACTGACCACCTTCAGAGCTGCACTTTGCTCTGCGGCGGTCGCCTCTCATGGCAGTTTCTACCCTAGTGCACTCCCTGAGATTCATTTACACCTCAAGCTTCTGCAGGCTTACTACTCTATTGTTTATTCATATTCCCCAGGTGTACCACTTGCAAACTGCAGCTGCCTTAGACATAATGTGACTGCATACTTGTAATTGCTGGCTGTTATTCACTTTTGTGCCTTTATAAGCACTCCACTACTTATAACTGGCTGAAATACATAACGGGGATGTCACTATTTAGTACCTACTTTGGGTTGAAAAAACTATTTCGTTCTTGCCTTTGTGTCATTAGGTTGGAGCATTCCATGAATGAGTAGTCAATGCTCTTTCTAACCATAGCTTGATAACTGTACAGCCTCTACATTTAGATCCCACTTTTGGCTCTGTGACTATGTCAAGATATGGGACTATACAGACTATGGTCCTGAAGCTTGACACACGTAAACTGACAATCATTTGGAAGGACACTGTGCTTATTACCAGTTCAAGATACCAGAGTAGAGTCCTTTTCTCTCCACTGCATACTGCCTGCTAATTGCATTCGGTACTTTCTCTGCCCTATCACTCTCTCCTCTGGCTTGGTTACACCTGTACATGGCTATATTGCTCATCAGCACAGGACGCTTCTACTTGCTGCTTGCGATACAAACTTGATGAACTTCCACTTAGCTCCAGCCCTGAACTGGGTCTAGCAGGGCAGCCCTCTGTAGCGGCACACCATCCTGCTAGCCTAGTGGGATCTAGCTTGGTTCATTTTTCTTCATGTAGTCAAGCCATACACCGCTGACCACGGGGGCCCTCACTTGGCACGCCTTCTGCTCCCTGTTACCCTACATGAAGGTTTGGCTGCCTGCTTCCAGTTTAACTACCACTTCTACTCACTTACTGGCTGACCTACATGTGGTCCAGCCACACATGCTAGCCTTTGTGGGGCTTAGCTGCCAATGCCTATACATTGACCGGCCGACCTACGTGTAGTCCGGCCGAGCATACTGACCTTCGGGTTTAGCTACCACTTTACTCACTTACCGGTTGACCTATGTGATTCGGCTGCCAAGTCAGCCTTCATGGGGCTTAGCTGCCACACTCCATTCACTTACTACTCAGGGACTGGATGCACCGCTAATTATTCCTCACCTTCAGTCATACTACTTAGATCCTAGACCTTACAGCCTTCACCTTGCTGCTCTCACTACTTCCATTTGTCAAGGATATGCTTCTTCCTTCCATTGGATTTAATTCTGGATTACATCGGATATTCACCTCAATTACCTCGGATACTTCTTGCCATACTGCTTTAACTCCTTCAGAGTTAACACTACTGTTTCATAATGCCTTCCTTATCATAAGCTTAAGCTTATGACATAGATTTACTACAGTTTAGGATGCTGATTACCTCTGGTCATGGTGCCAACTCATCCACCCAAGTCTCTTTATTGCATATTTCACCATCCTCAATCATCAGAAACTGACAGTCTTCAGCTCCCTTCTACTGCTCTCATACGTATGCCTCAGTATATTTGTATGCTGCATGGAATTGATTCAGGATCATGCTACCATTTACAATACCATTTATAATCTATTTCTTACTACGTTGCTACTATTTCTGCATTGCATGCAGTTCAACATTACTATTTCTCTATCTACCACTGCTCTACTACCTGTCTCACCCCGTGGGGCCGGTGGTTCACCGCATCGCACTTGAAAGACCTGCACCCCTATGGGCCCGGAGGTCCCTTGAACTCATATTACCATATTATTCGCTTGCTTCTCTGACCTGCCTCGCCCATCGGGCCTGGAGGTCTAACTATCTCTATACCTGCCTCACTCAGCTCAGGGCCTGGAAGTCGCATATTCTATTATTCGCCCCCCTGCCGCCGTGTCTGCCAGCCTTAGGAGCTCCCTTTACTATGGACTCACATCTGGATTTGTTTAGCCATTTGACATCTATTCTTCGGATGCTTCTGCCTTGCCGCTTCAGTGTTATGAATTACTACTACTACTACTACACTTCTACCAGGACACTTAGTTTAGCTTTTCTGGAAGACTTTCAAGCTCATGATTTGTGCTCCAAGGCTTCTTGAAACCTGTGACAACGCTACTTCATTTGGCTCAGCCTCTTCAGTTATCACCAATAATGAATTATAAGCTCGGCTATTCAGGACTCGTCAGACTATTCTCACTAAATCAGTTCTAGCTACTATACCATTCTGGCTCTCGAAATGTGGATATCTACATCGCTATGCAACTATTTGGATCACCAGATGAAGCGCTTCTATTTCTGTGCTATTACCATTTCCTCTTGCTCCTCGCTGTATACCATACATAATCTATGCAATACTGCTCCTCTGCTACTACGTCTGCATTGTGCAGATTTAATTACTACTACTACTGACTTACGTACAGATCCACTTATTTACACTATTTGCTCATATTTCCTGCTTTGCCCTTACAGGGTCTAGAGGTTCATCAAGACTGACTCACCTATTCTGCAACCTACTTCGCCCCTCAGGATCTGGAGGGTATATCTAACTTATGTCTACCTATTCGCACTAAGATCTATACCTAATTCACTTACTGTACCTGCTTCGCCACTCCAGATCAGAGGTTTCTACTGCTCCACCCTCTCCATTATGTAGCATGCACCCAGTATCTGTACTTCATAACCAAGGCCTTCATTTGCAAAGCTTGCCAAGCAGAACATGAACCAACTGTCCTCCTACTCTGGACATGGACACTTAGCCTTTTGGTTACTGGTTCTCCTCGGAGAAGATGTCCTCACCTGCTAGAGCTCTTCACCAATGCAACTTCGACACTTCGAGTTAATGTCAACCATGGATTTTAATCTTCTAGCATTATGCCCCGGACATGGATTCTCAGACTAGGAGTTTACTAGAAGGATGCTGCTATGTTCACCTGACACTTCAAACTTCAGTACTTTCTTCAGTTTTCCATTTCACTGGATCAGGATCTACAACTTTGGATTTCCGGATTAGCTGATTAAATTAATATTGTTACTTAGGATTACTCTCCTTTAGTATGCCCAGAAGGATGGGCAGGTCAGTAGCCATGGGTCCTCAGAGGTTTCCGCCCAAGGGGGATTTTCCTCTCCTGTGTGCTACTGGTCATACTCTCTGGAGTTGGAGGAGATAATCGTTTGATATCAATAATCTTTTGGGGGGGTCTCATACTACTGGACTAAGCATCCTTTTTTGCGGTGGGATACAGAGAAAAGCCAAACCAATACCAAGTCATAACAAGTTACTCATCAGTTCAAGCATCTAAGCACCTTGCATAGACTATCCAGTCCACCTGTACTATAATCACTGGCTTGCACATGACCATGTCGAAGTACCTAAGCACTGATCAATTCAAATTGCTAATACCTGGCAAGCATTGTCCTAATTACTGATCTGGCCTCTGTATCCAAGCACAACCTACATCATTCAGCTACAGTATGTAACATAAGCACTGAGCTCTGAACCACATATAACTAATAGTCATCAAAGATCATCAATGATCATCAACAATCATCATTTGATCATCCACAGATCATCAAAAACCATCATGCTGATTTAAGCTTACAAAAATAATCAATAATCATCAGTTGGCAATTTGAAAGTTACATGCTTGATGATTAAATCATGATCTAGATGATGATTGTAAGTTATGATCTCTCATATGGTAACATTTGATGATTAACAATGATCTGTCATGACTGATCTTCAAAAAACATGACAGATGATTTGCCAATTCACCTGGGCAGTCATCCCCCCCCCCGCCCACCATTCCCTCTCCCATTGTTCACTAGGCAGTTATTTATTCATTTTTTAACTTAGGCTACCATTTCTGCTCTGTACCAGGAGCTAACACCATGTTTTTCCCAATACTGTTTTTCTTTCCTCCAGGCTCACATTGACCCACTAGTTGTCACCAGCAACCTCCCAGTCTCATCAGCCACTAACTCCATTGATTCCATGAGTTCCCATGCTTTCCCCTGTGGGAGTCCAGGGGAGGGCCACGCTCCCCCTGCCACAACTAATATCCAGTAGCAGGTGGTGTGGCTACATAGTGTGGTACCCAAATGTTCTGACAGCAATCTGCATGACAGAGACCATTGATTTTCATTTCCAGTACTCTCTTGGGTCCTTCCATCTCCCTAGACCTGGTAGTGCTGCATGCAACAATCTCATGCATGCACAGAGCATTCCTGCTAAAGACAAAGTTCCCTGGCCCTCTGCAAAGGTCAGTGTGGCACCAGAACCCACAACCAATCCTCCCTGTTTGAGATGCACTACCAGGGTCTGCTGCCTCAAACATGGTCTGCCTCCTGATGCCAGCAACTCAGGTCAGCTTCAAAACCCTGGTCACTTACATGGCAGTGAGATGCACTGCCACTGAGCTAACAGCATGGCCTGGCACTATGTTTCTAATACATTCCCCTTCCTACCTGAGCCTCCCAATTCCTCCAAAGGGCCTTTTTTAAGTTGGGCACATTTCTTGACTCCTGATTGGGGGAGCAATGGTAGTCCACAGAGTCATTCCAGCTCACTTAGTCATCCCTGCTTCCTGTAGTGCACCTACTCCATTTTGCTAATAAAGTCATTTAACTGTATTAGCATGACTGGGGTGCATGACTGTGAAATAAGCGTGTGAAGCTGCCTGTCTCTTTCATGACCCTGGGCAGATGTACAAATCAGTCTAGCTCACATCATCAAAAATGCAAACAGCTCCAGCACCTCACCTCCTATTCACATTACCTGCTCATAGTAGTCCAGTCAAATGACTGCACTAGCAAAAGGAAGCAGGTGCATTACAGGGAAGGGGATGACTGAGTAACCCAGGATGACTGTGTGGTGTTAGCCCAAGTACCTTGGTTGCAGCACATCCAGTCATTGCCCACTTGGCTCCCTGGGTAACTGTCACAAGCCATATGGATGTTTGCCCCAGTTACCAAGGCACTCCACACTAAATGGCTGTCTACATTGTTTCCTGGGTAATACATCCAGCTGCAGTCACCCCGGCACCATGGGATGGTGGTCCCCCTGGTGACTGGAGCTGTAGCCAGCTCCAGGCCAGTCATCAGTGTCCATCTCACTGGCTTGGCTGTCTGGAGTGGTGGTGGTTACCATATCTGGGTCCTCCCTCCATGCTCTCCTCATCTACAGGACCAAAGTGCTGAGTTGTCAGATGGAGCCCTACAATGACAAGAGCTGGTGACCATCACTACAACTGAGATACATACAAAATGAAGCAAATACAAATTACAGAGGTTCTGAACTGGATACTCTCCTAGCGCTGTTCCACCACTCTCCAGATGACTTTGTCTTGGTCCCGGAAGTTGTAACCCAGTTGGGTATATGTGGCTGGGAAGTGGGCATCCCTGGACACAGGCTTCAGCTTGGGCAGTGCCTTCTTCACTCTCCTCTTTGCGGAATCATACTGTAGCTCAGTGAATAGTGTGTATGACTGACTCAGCCAAGAGACACACCCATGGACCACACCTACAGAAACTTTTGGCACACTGGTCGATGGCTTGACTTTGAAGGCCAGCACCTAAAAGGGTGACTGTCACATATGTATAATCATTGCCCAGCCAGATATATGATGCACACAGTGTACCTGTAGCACATGTGTGTAATACACATCACATAAATCATGGGTTTCTTGGTACCACAAACAGCAAACATGTGTCCATTGTCCTAATGCACACATTTTTTGCAGAGCTGGTTCTGGGGCTGGAATAAAGAAAGCATCAGGCATAGAATCCACCTATATACTCACCCACTTTTGATATGCATGTCACCAAGATCTGCGCTGTTGACAACAAACAGGAACTGTGTTCCCATACCAGCCATCCCACTGTGTATGATATGATATGGGCCCGACTGAACACGTGGAGTTCCTGATGGCTATCCTTGGCCTAGCCTCTGCCATACCATCAGCTTCACCTTGATATATCTGTTCTGTAGGCCTGGCCTCCTGACACCAGTGGTGCTGGCATGGCCCTTGACAATCCCTCAGTGTGGTGGTCTGGGTGGCTGTAACTGGAGGTTTCTGATTACTTGCTGATGATCATGGTCAGGAATTGGCCAGGGTGCAGGGGTATGGGCTAAGGTGCACTGGATGTGTCACTTGTGTGAATCATTGTGTTTTAATGGGGGTGCAATGTCCATGACTGCCCTTCTCCCATCATCCCTTGTACTCTCCTTGTTATCCACAGGGTCAGCTTGGATTGTCCTGATCCCTGCCACCCATCCATGTCCAGCTGTGCCTATTGGTAGAAACACATTTTCAATACAATGCCATGGTGGGGTGGTATTTGTGCACAAAGACTCCGGTGATAAGGCGAAGGGTGTATTACCAGCTATGTTGGTAGCAGCCTGTATGCCCCTCACAGAAGCTGTTTCTTGGCCAGTATACACCCCAGTGCTCTAGAGCCATACCATCACTGTGGTAAATAGTGCTGTCACCTCCACTGTGAAGTTGCATGCTTATGACCATCAGTTCACCAGCTGGCACCAGTCAACCACCAAACCAATCACCCTGCCCCATGCTGGGTTGTTTCAACATGTGACTGACACATTAGATGTTGTTTGACCTGTCTAGACTCCTTGGCATGCCTGCAGGTGCAGACCTTTTGGCCAAAAACACAGTTTAGGACACTGAAGAGGGTCACTAAAGATCTCCAAAAACCTTCAGCAGCACTCTTTAGATTTCCATATAAAACCCCTGGGATCCTCTGTAGTTTTCCAATAGGTCATCAAGCATCAAAGAGTTAACTTCAGCACTCCCTGAGTCCTCCAGGGTCTGCTGGTATGTATCCAGGAAGCTATGGGGGTATGGCCAGCTGCTTAGAAGTGGAAGATTCCTGGAAGTTGGAGGCAGTTTTGTAACAACTTATTCGAGTCATGAAAAACAAATTGCTGAGATTATAACTAAACATTGGGGCATGTTAGCGAGTGAACCAGCTCTGAAAGAACTGGCCCAGGCAAGATCATGTATGACTTACAGGAAGGCTTGCCACACTAAAAGATAAATTGGTCTGTAGCCATTTTGCAGACAAAAAAGTGAGCACTTGGTTAGAAATGAAAAGAGATGTGTCAGATGTAAAAATTGCCTTTACTATGAGAGTGTGCAGTCATGTGACAGTTTCACCAGTGTAAATGTGGGGGAAAATGTTGATATCAGACAGTTCTACAAATGTAGTACTATGGGGATCATTTATCTTGCCGAATGTGCATGCAAGGCTTTTTATGTCAGGAAAACAGGCCGACAATTTAAAAAGAGGTTGGGTGAGCACTACAGGGCAATTGAAAGGGGAATCCCCTTTATGCCACTGCAGTTCACATTGCAGAAAATAAGGGTGACCCCAACCATGGGTTTAAATTTACAAGAATCGACAAAGTAAGCTGGAACCTGAGAGGAGGCAGTTTTGATAACCTCCTAAAGAAAATGTAAACATTTTGGATTTTAACATTGCAGGCCCTCAGAGAACCTAGACTTAACACATGTCTTGCTCTGAAACCCTATTTTGAGGAGAAATAAATTAGTTTGTTGCTGCAATTTGGATATTTTTGGGACAGTTTTTGTTTTTGTTTTATTTTGTATGAAACTTGTATGAAATCAAATGTGTTCTTAAAAAGTGGATATTTTATATGACTTGTACTTAAGACTTGATATGGATTGTTTTGCACTTTAGGCATAGTGTACTTTGTAAATACCTTTCCTTTTCCCTTCCCCCTTCTTTCCTTCCTTAACTTAGTGGTTTGATGTAAGAGTTATAAGTGGCATCACAGCTATTACTACAAGCAGTTTTATGAATGGGTTCTTGAACTGAATAGAACAATTAAGTGTTTAAAGTTGAACCAATGAATTTGAACTTTAATCTGTGATGTCACCACTCTGATGGGAGTATTTAAAGAAAAACTAGACCCTCATATCTTCTAAATGTTATTTGTTTCTATGTCAATAGACAACTCTTTTCATGTAGCTGTTAAGGCTGTATGCAAATACTTTATTCAGTTTTCACAGTTCATACTAGGCCCTCTTACTGTCCTGGGAGACACCATTTCATGGTTGTTGAAATCTCAGTGTCCCTGACAGCTTCATTAGCATATGAGAACATGATGTGTAATCACCCTTTAAACTCCCCAGTATGCTTGTCCGCTTAATTAGTCTTAAAAGAAACAAGCTGCAAAAAGGTGTGAAATACCACATTTACCTTCAGTGAGTTTTGCAAACTATCCGAGTTATAATGCATGTTTTTTTTCCATTTTAAACGTCATTCAGTTTATGAGTTTCCAAAGAGTTTTTGTAGGCTATTTATTCTTTCAGCATATAGAGACATGGTACAAATGGGTGATCTGACATCATGTTCTCATATGCTAATGCAGTTCTCGTGGACAATGAGATTTCAACAACCATGAAATGAAGACTCCCAGGGCAGTCACAGAGGCTACCATGAGCAGTGAAAACAAACTAAAGGTAACACATATAGCCCTAATAGCTACAGGAAAGGAGTTGTCTGTTGACATGGAAACAAATACTATTTAAATGATATGAGGGTGTAGTTTTCCTTTAATGGATTTTTCAGATGGTGTATGTTAACTTTTGATAAAGGAACTTCAGTTTCCAAAATGCGTCAAGTGTACATGCACTTTCAATGCTGTGAGTTAATTTTTATGTGCAATAAAATGCTTAAACTTGCTGGATTACTTGTTGTCATCTAAGGAGCATTTAGGAACAACAGCATGAGCATGGAGTTTGGACTTTGTCACGTAAGATCATGCACCATTGTACCTTAGAATTCAGTTGGACCTGGGGGAGGGGAAGAGGAAAAAACATGTTCTGGAGGCTTAACTTTTCCCTTCTCAGAGATCAAGAGACCTTGGAACAGATTAAGGAAGAAACACAACAAGCAGTTATTAATAATGATAATCCAGAAACCAACCCGGCTATGCTCTGGGACACTGATAAAGCTATAGTGAGGGGAAAGTTGATAGAGATTTCAGCTAGGAAAAAACAAACAAAGGGAAGCTCATAGAGAATCCCTCACACTTCTGATTAAAAATTTGGAGGATCAACAGTGTATTAAGCTCTGCAAACATAGAGCCAAGAAACTAGTCAAACTCAAAAAAGAGTTAAACAATATATTAGATTACTATATAGAACAAAAGCTGGTCTTCCTTAGACAGAAGTATTATGATGGTGGTCCCAGGGTACAGAGGCTGTTGCAACTCGTTTAAGAACACAAAGGGCTACAGCCACAACTCAAATTAAAAACCCCACCACTAGGATAATGCAGAAAACTGTACCTGGTATATCAGAAGCATTTCTACTGTTCCTATGTCAGTACCCCAAGCACTTATCCATAACCCCACTAATCTTTGGGGTTGGGCAGATTGCATGTCGCCTTGCCTCAGCTACTCCCTCTACCCTCACTTATATTCTAACATCTACTGTCTAATTACCACCTTGATTTCCTGTTTACTGCTCCATTCTATGTTTATACCTTTCCTGTAACCTATTCGTTATCAATGCTTGTTAAACTTCTATGTTGTTTTCTTCCTTCAAAGGGTGTTACTCCTACTCAGTACCTGTTAATTATGCTACTGCCCCTGTGTTTTGTGCTCAAATCTCCATACATGCCATGCATAAGAACTTGTATTTCCCGATATGTAATGTTTGTTTCTGATTGCTTGATATGTTCTGTACCTATTTTATGATGTTTTGTACTCTCCCAGGTCGTGCCTGAAAATAGTCACTCTGCTGGCTAGTGCACCTACCCGGTAAACAAAAACTAAATAAAATAAATTTCTGGAATATTATTCCCAGTCATACTCACCCCCAGAGGAGATTCCAAATTTAGAAATTACAACCTTTCTAGCACAGTTCAATTTTCCTACTCTTTCTGACCCACAAAAAGCCCAATTACTTGCCCCATAACTACCAAGGAAATAAAGGAAACAATAGGACAATTGAAATCTGGAAAGTGTCCGGGATCAGACGGCCTACTGGGGGAATTTTACAAGACCTTTTGCAGTAGTGTAACCCCCCATTACAAATTTTTTTTTCCTTTGTTTCCACACCTGAAGGAATAATCACACCCTCTTGGAATCATGCCATAGTGTCTGTGATCCCTAAACCAGACAAGGACCCACCTTTTGCACATCATATAGGCCAATCTCTGTGCTCAACACAAACTACATTTTTTCATCTGTATTAGCCCACAGACGTATGCACTGTGCCCCTTCCCTAATCCATATGGACCAGTGTGGTTTTATTCCTGGCAGGCAGACCCAAGACAATATGAGATGGACCATTTATTTGATAGACCATATACAAACCCAATAACATTCAGCCCTGTTGTTGGCCCTCAATGCTGAAAAAGCATTTGATAAGGTCTCTTGGACCTTTTTACAAGGGGTTCTGTCTGCTTTCGGTTTCCCTAAACAATTTACAGAATTAATTTTCAAATTTTATAAAGAGTCACAAGGTTATATTAGAGCGACTGGCCACATATCTCATAGTTTCCCACTGTATAGAGGCACCCATCAGGGATGTCCACTATCCCCTCTTTTATTTGCCTTTTACATAGAACCATTAGCCCAGTTTATTCAATGTTCCCCAGAGATCCAAGGAATTCACCTGGCAGGTACGGATCATAAGATTGCATTATTTTCTGATGATGTCTTTGTCTATTTATCTGACTCATGACAATTCTATGCCAGCCCTATGTCAGAAATTATCCACTTACTCTAGACTGTCAGGATATACCCTTAATACAACTAAAACTGAAGTCCTAGCTTTCAATTATACTGCCAACCCTAGCATTAAAAATGTATTTGATGTTAAGTGGGATCTCACAACCATTAAATATTTAGGAATTAGAATCCCCCTTGATCTCGCCCATCTTTTTTCAGTTAATTATACTCCTGTTTTAACAATTATTAAACAAGATATGAGATATTGGAATATTCTCCCCTTATCATTCTACATCCGTAATTTAGCCTTAAAAATGAATGCTCTCCCCCCATCTGCCATATCTATTTCAAAGTGTTCCTTGTGTGGTAACTGTTAAGGAACTTCTCTCATGGCAGAAATTTTTTAATAATTTTTTATGGAGCAACAGTAAGCCTCTTATTAGACAACAACAACTTCCTCCCAAAACATCAGGGTGGAATTGCACTACCGTCCCTTCCTTTTTACTGGATCTCTTCCCAAATGAGGCTGGCCCTGCTCTGGGGCAACAACCAATACCAGTCTTCTTGGAAATCAATAGACTTAACATGGTCACTTCCATTTCCACTGCAGGCCTGCCTCTTCAGTCTAACTCACCTCAAGTAAGCTTAACAAATCCTGCCGGCTGTAATAACAGTAATACCTAAGGGGTGGCGGAGAGGCTCTCAGCATAACATTCTATCTTACCAAACCTGAAAATATCAATGCTTTTTAGTAAGTCCTCACTTTACTTCAGCACAGCATGATAATTGATACAGAGCACAGGTTGTGAGGGGTCTGACAGCTCCCTGGCAACTCTTACAGGGAGAAAGGCTGCTGTCCTTTGAAGAGGCTCAAGGAATTTTTGCCTGGACATATAAGGAAAGACTTCATTAATATGAGATTAGAGACTTTATTAATCAGCATATGAGGGAAGAGAGAAATAGGATACAAATATGGGAAGATCCTACCCCATATACCCAGGTATGGAGATCCTCATCAGATGAAAAAGCAATTTCAATTATTTACAAATTCCCGGTGCAAGCACACCTCTCAACCTCTTGCCTCATGAATCAGGGACAAGACTTAAAAAAATCGGGGACAAAGACCCAAAATTAGGGACACATCTTAAAAATTGGTACTACTCACACAGAAAGCTGTTAGAATAAAGGGATGTATGTTAAGATGCATTTTCTGAAGAAGAACAAGTCTATAACTTTAATGTTTGACATTATTTTGTGATTTTAATTCCTATTGTTCTGTCACAAAAACGAAAATTTTACGAGAGACAGAGGAAAATTTTGAGGCAAAATCAGGGACAGTTGAGAGGTATGGGTGCAAGTATTAGCTAATAATACTGAACAGGTTAAGGCTGGTTGGGAGAGGGAACTTAACCAAACCATTAGAGATAAGGCGTGGTTAAAGATTTGGTGCGGTACCCGGTCCACTTCATCTTCCTTGGTTTGGAGGGAATACACCTGGAAGGTAAGGACCAGATTCTTTTTGGTCCCTACTAGGGTAGCAAAAAGATTACAGGGTGCCTCCCCTGACTGTTGGAGGAGATGTGGGTCCCAGACAGCCACACAACTACATATTTTCTATGAGTGCCCTAAATTGTTAACCTTTTGGTCAGCTGTCACACAACATATACAAGTTGTCTGAATTGCCCCAACCCCCCAAGCCAAGTCATCATGGGATTCCACCACAGTCAGTTCAAGGAAAGATGCCCTTTATTTATGGGTGATTCTTTTATGTGCAGCTTATAAATCTATTACGAAATTGTGGTTACAAAAAACCCTCCTACTGTTTCAGAGTGGAAAATCATAATACAAAATATGCAAAAGAATGAGCAACTCTCCCATGTACTTCAAAATAAAACTCCACTCTTTACCCAGAGGTGGATTAGATTGGAGATGTACCAACACCGGATATAAAGTCAGTGCTACATAGGCTGGGGAACCCTCTCCTCTTTCTAGTAATGTTTTCTCTCTCATTATTAGACCTTGACCCCCTCACCACCCGCTTCTTGGTTACTTCTTAGGAGGGATGGTAGAGGGAGAGAGAAATGGAAATTATACCCTACTTCTTCACACATGAACCATGCACAAGGTAGTAGTGGTGCTTTCAGCTAAACAATTACCAATACCAAAAAGCTGAAGCACACACATACCCCAATGATAGTTGGACCCAGAGCATATATCTCAAATTTTATTGCACCAATAAATCCACCTGACGCGTTTCAGATGAAGGTCCTTTATCAAAAGCTAAAAACATAGTGAACACACCTCACAATTAAATACCAACTCACCCATTACATCACCATGAAGAAATACAAAATCATTGGTACAGCAATTAGTCAACAGACACCATAATTAAGTATTAAAGACATAGAAAGGTTAAAATTCAGTGTCAAACATTAAATACAATTTAAATACCGTCATAACTGCATCCTAAATATTACTTTTATCTACATTCCAGATACGGTTTTAATTCCAAATGAGCATTAATGCCCAGTTTCTTGTAAGCATGTAAGCGTAAAATCCATTCATTTTCCTTTTTTTTTAATTTTATTGTGGTAATTACCGCCCCCCGGGCCATGGAAGATTTTTTCTATACCTAAAAACTTAAATCCATGTATTTCCAATCTCTCTCTATTCTCATAAATGTGTGCTGCTGTTGCATAAGTCAAATCATGTTTACTAATGGCTCTAACATATTCCAAAACTCTAATCTTGAAAGCTCTTTCTGTTTTACCCACATAGAATGCTCCACAACTACATTTTGCTAAATAAATGACCCCCTGAGTATTACATGTAATCAACTGTCTAATGTCAAAAATTTTCCCTTGTCGGTTAATAACACTAAAGTCCTTCTCTTTGAAATGTAATTACTTGCACTACAGTTTTACACTGCACACAGCCTGTATAGCTCAAGCAGCCAACTGTTGGTGTGATTTACTGCGGCTGTAAAATGACTTCTCACTAGGGCGTCTTTCAATGTGGAAGCATGTCTAAAGGTTAAAATCGGAGACTGAGCAGACACTTCACGTAAACCTGGTTCTGCAGTTAATACTTGCCAATTTTCATATAATGTGAGTGCGGAATCTGTAAATTATTTGGATGTGCAGATTATTCGTGATAAAGAAGGTCAAGTTAACACAAATCTTTTTAGAAAACCTACAGATGGTAACACTTTATTGTTTGCTACAAGTTGCCATCTATTGCATATGATACAAAACATCCCCAAAGGACAGTTTCTCCAATTAAAATGGAACTGCAGTAAACAGATTGATTTTGAGACAGAAGCAGCAGTTTTGAAAAATTTACTTAGCAATAGAGGCTATACTGAAAAGACTATAGATAAAGGGTATCAGGCTGCAGCTCTAGTAGATAGAAAAGATTTGCTAGTGGATAAAATTGAGATGTCAGAAAATAATCAAATATTTTATTTTGTGACTACCTATAGTTCTCAAAGTCGGAGAGATAGGACAAATCATTAAGAAACATTGGCAAGTATTAACTGCAGAACCAGGTTTACATGAAGTGTCTGCTCAGTCTCCAATTTTAACCTTTAGACATGCTTTCACATTGAAAGACGCCCTAATGAGAAGTCATTTTACAGCCGCAGTAAATCACACCAACAGTTGGCTAGCGAGCTATACAGGCTGTGTGCAGTGTAAAAACTGTAGTGCATGTAATTACATTTCAAAAGAGAAGGACTTTAGTGTTATTAACCGACAAGGGAAAATTTTTGACATTAGACAGTTGATTACATGTAATACTCGGGGGGTCATTTATTTAGCAAAATGTAGTTGTGGAGCATTCTATGTGGGGTAAAACTGAAAGAGCTTTCAAGATTAGAGTTTTGGAACATGTTAGAGCCATTAGTAAACATGATTTGACTTATGCAACAGCAGCACACATTTATGAGAATAGAGAGAGATTGGAAATACATGGATTTAAGTTTTTAGGTATAGAAAAAATCTTCCATGGCCCGGGAGGTGGTAATTACCGCAATAAAATTTTAAAAAAGGAAAATGAATGGCTTTTACGCTTACATGCTTACAAGAAACCAAGCATTAATGCTCATTTGGAATTAAAACTGTATCTGGAATGTAGATAAAAGTAATATTTAGGATGCAGTTATGACAGTATTTAAATTGTATTTAATGTTTGACACTGAATTTTAACCTTTCTATGTTTTTAATACTTAATTATGGTGTCTGTTGACTAATTGCTGTACCAATGATTTTGTATTTCATCATGGTGATGTAATGGGTGAGTTGGTATTTAATTGTGAGATGTGTTCACTATGTTTTTAGCTTTTGATAAAGGACCTTCGTCCGAAACGCGTCAGGTGGATTTATTGGTGCAATAAAATTTTAAATATATATGCTCTGGGTCCTACTATCATTGGGGTATGTGTGTGCTTCGAATTATACCCTACCCCTGAAATATATGGTGAATAAGAAAATTTATTATAAAATGATAGTAAATGGTACATAACCTGTAGGCACTATGTCTTTTATTAGTGTTTCTGTTTGTTTTGCCTCAGAACTGATTTAGTAAAAACATTTTAAGTATAATATATCAACTCAGATATCTATCCCACTTATGAAGAGACAAGCTACAAGAAGAAAAGTTCTGCCCAGATATTTGTATAAAATGGTAAAGGAGTTTGTCATGCAACTGTTTTGTAAAGCAGACTGATCAATTCCTTGTTCTTCTGTATTTGGATAATACTGATGTTCCTTAAAATGATCAATAAAGATGAGTATAAAAAAATGCTTAAACTTGACTAGCTGTAAGGTCCTGATTTTGGAAATATGCTGATGCGGTGCTGGTTTTCTTCTGTGAGTTTTGTGCTTTATAACTGATTGGAGCATCATCGTTCCAGTGCGCACTTTCCTTGTGCTGCAGTTAATATGTATGCTGCTTCAAAATCGATGCAAGACTCCAACAAAAGACAACCAGTTCTTCTATGTCAGTTGTAGTATTGCGCGCCTCTTTTATTGTGCTGTGAAAACATCAAATTCTCTGGACACCCATTTAAATTCCCGGGGCCCAATTCACAAACCGTTTGGACTGGCACAAGCCCCGGGTGCACCAAATGCAGGGTGCATGGGGCTTGCAGCATTCCATGACCAAGAGGAGGGATTCACAGTTGGTACATCCCCGGCCTGATGTTAGACCAGCTTTCGCTAGTCTATCACTGACGTCCGCCAAATGTGGTTTGTGCCACATGCCTGGCACAAGCCGTGATAAATGGGGTAAAAGTTCACAAATGCATGCAACCTTTATAAATAGGGTGCACGGTGCACCAAAGTGGATGGCGCAGCACCGAGGCAGATGCAGACTTGGCGCAAGCCATGCATCCTCTTCTGTGAATTAGACCCCCAATGTTTTGCCATCAATATAGCTTCCTCAAGGGAGGAGTTCCTTAAAAAAATAAACACACATTTCATATTAGAGTCCTCATAAGTGCATGAAACGATGATGCCCTTTCCCCCACAAAAGGCATTCACTGTATTACTATGCAATAATAAATGTACGAATATATTTAGCATTTACCTGAGGTAAAGGCATATGCTCAAAAGTGCCACAACACAAGAATTATAGTTCCATCATAGGAACGACGGTTTCAGACACTTACTGTGGAGTCCTTCTTGAGCAGATCAGTGTGCAGACTTTCTCAAGCAATGTCCTTCCTTATGCCTCTGAACCAGGAACACCAGACATGTGCTGTATATCAGGTACCACCCATATTCTCACTCCAGTCCCTGGGTGTGCTGTCATGCCCTTAGCAGGGGCCCTTATACTTATCTAGCAGTCCGCCAAAATTAAGAGCTAAGACAGCCTCCCCAAACAGTATGCCAGGAGCTTAGTTTTTTTTTCTGTTATTATTCCAGTGATCCTTACCGCATCAGTGAATGTGATTTATTATTTCTTAAACTATTGCTCCTGCAACTGCTTACAGGAGGAGGTCAGTGGTGCTCAGGAAGGTCAAGTGATAAACTGATATCTGCAAATCCCCAAATTTAATCAATGACCCAACATAAAATATTTACAGATATACTCATCATAATAAATGCCTATATAACAATAAACAATATTCACAGACAGAAGTTCATATACCCCTTATGTAAATCAAGGTGAAACATTTAAGGAAGTTGGGGAGGGGTGGAAAAGGAAGGAAGGAAAAAATAGTTATGAGGAAGAGGGGTTGGTTCATAAGGATGGGATTTTAGGAATGGAAAATTGGATTAGATTAGGTAGGGGAACCAAACCATTATGTACAGTAGTCACAGTATAGGATCCTGATCAATTGCTTCATTTAAGCCATTTTGTGGCAGCAGTGTCCCAGACCTTTGAATCCAATAGGTCTCTTTTTCTAAGAGAAACCTATCACAGCTCCTTCCTTATCATGGTTGCTTTATTCAATCCAATCCAAAAAAATCTCAAAGATGTCACCTGATGTGCAGCAGTTGTGAAAAAGCTAGATACATTTGGTGATTTATCTATCATTGGTTCTAATTAGAGATGTTGTGAAATAAAATTTCACCAGTGAAATTGCCTCAAAATCAGCAATTGCGCTGCACAAAAAATGTCACGAAATGTGCCCATTTCACAAAATATTTTGCGGGTGCAAAATGTGAAATTTTGCCCAAGAATTGTGAAATTTCACATTTCATGGTGAAATTTTGCAATTTTCAGGCAACATTTTGCAATTTTGGGGCGAAATTCCACACCAACAAAATATTTTGGGAAATGCACAAATTCCGCAAAATATTTTGCGTAACAAAATTTCTCAGTTTCACACACTAGTTCTAATGCATGGCTTATATTCAAAAATACATTTATGCAACTGGCATGCTGTTTTGCTTCTATAACTAAGGTTGTATGGACACTTATTAAGTATAATAACTGGTGACCCCCCCCATCACGACTGGATATTCAGTCTTGATAATGTGGCATAGAAACCCACTGAATTCTTTAATAACTCAATAGCAGATTATTATGGTGTTTTCCTCCTTGCACTCACACTTCATTGAAGTGTGAAAGAAAGCACATTGTATTTGCCCAAGTACTGTGGCTGCTGAGGTACACATTCACTCGCACACATATAGGTCACAGTTTTTCTCTCTAAAACCTTGCATCAGTCATCATAAAAAAATAATACCTGTGCAAAGTTTGTTTTATGAGGATTTTTCACACACTCTTGCTCTTGGGGTTTATAGATTACCACACACCTTGGGTGTGTGAAAAATCCTCATAACACACACCTGCACAGGCATTATTCTCTATATATCACATAAGTTGATGAATATGTAATAAATTGTCTAATCTCTATTTTCTCATTCCTATGCTTAATTCTTGACTTTCATGCATATTTTCAAACTGTGCATTTAATGCAAGGATTACTGCCTTCAGTGGGGGCCAAAACAAAACCCACTATCTCTTTTCTTAGGTAATTTATAAATTTACAGTCAGTATGCATCAGCATATCTTTCAGGGTCCTTGCTCTTCTAGCAACAATCACCGGAACAGACTTAATCACTTCTGCTCCTTCTGGGTCTGCTTTTAAAAATTCTCCAGTTACTATGAATAATGTATTTTAGATGTCCAAACCAGAGTGAAAATGATGTTGCCAACACTACCCTCTTTTGTTTTTCTTTCATTTGTACCTTCTCAACTAGTAATTCATTCCTATCCCTTTCCATACTCTTGTCTATAGCCCCTTTAATAACTTCTGGCAGTCAGGAGACCCTTGCTTTTGAAACTATTTGTATTTTAGTTTTCTGAACAAAAGCTTCATTTGTGGAACAATTCTGTTTGGCTCTCAGGAATTGGCCTACAGGAAAGTGTCTTTCAAAGCATGTGGATGATGAGTAGTGTAATGTAAAGTGATATTTATTTCAGTTTGTTTTCTGAGCAAAGTGTTTTCCAGTTTGTGTATTAACAGTACTGTACTAATTTCCAAATCAAGATAGGAAACTTTGGCTATAGTAGAAAATGCTGGTTCAAATCAAGGTATACGTATGCTGTTCTCCCCAAAATGGAGTTACACCTTTATTCTCATAGACCAGGGAGGGGCTACTGTACACATACAAAATAAGCTTTTGTTGTCCTTTAAAGATAAGGGAACCTTTCCATGAAACAATTCTGTAATTGAGCAATAAGTGCAAAAGTACAAATGATAACCAAAGTCAAATGACTAAATACAGAGACCTCAAGTGAGATATAAAATTGGGAAAGCACAGACAAGACTTGCCACGGCCTTTTGCTCTGGTAAGCTTTGCTAGGGGGCCAATAAAAGCTTTTTGGATAAAGGAAAAGGGGAAATTGTTTAAAGAGCAGGTACCTACTGTCAGGCACCCAGCTCCCCTCAAACATATATAAAAGTAGATCTGCTCTACTGTTGAGGGGCATTAAAAATTCTATGTGCTTCCCTCTGGTTAAACAGTTATAGCACCCCAAAGTTACACCCCCATAAAAACAAAGCCGTTTCCAACACACCTCCTTTGGTGATGTCAGAAAATGAATACTGAGGGTGCATGTCATTAACCCGTATGTATGCGATCTGTCTATGGGGTTTAGTACTATTTAGAGGTGCCATGTAGAAAAATCAAAGCAGCCGCTGGAGTAACAGTCCCTGTTTACTGGAGCGGTCACTTTCATTGTTCCAAGTGGCAACTCTAAATAGTACTAAACGTCATTGACAAATGGCACCAATATAGATCTATGGAGCACACACAAGCAGCCTTCATTTTCTGACATCACACAAGGGGGCGTGTCAGACAAAGCTTTTTTTTTATGGGGTACAACTTTGGGGTGCTATAATGTTTTAACCAGAGGGAAGCGCATCGAATTTTTAATGCCCCTCAACAGTAGAGCAGATCTGCTATTATATATGTTTGAGGGGAGCTGGGTACCTGACAGTAGGTACCTGCTCTTTAAGCAGGAAAGGCACACAAAGCTGAAGCTTATATTCAGGTGTGACGTGGGAGTATATGGAAGTTAAGTGACTTGCTCAGGGTCACACAGTATGCAAGTGGGGGCTGATGGGAGCCAAACCCAGGTCTGCAGCTCAGTGTCCTTAACCACTATGCTATACTGCCTCCAAGCATATGAGGCAATATGGCAAGCTAAAGAATACTGCTGTATTTTTGAAGACCTTTGGTGCCCTTGTTCAGCGTGCACTAAACTATACTTTAGTGCTGAAAACTAATGGGATTAGGCACCTGTTAGTATGTACCCTCCCTGTACTGTGAGTGCAATCTCGGTTTTTTGTTTATACCTTACAGAAATCCACAGCATACATTTCTACATCTCTGCATATGGGATGTTGCACCTCTTATATGGTGAGATCATGGAGGGGTCATGGGCAAGTTAGCCATTCTCTAGTCACAGACCCTTTCGCACTCTGTGCTACTCTGCACCACCTTGGGTATAGGTAAGCCAAGTCAACCGCTGCTGTGATCTGGGGTACAAAGCTCCACAGCCCATTTAAGCAACCTTCCTCCATGTCTTGGCCACATTTCTTAATCAAGCACAAAGCACCTTATTTTTATTTCTCTGTCTGACTGCTTTGGAATCTTTCCCAGCCCCCACACTGAGCCTTTGTTATCCTTGCCAAGAAAAATGCATTGCTTATGTGGAATTTATTATTGCCATTTTATGTTGATCCTATGTTTGCCACTGGCAGCTTGTAAGGGAGATATGTTTATTTCACTCATTTTTCCTGACTAGATCCTGGTTCCAAACTTGCAGGGATGCCATTCAAATGAGAAAGATGGAATGAGTCAGGTGGAAGCGGCCACTGCAGTTCTTGCTGTACTCTCACTAACATTACGTTGGGTAGGGTGAGGTGGATATTGATCTGTGATGCTTGATGCAGATGCATATAAATAAGGTTGGTTGAAGGTTGCCACTGGTTTTATTGTGATAAGTCAATTAATCCCTATTAATCTAATTAAACTCTTGCTGATTGCTAGCTAGAGGTGGTGGAAGGTGTTTTCATTCTGTTGTCTGTTGACACTGATGTGTATGGATTCCTGAAGCATGGAAGACATGATGGACTGAACCACTGGTGTGGGGGTGAAGGGTCAAGCTATCCCTTACTCTCTGTGCTTCCTTACCAGTTTTGTAGTGCTAATTGATAGCTGGGCGGGGAGAACAACAATTCTGTACCTCTGTCACCTCCAGTTCTCAGGCTGGCTGGTAACACAATCCATAAGTAAGACCGTCTTACCCCATATTTTAAGGGCCCCCTTAATAGTGTGGCCCATTTCATAGAAAAGACAAGTAGTGACTGAATGTCTGATTTGAGCCACAGTTATTAAAGGACCATTCAAACTCTGATCCCACCAGGTTGTGCACATTAGAAAGAGTAATGTGCTTCAGGATGGCCCAGCTTTCAGTTGCCTTGGTGGTGCACAACCAGAACGGTATTCCAGGTGACCTGGGTTCAAGTCCCAGCTGAGGCACTTGCTCTTTTTCTCCTCTCTTTGTATATGTTCCATAAATATGCACACTGCAGTCTTGTGATTGAAAAAGTACAAATGTTCTCTCTGGTGTCTAGTTGACTATAATTTTATGACTGATGTTTTTATATGTGTTTTTATGTATTTATTGTAAGGGTGCTATGATCTTTGGAATAGCACCTTCTTAGAAATAAAGCTGATTTTATTTTAGTGGCACCCATCTCTCTCTCCGATCACCTTCCCCAGTAGTACAAATGTTCTCCCTGGTATCTAAAGGCACCTTCCCACCCTCTGATGACTCATCCTGGTAGTTCAGATCTTCTCCCTGGTGTCTAGTGGCACCCCCCACCCTCCAATCACCCCTGGTCTGTTGTCATGATGTTCTGGTGTCCAGGGGCCCTTCCCACCCTCTGTTCACTGACCCATAATGCAGATATGTAGATAGAGGGGCTATAAAAGGATCAAAACTGTAAACTATTGGCCAGGGTCTGGGGGCTGCCTAGGCCCCCAGAAAAGTTTTTAAATATGGTGTATTCTGGTGCATTTTGGGGGTCATTTGAAACAGAATTTGGTACTCTGTTACTCCCTCCCCATGCCCAGTAAATTGCACCTTAGCCCCTTCCCCAGAGTCCCCAACAGTCCAGTAAGTTGCCTGAACCACCCTCTGCATAGCTTAGCCACCTGCTCCAGTGCATGGCCCCCAGCCCTCCCCAAGTGCAGCAAGCTGCACCCTAGCTCCCCTCCCTAGAATCCTCAGCCTTCCCCCACCACATCATTGCTAGCCTCAGGGTCTGCTCTCTTTTTTATTGCCAGTGCCATTCTCTTTTTGTTCCTACTGGGCTGAGCTGCTCTTCTTTGCACTGATCACCCAGAGCTGCCCAGCCACTTTTGATCGACTCAGACACATACAACTCTCTCTCTGTTGCAGAGAGGCATTGGTTCCTAGACATCTCCTCCAGACAGACACAGAGGGACTGAGCTATCTAAGTAATAAAAGTCTGTGTCTGAATATATATACATGCACACAGAGACCACAAATTCATTTGCTTAGTCATATTCCATTCAGGGCAGTCCACGTATCCTTGTTTTAAAAATTTAAACAGGAAAAAAGTTAGCCTGCAGTAATACTGTGTTCTGAAATGCTTGCTATAGAGTATTTTGTGTCAACTTTAAGGTAGTCTTTAAAACAAAAACTGAATGATATCACATCACCAAAACCAACTTTTGACAACCACCAACAGAAGCCAATACTTGTTGGGTGAAACAATCAGTTTGCAGGCATGTGATATGGGCTATTAAAATCTTCCTCTCCATCCAGAAGGGTTTTTGAGGTGGGGGGGTGTTCAGATTAGGAGAACTGAGTCAACTAAGAGTGGTCAGTTTTCATCAGCACAATGAACAATAATGGTGTATACCTGGGAGGAATGGGCAGATCCACTGTGCCTTAAGTTTTAGCAGATTCCCGTCTCAGGCAATTTTTTTGTCTCCTCTGTGATGGGATCATGATAAAAATTGAAATGTAATTGTGTATACAAGCATATTACAGGGCTAACAAATTACTTCAAGGGTAGATTGTCTAGGAGATTGCAGGGGATGAACTCCAGTAGATGGATGAGTTGGTCTTTTTTGGTCACTTGAATACTATGTTCCTCTGCTTAGGAGGCTGTAGCCCTGTTATGACATTACTGAAACTGAACTGTGCAGAGACTGTAATACATTATAACAGTCTAGACTACAATAGAATATCACTATATAATGCACTTTCCACTGGTTCAGTGGGCGACTAAGTATGTAGGAAAGATACTTGTGCAACATGGTATAGTGCTTGTGCTACTGGACTGAATGAGGTTACTGGATGCAGTTGGCAGCTGAATACTGTTGTTAGTAGTAGGATAAAGGTTGAATATGTGTGGCCTTTCATGCTCTCTGTTCTGGAGAAACCACCAACTTTTTGGGGGTATAGATAGCATGGAACCCTCTTGAGGAAGGTTCTGACCTTAGAAGTTCAATAGCAGCAAGGTCCCTTGGCTAAAGGTACCTTAGGAAACATGACCAAAAGTCAGAGCTGAAGGTGTAGTGAAACCACTGGGACCTCCTATTCTGCTAAGGAGTGAGGGAAGGCCATGGCATTCAATTGACAGTAAAAAGAAGCCACCAACTTGACAGGCAGATGTAAACTACTTTCTATTTATGATGACCTTCAGCACTGAGGAGAGAAAATGCCCCCTTGTGGAGGAAACCTCTGGGGATCCAAAGATTTAGGTCACCCTCCCTTCAGCCTATAAACAGCACTGTTTTAACCCCGGGCATGAAGCTGAACCATCATTACTTGCTGTATGATAAGAAAAAAATTGAGTTTCTCCTTCTGTCTCATTAGGCTTACACCCAGAGGAAGAGTGCTGAATGCTTGCATTTTGAGATGCATGTGCCTTCAGAGGTGCACATGGGATGAAACTGAATGTGAAACAATTGATGGGATTACAGAAAAACCCCACGGAAAAGAAGAAAACTGAAATTGCTGCTTCAGGCCTGGCAACCCAAGTACTCTCCTCTAAACAAGACCTGTGAATGTAAGACAAAGAAGACGAGTCCTTGAGGGGCTCAGTCTGGTGCACTACTAAGCCACTGAGGACAAAGTGTACTGAGCCCTTGAGGGGCTGACAATGTGGAATGTACTCGATTGTCATTAGGGTGTGAGCCCAATTATCATTGGGCGTGTGCCCGACCGTCATTGGGGTTTGTGTTGATTGCTATAGAACAGTATGCCCTATTCCCACTGGGTTGTATGCCTGATTGTCATTGGGGTGTATACTTAATTGTCATTGGGGCATGTACCCAGTTATCATTGGGGCATGTGCTCAACTGAGAAGGCAATTGCCTGAGGGTTGAAGGTGAAGCAGGAATGGTGCAGAACTATTTTTTTTTTACAGGTAAATAAGCTTATTTTTTGAGGTGTCTGAAGGGGGTAAAAGTGAAAAGGGGGACCAGAGAAGGTTGAGTGAGGGGACTACTCATAAATGGGCGGGGGGAGGTCAGGGAGTTATTTTTGGCATGCATGGGGGATGGGTGGAGGTGGAGGAGTTATTTTTGTCATGCATGGGGGACGGTATTCTAGTTGTTTGAACTTAAATGACTACTACAGTTATGATCATGGTAAATTTTGCTGGGAGGATGGAGGTGGGGAATTTACGTCTGGAAGGTGGGGGGAGTACTTTTCAAATGGCTGGGTGAGGGAGAGGGTGCTTATGTATGGCACAGTGGGTGACAAAAGGACTGGTACTTTAATCGGCTTTTTTTTCAAGAACTTCACTGAGTGAAGTTGGAGCCAAGTAGGAAACTTTGTGCAGTGCAAAGTTACCCAACTTCACACTAACTTAGCCAGTGAGATTTGAATTTGCTGTATCTCCAATTAATGTGAGATCACTCTTAAAATTGTATAGGTGCCCTCAGTGGCCATATTATATACTAGTCAACCCTGATTATCTGACCCTTGTAAATCCAAACCTCCCTATTTAATGAACCGGAGTTGTGTCTCCTGCTGTGAGTGTTAGCAGTTGTTGTCAGTTGATTGACTTTAATGGTGGCTGCCTCAAGTAACAATATAAATGATTTGTAGCTGATTTTTGCTGCTTACATAGCCGAGCTACGCTCACTATGCTCATTCTGCCTTTGTGTGCCACATGATATCATCGTCAGGAAAAAGAAAGAGTGGTGCGTACCTAGGTGCAGAAGATGCGTAGAGTTGAGTGGCTGGAAAACTGGCAGCAAGCAATTGATCTGGCAGGGGAGCACAGAATGCATAAGTCCACAATTAGTGGTATCAAAGCTGCCAGAGAAAAAAACATGAAAGGACTGGCAAATGATCCTGAGGTGTGGGAGTGTGTCTTGTCACAAAATGAAGCTCATAATTGGGAAATCTCGGAAGCTCAGGTGCTTCAAACACATGAATATGGCATCCTTCCCATACAGTACGAGTCCCAACACAGTGCATGGATACTTATATGCTAACATACTAGTCACCAGCAGAATAGGCCTATTGGTCTACCAAGTCTGCTTATGCTTCAGCACCCTGATTGGGTACCGTAGCCCTCTATCTGTCTCCTTCCACTGTCACTGGGTACACCGGAGTTGTGTCTCCTGCTGTGAGTGTTAGCAGTTGTTATCAGTTGATTGACTTTAATGGTGGCTGCCTCAAGTAACAATATAAATGATTTGTAGCTGATTTGTGCTGCTTACATAGCCGAGCTATGCTCACTATGCTCATTCTGCCTTTGTGTGCCACATGATATCATCGTCAGGAAAAAGAAAGAGTTGTACGTACCTAGGTGCAGAAGATGCGTAGAGTTGAGTGGCTGGAAAACTGGCAGCAAGCAATTGATCTGGCAGGGGAGCACAGAGCGCATAAGTCCACAATTAGTGGTATCAAAGCTGCCAGAGAAAAAACATGAAAGGACTGGTAAATGATCCTGAGGTGTGGGAGTGTGTCTTGTCACAAAATGAAGCTCATAATTGGGAAATCTCGGAAGCTCAGGTGCTTCAAACACATGAATATGGCATCCTTCCCATACAGTACGAGTCCCAACACAGTGCATGGATACTTATATGCTAACATACTAGTCGCCAGCAGAATAGGCATATTGGTCTACCAAGTCTGCTTGTGCTTCAGCACCCTGATTGGGTACCGTAGCCCTCTATCTGTCTCCTTCCACTGTCACTCCATCCCCCAGTCTTGCCCCCCCCCGGGAAAACCAGCCTCTGCTTCACCCCTTGCCTATACCTGTCCCACCCTCTCTTGAATCCCTCCACCAGAGCTGCCTGTACCAGTTCCCCAGGCAGCACATTCCATGGTTCCACCACTCTCTCAGTGAAGTACCTCTTCCTTCTTTCCCCCCTAATCCTACCACCCCCAATCTTCCAACTGTGTCCTCTGGTGATTCCACCCTCCTTCAGTCGAAAGATCCTATCTTGGCTTACCTTATTTACTCCCCTGAGGTACTTGAAGACCTCAATCGTGTCCCCTCCGGTCCCTCCTCTCTTCCAATGAGAACAGGTTGAGCTCCCCTAGTCATTCCTCATATGTCATATCCCCCAGGCCCCAGATCATTCTGGTTGCTCTCCTCTGAACCCTCTCCAGGAGTTGGATGTCCCTCCTTAGGTGCAGCCTCCAGAACTGCACACAGTACTCAAGATGTGGTCTAACCAGGCTGTTGTACAGTGGCAAAATCACTTCCCTGTTCCTGAGGTAATTCCCCTAGTGCTGCATCCCAGCATCCTATTTGCCCTGACTGCAGCCCTCCTGCACTGCTCTGAATTATTCATGTTAATATCCACCAAGACTCCTGGGTCTCTTTCCCCTGTAGTGGCCTGCAACTCACCCCCCCCCGGTGTATACATAGTTGGGATTTTCCCACCCTAGGCGTAGCACCTTGCACTTGGAGGAGTTAAATTTCAATATCCAGGCGCAGAACCACCTATCCAGAATATCCAGGTCCTCTTGCAGGGCCAATCTCCCTTCCTCCCCCTCCACCACTGCTCCCAGCTTAGAGTGGTCCACAAAGAAACTCATTTCACACCCGATACTTTCCCTGATATCAGAGATGTAGGCGTTAAACAGGAGTGGACCCAGGACTGATCCCTGTAGGACCCCACTTATGACCTTCCTAGGAGAATAGACCTCTTCTCCGACCACTACCTGCTGAGTGCAACCTGAAAGCCAATTTCCAAACCACCTAACCATCGATGGGCCTACCCCCATCCCCCCCCCCAGCTTTTCCCTTAGGCCAATGTGAGGGACCGACTCAAATGCCTTGCTGAAGTCCAGGAACAGTACATCCACTGGTCTCCCCCTGTCGGGTGCTGACATCACCCACTCATAGAACTCTACAAGGTTTGTTTGACACGATCTACCTGGCACAAACCCATGCTGCCGGTCATCCAGGTAACCCATCTCCTCCAAGAAACCTCCTAGCATTTCCTTAAGTATGCTCTCCATTACCTTCCCCACCACCAACGTCAAACTGACGTGTCTATAGTTTCCTGGCTCTTCTCTCAATCCCCCCTTTATGGATGGGCACAACATGCGCCTGCTTCTAATCCCTTGGCACCCTCCCTGTCTGGAGTGACAAGTTAAAGAGATCCGCCAATGGCGCAGCTGAAACATCCGCCAACTCCCTCAGTACTCTGAAATGAATAGCATCAGGCCCCAGAGATTTATCCTTTTTTAGGGACTGAAGGGCTTCCCACAGTCGACTGATAGGAATATCAGCATCTGTTCCCCCATTCAGCAGAACCAGCCTGATATCTCACCCCTGGCCTACCTCCCCCAGTGGCTTGTTCTTCAGCAGGTACTCAATATGAATCCTTTTTTTACACTGGTTTCAGGAGCAATTTGTCCCCCAAGTCAAGTGCCACTTGCGCAACAAAGGTCTCCCTCAAAAAGCAATCCTCTGGGTGGACAACTCCCCTGCCCACTCTGACACTCCTGATGCGCGAACAAGGGACAGGGTTATCAAATGACTTTTTCTACTCAGAAGCACCACATTCAAGCTCATATGTGACCAAGGTGTTTTGGAGAGTTTCAAAAAAGCCTACCATAATAAACTTCTGCAAACAGTTTTAGCAGACAAAAATGAGCAGATGGCCCTCAGTAGTATAATAAAGGCAATCGCTCTGAAAGATGTTTTATGTATAGCCTCAGGGATGTTGGACACTTTCAAACCAGAAAGCATATGAAAAGCTTGGATTAAGTCAAGCATAAGTACAAGATGCCATTGTATCCCCGAGCTCCCTGAATCACTAACACCCCCAATGACAGCGTATTTGAGCTTATACATCTGTCTTCTGAGCTCCCCAACCCCCCCCCAACAGAGAAAGAGACTGAGATTGATGACTGGATGAAGTGCAATGCCAGTGATCAGGGTCAAGATAATGACACAGCCAGAAGAGTCAGAGGATGAAAGTTTTTCAAATGAGAAAAATCAAGAACTGACTGTGGTGGTTCCTACACATGGAGAACCAGTCAAGCTGTTTGACAAATGCATGGTCCACCTAGAAAACTGGCCTGACTGTGACCCAGGGCAAGTGATGCTGCTATGTACTAGCCCGGGACCCCAGCACGTACGTGCACGTGCATGGAGGCGCACGCGCACACTGGATACTGGCTCAGACCCTTCCACCCCATCCCTGACTTTCACTACCACCCACTCCCACCTACGCTTCCCACCGGACTTCCACCCAGTGGGAGTGGAACTATGGGGGTGTCGGACAACCACCTCAGGAGGGGAGAGCTGCCTAGTGGCTGCTCAATCCCACACCATCCTCCCCCTCACGCCAGCTTCTGATGACCTAAGGTTGTTCCCGAACCCGGGTTGTGGTGTAGCGTGAGGTAAGGAGTTCAGTGCCTCAGCCCTCAGCACCACAGGGCCAGCTGGTAAAGGACTTTTTTAACTAACTTTTCCTTTTTTTTTAATTCTTTATTCATATTTTTAATTTGTTACGGTTGGTTAAATAAATTGATAAATAAATATAGTAACCATCTAAAAATCATTTTGTTGTTGCTTTGGTTGCTGCTTCATTCTTTATCATTCCTTTATGCACTCCCATTTATCTGACCTCCCATTAATCCGAACTGATCGGATGTCCCCCAACCAGTTCAGATAATAGTGGCTGGACTGTATATGAGTGCCTTTTCAAGGTCTTTGAGAGAGTGAACAAATTGAAACTGAGCAGTTTTGGTACACAAAGGACTTGAGAAGACTATCTCACAACCATAAGACATGGGAAATGTACATATAAACATATTATATATAAAGATTTTGATAAGAAATGTAATTATTATTTAAAAATTAAAACAGTTCTGTTCTGTATGAAATCAGAGAAAACTGTGGAGAAAAGAACAATGAACAACACTAACTGAACTTTGAACACCACAATTTTAGAACTGTTTACATGAAGCCGGCCTGGAGGCGCTGAGGGTTGAGGTGCTGGTCGCCACACCTCGTGCCACACTGGTGACCTGAGTCCAGGAACAGACTCGGTTTCTAAGGGGTCAGCAGGGGCGAGGAAGGATTGAGTGTCCGTAGACAGCTCTCCTTTCTCAGGGAGGGGGAACAGTGTGGCAAGCTGTAGACTGACACCCAGCAGTGGTTGAGTGTCAGCACAGGCATGTCGCCCAGCAGAGGGGAAGACTCATGCCCAGGATGTATGGTTGCTTCCATGGAGGCAGGGACCCAGCTGCCCCACCCATTGCATGGTGCATGGGTCTGAGGAGAAAATGGAAAAATGCCGGGAGCAGACAGGGTCTATGATGACCCAACGCATTCTCAGCAGGGCTGCCCTCAACGCCTGGATTTGTGCTCCGGGAGTAAGTTGGCGAGCCTCTCCTTGACCCCACAATGGGGCCAATCTGTAGGGGAATTAGGGGGTCCGGCCATGCAGGAATGGTCAGGTTGGAGAAATGAGCCCCTCCAAGGGAGGGCCAGAGCTATCTGTCGGCTCCGCGGAGGAGCAGAAAAACTACTACTACTAAAAAAAAAAAAAAAGAAAGAACTGCTTACATGAGAAACCCTCTTATGGTTATACAAGTGTCTGGAACATTTAGAAATTAACAATTATGACTAGCTTTTAATGATATCATGGTTTAAAATTATTAAACTGTTATATGGAATTTGACTTGAACTCACATGTAGTATGACTTCACATGAGCTTGGGGTCTAAATGCAGGTTGAATAAAGAAGTCATTAGTTTAGCTTGCAAATGAACTTTATGTAGGTAATGGGGTTTGTAGTACATACTTTTAACCACATGCCCAGTGGTGTACTGAGGTGTGAGGCCACAGGCTAAGTGCCTTCGGATCTTGAATTGCATAAATAGACACACCCAAGTGACGTACCTCACTTTCACAGTGGGTTTCCTATTTTTTACATCTTTATGACTTTAAACATGTTTATCATCTTTATGACTTTAAATAAACATATCTACATAAGTAAAATCAGAATTAATTACATGAATTTTTTGGTAAAATAGTCCTTCCCCCTGCTGGAAAATGATGCTTTTTTTTTTTGCTTTAGAACATTTCTCCTTTTGTGGCATCCGTAGTTGTACTGTAGTTTGTTTCTTTCACTTCTACCCCATCTGTTATTTCTTTATACCAAAATAAATGTATTATCTGTCAGTTACTCCTAATTCCCTTGGTATCTGAGGACTTTTAGGAGAAAGAGCAACCCTGATGTGACTCCATAATGCAGCAAGAGAGAGAGAGAGAGAGAGGGAGAGGGAGTGAACAAGCTTTATGTGAGGTGAGAGCATCTTATTGCTATTACAAACATAAAAACAACAACTTTGTGTACAGTTTACCTCCTTTTATAGTGTATGGGAGTGGGTTATTAATGATGGAATTCAATGAATTCATATCGTTTGGGTGTCAAGAGGTTGTTATACCCTCTTGAGTAGGTCACAACGATAGCATAACAACTTGAATGTCTTTGCGCATCTGCGTCTCGCAGACTTCCCACATTTCAAGAAATGGCCACAGTGGTGAGATTTGGCCCTGACGTAGCCCGTAATGAGGGCATATTCCCAAGGGCTATCCTCCAAATGGTGACGCCAGAAGAGAGACTGCTGGGAGGGCGACATGCACTTGACGGCGATGCGGAGGTGGGTGACTGTCCGGGTGTGTGACCGGCATTATGGTGACAGGGCATCCTGGCGACTCCATGTAGGGCGATGGTGGCATAACGGTGACTCCCTTCAAGGGCGAAGTGGAAAAAAGGCGAGCGGCAGAGGAGCGAGTACAGCAATAGGGGCTGCCAAAGTAGCGACCATAGCAGGAGTTGGCCACTGGTGTATGGTATCAATGCATACCACTGCACCCCCCCCTTCTCCAGCTGGCCCACTTCCCCAAACCACCCCCAGAGCATCACAGCCCTGGGAACACTGTCAGAACACTAGGTATACTGCAGTTGCAGCAGCCCCTGACTCGCCGCACAGCACATGCTGACCAGCACCCGCCATCAACAGCACACTGGCTCAGCCAGATACAGGTTCGAAACACACCACAGGACTGATGTGGAATAGGGACAGCACACACTTACCAGAGCACCGCTCACCGTGCACCACTGTCATCAGCATACCGTTGCTCTGGGAACCACCAGCAGACCATGCACCGGCCATGACCACAGCTACTGACTGGCGGATGATGAGCACCAACCAACATGCTATAGCGTGACGCACCCGCAGATACATTTCTTTTATGCACGGCAGTCAGGGGGTGGGCGGCGATACATGCCCATACAGGTGTGCAGGCACATGACCCCCCCCCCATATAAGCAGCACAGTGCCACAGGAACGGCCTTCCAAAACAGCAAGAGACAGCATGGCAGAAACGCAGCTGATTGTCAGCCAAAAGGGGAAGCCCCTCCTGTCCCACGGCAGATACCTCTACCGCTGGGACAAGGTCAAAAACAAAACATATTGGTGCTGCATGCAGGTTCACCACTCCAGCTGTCCTGCATGTGTGCACACCATAGCGGGTGATGTAGCATTAACTGGGAGAGCCCACAACCACATCCCCAATGCAGGAGAGGAGGGGGCACGCGAGTTGCTCACACGGGTGAGGGAGCGGGCGAGGACCACGGCTGAAGGCACTGGCACCATCATCGCCCAGTGCACTGCTGACATCCCCCCAGCAGTGGCTGGCAGGCTGCCAGCACTACAACATATGTGGTGCATGGTGCAGCATGTGCGCCAGACGGCACAGGGTGGCCATGCCACACCCATATCACTGCAGGACCTGGTTGTCCCACCCGAGTATGCCATCATGGGTGCCGGGGACATCTTCCTGCAGCATGACAGTGGCCCCTCAGAGGACTGCATCCTGCTGTTCGCGACACAGTGGGAGCTGCAGTACCTTGCCACATATGACCAGTGGTTCATGGATGGCACATTCCGCTGCCACATCACTGCTGTACGGGTAGCTTTATACTGTGCATGGCACGTTCAAGGGTGTTGTGCTGCCTGTGGTGTATGCTCTCATGCCTGGTCGGTCAGAGAGGGCATACTCACAGGTCTTCAGGGTCACCCATCGGCTCGTGGGGGGTGTGTGTCTGGGGTTGGCCCTCATGGATTTTGAGCAGGCAGCATGGTGGGTATTCGCAGCAACATTCGTGGGCACAGCTATAAAGGGCTGTTTCTTTCACTACTGCCAGGCCATCTGGAGGAAGCTCCAACAGATACCCAGCCTGCAGACCCGCTATGCCTCGGACGTGGAGTTCGCACTCCAGATCCGAATGCTGCTGGCCCTGGCATATGTGCTGGAGGATACGGTGGAGGCAGCATACAGGGAGCTGCTGGACACCCCATTCTACGCCTCCCAGGATGACCTACTGCACCCACTCCTGGACTACATGGAGGGAATGTGGATTGGCCATCCAGTGGGCAGGATGGCTCACCGTAGACCCCTGTTCCCCGTGTCCACCTGGAATATGTAGCAGGTGACACTGGATGGCCACGCTAGGACCAATAATGCTGTGGAGGGCTGGCATAGGGGCTTCTCCACGTGGGTGGGGGCCAGCCACTCCACATTGTGGTGCTTCCTTGACTGTCTGCACCAGAAGGAGTGCCTCACAGCCATCAGGCTGGAGATGCAGGTGTCCGGCGCAGGGCGCTCGTGCACCAAGCAGTGGTACCGTGACCTCAAGCAGCGGCTTGAGGCACTCGTCACAGGGTACAGTGACAGGGACACTCTAGAATACCTGTGTGGCCTTGCCTACAATCTACACCTGCAGGTGTAGTCGGGTGTGGTGCTTGCCGTGCTGCTGAATGTGCCCCGGGACACCAGTTCCAGCATCCCCCTGCCGTCCTTGTCCGCACCTGTGTCCCGCCAATGTCCCTCCACTATGTGCAGCTTACCCTGCCATGACACACCTTGCCTGCACATCCCCACTGGCCTTCATGGCACCTCGCACACATTGTGCATGTCCTCTTGCTGCCTTATGGGTGCAGTGCCCCCTCACATTGTCCCCAGTCCAAGTCGTTGTCCATGTCCGGTGTCCTCGTTGCACCCCTGTCAACCCCCCGTTGTCGTCCTTGTCCGGTGAGTAGCGCTGTTCCTGTGGCCCCCCCATGCAGTTCCCTGTCAGTATAAGCGGTGGTGGCAGTGTTTTTTTTTTAAACATCACAGTCACCATTTTGTTGTTCACGGCAGCTGCCATTCGCCGCTCCCGACAGTCCCCTTGTGCCGTCACCCCGCGCACTGTGCACTGGCTTGCCTTGCTACCTCTCACCCTCTGGCACATCCACCCTTCCTGCATTCCCCCTCCAGCGGGCGCCCTGCCACCAATTGCCGTTTCATATTCGCCCTCATGGCATAAATTCGGCCCTATGAGAGAGCAGCGTCGATAAAAACTGGCAATGTAAAGACACATTCCTGATGTACTATAGAAGGAGCATTAGCTGTATTAAATTTTCTTAAAAATGAGTCTGTGAGAGTGGGGGACCATAGATGGAGTGGGGGCTTGTTTTTGTGGTTGGGGGGGGGACTTAAACAGCACTGCAATGTTCACAAAGGTAGTGTGGGAAGGGCAGCCGTGCTCAAGAAATGCTCAGCGTTTGTTTAGCTGTTGCCCATACACTAAAAAAGACAATGGATGGGCAACAGTTAAACAACAACACTGAGTTCACTTCTCGAGGTTTCATGACAACTGTAAACCTCTCGAACTTCACTCTCGAGGTTTGCTAGGTTGTCATGACAACCTCTCGAAGTGAACACAGAATTGTTATTCACTGTTTCCCATCCATTATCCTCTATATTTACCTCAACACTGACATTTGACCTCAAATAATCCATCTGAAATCTGCTCAAAATTGGGAGAAGCTGTGCTACATGTTATCAATGTGTAACAATGTGCGTGCATGCACGAGCAGGCTTCCTATAGCTTACCTGCGTCCCTTCCCCCCCATAAGATGCATTGTAGTTTGTGGCATATTTAAACTGTTGTTATTTTCACATACCAGGATTTAAAATGGGTTTGAGAGCTGACAATAACTGGTGACATGCAAAAAATTCATGAGGTGCTCATTCTGTTGCTATGGCAACATTTAGTTACTGGATAGAGGTTTTTTTTCCACCAGCATTCAGAGCATAGTTGCTATGGTGCAAGGTTTTTTTCTTTTTTGTTCTTTTAACAATTTTTTTAGGCAGACTGCAGCTGGTAGTTTAGTTCAGACAAAAGTAACAAACTGCCCTAATAAACAGTTCACAGAGAAGGAAACCTGCTAATTGTGGTTGTCTGGGGAGCTTTGCAGGCGCTCTGTCAGATGACTTCTTTGTACCAGACCCATGCATGTGTACCATAGTTCATTGCCACATCAGCCTTATAAACAAGTCACATGTCTATGTAAAAAAACACAACAGCAACTCACTACTGACTCCCACACTTGTACCTTCATGGCTGTTCATTTATTTGTTTGTAAACTTAAGCATTGCTGGCCATGCAAATTAAAATCAGCAGGAGAAAGGACTGGATATTTTAAAAAAATGTGTTTCAGTAGTTACTGTGGCCAGCATCATGTTTTCTGTTGTTTTTTTTTTCTTTTGTTAATCTAATTTTTATTCAACTTTTCAAGGTACAGCATGGTTCAATATTCTGAAGTAATACTTAACATAGGCTTTGCACACAGGCGTGAATACAAGTACATGAAGTGGCCAACTCAAGCAAGGTTCATATAGTCTCTTCCTCTCTGGTATAGTGCAGGAAGAGAACATTATATCATTTTGGAATGATAGTTATACACTATGTTTATAGTTAGTCTATAATACTCATAACCCAGATCTAGGCATGACTCAAGCTTAAGGAGGTGGGAACTCATACCTCAGGGGTAGGGTGTGAGACCCAGATCCAGAAGGTGTTGAGAATGGTCAAAATGGGTTTCCCTATCTTATTATCAGATGTTAAACTTTCTTTAGAGTATTAGCATGCGATCTGTGCTCATGGCATAAAACAACTATCTTTGCCAATGATTGCGGAGCATAACTCTGTACAGTCAGTAAGGGAGAATGTAAGTCTCTCCTTTTGATATATTTGATTAACTAATGTCCCCCTGGTAGTCACATTGGGAGGGGTTGGGGGTAGCCATAGTTTAGTGACTACTTTCTTGACCACTGTTATTAGTATTCCCAGAAGATAATGAGATGAATAGTCTCTGCAACCCCTGGGGTACTGTGACAAGATATATAACTGCAGTGTAAGTTGAAGGGATGGGTCGAATATTCTCTCAACTCAGTTTGAATATTGTTGAGGCAACTTTGAATTATTGGGCAGTCCCACATTACGTGATAGTGCATCGTTCGGTGTTTTCCACACTTCCTCGAACAAGAGGAGGTGGGAGTAGGATTTAAGTGTGCCGTGATCACAGGGTGTGAAAAAATCTAGTACATTGCTTCCATGTGTATCCCCTCCACTGGTGTGAGCTTATTACCTTCAAAGAGGAATGGAATGCCTGATTCCAAATCTCCGCTTCTACTGGGAAATCCAACTCAGTTTCCGACTTCTGGGCAACAGAGGAAATTCCCAGGGTAGCCTGTAAGATCTGGTATAGCAGGGCAATCATGTGGGGTTGTAAGCCAGTCTGGAAGAAGATGACATAATAGGAAATAATCTGAGGGTAACTAGTTAGATTGTGGGCACCCAGGGGTAGGGATATAATATAGTGCCGAACTTGGAGGTAACAGCAGGAATCTGTATGGTGCAAATGGTATTTCATTTGTAAGTCAGCAAAGGAGTGTACTACAACTCCATTGAAAAATTTATGTATACATTTCAGTGACAGCCTCTCCCATAAATAGAATCAGTTGTCTTGTAGGGATGGGGCAAAATGTTCCAACTGAGATATAGTGCAAAGAAGCGTGAGGAATGAGGTGAGATGAAGTGCTTGTTATATAGAATGCCATAACTTAATCTAAAATTTTGGCCAGGAATTACTGGACAACACAGTCTCGGAGGCTGCAGCCCTGTAGTACATAATTTGCACAAACTGCTGCATGGGGTATAGAGCCTGCTCTGTATCAAGCCATTATGTTGCTTTTATTAATTATAAATTAAACCAGCGATCACTTAAAAACAACAATATCACACATCCATTACAGAATAAAGAGTGACTGGAAACAACTATGATAGCAAACGGATAAACTGAAACGTAACTACTGATAATTAAAAATGCTGGAAAAATTTGTGTATTTCTATCTGGCACTATGCATTAATGAGGGGGTTCACTGTATTAAGGGTAGTACCGATGGTGGATCAGTGTCAGTTGGTATAACCAGGGAGTGTGGAGGTTGGCGGTGGGGTGCTGTGGGCACAGTGGAGGCGAACAGGATCAGGGTAGTTAGGAGGAGGAGATGCCCAGGGACTAAATGTAGCCAGGAGAGAGGCTTAACGTGTTTGGGTTCCATTCTCAGGGTTCCCATTGGACCGAATGGGTAGGTTAACCAGTGGTACAGTCTCCACCAGTCCCCTTTGGGTCATGCTGTGCAATGCCAGATTAATGAGGAGGAAAACCATAAGAATGGCAGACTTAATTTCATCTGTCGATCTGGTTTGCATTATGGAGACATGGCAGGGAGATGATGCCAGGTCAGTTCTGGAGGTGTCTGTCCCTGCTGGATGCTCTGTGGTGCACTGCCCGAGGAGGGAATGCAGGGGTGGGGAGGTGGCCATTTGCTTTAGATCCAGCCTGAACTTTTCCATGCACCCATTGGGTTTTATCTCATCCTTTGAATGTGTGGCAGTGCGTGGGAGTTCAGGTGAGGGTTGCAGGATTCTCCTTGTTTACTGCCCTATGGAGCGGGGGGAAGATTTCCTGCAGGAGGTCATGGATTTTGTCATTGACAGGGTGTTGGAGTTCCCCAGATGGTTAATTCTGGGGGACTTCAATGCGTGGGTCAATGATGAATCCTCACATCTTGGATGCGACCTCCTCCAGTTGATGACATCGCTGGGCCTGACACAAGCAGTTGCTTCTGCGACCTATCACCAGGGCCACACCTTGGACTTGGTGTTCTCACTGGGGTTTGAGATCATGAACCTCAAGACGTATTGGACCATTTGGTCCAATCATTGCATGGCAGAGTTCTCATTTGGGGCCCCCTGATAATCCCTCCCAGTTGAGATGGTCAGCAATCACCCTTTGAGGGGGACTGTCTCCAGAGGGAATTTTGGCTGTAGTAGATCTATCTTGTGTGAGTACTGCATGTGCGATTGGCATGAGTAAGGCAGTGGCTGCCTATAATAAGGTCATCTCTGAAGCTCTCGATTCCATTGCACCATCTGTACATGACCCAGATCTTCTCGCTTGAGAACTCCAATGTTTGATGGGGCTCTCAAGGTGATGAAGATCAATGGTCGGAAGTTGGAGCATTACTGGTGGAGGACCCACTCCGAGGAGGACAAACAGGCCTTACAAGTTCATTATCGTGAGTACCAAGGGGCAATTGACCATAAGAAGGCAGAGTTCCTGTCCAGGGAGATTGTTGCAGGGAGGAACAGACCCACTCAGCTTTTTCAGGCTGTGGACAGACTGCTCCATCCAGTCCATCTGCAGCCAAAACAAGCATTTTCAATCACAATGTGTGATGAGTTTGCTTAGTTCTTCTATGACAGGGTGTCTTCTACCCAGTTCAGGGATCTCCTCAGTGGGACAGGTTTTCCCCGCAGTGGTCAGCCTGGTGGAAGCATGGGCACTCCTATTGTCTCGGAGGAGTTTAGGCCAGTGGAGGTGGCTGAGGTTGTTAAGGTGATCTTGAAGCTGCGATTGACTTTTTTCACTTTTGAAGGGGATCTTCCCTGATGCCTTGAAGGAGGCATTGGTGAGACCCCTCCAAAAAAAACATCACTCAACCCTGATGTCCTGGTGAATTATCAACCAATCTCCAACCTCCCATTTTTAGGGAAGGTTGGTGAGAAAATAGTGGCACTGTAGCTTGAGGCACACCTCATGTCCTATGACATCTATAAGCAATTCCAGTCTGATTTCAGGGCTACACATAGCACCGAAATGGCATTGGTCAGGGTGCACAATGATCTCATCAGGACGAGAGATAGAGGAGACCACTTAATTCTCATTCTCCTCGATCTCTCCCCAGCATTTGACACCATTGACAACATTGTGCTTTTATTTATTTATTTATTTGCTTTTGGTAACCAGGTAAGTGCACTAGGCAAGGACCTGCTTATTTTCGGGTGCAACCCATGAGAGTACAGATAACAACAGTAAAAGTACAGATAAAAGTGAGAAATAAAAATACAATCACATATCTGAACAATTTACAGGGGAGAAAGCAGATATCCATGCAGAGCTAGGCAGTACATTACAGACCAGAGATTGATAACATACATGCAGGGATACATGATTCATACATGGATAAGTCACAGGACACTAAACAATAAAAATATTGGTACCAGAAGATAACAGCCAGAAAGCTAAGAGGTAATACTAAAAAGTATCAAGTGCATTTGCAGACAGATCGCCTTAGAGAATATTGTTGACTTGGTACTGTCATCAACTGGTTTGAGTCCAATCTTTCATGCAGGAGGCAGTGGGTGGTAATGGGGAATATCTCCTCCTCCTCCCTGAAGCTCCTGCCATGGGGAGTTCCTCAATGGTCGATCCTATCGCTGATGCTGTTCATGGTATACATGCTACCCCTGGGAGAGCTCATTAGATGGTACAGTCTGGGTTTTCACTGCTATGCAGATGATACCCAGCTGTACATGTCTTTTGCCCCTGGAACAAATGAAGCCATGGAAGTGCTTAACAAATGCCTGGTCAAAATCCAGGACTGGATGGCCTCCAACTGGCTGAGACTAAATCCCAACAAGATAGAGGTCCTGTTGATTGAGCCTGGTCACGGGCATGATGGGAATGCCTCTGGAGTGGCAACAGGACTCGTCCAGAGAATCACTCCATTGATGGCTTCCCCTAGGGTGAGAAGTCTTTGTGTCTTCCTGGATGACAGATTGACATTTGATGCTCAGGTGTCATCTGTTGTCCAAAGTGGTTTTTACCACTTAAGGAATGTTGCCCGGATTAAACTCCTAGTTCCACTTGAGGATCTGCTATCACTAATACACACCTTTGTTACTTCCAGGCTTGACTACTGCAACACTCTATACTTTTGGGTCTGTGGAACGCAGCAGCCAGGTTACTGATGGGCCTGTCTAGGTCATGTCATAGGACCTCGGTTCTGCGAGACCAGCATTGGCTGCCTGTCAGGAGGAGGATCATCTTCAAGGTGGGTCTGCTCACCTAGAAGGCCCTGTACGGATCGGGCCCTGGCTACCTGATGGATCTTCTTACCCCTGCCACTCTGGTTCGCTCCCTCCACTCCTCCACCAGGAGTCTCCTTGAGGTTCTGAGGGCCAGGCTGAAAACCTCTAGTGATCTAGCTTTCTAGGTGGCCAGCCCATCCCTCTGGAACTCACTTCCGAGTTCTCTAAGGGAGGCCCCATCGGTGGAGGTATTTAAGAGTGGCCTAAAGACTTATCTCTTTAAATAGCCTTTCTTGACTAGCCATAGTGTTTTTAAACCTGTTTTACTATTTATTAATCATTTGTAATTAGCTTATTTATGTCTGAACTTTAAATTTTTGTATAACCCTTTAGAGCTTTTATTCTATTGTTATTACTTACCCTGCCTATTTTTGATTGTGTAAGGCACCCTGAGCCTCTGGGATTGGGCACCATATAAATAAACTTTACCTACCTACATTCAGTACCTAGTGTTCTACAAAAAGAATCAAAAAGCCGGTGTGGGACTCATTTTAAAAAATCAATGCTTGTGTGATGGGTTAATTAAAGCATAATGTAGGGCTAGTAGATTATCAGCAACTGATCATATATCTTCATTTGCCAGACTCTTTTTATAATGTTGAATATTTTGCTGAGCATCAAAAGAAAGAATTGTAGATCATGGTAGCATCCTGTGATACCTCATCCAATCACAACACTTCTTTCAGTTGTATGTGAGATACTGTCATTTCCATTAGAGTATCTCTTCTGCTGGGCTGAATAAACAGGCTTCTCATAGTGCCACTCACACCACTCGGTCTGGGACTGTTGTATAGATAAAAAGATAATTACAAAATTAGTGCACACTTTACAAGATGTTTATAGGGTCGCCAAAAGGGCCTCTTATGGATGTGTGTCACCTTTTGCATCCTTAGAGCATCAGAACTGTTCACCTTCACTTCACAGTTCTCTTGTTGTACAAACACACAAAGTGACACTCTTACATCCATAAGAGGCTCTCCTAGCATCTATATAAACTTATACTATAAATCAAGCCATCGTTTTTATTCAGTCAGGATTGTTTATTTCCAAACATTCCAGATACTCTTATAACCATAACAGGGTGTCTCATGCTAATTGTTCTAACGTTCTGAAGTTCAAAGTTCAGTTGGGAGAGTCCATTGTGGGGGATAATCTCTGAGGCTCTCCAAGTTCCTTACAACTAGGGTTTCTGTGTGTCTTATTATAACCCCCCTACAAATGGGGGTTCTTAAAAGCTTTCCCGGAGCTTACCTAAATGCTCCATGCCTGACTGGTGTTCGGCGTAAGGCCGTTAAATGCGGGCGCTAGACTGCTTTTAAAGCCTCCAGTACTGCTCTCTTAAGAGCTGCCTGCCCGCAGGCTTTAGGTGGTGCAAATAGGGGACTGGAGTTTCCCTGCTCGAATCCCGCCCTGACTGTTGTCTGAGCGCTCCGCTTCTGCAGTCACTAGGAGCGCTTGAGGGAGCCCATCTGAAAGATGTAGTTGTTCCTTAAGAACCTGTATAGTATTGGTAAAATTGCAGTTTGTCTAACTCTTTTTCATTGCAGCTGGGACTTTGTGTTGTGCCCCTCCATTTTGGACCTGGACTGTGCTGAAGGGGTCCAATAGTAGCTAGGGGGCATCTAAATTGGCGTGGAAGTAACCAACCAGAATTCAGGACTCTAGATGGAGCCGGCTGACCAATGGGGACACAGTTTGTAATTCTGGGAAGTGGCATTCTGGGCCACGGCACCTTTTTTGCACCAATGAGGGCCATAATGAGTGACTGGCATCTGCAGCCCACCTATAGAGTTGGGTAGCACCCGAATAGAGAGACTGGCCTTAGCTGTCCAGAGGGAGAGATGTTGTGGCTGTGAGCGAGGAAGGAGCTCTGGGCTCCTGCGCCATTGAGTGTTCACGCGGGAAGCGCGTGAAAGGCCTGAGTCGGCTGGTTTGAATAGCCAGCGAGTTTCGGACTGCATTCGTGAGGCGATGATCGGAGGAGGCTGTGTAAAAATGCAGCTACCTGCCAGGCTCACCCTGTAGAGGACTGGAGAATCTGCTAAATTGCGCTCGGTCTGTCAGGACAGTGAAGCTGCAGTGAGATGCCCGGATAGCTGTGAGTTCGGTTGGGTCCTAGAAGCAGCTGCCTGGTATGGTACCCCTCTGTTGTTTTCCATATAAATGTGTGAGGAGGCCTTTGAAGCTCAGGCTCAGCCCTGCGAGTGGTGAAGGAGTGGTTCTCTGCTGGAGTTGTGAGTACTGAATCAGGGTAGCTCCCTGTTAAAGGTTATAAACAAAGGCAAAATCTTCCTGTTGTATTGCTGACTGTACTAATTGAGCTTTCTGGCTCCATCTGATCTGCTCAGGAATTAAATGCTCGTTTGTGTCAGGGCCCCAACCAGCTGCATCGAGGAACTAGCCATTAGGGCTTGGGTACCCATAGACAGTAATCAATAGTTTAGGCCTGTGCACAGAGCCCTAGGTAGACCAACATATATTATAGAGGTAAGCCAATCAGCCTGATTCCCCCCTGGTCCTTGTTGTTTCCTCTTGAATAAATCAGATTGCTTGTTTTGCAAAAGTACACTGGCTAGTTTGTGTATTAATGGGGAAATATTGCACTGTGAATGTGGTGTAACTGTACCTTGCTTTTCAGGGGATCCCCGGAGTGAGCTGATTGGTCCGAGCCGGGGGGGTAAGTGTATATGGTAAGGACACTGAAATTGAACTGTGTGGGCCACTAATGGGAAGAAAGGGGGGTTGCAGCAACCCAGAGGGCTGTGACCGAGTCAATCTTGACTGTTCTAACCCCGACCTCTGGGTGGAGGCACCCGCCAACAGATCTGGGCCCCTTACTCTGTCACAGTTAGGGCAGGCAGGGGTAGTAGCCCTTAGGATAGTGCCCCCTAGGGCTTACAAATTGGAGGCACCACTGGGATTAGCATCCCCTAGTGGCCGAGTGGGCGAAGTGCATAAATATGGATAAATTAAAGGAGAAACTGGAAGGGGATATCATGGCTAAGATTAAGCTGGACCCTATTAAGACGATGGTACATAAACTGATGGGGTGGGGTGAAGCCGAAGAGCTGGACTCCCAGAGAATTGTGTTACTACTCGATGTACCTCTGGGGACAATGATGCTGACATTATCTCTGCTGTGGAGCGTGTTAAGTGTTTAGGCAAGCTGGAGGAAGGGGCGATGGCTTAACTTACTCGATCAGACTTTGCAGGTGCTACTTTTGTGTAGCATAGCCATCGGACCCTGAGAGGGTGCCCCCAGTGATTTACCCGGGGGGTGCCCAACCAGGGTAGAGGGTCATTCACATACGGAGTGGGTCAGTTGCCTCGGGGTCTCCCAGACTAATAGTTTCAAAGATAAGCTACTTAAATTGTTGGCTGTAGAAGGGAGAACTACCTAAGAGTTAATGCAGGCCTTGGACCTTCCGTGAACCCACCCTCAGGCCTCCCTGGTGCCTCCGGAGCCCCCAAGAGTTCTCTCTTGGCTCCACTGCCCCTAGTGGTCCCCCCTATACAACTGGATTCTTACCGTATGCTAAACCTTTTTTCTGGCACAGTGCCAGTGCCTTCAGGGGAGGATGATTTGGAGGTGTGGATGGACTACGCCACCCCCCAGTCCAGGAGTGGCAATGCTCTGAGGGGGAGAAATGAAAGAGACTGATGGAGAGTCTGTGGGGTCCAGCTTTGGAAGCTATTCGGTTTTTTCGGGCCACTAGCCCGGAAGCTACCACCGCAGAGTATCTTTCCACTCTAGAGGGAGTGTTTGGGAGCACAGAGACTGGGGAAGACTTATTATGGAAATTCAAGTCTGCTAAGCAGTGGAGGAATGAGAAGCTTTCCGCCTTTGTCACCAGGGTGGAAAGGGCTTTACAGAAGGCCTATCGAAAAGGGTGGGGGTCACCGCCTCAGCCTTGGACCAGGTCAGGTTGGAACCTGTTTTAAAGTCTGCTAGATTTTCCAGTGTAATACTGTTAAAACTTAAGTTACATGATCGGCGAGCTGCCCCACCTGAATACTGTCAATTGATGAGGGAGATTAGAGAAGTAGAGACTGATGAAGAGGGTTGGGAACCCTATGTGGGGGTGGTGAATTTGAGCCAAACCCCTGAGTCTAGTGAACCTGATGAGACCCACCCTTCAGGAGGGCCTGATGTATCCCCAGAGTTACAGGAAGGGGTAGGGGTGCGTGCCATTTCCTCTAATCCCCCAGTAGAAAGTGAATTGAAGGCCGAGGTCAGGAATTTACGAGAACTGCTGAGGGACTTGAAGCGATCCACTACTCACCCTGTTAGGCCTGGGGAACCTGAGTTATCTAGAAACCCATGCCCTTGCCCAGGGGAATCCCCTCGTCCCCCAGAGGGCCCCCAGCAAATGAAGTATCTCCCTCCCAATAGAGACCCCCGGGACCCCAAGTTTTGTTACCATTGTGGGGAGGATGGACACTTTCAGACTGAGTGCCAATTGTCGGAGAATGTAAGGAAGGTCAACAGCAGACTAATCACTTGGCATCATAGGGCCCACGTTTGACCCCCCAGAAAGAGTTTTGTGGCCCAGGCCAATGCCCAAGCAACTGTTAATGCTGTGCCCCCTGAGTGGTCTGATGTGGTCGGGCCCTCGATGGAGGCTCCGGTGCAGGTAAATGGGATTCCCACCCGAGCTGTATTGGATAGTGGCTCTCAGGTGATCATTATGTTTCATGACTGGTATCAGATGCATCTACCTGAGGTGCCACTACAACCCTTGGATGGCCTACATGTATGGGGGCTGAGTGACAAGGCTTATCTGTATTTGGGGTATATCCGGATCTGGTTGTCGTTTTCTACTTCTGTGACTGGAGTGGATGAACAGGTGGAAACTTTGGCTTTAGTCTGTCCCCCCACTGGACTGTATGATGGGGTGTCCTTGTTGATTGGGACCAATGCCCACATGTTTGGCCGATTAGCCCAGTTGTGTTTGGAAAAGCAGGTGTCCAGGACTGGGCGAGCCCTCAGGATACCCGTCTTGATCCAGAAGGCCTATGAGGCTCAGAGAAAAGCTAGTCAGGAGGAGCCTGAAGGCCCGTGGGTGTTGTCTGTAGGAAGGATCCAGAGTTGCTATTAGCTCCAAATGCCCAGTGTGTCTTGCAAGGGAGGTTTGGCTTAAAAGATGTCAAAATAAACTATTGATGCTGGATGCGCCTGGAGAAGGGAAGTTGCCTGGAGGACTGCTGGTTAAACCCAGTATCTTGCCTGCTAGAGCCCATGCTTATGCCAGGAGAATAATGGTTCAAGTTCTTAATGTGTCTGACAAAGAGATTCGAGTAAATAGGGGTTGCACCTTGGCTAGCGTGCATTGTGCGGATACTGCAGTGCTCCCTCACAGCAAGGGTTTGGGAAAGGATGACTAAGTCATGCCAGACTTGTTTGATTTTGGTGACTCCCCATTGCCTGCTGAATGGAAAGTAAAAGTCAGTGAGAAGCTTGCCCAAAGAGACCAGGTTTTTTCCCTGAAGGAGTGGGATGTGGGTTGTAGTAGCGGGGCGAGCACCGTAGACCGCCTGTATGATGAAAGGCCTTCCGAGAGAGGTCTCGTGCTTAGCCCCTGCTGATATAGATGATGTGAGATGGCATCTGCAAGAGATGCTTGCTGCTGGTGTGATACAAGAATCCAGGAGCCCTTATGCTTCCCCCATTGTCGTAGTGAGGAAAAAGAATGGGGCTGTTCAGATATGTGTGGTCTACCGTACCCTGAACTGGCAGACCATCCCTGACCAGTATACCATGCCATGCATACAGGATGCCCTGGACTGTGTGAATGGCAGTAAGTGGTTCTCTGTGTTAGATCTCCGCAGTATCAGATCCCAATGGCTCCTGAGGACCGAGAGAAGACTGCATTTATTTGCCCCCTAGGTTTCTATGAGTTTATCCGGATACCTCAAGGGATCTCAGGTGCCCCGGCTACTTTTCAGCACCTGATGGAACGTGCTGTGGGGGATATGAACTTGCTCAAGTGTTTGATTTGCTTGGATGATGTCATAGTGTTTGGCAGCTCATTGGAGGAACATGAACGTCGATTGTTCAAGGTCCTGGATCGGTTGGAGGATTTTGGTCTTAAGTTATCTATAGACAAGTGCCAATTCTTTCAAACTTCTGTGAAGTATGTGGGCCACAGAGTATCCACTGAAGGCACAGAGACTGACCCCAGCAAGGTGGAGGCATTGACTACTTGGCCTCAGCCAAAGAATTTGAAAGAACTGCAACAGTTTCCGGGGTTTTGTGGGTATTATAGGCGGTTTATTAAAGACTATTCTCGAGTGATCCGCCCCCTCCTCAACCTCACTCAGGAGTACCCTCCCACCCACAAAAAGTATAAAAAAGTTGTGCTCTCGGGAACGGAAAGAAAGTATTTTTGGCTGAATGATGTGTTTGGAAGCTGCTGGACTACTGAGTGTGAGGAAGCTTTCTATGACATTATATATCAACTTGCCCATGCCCCAGTGCTGGCCTATGGTGACCCGGCCAAGTCGTACGTCCTCCACACTGATGCCAGCCTACAGGGATTGGGGGCTGTCTTATATCAGGAGCACTCAAATGGGCTAAAACCTGTAGCTTTCACCAGCAGAAGCCTGACTCCCTCAGAAAAAAACTATCCCGTGCACAAATTAGAGTTCCTGGCCCTGAAGTGGGCCATTGTTGATCAATTTCATGACTACTTGTACGGTGCCAAGATATTGGTGAAGACTGATAACAATCTTTGACATATGTGCAGACCTCAGCCAAGTTGGATGCCACCAGCCATAGTTTAGCTCTCTGCATTAGCCACCTATGACTATGCTGTTGGTACAGAGCCGGCCTAAACCATATAGATGCGGATGCTCTCTCTCGGAGGCCTGTGCCCCGGACTGACTGGATCCGGTTGTCCAAACCCGACATAAGAGCCTTTTACCAAAAATTTGACAAGGAGGAACAGGTGACTTCAGATGCTGTGGACTGCATGGTGGATTGCTTGGGGCCATCCGAGAACTGCATACCTGCTGCTTACTGTCATTTTTCTGCCTTAGACACAAGTGCGCTGTCCAAATTCAACAATGATAGTCTCAACGGGCTCAATCCCGAGACCCCATGATAAAAACTGCTTTGGAGGCTCTGCAAGCAGGGAGAGACGTGTCCCAACTGTGGTCTGCGGAATTGAGAACTGCCCTGTTATACAAAGAAGGTCCAAAATTGAAGTTGAACAATAGACTGTTATATAGGGAGACCGTAGACAAAGAGGGGTGAATAGACAAACAACAACTGGTGTTGCCCACCGCTTTTAGAGGACTAGTGTTGAGGTCCCTGCATGACCACATGGGGCATCTTGGCATAGACCGAACTTTTGACCTGGTACAGACCCGATTCTACTGGCCAAAAATGAGTGCAGACGTAGAGCAGTATGTCAAGACCTGTGGCCACTGTTTGCAGAGAAAAGCCCTACCTCAGAGAGCTGCCTCCATGGTCAATATCACTACCAGTGACCCCATGGAGTTGGTCTGCATTGATTTCCTGAGCTTAGAACCTGATCTGAAAAATATCAGCAACATATTGGTGGTCACTGATCATTTTACCCGGTATGCACAGGCTTTTCCTACTAAAGATCAGAAAGCAACCACGGTGGCTAAAGTTCTTGTTGAAAACTTCTTTGTCCGCTATGGGGCTCCCCAGAGAATCCATTCCGACCAGGGGAGGGACTTTGAGAGCCGGCTGATTAAAGAAATGCTATCCTTGTGGGGAGTTCAAAAGTCAAGAACCACCCCATATCATCCCCAGGGGGATCCTCAGCCTGAAAGGTTTAACCGCACATTGCTCGATATGTTGGGCACACTGCAACCTAAAGACAAGCCTAGATGGAGCCAGCAGATTAGCACTCTGGTACATGCTTATAACTGCACCAAAAGTGATGCCACTGGATTTTCCCCGTACAGACTAATGTTTGGGAGAGAAGCTAGACTGCCGGTGGATGTATGTTTCGGGGTTTCTCCTGATGGGGTTCGAGCAGACAATCATCTACAGTATGTGCAAAAGTTGAAAGCCCAACTCAACCATGCTCACCAACAAGCCCAGACCATGGCTGCTAAGCGAAACCTGGCCAATAAGGAACGGCATGATAAGAAAGTGAAAGCAATGGAACTGAGAGAAGGGGATAGAGTGCTATTGAGGAATTTGGGACTGCATGGCAAACATAAGATTGCTGACAGATGGCATCACCTCCCTCATACTGTATTATTGTGGGAAAACTGACCGATTTACCTGTATATAAAGTACGGCCTGAAAACAATTCAAAAGATGTGAAAACTATACACAGAAATCATCTGCTGCCAATCGGGCAAATTTTGATAGAAGTTGAACCCCCAGTGCCCCACCCTCCAGGCCTGTGACTAGAGCTGCCGCCAAGAAAAAACCCAGCCCACTTGATTCTTCAGCAAGCAAACTAAAACAGCCTTCTCCAACCCCCTCAGAAGAAGATGATCGTCAGTCTGTCTCTGAGGACAGTGAGAATAATATTGAATACTATCCCTCTTATGAACTGAGCCAGCTGTTTTGGGTCAATCCCCTACTCAACTCTGGAGACGAAGTTGGGCTTTCTGGACTGACTGAGCCTCCAGCTTTGTCTCTGGAGCCAATGCTCCCAGAAGATGAAGTGAGTGGCATCCAAGCTGAAGGGGTGGGATCCTTGAGCCTGACTGAACTGTCTGGCCTGGCTGAACTATCTGACTTTTCTGAAGAAGGAAGTGATGTGGGGGAGCAAGCCAGTGATATGCCAGAACCTGAGGAATATTTTGAGTACCCTGATGGTTCCTTGCCAGTACCCGAACTGTCCCCAGCTGAGCCAAGTAGTGTGGGTCCTGATATAGAGGGTCATGTCCCCGACAGTACTATGGGCACAGGGTCCCCTTCTCCTGTGGAGGTTCCCTCTACTAATCTCAATGAGGCGGAAATGGAGCTAGGGCCTGTAGCAGATTTTTATGGGACCCCTAGACGCACTGGCTGAGAAGTACGGCCTGTGATAAGGTTAAGTTATGAGTCCCTGGGTCAGCCTGTGGACCTGCCGTTAAATGTAGTCCATAAAGGGGTGTATGTGTCCCCGAGCTCCTTGCCCAAACTAGCTTTGGGAAATGATTCTAGACTATTAGTATTGCCCTCTGATTATGGTACCCCTGCCCCAGTTAGCCCGCAAGTAGCTGATAGGGAAGGGCCCCCTCTTTCCAGGTGTCATGGGCAGGAAGTAATGACCTGAGTTAAAAACCCACAGGTTGCCTGTATGTGTAATATTGCATAACCAATAATAAACTGTAAATGCAGTGCCAATGTATGTAACAAAAGGTTAATGTGCTGTCAATTTAAACTATGTTGCCTTAAAGTGATTTAAGGGTAACTACTTGTCACGGATGCCAAGTTCTTTCCAGGCTAGGAAGGGTGTAACCCCCCTACAAATGGGGGTTCCTAAAAGCTTTCTCGGAGCTTGCCTAAATGCTCCATGCCTGACTGGTGTTCGACGTAAGGCCGTTAAATGCGGGCGTTGTGACTGCTTTTAAAGCCTCCAGTACTGCCTCTTTAAAAGCTGCCTGCCCGCAGGCTTTAGTGGTGCAAATAGGGGGACTGGGGTTTCCCTGCTCGAATCCCACCCTGGATTGCTGTCTGAGCGCTCCATTTCTGCAGCCGCTAGGAGCGCTGAGGGAGCACATCTGAAAGATGTAGTTGTTCCCTTAAGAACCTGCATAGTATTGGTAAAATTGCAGTTTGTCTAACTCTTTTTCATTGCAGCTGGGACTTTGTGTTGTGCCCCTCCATTTTGGACCTGGACTGTGCTGAAGGGGTCCAATAGTAGCTAGGGGGCATCTAAATTGGCGTAGAAGTAACCAACCAGAATTCAAGACTCTAGATGGAGCCGGCTGACCAATGGGGACACAGCTTGTAATTCTGGGAAGTGGCATTCTGGGCCATGGCACCTTTTTTGCACCAATGAGGGCCATAATGAGTGACTGGCATCTGCAGCCCACCTATAGAGTTGGGTAGCACCCGAATAGAGAGACTGGCCTTAGCTGTTCAGAGGGAGAGACGTTGTGGCTGTGAGCGAGGAAGGAGCTCTGGGCTCCTGCGCCGTTGAGTGTTCACGCGGGAAGCGCGTGAAAGGCCTGAGTCGGCTGGTTTGAATAGCCAGCGAGTTTTGGACTGCATCCGTGAGGCGGCGATAGGAGGAGGCTGTGTAAAAACGCAGCTACCTACCAGGCTCACCCTGTAGAGGACTGGAGAATCTGCTAAATCGCGCCCGGTCTGTCAGGACAGTGAAGCTGCAGTGAGACGCCTGGATAGCTGTGAGTTTGGTCGGGTCCTAGAAGCAGCTGCCTGGTATGGTATCCCTCTGTTGCTTTCCATATAAATGTGTGAGGAGGCCTTTAAAGCTCAGGCTCAGCCCTGCGTGTGGTGAAGGAGTGGTTCTCTGCTGGAGTTGTGAGTACTGAATCAGGGTAGCTCCCTGTTAAAGGTTACAAACAAAGGCAAAATCTTCCTGTTGTATTGCTGACTGTACTAATTGAGCTTTCTGGCTCCATCTGATCTGCTCAGGAATTAAATGCTCGTTTGTGTCAGGACCCCAACCAGCTGCATCGAGGAACTAGCCATTAGGGCTTGGGTACCCATAGACAGTAATCAATAGGTTAGGCCTGTGCACAGAGCCCTAGGTAAACCAACATATATTATAGTGGTAAGCCAATCAGCCTGATTCCCCCCGGTCCTTGTTGTTTCCCCTTGAATAAATCAGATTGCTTGTTTTGCAAAAGTACACTGCCTAGTTTGCGTATTAATGGGGAAATACTGCACTGTGAATATGGTGTAACTGTACCTTGCTTTTCAGGGGATCCCTGGAGTGAGCTGATTGGTCCGAGCCGGGGGGGGGGGTAAGTGTATATGGTAAGGACACTGAAATTGAACTGTGTGGGCCACTAGTGGGAAGAAAGGTGGGGTTGCAGCAACCCAGAGGGCTGTGACCGAGTCAATCTCGACTGTTCTTACCCTGACCTCTGGGTAGAGGCACCCTCCAACGGATCTGGGCCCCTTACCCTGTCACAGTTAGGGCAGGCAGGGGTAGTAGCCCTTAGGATAGCGCCCCCTAGGGGTTACATTATGATAAGAGATTTTTTTCTCTCAAGTCCTTTGTGTATCAGATCTGCTCAGTTTTGAGTCACAGTTCTCTCACCCAAAAATACTGAACAATTCACTCATAACCATACAAGACATAATGTAGTAGGTGTACATACAGTCTAATCATATAATGCAGATATGCAGCCATCGTAGCAGCTGGACCATTTTTCTGTTTCCACAGTTCCTGTCTCCTGACTTTATGCATGCCAGCAGAACTGCTTTCATTCTAGTGTCCCAAAATATCAGCTGGTGAAAACTGTTAAGTGGGTCATAGTCTTTCTCATTTTGTCAGTGCTTTCCCTTTTAGTGTGAATAAACATTTTATTATTAGTAGTGTCCAGTCAAATACAGACTCTGACCTCAAAGACAATTGTAAAAGTGGTATTGAAAAATGTTTGCCCAGTTAATAATCTGTTGCATATAGACATGTTTGAATACAGGCCATATAACAAAAGGTAAACAGAAAAAATGTTTAGCAGCAGATGAGTAACTGCAGGCTCTCATAACCTCTCTTTTTTTATGTTGGCTTGTGCGCATGCGCAAACAATATATTGGGGTAGTAGCACTTTCAGAGGTGTGTCAGTGTTGTGGTGAATGCAGGGCATGCTTTAGTAGGTGCATCCCTCATTCCCCAATTAGCCAGTATGCTAGCACTAACACAAGTATTATGTAAAGTGCCACCAACTTGAAAGAAATGTACCGCTGCAATCGGAGACAAGTTCGTCATGCAGTGACACAGATGACACGCCTCCCATACGTGCCTTTCCTGGTGAAACATTTCAATAAACATGGCAGCGGCTCCTGCCACCTCCACACAATCCCTAAAGAAGGCTGACATTGGGGGTGCAGTCCCCATGTCAGCATGTCATCCACCCTCCCCACATTGTGTGGCACACTGGGAGCCCACCCAAGTGTGCTGCTGTTCACAGAAAGCCGACTGCGGCGGCAAGTTCCCCTCCTGCCCCACCCCCATTGTGTGGTACACTGGGAGCCCACCCCAGTGTGGCCAACATCACCCCCAAAAGTCATGGGGCACACTGGAAGCCCACCCCATTGTGCCCAACATTTGTTTTATTTCACCTGTAAAGAAAGAAAAACATCCTGTGGCGCAGTGTCCATTTATTTTTTTGTTTGTTCTGTACCTGAAAAAAGAAATGGTCCATTGTCCGCAGTGCCCCGCCCAACCTCACCCACTTACTGTGCACTCCACCTCCCACACATCCTCACCCTGCACTTTGCCTCCAGATGTCTGGTACTACGATCTTCGGTGGAGCGGGAACATGTCTGGACTCTTCAAAGCCGAACTACAAAATGAAAAAATGCCGGTAAGCTGTATAATGGCATCAATAGGGGAGTTTCAACTTAGGTGGACATCTCAGCCATTTTTTTTTAAATTTGGCTCCAAATTTTTAGCGTGGTGTTCTTGGGACCCTACCTCATGAACACATGCACTGTCATCTTGTTATTTGGTATAGAAAGGTGATTCTGTGGTCACTGCATGGAATCACCTTTCAGGATCAGGTAACAAAAATGACAGTGACACTGTTCATGAAGTGGGAACCCAAAAAGCCTATCTTGCAAACCTGGTGAAAAAATTCTAAAAAATGACTGCGTTACAAGCGTGCATTTCGCAGTATCCATGCACGCCCTTAACTTCGACAATTTTTAATATCTTCACTCCAGATTTTCAACATTGCCATTTTTTCACACCTCCTTATGAACAGTACAGCTGTCATTTTTCACATCCTGCCTGAAGTGTGTTTTCGCAGATCTGGCACACAATGGCGTGGTCGCTGTGGGAAATCAACTCTCGGGACAGATTAACAAAATCACAGTGCCACTGTTCATGAGTGGAGGTCCCAAAATGCCTATGTTGAAAATCTGGTTAAAAATATCCCCAAAATAATTGCATTAAGGGCATGCGTTACGCAGCTTCTACACACGGACGTGACTTCACCAATTTTTCATATTTTCACTCCAGATTTTCAACATTGGCATTTTTTTACACCTTCTCATTTACAATATAGCTGTCATTTTTCACATCCTGCCTGAAATGTGTTTTCGCACCTGTGGCTCCAAATGGCGCAGTCACTGTGCAAAATCACCTTTCAGCTAATGAACTGATAGTGCCACTGTTCATGAGGTTGGGTCACAAAAAGCCCATGTTGAAAATTTAGAGTGAAAATACCAACAAATGCCCAGTGCATTAGGGTTTCCAACCATTAACGTCCTACCCTGTAGAGACTGACAGGCGTCAGGAGTGTGACTTGGGATTGTCAGCTGTAATGCTTATGCCATTCCACCCATACCCTGAAGCCAGTAACAGGCATTGAGGTGTGCCTTGGACTTTTCAGCCCCAAAGTTCACCCCATTTTCCTATACTGCACCCATCTCAGCATATTTCCTTATGGAATGGGGTGAGCATAAGGACCCAAGACCCCAAAGCACACTGCGACACCTGTCGGTTCTGCAGGGTGGGGTGAGGTGGAATGGCATAAGCGTTATGACCGAAGACCCAAAGCTACACTCCCAACGCTTTTCAGTCTCTCGGTGGGGGGGGGTTGCCGTTAGTTCAATAATACTCCACTGCCATTCCTAGTATGCAACTCTCTAACTCCTGTACTACCAGTACCAATGCCATCAAGCCAACATTCGGCATTAACAAATGCTTGTTAATAAAGGGGGCTAAATTATAACAGCTTGCCTGACAGATGTTCATTTTTACATTACATTGTTTGTATCCTAGTTGGAAAACCTCAGGTGCCTTTAAAAAAGAATATACCGTAGCTGAATTAATTGGTTATCTGGTAGGTCAGGACAACAGTAATTTTCCAGCTGACTTGTAAATTGTGTAATCTTTTCTTCTGCCAGACAACCATCTTTGTCACTGCCAGTAATAAGTGGTATGTGTGCCTCAGGTTCAATATGGGGTCATGTACTATATAATTATGTTGGAAAACATTAAAGCTTTTTTAGGAGCTCACTGATAGCTTCTGAAGCAGAACATACAGTATGTTCCACCCTCCCAGCTTCCTATGAAAATAACATTTGAAAACCATTTATGTTTGGCACACAGTTCCGGTGATCATGCTTTCCTGTTTTACTGAATGACACTGGTTAAGTTGTAATCAAATTACCATTAAATGCCTCTAACGGCATGGCTCTTCCTCCACCACTTTGAGTGGTAGCTACTCTGAAGTACTTTAACCACAAGGAAATGTGCTCAGAATATTCAAACAATACTAATCTTTAGATTTCTAAATATCCCAACATAGGAAAAACAGCACCAAACAGGTGACATTTTTTATTTCCCTCTTTGCCCTTTCAATCGCTTATAGCAAAAATAACAGTCTTGGTGCAGGGCATTTCCTGTGCACATTGATTATCATGTTAGTTAATGGCCCATAGAATAATTTTGTGCCATCAGCTCTTCCAGTCAGTCACTCATCACCAGGAAATACAACGTGCATTGGTCACTATTGCTTACTGTAAATTCTCAGGAAAAGTGCTAATTTTATTTTGTTAACTTAAAGGGAAGAGGATATCCTGGTAAATGCCTCAGTACCACAAGAGATATAGGAAGATATGTTTCTCCCCCGACTGTGAAATTGTGTTAATAGTTATCCTGATATATTCAGAATAAGTGTTGACAAAATGTTTAATATAATGGGTAGTGGGTTGGATGTTGTAGAATGCTGATTAACCCTAGTCCCTACACATGTCTACTACCTGTAACAACTTTGTCAGGTCTGCCCCTTTGGGTGCTTAGGGTATTAGCAGTGACTGTGGACCACTGCAGGGAGATTTGGGGATCCTGAGGAGGTGAAGCAGGGATGCAAACATTCTGTCTGGGGGTAGACATCAGGGAGGGCTGGACCCACATTGTTAGGCCAAGATGATGCCCTAGTTTAGCAGGAGGAACAGGGACGGGTTCCTTCCAGCCTAAATCCTATCGAAACAGAGTCCCTTTGAAGTGACGGACTAGTAGCCAGGGGACCTACTGCCCATACTCTTCCCCTTTGGGGAATGCTTTGCAATACCAGGTCTCCGAGGAATAAAATGGCGATGGTGTTGGATTTCATCACTGATTCCTGGACCTGGTGTGTGCATCATTGATTCCTGCTGGGTGACAACTCTAGGCTTGTTCTGGAGTCAGCGATCCCATCTGGTTGTTCAGTTGTCCACTGCCTGAGGTGCCAGTGCTAAGGATGAGCCGGAGCTAATCTGTGCACAGGGAGCATGCCAAAATCTGGAGTTTTAGATACCAACAAAGCAGGTCTGTGGAATTTGTCCTCCTTTAGCATTTCAGCCTCATGATGTAGCACTTTTTACATGGTAGATGCACTGAGTAAGTTCAAGTTGTTGGCAAGTCATATGACCTGCAGTAGCCAATCAGTGATGCTAGAGATGGAGAGCTCTTTTTGCTGCCCCTATCTCAATGCCATTTCCTGCTCATTTTCACAGGGGAAGGATGTGGCTTCTAAAGGAGCACAATTTATGTAAAAAAGAGTGACTTTTGCTAAGAAAACGTTCAAAAATATCACAGAATTGTGCATTAACATTCCAGTTAGCTAATTATCCCTACATTTAAAGGAAAGCTGTCTTCAAATGGGGCTCCCTTCCCTGCAAGGCTTACCCCCCAGTATAGGTTTTTTATATGAAAAGCAGTGTTTTTCTTACACCGTGAAGTACTTTATTTTAAGAAAAAGTTCACTACCCGGAAGTATGGCAGATGCGGGGACTCCATTACCGCAAGCAGTCAGCACCGCCTCACTTCTATACAAATGTATTGAAGCAAGCAGTGTGGCGCCACACCTTACAGTTAATGGAGCCCCCCGCGCCTACCATACTCCGGTAGCAAACTTTTCCTTGTTAAAATAAAGTACTTTTCGGCATGAGAAAAACGCCACTTTTCATATAAAAAGCTAAACTGGGGTGGGGGTAAGCCTTTCGGGGGCAGGAGCCCCATTTGAAGACAGCTTTCCTTTAACAGTAGTTTCAGACAGGCAAGCTAGTGAATTAATGCTGCAAAGGAGAAGGGAGAGGGCACTGCATGATTCTTCACTGGGCTAGCAGGAATGAATTTAGTAGACTCTTAAAGGTGAAAAGAGGTTTTAAAAGTTTTTTTTCACTTTTTTACTGAGTGCTGGTGGTATAAGAATGTGGAAAACCACATTTATTTATGCTTATTTTATTTTGTCTGCCTTTTATAGCAAAGGCAGAGCAGAATGAATTTTGCAGACTGGGAAAGGTACAGGTAGGAGTTTGAAGGAAATACTGACAATTAATTTGACTGTTGGGGTTGCAGAGCACAGAAATCAATCTCTGCATTTTTTATTTTATTTTTGCCTGTTAGTGAATAGTAAGTGAAAGGCTGCTCTTGTGAGATACATTGGGCCCGATATTTAGAAAAGCACAAAGCAGAGTGCAAAGGTTTACGTTGTGCTTTGCAATTGCCTAGGGGTCTGAGGATGCTATATGCAATCAGATCATGCACAGGTGCTATCTGATTGAATATAGTGGCATGTCGCTGCATTGCTAAGTCAAGTAGCACTGCCTGGACATGACCTTGAAGTGCGCCTCAAGAGTGGATAGTGCCGGAAGGCTATCTGCAATTTTCTAAAGGATCCATGTAAATGAGCCCATTTGGCATGCAAGGCGCTTAGGGGCCATTTGTGTGCCCATTATGGGCCCATTTGCATAGAGAGCAGAGGCAGGTTAATGTGACACTGTCCCCCCTTTCCCTGGTCTGAGACATGTGTAGATATCCTTGGTGTCTATTGTTCCCCCCACCCACTGATCCCTGGCTTGTAATAGTAAAAAAACAAAATAACCCTCTCTGGTGCTAGTGGTACCCCCCTTCAATTGCAAGCCCTTAGGAAAACTAAAACCCTCCCTGGTGCTAGCAGTCACCCCTCTCTCTGATTGGCAGCCCATAGGAAAACCTACAACCCTCCCTGGCGTCCGATGGTCCCCCCCCATGCACTGATCCTGGACTACAGGTCATAGTTCCATAATCCCTGGTGTCTAGTGGCCTCCCCACCATGGCACCAAACACTCACCCCCCAGGCACTTTACCAGTATCCTCAGTGCCGCGGGTTCACATTCAGTCACCAGGGCAACCCTCCTCACACCTCCTTGGCTAGCTACCATATGTCCAGGCAGGGAGTTCACATCTTATGACAGGATGATGCACCCTGTCCTATAAATAAGATGCCTGCGCCCTGCGTGGACATATGGTGGCTGGCCAAGGAGGTGCGAGAAGGGCTGCGCTGGTCACAGTATGCACACCTGTGGTACTGAGGATAATGCTAAGGTGCCTGGGGGGGAATTTTCAGTGCTGCAGTGGGGAAGGGGTCCCAGACACCAGGGATCATGAAATTATGACCAGCTGCATCGTGGATTAGTACCTGGGAGGGACCACCAATGCCAAGGAGGCTGCAAGTTTTCTGCGCTGGCGATCGGAAGTGGGGGGTACCACTAGCACTAGGGAAGGTTTTCATTTCCTTACAGGGTGGCAATCAGAGGGAGGTGGGACCCCTAGCACCAGGCAGTAGGGTTGTCAGAACCTGCTGAAGTTCTGGGTTCTGGTTCTGGGCTAGAACTTTGCAAATATTTCTAGGGTTCTAATCTTCTTTAGAACTCGAACTCGTGAGTAGGATTGGAGAGAAAGAGCAGATAAAGATACTGAGAGGAGAAAAAACATACATAAAATGAGCTGCACTCTCAGCACAGCCATAATATCGGTTCACTGCGCATGCAGAAAAGAGAAACACACTGAGCCTCTCAAAGTGCAAATGCCAAGTATCACAATTCCACGCCTTTAACACATCTGCATATGAGCAGCACATTCTCTCATTTTCTCCCTCTAAAACATTTTTAGCATGTAATTCCCAATACTTACTTAGTTTTCCAGGCTGGCATCCCCTGTTTTTGAAATGTATGAAGAAAAGGAAAAAATTACTCACCTTAGTAATTGCTTTTCTTCTCATGGAGTCTTGCTATATTAGGACTTATTGCAGTTAGCCACTGCACTTGAACTGCCCCGGAGAGGAAAGAGTTAACTCCAGAGAATCTGAGTTCTAAAGCGCGAGGCTTATACCAAAGTTTCATCTGGGCAGTTTCAAATGAAACTGTCAGATCTTCACAAGCTAACACTAAGCAACAAGTCTGTGTGGAAAGCTCTACACTAGCCAAATGGCTACCTACTAGTAGTAATAACAACAATATAAACAACAATAGGAACAATAACAATAATAAGAATGAATAATGGTATTATTAGTTTTCCCCTGACAAGCACTATTAGGACCCCCTTCCCCAAAGACTCAAGTCCAGGAAGGGGCCAACAAATCACTCAACACAGAAAACCTAGTTCCCTAACCCTAAATAAAAGAGGGTGAAGGGAAGAACTACAATGGTATGACACAGTGCTTGCACTAATTTGCCACCCCACCCCAGTAGAAGTTCTGAGAGGGGCAGGTTGGGGTGGTCTATATAGCAAGACTCCATGAGAAGAAAAGCAATTACTAAGATGAGTAATTTTTCTTCAAACACCATGAAGTCTTGCTATATTAGACTTATTGCAGATTACACAGCAGTACCTCCATGGAGGAGGGTCAGAACCTACTTAGAAATAGGCTCTGAAGCACAGCTGTGCCAAAACGAGCACTCTCCTGGACAGAAATCCAGGGAATAATACTTGGTAAAGTGTGAACTGTCTTCCAAGTAACAGCTCGACAGATTTCCAGAATGGGAATATCTCTAGCAGCCGCTAGATATGCAGCTGTACACCTGGTGGAGTGAGCCTCAGTCCTGAGGGGGCTCCTACCTAGACTTTGATAACAAAATGGATACAAGAGACAATCCACCTTGCAATTGTCCTCTTAGTGGCAGGTTCCCTTGCCAACCTCGCCTTGTAAGGAAGAGTTGAGGGATTCGAACCTGACCCTTGGCAGTGCTGCTACAAATAGTAGCATAAGGCTCTTTGACGCCCAAGCTGTGCAGTCTCTCTCACCTGAGGAAGAATGCTCAGTAAAATCCTGGGAGAGAGATGGGTTGGTTCAGGTGGAAACCTGAAACCACTTAGGACAAACCCTGTGTTAGTCCTAGGACTGTCTTATCCCTGTGGGAGAGAAAATCTTCTTCCACTGCCAGGGCCTGTAGTTCACTTTTAGCCTGGCAGAAGTGAAACCACCAGAAAAACATTTTCCAAGTGAGAAGCTTGAGCTCTGCTGGGGACAGAGGTCCAAAGGGGTTGCATTAACTGAGCAATGCAAACATTCAGGCTCCATGCAGGAGCTGGTTCCTAAAAAGGAGGGTTGGTGAAGCAACCCTTAAAACTTGGAAAACACAGGTTGAGAAGAAAAGGAAGCAGGCTTCCTGCTTGCAGAAAAACAGAGACAGCTGCCAGAGGAACCCTTAAGGTAGCTGGCCCAAGACCTAAGGAATTTAAAATGGACCAAAAGTCCAGAAAATGGGCAGATAAGCAGACTGTGGTATAATCTGCTTCTCAGCGCACCAGACTGAAAACCTGTTCCACTTAGAATTGCAAGTGGCCCCAGTGAAAAGCTTCCTTGAAGCCTTTAAAATATCCGCGACACCTTGAAAAGGTGTAAATCAGCAAATTCTAACTCCTCAAGAGCTGCCTTGAGAAGGAGGAATTTGAGGTTCGATACCACACTCTCCCTTGTGCAAAGGCCAGTAAGTCGTGGACTCTGGGCAAGCTCAGGGTAGGGTGGACTGTCAAGGACAGAGACATGGGTACCAGGGCTGTCTGGCCCAGTTTGGAACAATCAGAATCGCTTTGCAGGGCTGAGATCTGATTTTACTAGTACCTGAAAGAAAGGGAAAAGGAGGAAAGGTGTACAGAAACTTCCTTCCAATCCAAGTGAAAAGCGCCCAGGGGGCTGATCCCAGCACTGGAGGCCTCAACAAAACAGAGAAAGTTAGTGGTTATCTGGGGTGCGTAAAGATTCATCTGAAAATGAGCCCCATCTGGCAAGGACTGAACCCAGCACCTGAGGATTCAGAGCCCAATCTGTGATGGCCCTGAGAATCCTGCTGAGGGCATCTTCAGGGCATTGTCCTTCCCTGGGAGGTGAACTGCTATCAGGAGGTGTTCAGGGAGTAAGCCAGAGACCACCACTTCATTGCTTCGGTGCACAAGGCTGATGACCGAGTGCCCCTGCCTGTTGATGTACCACATTATTGTGGTGTTGTCTGTCCTGACTTGAACTACCTTGTTCTGGACAGAAGCTGAAAACTCCTAAGAGCTAGAAGACAGCTCTGAGTTCCAAAAATTGATGTGGAGCAGAGATTCCTAGGGAGACCACACTCCCTCGTGGACAGGTCGCTTAGCGAGCTCCTCACCCTAACACAGGAGCATCCGTGGTGAGGAATGAGGAGGACCCCTAGTTTTAGATTGCTTTGATCCTGCCACCAGTGTAAGGCCAGGATCAGGGATTGGGTCACTAGAACCAATTTGGAAAGGAATCCTCCTTTGGGACCAATAGGCCCTCAGATGGAACTAAATGTCCCTCATCTGGAATCTTGCTCCCTGCACTACAGCTGTGGAAGCAGCCATGTGCCCTAGTAGTTATAGCAAATGCTATGCTGGTCAAGAGACTGTAGAGTAATGGAAGATGCCAGGGCAAAGAGACTGCCTACCCTTTCAGAGGGAGAAATGCCCTGGCTAACTTTGTGTTCAACTCTGCCCCTATGAAAGTTAGTACCTGAACTGGTTCGAGAACTGACTTTGGTAAATTCAGCAGGAATCCCAGAAAGATGAGAAGCTGCTGGGTGACTTGCAAGTGGGATTTTACTTGATCTGGAGACTGACCCACTAAGAGCCAGTCATCCAGGAAAGGAAACAAAGCAACTCTTGCCTTCTAAAAGAGCCACTACCATAAAGCTAGAATTTCAATACCCTTGGCGCAGAGGTAAGGTCAAGGGCATTGCCCTGAACTGGTAGTGGCCTGAGGGTAACCTGAGGTACTTTTCGGTGAGAAGGCCTGATCAAAACATGAAAAATAGGCATCCTTGAGGTCCAGGAAAGCTAGCCAGTCCCCTGGCCTCAGCCAGAGTTAACATTTTAACTTTGTTTTCAAAGATGCTTGTTCAGGTACCTTAAATCTGAGATGGGCGCAATCTCCTGCCTTCTATAGGTAAGAAAGTATCATGAGTACAGCCCCTTGCCCGGTGGCAAGGAGGGACCCTTCTACTGCTTTGCAGTTCAGAGGAGAAGAAACCTCTGCTCCCAAAGCAAGGATTCGCAAGGATTTGCAGGTGGACCTGTCTGGCTCTCATCTTTGGAAACTGTTTGAAGCTGAGAACCAGACCTATTACTTCCAGAACCCACTTGTCCGGAGTTAGGGACACCCAATTCTGGCTGAAATAAAACCAACCTGCCCACTGGTATAGGAGAATCGGCCCTGGGCACCCCATCAGGGTGCCTGCTTGGCAATAGTCTTAGGCTAAGGGAAGGGGGACGGTTTACTTGTGCCCCGTCTATCTCTGCCTCTGAAGAGACCCCTCTGGCGAAAGCAGAGGAGGCCTGAGCCTCTACCTGGGCACTTTTGTAGGTAATCATCCCTGTTTTTCCTATAGCTTTCTGTTTGTTCCTCAAACAGAGAATTACCCACAACAAGAAACAAATCCATAGACTTTGACAGAGTATCTTGGGACAGATTAGTGCATCTGAGCCATGCCAACCTCACGAAAGCTACAGAAGTGGTCATGACCCTAGAGAAACAAGATTAACACCAACAGCAGTATGAACTTGAACTTAGAGGCTTTGAGTGCCATTAGCAGCCACCTGTTCCAACTCCGGCTAGCCAGCTGGCCATGGGCCTGCTTGGCTAACTGCAATACCAAGGCCCCACCTAGATTTCCGAAATCTAGCCACATAAGCCATACAACTTGCCTGTCTGAGTCCCACAGAAGCTGCCATATACTGTTTTCTTGTCATGGCATCAATCCTCCTGGAATCCTATTCAGGAGGATGTGAGGCCAGGGGAACTAGCCTTGACACAGGCTGCAGCTTGTACCACACCTACATGACTACACTGCTCAGTGAGGAAGTCTGTAACAGAGCCTGATGAAAACAATTTCTGTCCATTTTTATCTTACAGGAGGGACAGAAAGAGGAATCTTATAAAATCTTTGTTGTTTACTTCCTAAATGACTTATGCAAAGGAAAGACAACCTCCTAGCCCATCATTCCTACATAATCAGGCTCCCTTTACTCATCCATAGCCTCCTCTAAAGGAAGCTGGGATTCTGCAAGCTTTTGTAAAACATAAACTGAGAAAAGGACTCAGACAGAAAAGGAGGAGATTCTAAAAGTCTGTCTGGAGAAAATGTCCGCTTAAGTGGGCACGTCCAGACCCTACCAGCCACACATGTATTGATCAAATTTCTCCTCCCACTCCTGTGGTTCATAACAATTCTCAGCATCATAAACCTGAAACCACTGGAACTGAACGAGCCACCTTTACCAACTGTAGATGGTCTCGACAGGACCTAGAAACAGCGACTGGACAATCTGTATGGCTTAACTACTTGCAGCAGTTGGAGAGACAATCTTGACTCCAAACCTACTGATTCTCTGTCATATTCATTTTTTTTTTTTTTTAACTGGTTCCTCTGAACCATCCTTTGCCGAGGAAGTCTAGCCCTGGTCAGAGGGCACTCCCCTGGTCCAGTGGTACTGGACCGGCTGGCCATCCGGTCAGCGGACTTTTGGCCAATAGTTCCCTGAGCCGGCCCTATCTCTTTTCAGGGTGGCTGCAGAGAAATTTTAAACACCTGGCAGTCTGACAGGAGGTGGTCAGCCCCCAGACAATAAACACAAGTGGTGTGTGGGTCAGCCTTGGCAAAGGCTTCCCCACAGCATCACAGTGTTGAAACCCAGTGGGCCCGGTTTTTCTTTTTGGGTTTCTCAGACATAATGCCAGCCTAACCAAAAACTTGCCCTTTTTATGGCCGTGCCAGGCAAGACACCCTGTCGGTTCCTAACCGTTTACTGGTATTTGAAAACCCTATTTAAAAATCAAGGTTTTTGGAACCAATAAGAACTGGTACCGTGACTCTAAAAGCCCAAAACTTTAAAACGTTAAAATAAGCAAACCGATCGGTTCAAAACCGACCCGATAACTAAATTTCCACACAGACTTTACATTTTGTACTTACGGTTTACCAGATAGAGCTTTAACGAAATGCGGTAAAATAATTACTTTTGCCGGTTCAAATGAACGAAAATACTCGCTTGAACCGAGAAATGAACCGAGCTGAAGGAGCTGATCTCGAGCGACTGTTCAGTGAAGCGGAGTAAAGAATCTGACAGTTTCATTTGAAACTGCCCAGATAGAGCTTTTGGTATAGCTTCAGCTAGAACTCCAGATTCTCTGAGTTAACTCTTTCTCCTCTGGGCAGTTCAAGTGCAGTGGCTAACTGCAATAAGTCCTAATATAGCAAGACTTCGTGGTGTTTGAAAAGCTTTTTTTAGTTAGAACCCTTAATACTTAGAACCATGGGTGTTCTAGTTCTAAATTAGAACTCGAACCCATGGGTTCTAAAAGGTTCTAATCTTTCTAGAACTAGTTCTGACAACCCTACCAGGCAGGTTTTACAGGCTGGTTATCGGTGGGGGCACCAGGGTGTTTTTTACTACTGGCTGGCGATGGGGCAGCCATGGACCACAGGGGGTGGGGGAGCATATGCTCCCCCAACAGCCAACTGGCTATCTGACTACATTACCTTCGGTAGCTGCTAATGTTGCACAGAGTAAGGGGGGGGGTTTGTTCGTCAGTATTTGCAATGTGCTAAAGGACCACACTAAACCCTTTTGCATGGTGCAAATCTGCTAAATATCAGCTTGCACTGATAATCCTTTCCCCGACCCCCCATTTGCATACCCCCACCCATTATGATTTACGTGGGTGCTAACCCTGTTTGCTGGTGCAACTGACCCTTTTGAATATTGGGCTCAGACAAACACTGGTTAGCACAGGCACAGGCTTTGGAATATCGAGCCCCATGTCTCTTAGGAAGGGTGAGTTAGAGGGTGTGTCAGTGAATGCACAATGCAATGAGCATGTGTGTGAGGCATCTGCCACCATGCTATGCAGAAACCATAAGGAAAAGAACTGGGGGGCAGGAAAAGGTTCTGTCATGCAAGTTTCTTAGCGTACAAAAAAACACTTGGTGCTGCACAACCTAAACATGGTCCTATAGTCAGATCAAACCACACTCAGTTGGATGCAAAAATGTAGAAATTTATTCATAGAGAAAATTCTATATTGTGTAGTGGGGGGGGGGTGAAAATTCATAGCACAAAGTGCACAGTTCAAAAAAATTGTTCAAAGTTGATAGACAAACCTAATCACAAACACCCTAGCGCTTCGGCTCCTACACTGAGTCTGGTCCATGACATTCTGAAAAAGTCAGAATTCCTGTCATGGGTGATTGCATCAGGAAGGAAGCATCTATCTGAGCTCTTCCACTCTGGAAATTGCTTGCTACACTGACTCTGTCGACAGTTCAGAGAAGCCTTTTCAGCAGAGAAGTGCAAAGACTCATCAGTTTTTCCTGGACAGAGTGTCATCCATCAGGGTGAACATTTCAGCAGTTAAAACAGGGAATTCAGTGCACCCCACCCACATGACTAATTTTACAAATATAATATTCTTTCTACCTGAATTGGCCACTTACTTATTTTATCTCCAATAGATGTGGGGGTCTTTTGCTGTTCACATGAGGGACCTCATACCTATTGGAGATCAAATAAGTCAAATAAGTAAGTGGCCAATTCAGGCAGAAAGGATATTGAATTTGTAAAATTTGCCATGTTCAGGGGTGTTCTCTGAATTCTATGTTAACTTTGTATTCCATAAAGCAGTACACCCCTAATGAAAAAGCCATTTAAAGTCTGTGAATGAGCAAAAGCTGAGCTGCTAAGTTTGTGTTTGGGAATTTCAGCAGCTGGTTCCTCAGAGGCAAGCAGGGTTGGGCTGACACTGACAGAGTGCTCCCCAATAGTCTTGGAGTGAGTTTAAGGCAGTATAGTATGCACCACTTACGACATACATGTTTTTATTAGACAGCTGCTTAGTATGGACATTTTTCACTTTCCAAAAGCCACTTCCATAAGGCTGTCATTGTAGCACTTACCGCTACACTTCATTAGGAGTGCCTGCTATACTGGATACCTGGGGCTCACTAATTCCTTTGCTAATCCATTTTCTGCAGGTCTGACTTAGTAACAAGGTGCAATAAGGAGGTGATAAATGGTGCTAAATGAGCACTGCTTTCCTTAACATCAATGCTGCTGGCAGTTACATGTTTGAATCCTTCCCCCTCTCCATTCCCGATCCAAGGACCCACTCACCTGTGTGGCAGTGTACATTTTCAAATCCTTCCCCATTCCAAACCAGTGGGTCCACTGGTGTTAACCTGTGTATGGCAGAGCAGGCAATCTAGGAATTGTGTGTGGTTTGATATCAGGCTGACACGCCTCAGTAAGTTGGTGCGACGAGGAGGGAAGGCTGCGTGGGTTTGTGGTGGACGGTGGATGAAATGTGACTATTGGAAGGGAGGTCTGTGAGGAATGCTGCGTGTCTGGTAGGAACAGAAGAAGAAGGACTGCAAAGAATGGACTGTGTGGTTGTGTGGCAAGTGGGGGGGGTGAACTGTGGCTATAGGGAGGGTGGGCTGCCAGGAAGACCAAAACCAAAAAACATTTACAAATGTAAAAATGTGCAATTAAAAACATTTTAGAGCATGACTTTTTCTTTTGAAATGTTCTATCCTAGTGTCTCAACTATATGTGAAGGGCAGGTATGCTGTGTAGAGGGTGTGATCTGCAAACTAGTGTAAAGTAAACTGCTTTTCTGTTATCCCGGACAGCCACATATTTGACATGGTGGAGAAGGGGTTTTGATGGGTTACATGAGGCAGTATGGTAAACTCACAGGAACAGCCCTTAAGTGGTTTGAGTCCTTACTGTATAGCAGGTCCCAGCAGATTGCATTAGGAATGCATTCCTTGTGGTGTTCTGCAATCAGCTATGAGATGTCTCAAGGACTGATTCAATCTCCCATGTTATTTGCTGTATACATGCTACTGGGAGAGGTCATCAGATGGTACAAGCTGGAGTTTTACCGCTATGTGATGATGCCGCACTGTACCTGTCATTTGTGAAAAACGGACATGACGGAGTTCTTGTTCTAAACCAATACCATGAACAAATCTTTGACTGGATGGCTTCTAGCTAGCTCAGCCTCACGTTCAGGAACAATAGAGGTGCTGCTGATGGATCCAGGTCCTGGCAGCTTGGCAATTGCTGGCAGTGTACCAGTTGGTCCAATTTTATGTGGTGTGTCCTGTGAGCCATGGATAGGGTTAAGAAGCTTGGTGTTAATGTAGGTAGCTGTCCCTTGAACACCAGGTGACAGTGGTTGTCCACAGTGTAATTTTCCAGTTAAGGAATATGGCCTGGATCAAGTCCTATTTAGGGCATGTGGATCTGATGATGCTAGTACAGTACATGTCTTCATGATGTCAAGATGTGATAATTAAAATGCTTTGTACCTAAGGTTATCTGGAAGATTGGTGCACCATATGCAGTTAGTGTAGACTGATTGCCAGAACTAAATCCCTCAAGCATGCCACTCCTCTCCTTCATGAGGTGTACTGGCTACCTATTCGATGACGTACCACCTTCCAGATTGCATTGCTAACCGGCTGACTGGCCATGCTGGGATGGGGAAGCAGGGTGGAATGTGGGTACCAGAGTGGGTGGTGGTGGGGGCACTACACTATGAAAAAAGGGTATGGGGTCTGGTACAGCGACTGGGTTTGCTGGATGGAGGTGGGGTTCCACTAGACTACCAGGGCAATTCGGGGAACATTATTTTATTTACTAACACAGTGGTAAGGGTTCGGGGATGGGAGGGGAGTCCACTAGACCACCAGGGCTCTTTGGAGAACATTATTAATTAACTAACACCACGATCTGGATTCAGGGATGGAAGGGAGGTCCACTAGACTATCAGGGCACTTAGAGAATATGTACATTTTGCTGTTGCTTGGTGATAGGCAATGTCATGAACAGGGCTGGGTATTGGTCGGGGGTGCTGGCCCGGTGCATCCTGCTGGGTGCGGGCATGCAAATGCAGCCATAATGAGCATGCACATGGCCCGTTTGTGCCTTGCATGCCTAATGGCCACCTTTGCATTTTTCTGGATGAATATTGGGAACTTGGGGCCAGTGTAACCCCATTCTTGGTATTCAGGCCATCCCCAGGATTCGCTGGCTCATTGTCAGCTGCCCCATTTGCACCACCCACTAGGATTGCTATATTCAGATGAGATGCACATCTTGTTTGAATATTGTATTTTTTTGCGTCAGCCCATTTATTTTGGTGGTGCATCTAGATGCGCCATGCATCCCCCAGGTTTTGAAAATGGGGACTCCAGTGTGTCAAAATAAGGGTCCTAGCAACTTTGTAAATGATCGTCATCTCCCACAGGCCTACATACAGATTGACCATGCTGGGGGCAAAAGTAACCCCATGGTTGTCCCTTTTACCTGAAGGTAGTTTGGATCTAGCAAAGAGGAAAAACTGAAGTTAAGGACAGATTCAGACACAACTGTAACAGAAATTCTGTGGGTGAGTTCTCTGGGGCATGCCTCTGATTAAAAAATGGGAAACAGCATCCACTGATCCCTCATGGGGGATGTTGGTGTACAATGCCCCTATGACACCACTGCTCCCTCATGGGGGATGTTGGTGTACAATGCCTCTATGCCAAACATCAATATAGTGTCTTCCTCCAGTTCCATAAAATAGAGGATATATAGGACTGCTGTAGTGTCCTCTCCATAAGAATTGAGTGTGGACAAAAATGGTCTAATGTAAAAATTGACCATTTTAGAAAGGAGTTATGAGTGACCCAATCCTGACCTGGCCAGGTGGATTTTCAAGTGACTTATGTACTTTTGGCAGAATGTACATTGTCAGCTTGATGGAGAAGGGGTAGTAAGAAAATTCTTCATTTCTTCATCAATGGTGCCATTCTTACGGGCGGTATTTATGGCTTCATACATAACCCACTTAAAATCCTGGGACTGGTCTTGATCAAGCTTCTTATAGAAGTGTTGGTCTTTTAAAATTTGTATCTGAGACACTGTTTCAATAAAGCCCTCTGCACTAGCCAGTGCATCTCTGCCACTTTTGTTCCAGTGGTGATTGCTCCAATTTGTTTTCCTGCATAGTTTTATTGTTAATTGTGTGTATATTTATTGGGTGTTTATTGTGTTTTATTGTTTCATGTTTTATTGCTGTAAAGCAATCTGAACTGCTTGGAAAGGGTGCCAGGCAAATAACATTTGCCTTGCCTGTATAATAAAATGTGCCTTTTCCTTTACTCTAATTAAAGTGATGCAGACTTTAAAAATTCAGAAATGAAAGCAATATACAGTATGGGGTTGACATATTTTTGTAATTTTGACTTCTTTCTCCCCAGCTTCCTAAGGTATTTAGTTATCTTTTGGCAATGTACCCAACTTAACCCCCCACAAGTGGTTTTGCCTTTGTATGGCTACTCCAAAGTTGCTCCACTTTTTCCATCTAGTTCCTCTGGTGGGGCCTAGAACTGCTCAACCTGTTTCCCAAATACATTACTGCTTCTGCTGCCAACACCTCCCTGTAACACCAAGAGGAAGTGAAGCAGCAGGAGTCATAGGATGTCTACAAAGAGCTTATACACACAGCTGGTCAGGGGTAGTGGGAAGGGAAAATACAGTAGGGCAAATAGGACAAATAGTCACAAAGCATGAACAGAGGAGGAGTAAGGAGGAAAAAGATGGGGCAGTGGAACACAGGAGAAGCAAGAGGAAACACAGAAACAGAAGATCTCAAGGGTTCATATCTGACAGGAACCAGGCATTACTGGGGAAGCAGCTGCTACGAAGGGTGTTGTGTGCTAATGCCAGCAGCCTAGGTAATATAGCCTGCATCCTCAAGGCAATAATGACCAAGGCACAACTGGACATGGTGTCTGTGACAGAGACATGGACAGCACAGTACCATGAGTGGGAATTGAAGGTACTGGGGTACATAATGTTCCAGAAGAATAAGGAAAAGGGAGTGGAGACAGAGTAATATTATATATTATGAAGGCCATCATAGTTTCAGAAATCCAGGAAACAGGTCAGGTCAAGGAGACTGAAACATAAAGGCTGTGGTTACAGTACATGTAACTGATTGGAGGAAGGTTGATTATAGTTGCAGTGGTATATAGGCCTCCAGTACAGAAAGAAGAAAAAGGGAAAGAGCTAGGAATAGAGATCCACTGGATAAAAGAAACAAGGTGGTGATATTCAAGGATTTCAATTTGCTAGAAAGCCTGGAGACAACCCAGTATCAGTGAACGCAAAGAACAGCTGCTGGTACAAAAGATGCAGGAGGTGTTTCTGAGCAAGAGTGTAATGGAACCCTCTAGGGAACAGGCCATACTGGACCTAGTCCTAATGAACAGGAACAGCACAGGGGAGGTCCAGGTGAGTGAAGCACTGGGTTCCAGCAATCACAGAACTGTGTGGGTTGAGGTCAAACTAAAAGCCTATAGGTCTTGAACTTCAGAAGGGCAAATATTGGGAGAATGAGGAACATGTTGTAAGAAGAACTGCAGGATGCAACAGCAGCGGTAGGAGCAGCCAGCAAATGGGATCTGATTGAAAACACAATACTGGAGGTGAAAAGGCTATGCACAGAGATGGTAGAGAAGGAAAGAGGGGAAGAAACCACCATGTTTTTTTAAAAGGGGCAGTGGAGACAGTAATGGACAAAAGAAAGACATTCATCAGATACAAAATAACGCCGGCAGAAAAAGGACAGGGTGGCTTATCAAGAAAAGATGTGGGAGGCAAATGGTAGAGAGACAGGCAAAAGCAGAGGCAATGCCAGGGCTAATGGAGGGGGTTAAGAAGGCTAAAAAAGCAGTAGAAAGAAAGGTAAGGGATGGGTGGAGGATGGGAATAGTAAGGTGAATTATTGAATGATTATTTCTGTTCAGTGTTCATAGCCAAGGACAAGGCCCTCTGCCAGACCGCAGGATAAAAGCCAATTGGGGATTAGTAGCAGGTGGCAATGTGAAGCCCATAATGTAGGACAGAGTGCTGAAGAGCCTACAGGCTCTGAATGTGAATAAATCCTTAGTGGATTAAATATTTTATTTATTTATTTAAAAGTTTCACCTAGAAAGGCACACTGAACAGCTATTGCTCATTTCCAGGTGCATCCTGGGGGAAAGGGGAACAACAGGATGAGCACACAGAGTAAGCCAACAGCCAGTTTTACATGTAGCAGAATAGGAAAAGCTTACAGTTAGTAAGTGCTTAACCCATTTTACAGGTATATGCAGAAATATCATATTACAGTCAGGGAAAGCAAAAATATGGTAGTGTGTCTGAAAACAGAATTGCAATAATCACAGTTTTCTGTACAAAGTGAATGGAGAGAGAAGTCAATAACACAGTTAGGGTATCAACTAGTAACAGGAAGAGAATTACAGCAGTGCACCCAATACACATTTAAATATATTGCAGTTCCACATTCAATGGTGATAAGTGCAAATTGATTAGTAGTTACAGTCCTATTAGGATACTGGCATAGGGACTAGAGTAGGGACCACCCTACTGGTACAGAAAGTGGGCTTGGTGCACTGTGACTGTGTATGACAGCACCAGAGTCAACAGTATAATCACGGACGGGTCTTGGGTGGAAGGTGCCAGTCAGAGGGAGAGGGGGTGTGCAGCAGAGGAGGGTCAAAATGGAGCAGAAATAAGGGAAGGGGTGAGTAATTAAAAGCAATTGCAAGTAGGGAAAAAGGAGTAGCATAGAAGAGAAGAAATGACAATAGGGGAGGAGGCATGGTGAATGGTAGGGGGAAGGGAGTTCCATAGTTTGGGGAAACAGTGAGAGAAAACAGCCTGGCTGACAGAGGAGGATCTAGGGGGGGCAGCCAGGGTCCAAGTGTTATGGAATCTAAGGGAGTGGTGGGGGGAGAGATAGGGAGGAGGAGAGGTAGGAGGGAAGAGAGCCAAACCAGAATTTGGATAGAAATTTAGTATAGTGGGAATGGCGTCTGTTACCAAGAGAGGGGAATGAGGGAGATTGGTAGAGAGCACAGTGGTGAGTGCTAGGGGGGACAGTCAAGGACAAAGCAGCAGAAGGAGTGGAAAAAGGAGTCCAAATCTGAGTGAGGAAGTCTTGGGAGCAGCACTGTAGACTATATCACTGTAATCAAAAACTGGGAGGATCATTTTCTGGACCAATGCTCACCTGGCAGATAGAGGAATGCAACCCCTGTTCCTGTACAGGGCACCTAACTTGGGGTACAGTTTTTGAGGATGGCATCCACATGTCCAGAAAAGCTGAGATGTTGGTAAAGTCAAACCCCAAGGTATCTAAAGGAGGAGGTGGCCTCCAAAGTTGTTTCATCTAGGGTGTGGAAAGCGGGAAGGGAGAGGAGCTGAGAGAGTCTCTGCCTTGTACCAAAGATCATGGAGCCAGTCTTCTTGGCATCTAGGAATAGTTGATTTGAGTATAGCCAGTGCTGAATCTTGTCAAAGTTATGCTGACTGGCTGCAATATCAGTGGGAGAATGGCCAGAGGTATACAGGATGGTGTTGTCTGCATACATGTGGATGGAGGTGGAGGAACAGACTGAAGGAAGGTCATTGAGGAAGACTGAGAATAGGAGGTGGCCAAGAACTGAGCCCTGGCATACTCTAGTGTAGATGGGGGGTGGGGGGGTATCGAGTCAGCAATCTGAGCAGACTGTGTCCTTCCCATGAGGTAGGCCCTGAATCAGTCTGTGGCAGTGTCAGAGAGCCTGGCTATAGAGAGTTTGTCAAGAAGGAGGGTGTGGAAGACTGTGTCAAATGCCTTTGCGAAGTTGACAAAGATGGCAGAGGTGATTAGGCCACAGTCCATCTCGATGAGGATGGAGTTGGTGAGTCTAAGTAGGGAGGTGGTAGTGGAGTGATACTTCTGGAAACCATACTGAAAAGGGTTGAAGAAACAAGTCACTGAGGTAGGAGGAGAGTTGTGTGAGCACCACGTGCTCCTAGAGCTTAGCAAGGATGGAGAGAAGAGATATAGATTGGTAGTTCCCTGGAGTGGAGGGGTCACCACCTTTAGGGAGGGGTAAAACAGTAGTATGCTTCCAGGTGGTCAGGACAGATGCAAGAGAGTAGGAGAGGTTCATGAAGAAAGGCCAGGGGAAGGAGATAGCAGGGGCAGATAGAGGAGAATAGAGTCTAGCCCATCAGGGAGCTGTCTTTGGAGGGGTTTAGGGCTAGGATAGCTTCAAGAGTGGCAGAAGGGGATTTTGTGGAGAAGGAGAAGGAGGGCTGTTTGGTTGCTGCATCAGTTGAGGACAGGTGAGGGGGAGAGGGGAAGGGAAGAAAGTGAGGAGAGAAGGACAGAGGCACAGGAGATAAAGTAGGAATTGAATTCTGAGGCTACTGTTAGGGGATCCGATAAAGTGGAGTCTCTAACTCTGAGGACAGGGGCAGGAAGTCCGTTGGGGGTGAGAACAGAGCATGTACTACCTTCCAGAATTTGGAGGGATGGTTTATATTTGACTGGAAGGTAGCTTGAAAATATACTGCCCTTGCAAGCTGGATTGCTCTAGTACATGCATTATGAAGTGTACAGTACAGTTGAAAATCACCAGGTAAATCTGAAGTTTTATGTGCCTTCAAGGCCAGATCATGAGCCCTTTGGGAAGCCAGTAGTTTGGAAGTGATCCAGGGAGGTGGTTTCCACACACCCTGGTGCACCTAAGTGCGGCGTATTGGTTCCAGATGTTGAGGAATTTTTCTTTTAAATAATCCAAGGCTATGTCAATTGAGGTGGCAGAAGGGGATGGGGGCCAATCAGTGTTAGCCAAGTCATCAAGGAGTGGGGCAGGGTTAAGGAATTTATATGATCTGGTCAATAGAATCCTGGGAGTGGCTTTGGACCGACTGACTTTGCATACCAAGTATATCTTGTGATTGTTACTTAAGGCATCTAGGAGGATGCTGGCTGAGACTATTCAGTGAGGGTGGGAGGTGAAAGCCCAATCAATAAGTGTATGATTAAGAGTTTTTGAATTTACTTGGGTAGGTTTGTTTATCAGCTGAGACGAGTTGTATAAGGAGCTGTCACTATGGGCTTTGTGGTGGCTGGCGGACAGCCAATTTAAGATTAAAGTCGCCCATAAGGTAAAGTTCACCTGAGGAGATAAGAGACACAATAGTGGCAATAAGACCAGTGATAGTGGAGGTAGGGAGGCCGGGATGACAGCAGACCCCTGCAACAAAGATGGTAACTGAGAATGGGAGAGACCGCTTTACCAGGAGTGCCTCATAAGCTATTGAAAGGGATGTGGATAGAATATACATTGACTCTTCCCCTCAGCAAAACAAAAATACCATACACCAAACTGAGTCCCTCAATCTCACACAGCTCATCACTGAGCCAGCCCATTACCACCCCAACTCCTCAAATCCTTCCTATCACATGGTTTACTGCATCCACAAGATCCTCCACATTAAAGCCCCACCAACATTTGTTTGTGCTAGGTCACTAGTATGACATTATTTATGACCAATAGTGCCCCAATTGGTAGATGCTGGATCATTCCCTGCCCGGTACAGGGCTTGAAACTGGCACTGACCACTACCCAACTGCTGTTACATTTTGTATTGGGCTAGTACAAATTTTACTTAGCCATGCTAACTTGGATTAGAAACATAAAAGCACAGGAAAAAAGCTAACTGCAGAAGAAGGCCTAGTGGTCTACTTAATCTTGTATACCTAGAAATAAGTATGTTCCATGGACCATATTGGTCTTTGGCCATCCCCTCCAAGCCCCCCCCCCGTGTTGCTCACCAAACCCCTGTGCCTGTCTCACCTCTGTTTGAAGCCCACCGCTGTTTTCGCAGTGACTACCTCAGTGGGTAATGTGTTACACATGTCTACCACCCATTCTACATAAAAATACTTCTTGATATCCTTTTTAAACTTACACCACCAATTTCTTTGTGTTGCTCCTGGTGTTGCTGTTGCCACTTTTGGTTAACAGTTTATTACTGTCCACTTACTTTATTTCATGCACATATTTGTATGCCTCAGTTGTGTCCCCCTCTCACATCTGTACTCGTGTGTATACATATTCATTGAAACATGCACCCATTAGAGTTCAACTTAATGCCACAAAAAGTAGGAAAATGTGGTGTTAGGGCACCCCTCAACCCCAAGCATCAAAAGGACAAGACCACACAAGCAATCACAGACAGTCATCATTATGTAAGACAAACAACATACAACTGTTTCCCGATGACACAAATGTAGTAGCACTGATGTGCTGCCTTCATGAATTTGTATCAGTGTCATGCATACTGCAAGACATACACATTTACATGTGGCTTCAGATAACAATCTACAATACTAAAATCACAGCAGTACTTTTCTCTACAGAAGCACTGGCTCCTTCAGCCATGGAAACAAATTCACAATACGCAAATCACAACATCTCTTTTTTCTGCAGAAGCACAGGCCCCTATGAGGCCAGTATTTCTATAGCCACAGGTAGTAATGCACATGTAATCCCCCCTCATGTGTAGAGCTTACTAGTTTTGCCTCCTGGGGACTGGTCCTGAAAGCCCTGGATTTATGGTGCCTGAGATGATCATGCCAGCCCTTTTGAGCCTGTTTTGCTCTGAGGTGCAGAGGAGCTGTGTAAATAAGTGATACTTTGCCCCTATTGGCAGCACAGTTTGTGCTAGGGATGCTTCCTAGCTTCCACTATATTTCTGCCCCTGCTAGTATCAGGGTCTATTTCTAGTGTGTTCTAACTTCTGAGGTCCTGAAACATAAGTAGGGGTTCAAACACACCTAATGGGGAGCTAACCGAAGTGTGCTAAGTACTGTACCTGCATGGGTAAATTGTAAATATGTCTACTGTTGCTTTAACTGTTAAGACTGCATTGTGTATGCTTTGTGCCTGCCACAGTGGAACTTAACACTATGGCACTAGTGACAGGCAGCCCAGGACTTTTTCAACACCCATTTCACAACTGGACAACAATATGCAGCTGCAGCTGGTGGACAGGAGGACAGCTGTATGTTAAAGCAGTTTAATTTGCCTGCAGTAAGATAGCAAAGTTGGAACTTGTTATAAACTGATTACATGGATATCATCTTTGTGACCTGTACTGCCCAATTAGCGACTGAGGAGTCTGAAGGACTGTAGCTATGGCTCCTTGGTAGGGGGTGTGAATGATGTTCTTGGCACTTACTGTAACAACCAATGAGCTATAAAAAGTACTTATTGCATATTAATTCCTGTGATGGACAGCTATATTGTTCAGTGTGGAGTGGTGTTTGGCCCTGCAGCAGCTGGGGAGAAAGCTGCTCGAGGGGAGATTGTGGCTGAGGCTTTCTGAGGAAGGAGGGGAGCTGAGAGTGAGAGAGGGAGAGAGTTTTGAGAAGTTGGTCTACAGATTCCATTTTGGCAACAGAGAGACTTGCTGAAGTCTTCCAGTACCTGGGAGAGCCACAATCCCAGTTTCAGCTGAAAGAAGATAATCTGGCACCCCACAGAATAGCCCCTAGCCATTACATGGGTTGGGACTAAGTAATCAGAGCTTGGAGTGTTTTTCCAGTAACAGTAATCAGCATCAGGAGAAGCCTGCTGGGTTTCTACCAGCTGGGGAGGCACAAAGTGCTAAGGATTGCTGCCCAAGAAGTGCGGAGGTCTGCAAAGAGACTGTTTTTACTGTTGCCTTTGATTGCATCAAATCTGTCATCAAAGTGTGTCTGTTGCTCGCAGAAAGTGAGAGACTGTTTGGACTACAGTATGACACGAAGCCGCATGCCACTCAGGATGATTTGGGGAGTCAGCCCAGTTTTGTCAATGCTAGGCAGTACTGAACATTTGCCCTTGAGAATTAGAAGCCTGGACGTGTGGGGTGAGTGTGTGGCCCTGGTCTCTGAGACTAGCCTAATCCAGCATCTGCAGAGGAACAGCCCAAAGGTGACAAGTTGCAATGGCCTGCAACTACCTGAAGAGGACAAGCTGCCAGACATCAGAGGTCAGCCACTACCATTCCTAGCATTGCCATTCATGGCTCCAGCAACAATAGAGACAACCACCATCTGCTGAGTTTGCTCAGATCCTGTGCTAAAAACATCAGAACCATGAGAAGCCATCATTTCTGCAGCTGCAGGTGTAAGACATGCACACTGACCTCTGGCTGCAGAAGAGCAGGCCCCACAAAATCCATGATACCCAAATTACAACATTACTTCTGACTACAGAAGCTTTGGCCCCTAAGAGGCCTGTGCTTCTGCAGTCAAAGGAGTAAGATATACACGCATACACATCAGCTTCTGGCTGCAGAAGCCCAGACCCCTGTGCAGCCTGTACATCTGCAGCTGTATATAAAAATCCATGAGATCCAAATTGCAACAGTACTTCTGTCTGCAGAAGCACAGACTCCTTGGGATCAGCACTTGTGCAGCCACAGGTACTCATAAGCACTGTAAGATATATACACACAGGGGCCTGTGCTTCTGCAGTCACAGATACAAATCCATGGAGGGAGCATGCTTCTGCAACCATAGATGCAAATCTACGAATATAGTTCAAAAGTGGTACTGCATTTGTGTCATCTATAAACAGTTGTATGTTGTTTGTCTTACCTGATGACAGCTGTCTGTGGTTACTTGAGTGGTCTTGTCCTTTTGCTGTTTGGGTGGTGGTGGTGGGAAGTTAGGTTGGAAATCTTAACTCCATATTTCCTTACTTTTGTGTTGCTAAGGTGAATGCTAACAGGTGCATTAACACAGTTTTTTTGCAAAGAATTTCCTTTCTTTTTGAGACAGTGGAATCATATCCTCATTCACGCAGTTCCTGAAGGTACCTACATGAACAGATTCAGATGCACAGGGCCCAGACAGCTCTGCACCATGGGAACAGTCTGTCTGCCTACGGAAGTCAAGAATTAGTGGGGCTGTCTGGTCTGCTTCCATGTGGTCATAGATACAGACACAAAAGGCAAACAGCCCATCTATCAGTTTATCTGCAGGGCCTCTGGCACCCAGCAGTGCAGAGGTGCAGGACTCTTATGCCAAGAGAAGATTTCTCCTCACTACATGATACTTGGGCTTGTGTGGGCAACCCTGAACCTTTCCTTCCCAGTCTGGAAGGTGCTGCTGAATGACAGTGCCGTCCCCACCCCCCCAGGGCCTTGACCCATCCTACTGACTCACAGATCTTGACACCAAACTCATCTCACCGTCATGGGATCACAAAGCACTGCCTGCTAGTTTAAAGGCTGGCATGATACACAATATTTCTTAATAATTGTTTTTTTTTTTATTTTGACTTCAGATTTTGAAAACAATCATTTTGTGACTCCCCCTTGTAAATGTAACATGTTGCATTTATAGAACAGTGTCCAAAATGCCATTTTGCACTACAAGTGTGAAAAAACACTTTTCATCCAGGATTTGAAAAATGACGCCTGGCACATTTATGAGGGTGTGTGAAAAATGGCTATGTTGACAACTTGAAGTGAAAATATTAATAATTACCAAAGTCATGAGGGAGCATGGAAAAATTGCAATGTACATTCATAATTTTTTTGTTGTTTAATGTTTTAACCCCACTTTTGAACATAGTCGGCTTTTCATGGATTTGAAAACATAATTCAAATAAAAAAGTAAAATAAATTCAGGATCACAATCGCAAAGTTTGTATTGCATGTATGGCATTGTAACACAATAAAATACACAAAATTATTTTTTATGGTATATTTCGAATGATCAAATATATATATTACCAATTGGATTATCTTCTGCACCCCCCCCCCCAACACACACACATATTTAAAATGAGCATTGTTTCTGATTAAAGGATAGGTAAGGAACATTTTACACTGTTATGATTGTGTCTCTTGTTGACTTGTTGGTTCACATTATAGATCCATATAATTTTTATTAACTTGTAAAACACAATCTTCATCTCACTAATCTCATTCACTGTATGGACTTCTTCATATATTATTGCTAACTGCATGCAACTGAGTGATATACCTCTCCATAGTGACAGGATGAATTCAAGCTAAAACCTGAGATTTATTTATTCTTTGTTGACTGGGTAGGTACACTGGTGCCTGGTGCCTTTTTCAGGTGAAACCCAGGTACCATGAGTACAGTGTTAGAGCAGTAAAAGTATGATACACTACGTGAAACAGTAACTGAGCAATGCGAACAGGATACATCAGAGATACAAAAAATGACATGCAGCCAAACTTCAAATGGTTGCAATGCACACAGTAACTGATAATGTATCCACTCAATTAGTCAATTACTTTTCCACCCAGCTGTTTGCTAATTTTGTTTTATTTCAGTCATGCATATGCATGAGAGTTGGTTACAAACATGTAACTGCTCAACCACTATTACTGCATGTTAAGCTCTCTAAGAGCTGTGTGGAAGCCGAAAAATGACTCCTCTCACTAAGCTGGGTTCTTAGGATTTTGTGGTGCCTAGAAAGGGTATTTCTGGCCCTAATTTCTAAAAATAAACACAAGAATGTAGATAAATGGGTGTTGTTTAGCTAGGATCAGGAGCTTGTCTTTTAAAAATACATCATTTTTAGGTATTTTCCACGTTTTGTTTTTAATTTACGGAAAAAAACAAGATGGTGGCAGCCATGACTTGAAAACTGTTTTTTGGGTCATGGCAACTGAGTGGTGTGAACACAAAATGGTCTTATGATCCAAAAATGTTTGGGTTGTAGCAGGGGTTACCCCAAAAACTCTACTGAGCATACTCAGAAAAAAAAACACTTTAAATCCGTGTAACTCTGAACTAGTTAGTATTTTTTTTTCACAAAACCTACAAAAGGCACTACCTTGGCACATGCTGCTTCTACTCTAAAGGTTTCATAAACAAATTCTGTACTTTCTGGGCTGAACATGACAGACAAAAAAACAATAATAAGTACATGAAAAAATACACAGCACTTCCTTAAAAATCAACATTCCATATCTTGGAAACAAATCAAGCTGTTGTCACAAAACTTCTCACATCCAGATAACTTATCTCTGAGCCAGTGCATGCCAGATCTTCAGCAATTCTGATGTGCACTGCCAAAGTTATTAAGGTGCAACAATTCGGTTTAACATTGAGCACCTTACTGAACCCTAATTACACTGGTACTACGATGCCAGTATAAGATATGATAAGTCTCTTTTCCCCCCATAGGAGCCATTATCATATATTTCTCTGTATACCTCACCAATTACAACTGTATACCTCTCAATTAATGCTGCATACCTCCAGAGGTATACAGCTGTAACCTCCCAATTAAGACTTTATGGGAAAAATGCATTCCTTCCCCCCCAGTCTAGGAACACCCCCAAAAACATTTAAAGCCTGTTTGCAGGCAACCTTCTCTTAGCCCCACCCCCTGAGCTCTCCACAGGGAACAAATAAGAACAGCACCACCACTACATACTTATCAGGCACCTTTCCCACTTGGGTGACTGTTTACTGCTGCTGCAAACCTTTGAATATCTCCCTGTGCCAGTAAACATGAGAGGAACCCCTCATTTCAATAGGTGCTGTGGTAGTTTAGCATAGTGGCACTGCCAGGTTTGAAGGCTGCTCCCAGGACCTTTGAATATGGCCCCACCAGGAGCACTTGCTCAAATCCAGGTCAGCACCCGTGCCTACTATGTTAGCACGGGTGCTAACCTTTGAATATCCAGCCCAAAGTCTCTTCTCAGACAGATTTCAAGCAGCTATTTATGAAATAAGGGAGAATGCTGATGGATCGCAGCTTGTCTTAAACATATTAAGCAAAGGATTTCTTTTTTTTAATTTATTTACCGGTGGTAGACCAGTTGAGATGCAACATCTTGTTTACAGTGGGGTCCCGCTGTTTACCCATTTCCATAGCTGGGTGGACACAAAGAGTTAGGCTCCAGAAGGATTTGAGCCGATAGTATTCCTGATTCCAAAGTCCATGCTCTAACTGCTAGACCACACTGTCTCAAGCAGACTTAAATAACATACCTGAGTAGGTAGCTTTTTTGACATTTTTATTGGGCCATAGTTTCATAACTCAGATAAAATAAGCATTATGATTGGTTTCTTATGGACTGTTCATATCGTGCCAACTGTTCACAATTGTAAATTAAAGTTTACCTCTCCCTTTGCTTTTTCCAGAAATAAACGGAATTGTTTTTATTGGTATTTTGTTATGATCAGAGTTTTCCACTAAGGATACACCTCTCTTGGCATACAAGATGTTCTCATGGTACCTGTCCTTCATACGTACTGTCCTTTCACTAATTCTTATGGCTTTACTGAAAGTATCACATGAAATGGGAAATGCTTTCTAAACAACTTTTTTACAAAATAGGTAAAGGAAAGATATTGACAGTTACTGTCTCCTCTAAAAGACAAAGTGCATCACAGCCAACTGATACATCTGAATATAAAATTTTCTATGACTGTCTTTCTAATTAATTGTCTCATTGCTTTATGTACAGTGCAGGTGTTACTTGTATACTGTGAGACAACTTGAATGTTTAAAGGAAATACAGTAGGTACATGCATTTTATCCAACACACAAATGCAAAAAGGGACACTTTCTTTAATAATATTGCTTAGTCTGGATCAACCTGAAAACTGCTAGCAGACCCAACACATAGATGACATGTGAGGGAACAAGGCTTGACGAATCCGTCAATGTGCTGCAGATGCACCCCTTTTCCTGTATGACCCTTGCAGAGAACTAATTACACTGACTGTGATAAACATCAGCCATGTTAATCTAATTAAAACTGGTCAATTAGCAAATGAATGAAATTCATGGAATATTGGAATGTTTTGGGTTCAGTTGTTTTTTACTCCTGCAAGTATGTGTTTGAATACTGAACAGACGTGGAGAAGGGCTTTGTTTTGTTCTGCTCACAGATCTTTCACACTGTGCCAATGCTTTCCATTTTTGTGTTAGTAAATATTTCTTGATATTAATAATAACAATTGTGTTACTAATTATCCTGTGTATGGATGGCAGTGAATGAAACTATGTTTTAGACAGTATTTTATATAGCTACTGCAATGAGTTAACCCTGCTCATACTCACAGCAGATTAAAATACTGAAGAGTTATCTAAAAGAGCCTGGTCTTACTGACAACAAACATTTTCATCCTGTCACTGGGAAACATCTACATGCATTCATCGTGTTTGCAGACCATGCAGAGTCTACAAACTATATTTATTTCAGATGATTTTTTTATGTTTTATATTCACATATATCACAGATTACTTTATAATGCTAAGTTTTCATCTGGTTTAAAATGTTTTTTACTGGACTGCATTTAAGGGAAAATATATCTACAGTATAATGACAGGACTATGCACACAACACAGATGATTAGGAGACTATGTAAATCCAGCAAGAGAAGGTCAGGATTTCATTTACGTGTCACACATCAAGAAAAAAACAATTGTTTACTGAATTGTTTCCAACATAGTCTGTTCCCCATGATGACTGCTACATACAGATGAAATCTTTCCTGTTCCCAAAAGAAATTACACTTGTTTATCTGATTTCCCATGGGTATACCACCACAAAAAGATTCCGTGTAGTAATCCACAGTGAAATTGGATTGCACTTCCTTTATGGCCTAGTCCAACTCACGAAAAGCAGGTCAAAGGCTGCTCTTCAGAACCTGGACACTTCATCTCATTTGGAATAGTATTTTACAAAGCTATCCAGCTACATCCCTATGGAAAACAATGTTATCTGGAGTTAACATGCTTACACAGCCACCATATAACAAACACATACATGAAGTGCAGTATTACAGTTTCCTGCATGATAAAAGGGATTAACTTCCATTGAATTTGCATTTTTTTCTTGCAGTAATTCTGCTGCAGAATACTGCAGAACTGGGGTTTCATCCTATGTGTATATATATTCATTGCAAAAAAACTCTGTTAATGCATCAGTTAGGGCTGATTCCACACTGACAAAAGTGTGGAAATTCGACATTAGGGTTACCAACCCTACCACCCCATGCACTACCCCCCACCCTCCACACACCAACAGGTGTTGGGGTGTGCATTAGGGTCGTTGGCCTAACTCTCACCCCATTCCATGTGTAAACAAGCTGAGGTAGTACAGTATTGGAGAATGGGGTGAGAGTTAGGCCTATTTAACACACCCAATGCCTGTTGGTGTGTGGAGATGAAATGATGCTGTGGTGTGTGAGATGAACCTAACACGGAATTCTCACACTTTGTTGGTGTGAATCAACCCAACTGATGCAAACAGAGTTTTTTCAATGAATTCCTTCTTTGAGAACGTGAAATGTTACTTATATGGAATGCATAGGTGGGAGTGCGGGCTGTCTAGGCCCTGTGCTACCACCCACCCACCCATGACTATGTCCTCAGGTTGGCAAAATGGTATCCATAGATGGGAGCACAGGCCCTCCAGGCCCTGCACTCCCACCCACCAATCTGTGTTCAGGCATAGCGCAGGAGGTCCCTGTGCTCCCAGTTTTGCATAATGGTAAGCATATCCGGGAGCACACCCACATGCCCAGTCCCCCTCCCATGCACACACACTGTAGCGGGTATGGCCATGCTGCTACAGACAACCAACCAAGTACAGATTTAAGTAAAACATCTCTTACTTTAGTACTAGTGAGCCAGAGGCAGGAATCTTTAAGAGATGATGTACATGGGTCAGAGTGCTGGGGCGTATCCCTTTGAAATGAATGGACATATTTTCTATTACTATTTTATACATTATGATGGTGAGTTGGAGAATAATGAAGGCCGCTGTTCTGCTAACAAGGCTCTTGTTAGTTGAGTGGTGGCCTTCATTAATCTCCAACTCTCCATCAATAATGTATAAAATAGTAATTAAAAATACCCCCCATTCATTTCAATAGTGCACACTCGTGCAGTCTCTTTTGCCCTTTGTCATAATGTGCCTGAGCATGGGGATGTGGAGGTCAGCTTCACTTGGGGGGGGGGGTCCTAAGCCTGACTACAGTGGGGCTCCAATAGTCTGTGCATACCATGCCACTCAATTGTCCATCAATGCAAGGGACAGCTCTAGAATGTCTGTAACATCTCTAAAAGGTACAATTTATTTGGTTTGACTGAAACATGATATGCAAATCAGGAAAAATTCAAATGTATAAAATTCATCTGTACTGTATATACCCCAGAGCAGTCCATCAGAACTGGGCTTAAACCCACCCAGTTACTAATCAGTTTTTTTCCTGGCTGAAATTCTGCCCCACTCCTCCCCCCCCAGAAAGAACGTCGTCCCTATTTTTCTCCCTGACTCCATTCCATTCAATACCAATCCCCTATGGGTCATGAAACCACCCAAGGGTGAAGAAACATGAAAAACACATCAATATTTCAGTCCTTCCTCCTTCCTCAATCCCCCTGTAAAAAAAAATATTTACATTTACTTATCCGGCCACATCACCAAAGCCTGCAGCCTGGCATAGGGTGCCACCAGCCCAGTTTTCTGTCCACCCACCCTCTCTCCTTCACCAGAAGCTGGATGCTAGAACCAACCATCACAGGTCCTCAACATGGTCCATGACCAAGTCACCTCGCCATCTGAACCCACCCAACCCAGGTTGCTTGCTCCTTGCTTGGTTGCTTCGGTGGTTCCTGCTGCAATGCACAGATCAAGGTGTATGAGGGCCATCCACACCACTGTCACCACTGCTGCTAAGCCTAGCTTGCTGCCATGGGGATCTGTGCTGTTTTGGTTTTTGCAAGGCAAGCCTAATAGAGTAAGTAGGTAGTCTAGTCTTGAGTTAGCTTGTAGCTCACCCTCTACCCCTTCAGCCACCAGGGGAGACGGAGACTCACTAAGTGTAGAACAACAAAATGATGCTGCCACAACACTGCTATTGAGAGCTCAGTGCTCACTGACTCCTCCAAGCTGTAGTGTTCAGTCTGTCTACTCTGTGATGGGAAAGACAGTGTCGCACTTGTAAGGCTCATGTGCTCTTTCTTGGCTGGAGCTCATCCACATCACATGTGATTGTGTCGCTGCTAACAGATGGAGAGAGTGGACAACACAATACAGACACAGTAGAGTCTGTAGAGTACCTGCAGTGTGAGCACACTTAGGCTAGGTGGGCACTTATTGCGCAAAAGATTAAATCCAAATTTAAAGACATTATTGCCACACCATCAGAATGACCTAGGCACAAATATGGGGGGGGGGGGCAACTGCTCCCCCCTGCGCTGCCTAAAATGACACCCCTGCTTAATGATAGAAATTAATTCTCAGGTGCTATTGCAATGGTTTCCATTGTGTTCTGAGGTTCTGTATCTCCATGTTTCATGATGTGTCCTGATCATCATGTTGTTAGTGTCCCTCATTGTCCCTCTTTTTATTTATTTATTTTATTTATTTAGTTTTTGTTGACCGGATAAGTGCACTAGACAAACCCTACCTATTTTCAGGCATGACCCGGGGGACGGGGGATACAGATGAATGCCAACTGACCTTGAATCAGATTAAGCTGTTGGTGGTATTTTTAGTGAATGACGGAAATTTGGCCAGGACACCGGGGAAATTCCCCTACTGCATTGCAGGCAGTAGGGGGCTAGCGGTGACGGCAAGTTTGATCAGTCGAGGTCAGACTTGGGCAAGGATGGAAGCAGCAGGGGAGGATGGACGGAGAGTTCTCCCATTGCAGGAATGGGTAGAAAATCATGAGTGGGTGCAGTCTGCACCGATTTCTTTGATGGAAGACAAAGAGTTTTTATATCAATGGAAGACTTATCTGGTGAAGGTGCTTTGGAAAGTCCAGAGAAAAATGTGTAATCTCCTTCGCTTAAACTACAATTGCAAGAGCAACTTTGTGCTTTACAACTTGAACAGGCAAGAGTTCTGCAGGAGATTTCGGCACTGGAAGCTGAGAAATTAGTAGTTTTTCACAGAGACACAGAGTGTGTTACGGAGGAACCGGAGTTACCAACATCGCGAACCGAGGAGAGCGGTGAGTGTGACTTAACAAATATTGGGAGAGAAGAGGCAGTGTATACCCAGAATGGGGAGACTGAGCAGAAGGGGGAAGAGCAGCAGAATTTGACACAGCAGTGTTTTTCTGAGTTTGAATGAACCGCGATGGCTGGAAGCATCGATTTGGTTACCAAGGGAGCTGGGGGTAACCCGGATGTGAGCCGAAAAGAGCCGGGAAGTGCTGAGTCCTTGTGGCTCAATGTAGAACTCTCTAAAGAAGCAGGTTTTGTTTTCTGTGGAGTGGAACCACCTTTTTTCGACAAACAGCAGTGTGTATATCAGACCGACCCACACCAACAGGAAGGGGTCTCAGAGTTTTCCTTTACCAAATGTATCGCAACAGGGCAGGAGAAAATCGGAGAAGAAGGGAAAGAAAAACGAGCGGCAGTGGTTTTTGCAAAATGAAATCTAGGGGTACCTGTAGGGAAACGAATGACTGAGTCTTCACAGGTAAAGCAGACTAAAATTACTATGGGATCGATCTCTTTACAGCAGGCTCCGATGACAGATAATTGGTCCCCAGAGAAAGCTTTACAAGATGCAGGTTGGATGCTGAGTAAAGGGTTATGGCATCCAACACCAGACTGGGATCCAAAACTTAACTTTTCACAAAATGAACCTGGGTGGAAACCGAAGGTGCCTTCAGTGATTGTTGTGTCTGAAGGGGGGTGGGGCAGGCCTGCTGAGGTGGCCTTTCAGAAGGAACCTGTAACAAGTGAACCCAGTTCAATTCCTACCCCTTTGGTAGGTGAGGAACAGCCAAGGGTAAATAGTAAGCAAACTCCAATTGTAGAGAAACCTCTCATGTCAGATCTATTTTCTAAAATTAAAAAAGAGGCAGCTCCTCGCAGAAATACTGTTCATATAAGGTATAAAGGGGGAATGGAAGTTAGACCAGACAGATTATATGTGGGTAAATGTTTATTAAAAGATTCATTACACTTTTCACCCAGAGAAGTGTTTGCGTTTATCAACATATCTGGAGAGGATAATTTTGATGTCAGCTTTTGTTCAGCACATGCACTCGACCTTTTTTGGGAACGATATAACTAGGTGAAATTTTCACCCATATGGACACCTTTTTTAGTTATTCCTTTGATGAAACCATTGATTAAATTTGTAACTATTATGTTTCGGAATGAAGGTGTCCATGTGGATGATATTTCATACTGGTTAGCCCAAAAATGTGATATATTGAGTCCACCAGAGGCTATACTTGATTAAGAGCAATTTTGGACTGGGGGATGGAAATTTAAAGTTAAGTTAAGACAAACAGACAAAGGGATTGAACACATCCCTAACTCTTTTCTTTTGGGGAGGGATAGAGGGGTTTGTTTTTACACAGGACAGCCCCGAGCTTGTTATAAATGTGGGGTTAGGACACATTTATCGAGCTCTTGTGACAAACCTAGTTGTGATAATTGTGGGGAAGTGGGTCATGGTGTTTTTCAATGTGCTAACTTCACCAAATGTGATTTATAGGAAGGGATTGGGCATGTTTTTTCTGAGTGTGAATGGGCGGCGAAAAATAAGGCCTCAAGTGGCAGTCCTGATTTGCTGATTCAGATAGCACAAGACAGAGCCACAAATCTAGACCCACCTGTTAGAGAGTCAGAACTAGACAATGATAATCTAGAAGGACACCCAGTGAAAGATACGGGGCAAGACACGGGTTTAGAAGAATTGCCTCAGAAAGTTTCCGGGGCTATTCAAGGGGGATTAGTAGTGCAGGCAGAGACAGGGTTCACTGACATTACAAGACCCCTTGTTATGATTCCTGTAAGAAGGTCTTCCCAGAATATGAAAACTACTATAGGGCCTAGCCCAGTAGAAACTGAATCTAGTAACCCTTTTTCGGTTTTAGCTACTTCATGGGGTGAGTCAGAAATGGATGGCCAGGATTTAGACTCACAGCCCATGCAAGATAGTCCTCCTTCTCCCTTGCAGGCACATGAAGGATATAAAGGAAAAAAGAAAAAAAGGAGGAAAAAAGATCGTTGAATGGTCTGGGTTGGAAATAAATGGCATTTAAACTTGGTTCTATAAATGTTCACAGTATCTTGAATTTTAAAAGGAGGATGGTGATATTTGATTATGTCCATTATCAAGCTTTAGATCTATGTCTACTGCAGGGAACTTGGATGTATTCTTTAGAACAGGCTAGGCTTTTCCAAAGAGAATGGTGCTGAGGGCCTACTTATTGGTCGTTTGGCCAGCAAATGGCTGATGGCATTGGCTTTCTCTTTAATTCATTTAATTTTTCTTTAATTAAACTAATGGATGTTGTCCCAGGAAGATTGATGATTCTAGATGGGGTCTGTAAATCCCTGACATGTAGATTTATTAATGTCTATTGTTCTCAAATTAAAGCAGAACGGGTAACACTTTTTCAGTTAATAAAACCCTTTTTATTTACTTCACATAAAATTTTTTTATGTGGAGACTTCAATTGTGAATTAAAAAATAAACTACGAAAGGATACGACTGCTGGGCAAAAAAAAGTTTATTGTGACTCCAATGCATTGGAACAGTTGATAAAAACATCTGGCCTGGTAAATGGCTGTAGCCGCAATAGGGTGGGGTAAAATTTACTTATCAAAGAAACCAATATACATCCACTATAGATTATATGTTTATATTGGAATCTTTGCCGTTCACATTTTTTACCTTTTCTGTATCATTTTCGGATCATATGCTCTTGCAATGTGTTATAGGACCTTATGTAGTACCACTACAGCAGAGGGCAAGATGGAAGTTGAATGCGTTATTATTAAAATGTCCTGAAGTTGTAGGTAAATTTATAGTGTTATTAAAGGCAAGACTGTCCGTGGCCTTTTTATATGATAATTTAGGGGAGTGGTGGAAAGATTCAAAAAATGATTTTTGTAAATTCTTTAAGAATATTGGGAAAACAAAGGGAAATAAGAAATTTCTCAAATATCTTAAGACAGCGATTGTATGATTTAATTTCAATTGCAAACACTTCAAAAGTGGATAACTCAATTCATATTACACAAATGAAGCAACAACTTCAGGAGTGGCAGTACAATAGAGCAGATACCCTTCAAGCTTTATTTAAATATGGAGTAAAAAAATGTCCTTCTGGGGACCCTTATGAAGTGTTTAAAAAATATAAAAATACTACCACTATAGAGGCACTTAAAAATAAAGATGGAGAGGTTCTCACAGAATCCAAACACCTACAGCAGCTGATTAAACAGTTTCTGACTGCTCATAAACCTGAGAATCCACCTAGTGCTTCTATTATGGAGCAGTTTTTGGCACAATTAAAAGCACCTGAGCAACACAGAAATGTTGGACCTCTTGTTTTACCCATTTCAAGAACAGAAATTATTAAGGCTATAAAGGATATGAAATCAGAAACCTCACCTGGGGTGGATGGATTGACTATGGAATTATATAAAACCTTTCCAGAAGAATTTTCAATATGCTTGGAACAAGTTTTTAACTTTTTTCTGGACTTAGAAGAATTCCCGATATGGTTTACTAAGGGTTTGTTAATTTTTTTGTTTAAGTCTGGAGACAGATATTTACTGGAAAATTGGAGACCAATTACATTATTAAATTCTGACTACAAACTGTTAACAAGTATTTTAAACACCAGGTTAAAACAAGTGGTGACTATGGTTCTATCTCCCAATCAATTTTGTGGATTACGGGGAAAAAAAATATTTCAGGCACATATGATTATTAGGGATTGGATTGGATATATCAATATACAAAAGCTGTCTGGCTGTATTGTGTCTGTAGATCAAAAAAAAAGCTTTTGATAGAGTATATCATCCGTTTTTATTTTGGGTTTTGTATCATTATGGGGTACCGACACGATTTGTGAACTGGATTAAAGCGATATATGAAAATAATATCACTCATCCCATAATTCAAACAGAAATAGGAGATGGGTTTCATGTCCCAACAGGGGTCCGTCAGGGCTGTCCATTTAGCCCATTGTTATATGTTTACACAATTGATATTTTGATTCAATATTTGTCACAAAACCCATTATGGGAAGGGATTAAGGCCCCCCCCTGTTACAGGAAGACTGGGTTCAGGCTTATGCAGACGATTTATGTTTGTTCTTTACTCATTATCATCAAGTGACACTATTTTTAGAATTTATGGATGAATATTCAAGTAACTCCAATTCACAACTTAATACTTCCAAAAGTCAGGGATTATTTATTGGTGTGCACTTTCCGCATCCTTTAAAGGTGCAGGGACTGAATATCTCTTCAGAACCGATTAAGATTCTGGGTTTATGGTATGGAGCCCAGAATTTACCCAGTCTGAATTGGGAGAAAGGACTGCACAATACTGAAGGAAAAATTAATATTTGGAAACACTGGAAATTGTCCAAAGTTAAGAGGGTAAAGGTTCTCAAACAATTTATTATACCAAAGTTATTATATATTGCACAAATATTTCCAATTCCTATAAAATTAGAAACTAGATTGTATAGTTTGTTTTTCCAAATGGTGTGGGGAAATAGACTTAATCCCATTAAACGTCAATATACGTATTTGATAGAAAAAATTGGGGGTTTGGGAATGGTAGATCCAGTCATTTTTTTCAGACATTATTTATAGCATCAAATCTGAGGGGTGGATGGAGATAGTCACCCCTGAATGAAAGTAAATTAATACAAAATGTGTTGAATCTGTATTTTTCAGCATGGTTGATGGGTCCCCCAAAACCTATTCCCACTTTATTTCTCCCTTGTTATTTTTTACCAGTTGCCAAAAAATTATTTAAATGGGGGCTATCAGCACAAATGGTGAGGGAAAGCACAGGGAAACAACTATACAATAAGGTAATGCAGCTTCTTTATCCAAATGAACCTGCTTTCAAAAATTGTCCAGCAGGAGATACCAAAATGGTACTGTAGAGGTTAAATAATTCAAGACTGCCAGGTTATATGTGGGAACTTATATGGCTGATGGTATATGGCAGGATTGGGGTGAGGGGGCAATGCAAAATATAAGGCTCGGTCAGAAAGAAATTGTCCTTATTTACTTTGTATTGATCAAGAGGAAACAGTGGAACATTTTTTCTTTGATTGTATCTATGCCAAGTCTCTCTGGAAATTCCTAGCAGCGCAGTGGAAACTGAGGTGGTTAGGCATTTTAGATTATGATATTTTGGTTCTGGGTAAATTTGCTCAGTTAAAGACAAAGTATCATACTGGAACTTTACATATATTGTGTTGTACATTAATATATTATCTATGGCAGGCTCGATGTCAATGGGTATTATATCAGAAACAAATGCCTTATGAGATAGTAGGTCTCTTAGCAAAAGATGCTCTAGAGAGGGTATATCTTAAGGATATAGGCTTTGCATCCACCAAACCGGTACAGAATTGGTGGAAAGGATTGACTTATTTTATTAAATACAAATAAGTCAGAATATACAGGATATGGTATAATGTAGACATGGGGTATAGGACAATAGAAGGGAAATGTGATGATTGGAAAGTGATTCAGGATGACCTGTGTATTAGGATTTTAAGTGTGATTTAACACTGTTTGGTATTTTTAAGTTTGTCACTTTAAAATATTAGAGTATAGTTTGATTTTTGATTGTTATTGGATTTGTGTATTTTTTAGTGTGATTTAACACTGTTTATTATGTTTGTTTTTGACGTTATTATAATAAAAAATTCCCCTACTCTTTTTGACAAGTGCCATGGGATATTTAACATCCACCTGAACTACCACCAATCCAGGCAGATGGGACCTCGGTTTAATGTCTCATCAGAAAGACGGCACCTCAGAAGTGCAGCACCCCTCTCATGCTGCACTACAGTGTCAGTACTGGGATATTAACCCAAGTGCCAAATATGGGAACTGAACCCACAGCCCTCTGATCTCCCAGCCTCAGAGGCGAGTGTGTTACCTACTGAGCCACTGACACTGAATATTTTGAAACATTTTGAAACATTTTGAGTGTCCATGTCCCTCATTTCAGTGACAAAATGTGAGGTATGGTGCATGCTTCCAAGACCCTGCTCAGCACAGAGTGCTGAGCATGGCCATAGTGTATATGCACAATACAGAATGACAAAAGTAAAGTAAGTGAGATGAAACAGTCACGGAGAAACACGTTTGTAGCACTAAATATGCAAAAGGGATTTGCATGGTCCAAAACAAAAAGGATAGGCTTCACAACACAGAGGCCTCTCTACGTACATCTGGAATGGGGGATTTTGACTGACTATATCCTAAGCATTTAATGCAGTAAGCAAACAATACTTTACAAGTTAATGGAGATTTAATGACAAAAATAAAAAGCTATTATACAACTTGCAAAAGGATCAGAATTAATGAGTTTACTTAATTTTTATGGGAATTCAAATAAAAATGTATTTTAATGACTCTAATTGCTAGCAGTAGTATAAGAAATAGAAACTGATGGTTTTTTTAGATGAGATTTGCACCAACTTAACTGCTGCACACATGGCAAGCGTGCAGCGTGTGAACCTGATGTGATTTTTAAATGATATTCACATCAGCTTAACTGCTGCACTCATGTCAAGCATGTAACATGCAAACCTGAAGTAATTTTTAGAAGATGTTCACACCAGCTTACCTGTTGCACACACGTCAAGCGTGCAGCATGTGAACCTGATGTGATGTTTAAATATTTACATCAGCTTAACTGCTGCACTCATGTTTAGCATGCAACAAGCGAACCTGATGTAATTTTTATAAAATGTTCATATTAACTTACCTGCTGCACACATGTCAAGCTTGCAGCATGTGAACCTGATTTGCTTTTTAGACCTGGTTCGCATAGGTTCACTTTACGTGTGTGAACTGCAAGCAAACATTGCACAATGAAGTATGTGGCATGCATTCTGCATGTACACAGTACACTTATATTTCTGTAAGGGTAGAGGGAAGGAGACATTTTTCTATTTTGTTCCTGCCCTGATCTCTGTTTTAGTCAGGTAAATCCAGCCTTCTGTTTTACAACCCCCTTTCTTTTTAGCAATGGTCCTTCAAATAGTAAAAGTATAAACTAAATTGATATTGTTAGTGCACACTTTGTGATTGCTGGCATGCACAGTAGGACAAGGGACTGAGTGCCACTGGCAAAATGAACTGGGAGCCCATGTAATATCAAATCAAGCTTTTTCACAAATTGTGGCTTCTCACAGCTGCCAAATGAGACACGAAAACACAGTAAATCACATGTTAAAAATGACATTCATTCATGGTCCTTTTTCTTGCGTTCCATACACCCTAGAAACCAATGTTGCATGCTGATTGAAAACTGAGAATCTCAGCTTTCCAGTGGTGTGTAGCATTAGATGCTAGCTCGTACAGATCGGGAAAACATGGTCTGTGAAATTGCACTATTTTATTACATAAAAATGGCAGTGAGTTAAAACTGATTAAACTAAAAAATAAGAATAAAAGAAAAATGGTTCCAGTATATGCATGTTTGTGGTGGTAGTGGGGGAGAGGGCTTAGACATGTGGTAAGCTACTGTGGTAATCTATTACTGTGGTAAACTTATTGTTTCCCATTCGATTGTTCTTCTCTCCATTCTGCTCTTGCTAATAAGTTGTAGCAATTCTTTTTAACTCCTGCTCTCAGTCCTGCTCTAGACTTTAATTGTCACAGTCCTCTCTGTGACTGCTGTGGCAGTCTTCTTTTGTGACAGACAGTGGCCCCTTTGCTTGTACTGTCTCCCTGTTTGCTCATATCAGAAATTGTATCCTCCTATGACTATTTCGTTATTCAAAGTGTTTCCCACCTAGAAGCATAATGAACGCTGTCTTCCTTTTCCTGGGATGTTTGGCGTGCATATTGCACTATGTCTCTGAGTATTGCCCCGAATCTGCCTTGGCAGGCTTTCCTAACTGCATAGGGATAGACACAATCTGTCCATTATTCCGTATTGCCTCATACCTCCTCAGGCTAGCAAATATTACTCTTCCCTTTGTGTCATGTGCCACCAGATCCCTGTTGTTTCCTTGCTACACTACATATACTAAGCCCATCCCCACAGCAGGAGCCCCAATTACCTTCTCAGTCAGAACACTCTTGTTTGCTTCCTCAGGTCCTTTGGCAACATTCTCTCCCCCTCCCCCCATAACCACTGATTATTATGCCCACAATAAGGCTAAATTCTGGATCTTTAAACTACTATTGAATGCCCTAAAAATATTCTCTTGATACTACTCATCTGCGCAGGTAACATTGAACTGAACCCTGGCCCTTCTATCCCCATTTCTTCCCCTACAGAAATTTTTCACTTAAAGGGATTAAGTCTAATCCACATCAATGCTTGCATCTTATGGAAAAGTGGAAATTTGACACAATACAAACTAGGTTAATCATACTGTGCCTGATTTCCGAGTAGTGACAGAAACATGGTTGAGGTCTTCTACCCAAAATTTTGAAATAAACATTCCCTCGTACAATGTCTTCAGAGCTGACAGAAAATCGCAAGGAGGCGGGGGTAGCTATATATGTTAGGGACAAGTTTGTTACCTCCTGCTCTGAGTGTAGTACCCTACTGAAGGAATTTGAGTGAATTATTCTGAAAGTGCAGCTCTCTCAGTTGATCCCCATCTGTATAATTGGATTGTACAGACCTCCCTCTGCAGGGCTAAAAGTGTTGCAGCACATATGCACAGTGTCAGTGGCTCAGCAGGTAGCACACTCACCTTTGAAGCTGGGAGATCAGTAGGCTGTGGTTTCTATCCCCACACCAGGCACTTGGGTTAATATCCCAATACTGACACTGTAGTGCAGCACGACAGGGGTGCTGCACTCCTGAGGTGCCGTCTTTCAGATGAGATATGAAACCGAGGTCCCATCTGCCTGTTCTGGTGGTAGTTCAGGTGGATGTTAAAGATCCCATGGCACATCTCGAAAAGAGTAGGGGAATTTTTTATTGCAGATAAATTACATCACAAGAAAACTCGTTTCCTGCAAAAATATAATATCAGCGGGAACATCTTTACAAAAAGATATAACTACAACCCTTTTTTTTGAAGTTCTGAATACTATGGACGTTGAGGTATGCTATGCATAAAGAAGTCATACAATAGGGTAATAAAGTTTACTCCTTATCTTTTTTTCGCTTTCTACTCACTTTCTTTTTAACCCCTCTCCCAGATATAGTGTTGTCATCAACACATTCCATCTCGGAAACTGCTTCTGATCTAGAAGAGACATTGGATTCAGATCCAATATCTCCATCTTCGAACAACTGAAAAGTGTTCAGTAGCAGAATTTGCACAGAATGGGCCTTAGTTGTACTCCCAGACCTGGTCACCCTTTCTGGGAGTTAAAACTCAGCTCCGAGGGGGGGGCATAGAGTGTTGAAGTACTGGTACTACCTCAGAAGTTGTAGAGGAGGAAGATTCTGTAGGAGGAAGAGCCTGAAAAACAACAGTACCCCTAGAAAGGTCCTGGTCAGGTTTACCAGGATCAGACGGAGGAGTAGCAATATCAGTCGAATCATCTGCCTGCAGGGGGATCCTCCTCAGCCGTAGATGGAGGCCTACAAGGCCTACATGTATCCTGGGCCTGGTTGATAAGGATGTCTTTATCAGGGCAACCAGGCCTATTTTGACCTGCCCAGGGACACTGGTGGTACACATGGCCTTGCTCATCACATAGGTTACAACGAAATGTATTCCTACATACAGCACTGTCATGATCATAGTCCCCACATAAAGCACAACATACCCTATACCCTATCACAGGTACTACTAAGGTGTCTACCACTGTCACACTTATAGCAAGCTTTTGGCTGTCCAGGGTAAAAACATACCCCTCTATCTTTCCCCAAAAAAGAAACTGTTAGGAATATGTTTAACTTCATTCTCAATCATTCACAATTTCACTTTAAACCTCCAATTCCCAGTCCAGATACCCTCCGAATCCATAATGGCTTTATGAGGGCCCAAAACACCACATTTTTTCCCTAACCAAAAAAGAATATCTCCCACATTAATACCCTCATTTCTAAACATAATAACAACAGTTTTAAAGAGGGGTTTAGTTAGGGGAATCACCCAAAAGGGTGCCCATAAAGCAGTTAATTTAAGAGTCTCACATTTCCTCCAAAAAGGTGTCCAAACCTCTAAAGGTTTTAAAACTGATGTCAAAGTTGTCTTCGCCCTTGAGATTAATAACAGCAAAAATATCTCTAGCCTGAAAGTTCATAGATGCAATCAATAATGTCCGTGCCACATAAAGCCTGTCAGGGTGCTCCTGAAGCCCACCACGATATCGCAGTCTAACTGCGTTGCGCCGAGCAGCCTGTTCCACTTTGTTACCTTTAAAGAAATCAGAGAAAAGAGGGCCTCATGGACAGTTACCATCTTTAGGAGAAGGAAGGGAGGAGGCCCTAGGAGATCTGGTAGGGGAACAATGATCAGAGGGTCCAGGCACAACAGCTGACATCCCCGCCTCCACATTAGACCCCTCATCCCTTAAAATCCCTGTGGCCCGTAAAGAGTGTCGAAAAACAATAGGGTAATCAGAAATAATAACAGTACCTGCCACAGAAGGCCGAAGAATACCATCCATTGAGCCCGAAAAAGTAATCCATTCTGTATCAAGAATCCAGCGACCATCAGCCTGCTGCACCCATCCTGCCCTAGAGAGAGAGAGAGAGAGATGATTCCTTTGACCATTCTGCTTCTGCAAAGGGAGTGTCTTGATCCAAGACAGTAGCTTGCTTCTGCATTCCTGTGGTGTTCTCCTCTGATGCATCAGATGCTACTGGCACTGAAACTTCACTCCTGTCAGCCGCTCACTGACAAACTCCAGCACTGCCAGTATGGCAGGAAACCACCTGTAGAGGCAAACTCTCTTTCTGAAGGTGCTCCATTACAATCTGGGTCTGCACTTGTTGAGCCGATCCATTCGCTGTCTCCGCCACCTCCAATGCAAGAGATGCATTAAGCGGGCTTGCTAAAGCAGCATCACAAATAGTTTCAGACCTCTTGGTATCCCCTCGGGAATCCACACCCACGGTCAGGGATAAAACCATCAGCTGCCTTGAAGAAACAACCTCTTTATCCGACATCCAGACCCAGACTACCGTCCATTCCGTAGGACAGCTCCCCCTACCATTGAGTAGGGGAATTTCGCCGGTGCCCTGGTCAAATTTCCCCATATTCACTAAAAATACCACCAACAGCTTAATCTGGTCAAGGTCAGTTGGCATTCATCTGTATCCCCCTCCCCCGGGCAGTGCCTGAAAATAGGCAGGATTTGTCTAGTGCATTTACCCGGTCAACAAAAACTAAATAAATAAATATCCAATACCCTTGACTCCGTATCATCCGAAGTTATTATAATGGGTGATCTGAATATGGATTGGCTTGCCACACCTTCCTTACCACTAAAAGAACTTTGTGACAAGCTTGGGCTTGCATAACTAATAAATGAAGTCACCAGGCCCAATATTAAAAATCCTGACCGTGGTAACGTACTGGGTTTAATTCTAGTGAATAAGCCTCATCTTTTTACACATTCTGGAGTATTATTTAACAACCTGAGTGATCACTGCATTATAGCCTGTGTGAGGTCTATTGTTAGGATGGCCTCTTCCTCCAAATACACCTTAAAGAGATGTCGACAGAACTTTGACCCCATCGCCTTTCTTACAGATCTCCAACACGCCAATTGGCAAGACTTTCATTTGGCGCCTTCTGTTGAGGAAGCCCATGAGGCCTTCCAGTGCATTGTCCTTGGGACCATTGATAAGCATGCACCCATTACAAAAATCTGAACTAGGAAGAGGTCATGCTCTTGGTTCATGACCAGCTTGAAAGAAGCACTATGGCACAGGGACACCCTATGGAAAAGGTCGGGGAAATCTAAACTTCCTGTTGATTGGGCATCATTCCGAGCTGCCAGAAACTGGTACGCTAAACTAATCAGGGCTGAGAAAGTAAACTTCTTTCATTTGGTGCTCGATTCATCTTCAACTAGCCCTTCAAAATTTGGGAAAACACTAAAGGATATCATAGGTCACAACTCTGGTAAAACAATCACACCTAAAATCTCTACAGGAGGCTCCACCTTTATGGACAAACATGTAATACTCGACCTGCTCAATAACCATTTTGCTACAGCAGGGTTGGCATTTGATACTTCACCTGCCAATAACCTCCAAGACCAACTGTGCCATCAGAAGCCCAATGGTCTGATATCTATCGTTCCTCATAACCTCTGCCTTCTCCCTATGCCCGGTCATGGTAAAGCATGTGGAGGATCTCCTACTGCAATTGAATAGCAAGAAAAGTGCAGGAGCAGACCTCATCGAGCCTTTCTTCCTAAAATTAGGACGCTATGTATTATCACCCCCAGTCACCCATCTCTTTAACTTATCCCTTGCTCTGGGTTCTTTCCCCCTCCCATTTGGAAAACAGCACATGCCATTCCGTTATACCTATCGGGTGATTTGAGTGACCTAAACAACTATTGTCCTATTTCCTTGCTTCCCATACTGTCCAAGTTGCTCGAAAGGTAGTCAATACCCAATGTAGGCAATTTCTGGAAAATATCAACTGCTCAATCTGGTTCAGTCTGGGTTTAGGCCTCACCATAACACAACTTCAGCACTTGCTGAGGTCACGAATGACTGGCTGTTAACATTAGATGCCAAAAACTATGTATGCGCTCTATTTCTTGACCTTAGCAAGGCCTTCGATATGGTGGACCATAATCTACTTTTGGTCATTTTACAAAATATTGGGGCTGACAGCATGACCATTAAATGGTTTACAAACTATCTTGCTGACTGTTGTCAACAGGTCAAAGCTGATGGGGATCTCTCCCCAATGAAGCCTTTCCTTAGAGGTGTACCCAAGGGTCTACACTTGGCCGGTTACTCTTTGCCATCTACATAAATTATCTAAATAATGGAATCAAATCAGCAAACATCCATTTGTTTGCTGATGAAACAGTGTTCTACATTGCTAGGCCATCCCCACAGCTTACATGCTCTGACCCGCAAATTGAATTTAACCTTCTTCAGAGCAACCTGTTACATCTAAAACGTCTGCTGAATGCCAAAAAGATGAAGGCAATGCTCCTTGCCCCTGCAACTAATGTTTCCATCTCTCTAAACCCAGGAACTGTCCCACAGGTACTGATCCTATTGGGTGAGCCACCCGAATATGTGAAGAAATTCAAATATCTGGGTGTGTGGTTCGACCACAAACTCTCCATTTCAGTCCACCTCGAGGAGCTATCCAAATGATTAAGACAAAGACTTGGGGTGTTCTGTCAGATCAGACACCTCCTTACAGATGAAGCTAAAAAAATGTTAGTCCACACAACCTTTTTGCCTCTCTAGGACTATGCTGATTTTTTTATATGGACAAAGTGCAAGCATGGCACTCACAAAACTGGATGTCCTCTACCATCAAACATTTAGATTCATTACAGGATCCCCTTATTCTACCCACCATTGTTCACTTTATGCTTCTGTAGGTTAGAACTCAGTCATCCATAGGTGGGCCAAACACGCAGTCCTATGGACTTGTACAGCCATCACCCATAAGCTTCCACAGTATATCTATGATTGCCTGCCAGTTTGCTGTCCTGGTAACTATCCATTAGGAAGTCATTCCTGCATTGCACTTATAATCCCAAAGGTCAGAACATGCCTAGGCCCTGTGGCAGCAAGCCATGCCCTCTCGGTCCTCTGGAACAAGATACAAAAAACCCTGAGGCTGGTCCTGCCAATAATGCTGCCTCTTTTCAAAAGTATCCACTCGAGCTCTTTCATTGAACAGTGTAATTGCTTCTGCTGATGCCTTCAAATCTCTTTCCTGGCTCAACTTACCCAGGGTAGGTTGCCCCCCACCCTTCTTTGGCATTGTTCCTTCCTTACCGCCTCCCTGCCACTCCCTCCCATGTGTGTCAAACTGTTATCTACCTGTCGACGCTACTATAATACCTAACCCCTCCCCCATTTGGAGAGGTCACCTGGATCTCAGTTACAAACTGCATTATCTGCTCTATTTACTCTGGACATTCTGTAATATATATATATATATATATTGTTTCCCACACTTACTGGATTAGCATATGTCTGATAGTACACGATAACTGCACTGTTCGTTGTGCATAAGTATGACTTGTTCCTATGCAAAAACTGTTTCTGTGAATTGTTCCCAGGTCCACCTTAATGAGTATACTCATCGATTGATTGATTGACTGATTGTTTATTCTTGTATATTTTTCATATATATGTTTCACCAAAAATTAGTACTGTTATCCTTGTGTTCATCGTTCTGAGTTCAATTTGTACTGTAATTTGACTTGCATTATGACACTGTTATGAATGCAACCCTTCTTTGCTTGACCATGTATCTATGCCCAGGTCCACCTCGAAAATGAGCATTGCTCAATGGTGATCGCCTGGTTAAACTGTTGGCTGGCAGTATAGCCTAGAGGTTAGAGGAACGAGGTGTGAACTAGCTTGATACATCCAGCAGACCAGACCTGAGTTTGATTCTCATAGCCTCCACTTGCATACTGGGTGACTCTGAGCAAGTCACTTAACAGCCCAGTGCACCCAGGTCGCTCCTGAAAACAGGCACTTGTGCCTAGTGGGCCTTACCTGGTTACCAAAGACTAAAATAAAAAAATAAAGATTTTGATTGACTGATAGATTGATTGACATGTGCAAAGCAAAAAGAAACATATGGAACTCAAAGAAATTAAGAAAGTACATTATTTAAAATCTGCAGTTACATGGCAGACCCCATCCCCAGCAAAGGAGCAGGCTCACCCACTTGTAGCTAGGGGTCACTGTTGCACCCTGGCCCAGACAGCTCCCTTCCCAGACTGGCTCAAACTCACCTCAGGATCATTCTCCAACTATGACAGGCACAAGCAGGCAGCTAAAACAAGCACGATAGAGTCATAGCAAAATACTCACAGACAGGAACTTCAGCAACAGCATGGCTTCATATCATGGTAGGTCTCATGAACAATCACCACAATGTAAAGGATAAAGGCAAAAAAAGTTTTTATTGCACAAAAATGCCAGACCACAGATTCAAAAGTGTCCTTCCCCCTAAAAACAGCCGAACGTTTTTGCGCTAACTCTTGCTCATTCTCAAAGCTCATTCTCCAACTATAGCTGCACCATCCGGGCTCGATTTCAAACCTAGGTTACCAGCATGGAAGTGCAACACAATTCCACTGGCCAACATTACAGCTTTTTAAATAAATTTCTAATACAAGGGGTTAGAACAAGACTAAACCAAGATAGTACAGTTCAGGGTTTGCAAAACTAGGAGATGCTGCAGATACCTGCACATTTTAAATAATTTACTTTCTTAATTTCTTTGTGTTCTGTAACTTTCATTCTGCTTTGCACGGGTCTAAGCACCCTCCCCAACTAGCACCACAAAGATGCATATACATACCGTAACCATTTCTTCATCCTTATTTTTTAGTTTAATTAGTTTCAACTCACAGCCGTTTTTCACACTGCTGTTCTTTTGTAACAAAATAGCGCACATTTACGGACCATGTTCTTCTGATCTGTATGAGTTAGCATCTAATGCTACACTCCATTTGAAAGCTGACAGTCTCAGTTTTCCATCAGTATGCAACATTAGTTTTTAGAATGTATGGCGCATGAGAAAATAGACCATGAATGAATGTAATTTTTAACATGTGACACTGTATTTTCATGTCTCACTTGGCAGCTGTGAGAAACCACAATTTGTGAAAAAGCATGATTTGATATTTCATGGGCTGCCAGTTCATGTTGGGAGTGACACTCAGTCCACTGTCCTACTGTGTATGCCAGCAATCACAAAGTGTGCACAAACAATATCAATTTAGTTTCTATTAGTTAAGCAAAAAGCCACAAGGGGGTGTGGGTTATTGGGGGATTTACCACGGCTGGAGTGGGTAAATCCTTGCCAGCCGTGGTAAATCCCACGATAACCCACACCCACTGAGTTGCTTATTGCAATTATACCAAGGTTAATTTTTTTAATATAATAAAATACAACTTTTAAAGAGGTGGCTTTTTTTTTTCCTTTTTATTGTATTTATTCCTGTGCTGCAAATGACCTCCATTAGTATTTGCTCATCAGCCAGTGATCATCAGAGGATTTACACCGGTGGTAAACTGCCAGTCTGACCATTTCATTGGCTGTTCACTTATGTTCATGGTAAAAATAGCAATAACTCAAGACAGGGTATGGGGTTATATGCATTTTTTTTTTTTATTATTATTATTTATCTGCCTGCTGCGGCGACTACTGGTGGGGGCATCCAGCCACCAGCCCTGCCCACTGGGACAGCACCAGGCTCACTCACATGATGGGGGATCCAGCACAGCCATCGCCAATCTGCTGGAGGGTCTCACCATACCCTATCCAGCCAGACCAGCTCCGGACCCCCCCAGTGCGATTCCACGTGAGTCCTCCCAGCGATGCAGGGCACGGCTATCAGGCTGCACAGTCGCACCTACCCATTTACACTTTTTCTCCCATTGGGAGCACAGACGTGCAATGACGTCTGTGCACGTGCGTGCCGGACAACTGCCGCGCTTCCCCCAGTCAATATTCAGTGGCTGCGGTACCCCTGGGCATCCCCAGGGGTCACCGCAGTGTGGCGTGGATTCCCCAGCCCTCCCCAGGACTAGGAGAGCTGTCTCCTGATGCTCAATTGTAGTCCTCCCCTGCTGACCCCCGACGACCAGGGCTTGTTCCCGAACCCGGGCTGCCGGCGTAGCATGAGGTGTGGCGTCCAGCACCTCAGCCCTCAGTGCCACCAGGCCAGCCGGGTTGGAGGCATTTAATTCATGCCTGGGGTGCATTGTAAGGCACAAGGCCACAGGCCGTGTGTCCTCACAGTGCCCCAGGCGTGGATTAAATGCATGTAACCTCATACCCTGGAGTGGGTTAATGCACTTAAAACATGGGTTATGCTCAAAAGAAGAAAAAAAACAACATAAAGAGGTTTTCTCCCTGGATAAATAGCAAGATAGGTACTGTATCCTGCCACCTGGAAAAAGAGACCCCCTCCAAATCATGTATATGTGATTGGTTGTATTCACATACAAATGTCAGAAATACAGTACTGAAATGATTTCTGACATTTACTGTGCATAATATGATTTCTTACACTGCCAACGATGTGACTTTTCTGCCCCCCCTCCACACACACAGACACATGTAAGTCCCAGTGCAATGGGAATTACAATACTTGATGACAGCTGCAGCCCCTCACCTCCAGACTGTGTTGTATGTCATGCTCACTGTCACTGTGTCTCCCTTTCTCTCATAACAGAGTACCAACACTTATGCTGTCTTTGTGCTGCATCAGTAGCAAGTGCCACCAACACCTCTGCCTTTGTTTCACCATTGCTGAGCAGGAGTCGGCTGTGCTGCAGAGTGTGTATCGTGGCAGCGGGGAGTTGGAAACTGGCTCCCGGACAGCCCCGACGACACTGCAGGAGGAGCTCTGAAATAGAAACATTTTACACAGCATAATGTCTCCTGCTCCCTCTCATCGTGTCACACACTATCTCCCGTGCTGTTTCTGCCTTTATTGGGCTGGCCCATACACAATACAGGGGGCAAGCAGGACTTGGCTGTCATGCACAGTGTGTACCACTGGACCCGGGGGGGGGGGCGGCCTGTGTCCTGGACAGCCCAGAAGACATTGCAGGAGGAGCCCTGAGATAGATAATGAATTTCACCTACTGCAATATAATGTATCCAGCCCCTTCTCACTGTGTCAGTCACTGTCTCTCCCACATGCAACACAGAAGACGATCATACACAGACAGACAGACAGATAGAAAAGGAAGCATATCACACTAGTAACTGAGTCTCTCTTGTTCTCTCTGTCTTTCTCACTGTATCTCCTATGTTTCCTGAAAAAGAGAGAGAGAGAGAGAGAGAGGTGTGTGATACCAGGAGAGAACGTGACTGCAGATCACGGCTACAATGTTACTAAATGTCTGAATTCTGTTCTACAGGTCATGTTGCTCTTTGTCTCTGGACACTGCAGGACATGTGGAGTGCAAGTCAGGGTCCTGCTGTCACTCTCCAGAATACTGCTAAGACGTGCTGTATGGGTGGTCGTGGTGGTGGGCGGCGCAATGGCAATGATCTTTAGGTGGCTCTCTCTTCACTTTCTCACTGTGTCCTTTAACATCCCCGTTCTATATACCGCAGACTACAGAGAGAAAAGACACGGCAGGAAGAAGTACAGAGAGAGAGAGATGTGCTTTGACAGCTTTGTGATAACAGAATCCAATGGCACTATGGCTTACCAAACAACAGGGGAATTGCATACAGCACTGACAGGTGACTACCAACTGACCACTGTGGCTCTGTCTCACTTAGGTGCAGTTTTTAATGGCTGCGTGTCAGTGCTGAAGTTTCCCACATATAACAAGTGTGGCCCAGGGATCTTGTTGGCTGGGCATCTCATCCAAACTGTGGATTAAATAATGAATTTAATCCATGGTCAGGTGATGCTGTTTGGCCAATTGCCTGTCTCCCTTTGCTCAGCTCATGTTATAAATACTATTAGCAGACCATTGCCACAAAGAAAGTGAGTTGTAAGACAGAAGACTGGATTTACCTGACTAAAACAGTGATCAGTGTAGGGACAAACTAGAAAAAATGTCTACTTCCCTCTACCCATGTGGTTACACAAGATTAGATACTGTAATTTCCATTTTTGTAACTCACTTTCTTTCACTATTTTTTTTTTTTTTGCTTGTCATTTTTGTCTACCATTTTTGTTGTTCCACTGGTTTTGGTTTGCAGTTTACATTTTTGGATTGTTTTCATTTTTTTTTTGATTGTGCCTTCCATCTTTTTGTTGGTTAAATGTTTAGCAGTTGATATATTTTTCCATTTAATTTCTTTGCAATCATATTTTGCTTCCACTACTCCTTTCCTGTTTGCATTCATGTTTTTGTTCCACGCTACCTTTTTGTTTTCTTTCATTATTTAGTTGCACTATACTTCTTTGCACTCATTTTTATGTTTGCTTGCACACATGTGCAAGAAACATAGTGCCATCATCCAAGTTTTCGGAGGTGTGGCAGCCCTCTTCCAATTCAGGCAGTGTGTTTGCAGGTGCAGCTGCAGTTCTCCAATGCCTGCTGGAGCTGTCTATGACAGCTCCAAAATGCAGTGGAGTACAGTTGAAAGGGAGAGCTACGCTTCAGTGAGCAGCGATAAAATATCGCCTGCCTGCGCGCTCCCCCCACACACACACACACACACACACACACACACACACACACACACACACGCTGTGCTGGCTCTCCACGCACACACTGTATGGCTGGGGGTGCCCAAGCCCACTCGGCTGTGCTCGCCCCCCAAAGCCTTCTTCACATGCCACGCTGGGTGCCCACCCCAGCGTGGCAGCTCATCATGTAGCCGATGGGGTGCCCAACCCCTGTCGGCCACTGTCCTCCCCCGAAGTAGCAGGATGCCACGCTGGGAGCCCACCCAGCGTGGCAATAGGATAGCAGGCTGATGGTGCCCAGTCCCCCGCCGGCTCCACACCCCCAACCAGTTATCTCTGGCCACGCTGGGAGCCCATCCCAGCATGGCAAACATCCCACGCCATCATTTAAAAAAAAAATGCAAAACTGTCCCTCGGCGCTTCTCCTGTCCCTCCCACAACCCGCACCCACCCACTGCGCACCATGCCTCCCCATACTGCCCACCCCATACTTACCTCCGGACCTCGGCGTGACGATCTTCGGTGGACCGGGAACACGTCTGCACTCTTCAAAGCCGACCGCGAACTGAGGAAATGCCGGTAAGCTGTATAATGGGTTAGATAGGGTTTTTCAACTTTGTTGCATATCTCAGGCATTTTTTGGAATTTTTGCAGCAAATTTTCAACATGGGGTTTTTGGAACCCCTTCTCATGAATGCTGTCACTGTCATGGCGTTATTCGGGCCCAAAGGGTGATTTCGCAGTCACTGCATGAAATCACCTTTTGGGACTGATTAATAAAACGACACTGCCAGTGTTCATCAGGTGGGCTCTCAAGAAGCCTATTTTGAAAATTTGCTGTAGAAATTCCAAAAAATGACTATTTTACAAGTGTGTGTTGTGCAGTTCCTATGCACGCTCGTAAGTTCGTGAATTTTCAATATTTTCACTCCAGATTTTCAACATTACCATTTTACCATGCCTTCTTATCAGCAGTACAGCTGTCATTTTTCACATCTCGCCCAAAACGTGTTTCCGCCCATGTTGCGTACAATGGTGCAGTTGGTGTGCGAAATCAATGTATGGGACAAATTAAGAAAATCACAGTGACACTGTTCATGAGCAGAGGTCTTAAAATGGCTATGTTGAAAGTTTGGTGAAAAAATTCTTAAAAATGACTGTTGTACGAGCTTGCGTTGCTCAGTTCCTACACACGCTTGTAAGTTTGCGAATTTTCAATATTTTCACTCCAGATTTTCTACATTGCCATTTTATTACATTTCCTTATGAACAGTACAGCTGCCATTTTTCACATGTCGTCCAAAATGTATTTTCGCACATGTAGTGCACAATGGTGCAGTCAGTGTGAGAAAGCAATGTTTGGGACAGATTAAGAAAATCACAGTTAAACTGTTCATGAGCAGAGGTCTTAAAATGGCTATGTTGAAAATTTGGTGACAAAAGTCCATAAAATGACTGTGTTACGAGTGAGCATTGCGTAGTTTCCATGCACCCTCGTAAGTTCATGACTTTGTAATATTTTCAGTCCAGATTTTCACCAGTGGCATTTTTCCACACTTCCTTATGAACAGTACAGCTGTCATTTTTCACAACATGGGCGAAATGTGTTTTCACACTTTCAGCGCAGAGATGCGTGGTCACTGTGGGAAATCATTGTTCGGGACAGATAAAGAAAATCACAGTGACACTGATCATGATCGGAGGTCCCAAAATGCCTGTGTTGACAATCTGCTGTAAAAAATCCCCAAACTAATTACATTACGGGTGTGCATTGCACAGTTTCTATGCACACTCATGACTTCACCAGTTTTTTAAATATTTTTACTGCAGATTTGCAACATTGCCATTTTTTACACCTCCCCATGAACAGTACAGCTTCATTTTTTACATCCTGTTCAGAATATTTTTGCACCTGTGGTGATAAATGCCATAGTCGCTGTGCATAAGCAGCTTTCGGCTAACAAACTGATATTGCCACTGTTCATGAGGTGGGGTCACAAAAAAACATGTTGAAAATTTGGAGTGAAAATACCAACGAATGCCTGAGGTATTAGGGTTTCCAACCATAACGCCCAACCCTGTAGAGAATGACAGGCATCAGGGGTGTGACTTGGGATTCTTGCCTGTAATGCTCATACCATTCCACACCCTGCAGCCAGTGAGAGGCATCGAGGTATGCCTTGGACTCTTCAGCCCCAAAGTTCACCCCATTCTCCTATACCGCACCCATCTCACTATTTCCTGATGGAATGGGGTGCGCATAAGGGCCAAAGACCCCAAGGCACAGTGTCTGCAGGGTGGGGTGTGGTGAAATGGTGTGGCCGTTATGCCTGATGACCCAAAGGCACACCCCAATGCCTGTCACTCTCTGCAAGGTCGTGGTGGGGTTGGCTTCAGTTCAGTACTTCACTGCCATTCCTATTACGCAGCTCTGTAACTTCTACACTACCACTGCCAATGCCAGCAAGCAAACATTTGGCATTGACAAATGCTTGTTAGTTGTGTTGTGAAATTTGTGTGCTTTACTTTTTTTGTTTGCATTCTTTTTAGTTGTGCTATACATTTTGTATGCAGCCATTGTATAGCATTGTTCTACTTTTTGTTGTGCTACACTTTTTTTGTTTGCATTCATTTCTTAACTGTGCTAAAACAGTTTAAAATTAATGGTCTCGGTTTTTTGCCATTGACAAAACCGTGTGTTAAATGCAGTAACACCTGAGTAGGTGTTACGGCATTCACGCGCTCCCTTTCAACAACAAAGCACTCGAGACAACTAACTAAACATAGCATGAGCTTCCAACTGTCCCTGTCACCTCAAGCTGCACTGACTGAAAAACACACTTCTCGGGCGTAACCTCCATACCAAATAGCCTCCAGCAGCCTCACATCGCCTAGAAGTTAAAAAAAAAAAAAAAGTTACGCCGATTCCAAACAGGGAACGAAACCGAAAGACATAAGTTCATTGAAGAGCAGGAAAACCACAACACAATTCAGAAAACAAAAAGCGACCTCAGACTTTTCAAACGGAGACCTTCAATTATATAAAATAAAATATGGGGAAAAGTGTGTCAAACTCGAATTTAACACACACCCACGTTGTTGGATGGCATTCATAAACCCCCCGGGCTTCGCCCTCAGGGTTTATGTGCCTTTCAACAACTCAGGTGTGTGTTAAATTCTCATAACACACTTCTCCCCATACTTTATCCTATATTTAATCGTTTTTAGAAGCACATGACTATTTTGGTTTACATTTGATGTTGTATTTGTCGTGTATTTTGGTTGCACTCAACATTTGTTTTTGTGTTGCTACTATATTTTTATGACATCACACTTTGCATTTGGTTTTGTTGCTTTACTTTTTTTGCTTGCATTTACTTTTTTGGTGCTGCTTTACTTAGTTTTTTTGTTTGTGTTTTGCACTTCAGGGCCACCGTAACAACCCCCCACTGGCCACTGATACATATGGTTTCATGTTGTACATATTGCTTGCTAGAAGCAAACTGGGTTAGGTGGACCCAAACCAATTAGTGCTCTTGCACTAACTTGCTGTATTCCATAGTTCCCCAGGGCATGAAGAGGTCATTTGCATATCATTACTCCCCAGTACTCTGGTAATATGTGCATGTCCTGTGTTGATTTATGCCACTGTATACTGATACAGCATAGGACTTGTGATCCATAAAAAAATAAATGTTTTCACCAAACTTGGATAAAAGCTTTCAGCACCCCCTAACCCATGACCACTTTAATGAGAACTTTTTTAATCAAGCTTTTTGCTCTCCTTGCAATATCTTCTCCTTCCATCAGTCTCTGACCTGGTGACCTCCAAGCTCTGTCTACTACTCCCACCACCATCAAGCTGGTGGGGAGCCACATGATGCAAGACTGAGTGTACTGGTGACCATCATACATAGTGGCAAGGACACATGGATTTCATTATGATTTTCTCACTCCCCTCCCCCAATGTCAGGCACAGCTCGAGCGTCCCACACAGAGCCTTTGCATGCACATAGCAATGCCCTGAGAGGGAGACAAGCTCCCTTGGCCCACAGAAAGGATAATTAATGTACAGAACATGAGTTCCCCCTTCCCCTGGCAGGGATTGATGCCAAGCGTCAGCACCATCTCAGCCTCTGGCCACCTGGCCCAACTCCCTCTGTCTGCTCCCAAACTTGGGATGCTGATATGGAAGTACTTAGTGCTTCTGCCGTGCCATTGCGCGGCCCTATTAATGATGATTTTTAACTCCCACCCAAAATGTGTGCACGGTGTGACGCGCCAAACACCCATTTTGTATGGAAGTTATAAGGCAAGGCAAGATTATTTTTAGGTGTCCTTGCCCAGGGGCTCATACAGGGAAGCAAACAATAAAACACAAAATCAAACAACATTTCAGTGATGTGGTAATTTCAAAAAGAACCACTACTAATGTGGTTGCAAGTGGGGGTCAAAAACATTCACCCAAGTTTGATGAAATGAAAGCTTTAAATCTGACCAAGTTAGGTATAAATGAACAACTGTATACAAAAAACAAAAATTCCAAAGCAGACTTGGTTGTTTTTTTTATTTTTCAGACTGCAAGTCCTGTATCAATATACAGTAGAGTACAATATATTGATACAGGACTTGTGTGGGCAAATAAGCCAGAAGTGATCTGTGGCAGCACTGAACAGGCAGTAACAACAATGAGAATTTAGGGTAGAGGTGAGTGAAGTTTGGAAAACTTCAATCCAGAATAACTTTGTGAACTCCTGCAACTTTGTGAAGTTATTGGCGCTTTGTCAAGTCAAACTTTGAGGTACTGGCAACTTCACAAAGCTGCAAATTTACATCTTTGTTGGCAAAGTTCATTGGGACTTTGCAAAATGTCTGAGTCATTCAGTGCTTTTGCTGCACTATGTGAGCTGCAAATCTCAAGGTTACAATGCAGCAATAGAACTGTGCTATGTGCAGTTCTAGGAAGTGTGTTCAGGAGACAGGATCTGCACTGCACTTTGAGCTCAGCTTTGACTTGATTTGTACTGTTGTTCATTACATAAAGCAAATGCTTTGAGAAACAGATTCTAGTTCGTGTTCTGCAGTTGCAGACTTAATTTTGAACATGTTTGCCTTATTGCCTACAGTTTACTTAATTTTTATGTTGTCTTGAGCACGCAGTGCAAGCAACATTTTGTGACAGCTTGCTGGAGTAGCAGGTTGTGGAGGTGCGGCCGTGTTGTGGCCAATGGCACCACTGCTTTTTTTGGGCTGGTCTTTGTGGCACCAGTGAATGAACACACTGTCTATGACAGCCCTTGAAAAGCATGCCACCAGCTTGAAAGAATGTTGCCACTGCGATGAGGGAACACCCCATCATTGCAGGGTGTACCTTGCTTGCTGAAACATTTCAATAAACATGGCGGCTGTCACCATCTGCCTCTCACAATCTCCAGCAAGCTGACTTTGGTAGTGCCAGTCTCCCTGTCAGCATGTTTATAACCACTCTCAAGACTGTGTAGCACACTGGGAGCCCACCCTAGTGTGCCTGCATGTGTTCTGAAGCCGACCACATCAGCATGTTCCTGCCCCATGCCCCACCCCCCATTGTGTGCCACACTGGGAGCCAACTCCAGTGTGGCCAACATAACCCCCCCAAAGTGATGTGGCATACTGGGAGCCCACCTCAATGTGCCCAACAGTTGTTTAATTTCACCTGTAAATAAAGAAAGCCTTCCCACGATGTTCATTCCTGAAAATAAGAAAACGGTCCATTGTTGAGTCGGAGCACCCCCTCCCCCAACCCACACCTACCCTCTGTGCACCCCACCTTCCTGCACCCCCCTCACCCCATATTTACCACCAGAGCCCAGCGCGACAATCTTCGGTGGAGGAGAACACGTCTGAACTCTTCAAAAGCCAACTGCAAACTGAAGAAAATCATGGTAAGCTATATAATGGCATCAATGGGGGGATTTCAACTTAGGTGGATATCTCAGCCATTTTTGTGACTTTTGGCTCCGAATTTTCAACACAGGATTCTCGGGACCCCACCTCATGAACTCAGTCACTGTCATTTCATTATTTGGACCCGAAAGGTGATTTCATGGTCACTGTGCAGAATCACCTTTTGGGACTGATTAACAAAATGACAGTGGCACTGTCCATGAGGTGGGCTCCCAAAAAGCTATGTTGCAAATTTGGTGAAAGAATTCCAAAAAATGACTGTGTTATCAGCCTGCATTGCACAGTTTCCATGCACACTCGAAACATCAAGACTTTCTCATATATTTTCACTCCAGATTTTCAACACTGCCATTTTTTCACACCTCCTTATGAACAGTACAGCTGTCATTGTTCACATCCTGCCCAAAATGTGTTTTCATACATTTGGCACACAATGGCATGGTCATTGTGGGAAATCAATGTTGAGGACAGATTAAGAAAATCACAGTATCTGGACTCCTTCCAAATTATATAAGGTTGGACGTAGCCCAGAAGCGTTATGTATTCGATGTCAGCAAGCTGAGGGAGACCTATTTCACATTTTCTGGGAATGTCCATCGGTAAAAGAGTTGTGGGACCAAATTAAGCACAAGACAGATTCATTACTGGACATTGAACATTGCTTTACCCCAGAAATCTGCCTGATAGGTGATTATACTGGTATTGCTGTAAAATCCTAAAGATACTATATGGCCTTGATCTCATCATCGGTCAAGAAAATAGTGTTTAGGCACTGGCTGGATAACACCTCACCTAGTTATGTGGAATGGCTACAAGAATTACTCTTTAACTTAAATATGGAAAAATTTGGGGCTATGAGAAGGGGTAGTTCTTCGAAATTTGATCGAGTTTGGGGCCCCTTCCAGACTCTTTATTTGCTCCATTCATAATCAGCCATTGCAGGACAAGTCGACCCTGGTTCGTTCCCTTATGAGCAGATCTATCTCAACCCTCGTAGCTCTGGGGGAGGGTGGGTATGGGAGGTTAGGTAGGGTAGTCAAATTGGGTGGGGTTAGCACCAGAAAATTGTTGTGTTCATTTTCTAATGGTACATTGTAAGTGGCACTGTGCTGTCACAGATTATCTTCTGTAAGGCATTGTCTTTCATCTGAGTGCCGACAGTATGTCAATAAACTTGAATTTAAAAAAAAGAAAATCACAGTGTCACTTTTCATGAGCAGAGGTTCCAAAATGCCTATGTTGAAAATTTGGTGAAAAAATTCCACAAAATGACTATGTTATGAGCGTGGTTCGAGCAGTTTCCAGGCACACTCGTAACTTCGAGAATTTTTAATATTTTCACTGCAGATTTTTAACATTGCCATTTCTTCACACCTCCTTATGAACAATACAGCTGTCATTTTTTACATCCTGCCTGAAATGTGTTTTCGCACATCTAGCGCAGAATGGTGCGGTCGCTGTGGGAAATCAACGTCTGGGTCAGATTAACAAAATCACAGTGCCGCTGTTCATGAGCAGAGGTCCCAAATGCTTTCATGAAATGGGTCACAAAAACGCCATGTTAAAAATGTGGAGTGCAAATACCAACAAATGCCCAGGGTGTTAGGGTTTCTAATCATAACGTCCCACCCTGTAGAGACTGACAGGCATCAGGGGTGTGACTTTGGATTGTCGGCTGTAATGCTCACGCCATTCCACACCCACCCTGCAGCCAGTGACAGGCATCAAGGTGTGCTTGGACTCTTCGGCCCCAAAGTTCACCCCATTCTCCTATACTGCACCCATCTCAATGCATTTCCTTATGGAATGGGGTGAGCATAGGCCCGATGACCCCAAGGCACAACGCAACACTTGTCAGAGTCTGCAGGGTAGGATGAGGTGAAATGGCATAAGCATTATGGCCAATGACCCAAAGGCACACCTCAATGCGTGTCAGTCTCTGCAGGGTGGGGTGGGGTTGGCATCAGTGCCATACTTCACCGCCATTCCTATTATGCATCTCTCTAACTCGTGCACTACAATTGCCAATGCCAGCAAGACAACATTCAGCATTGACAGATGCTTGTTTTTTCTCTTTCTGTGTGGTGCTGATGTGCTTGACTAGTGTTGTGTGTGCATGGGGGTGAGGGAGGGAGGAGCAGGTTTTTATCTACAGACGGCAATAGCTTTACTTTCAGAAACTTTCAGTGCATGTTTAGTTTTCACTGTCACTCTCTGGCAATTTATTTTTCTCAAGTTCTAAAAGTCTTATTTGCCATTTTTCTCAGCTCCCATTATTTATGTACACTCTGTGTTCCAGTGCTGATAAAATACCAATGATGTGTTCAGGGCTCTGGCATGTAGTTATAAATATTTTTGATTATTATTTTCCATAATTCATTAACCTTTTCTTGTAATTTTAACATATTTTTCTAGTTTGATCATAACTATTTTATAATAACTGGTCAGCAATTTTTCCCATTGCCTGACTGAGTTATAATTTGCCGTTATAACCCGCAGGTTATAACGGCGAGCACGAGCCGTATCAGTTAAAGAAAAAATGCACTCTCATTGGCTAATGTGCCATCCATGGGTGGACTTAACATTTAAAAAAAATGGTGGCTCCATCTCTCTCGCTTACCGAGGAACTGCCAGAACCCAGCACACCATCTTTGAACTGTGCAGAGTTCTACTTTATTAAAACTATCAGGTTGATCCTGCCGGTTTCTTTTTTTCTCTGTTATCTGGTTGATCCTGCTCTTAAAATGAAACAAATCCATGGCGCTGCACAGAGACGAAGCATGAGCCAATCAAGAACTGCACAATCATCGCATCAGCAGTATGAGACTAAGTTTAAAAAACTGAAACTGTACAAAAGAAAAAAAAAAAAAAAGTAGGGAGACACAGTGTGTGTGTGTGTGTGCGTGTGTGTGTGTGTGTGTGACCGACCGTGTATGTGCGTGTCTGGGTGAAAGTCAGGACTCACAGACACTACATGAAGGCTGGGAAAAAAATTGCTGTCCAGAAATTATAAATAATAAAAGATGGGGAAGTTTGCATAAATTTGAAATTAATGGTTACCCTCAGTGTGGGATGCATTAATAAACCCCTCGGGGTTTATGTAGCATCCCACACCTCAGGCAACCATTAATTTCTCATTAAGCACACTTCCCTATCCATTATTGTATATATTATTTGCAGTATTTTAATTTTTGCTCAAGCCACTAGTACTGCTTCACATTACCACATTAGAATGAGCGGTAGAGAGAAAGGGAAGGGTATACAGGGAGGAAAGGCAGGGAAGGCAGAAGTGGTGACTACCGGTTGAGGTGGATGAGGGTGTGATATGGATGCAGGAGGTAGTAGTGCATCTGCAGTGTGTGATGGTAGTGGGACTGTTAAAAAGCTTACAGCACTCGATTTGGCTGCTCTCTTAGTTGAGAGAGGCAGCAGCCAGAGCCAAGATCTGTTGTATGAAATTTCCTCAACCTCATCCAGGCCAGTGAGTAACACGGTGGTGTTCAAAAATATCCAAAGGCGTTCTTAGTGTTAGTGATACCAGATCTGAGTTGGAGGATGATGCAGTGTCAGAGTTTGTGTGTACCATTGCCATTCCAGGTAAATGTGGAAGAGGAGGACCTGCAAAAGGAGAAGAAGGAGGAGGAAATGCAGGGTGAAGGTGAGGATGATGAAAGATGCAACCACAGGCAAACTTCTACCAGATGCCCATCTGGTAGAAGTTTGCCTGTGGTTACATCTTTGATTCTCCACAATAAATTACTTATTTTTGCATCAACTTGGTGAGGACTGCCTGTTTTGAAGTGCTGAGTTAATTGACTTGCTTCATTGGACTTTGGCTTGCTGCCTAGTCAGCACCCCACCAAACGCTGAGGAGCATGAGCTTGCTTTTCGTGCTAGTAAAGGTGAGGATGACACTGTCATCAATCCTTGATGGGAACCTGAAAAGAAAAAAAAAAACAATGGGTGATAGAAAAGTGTACAAATTTTTCAAAATGAAGGGTAGGCAACCTGTGACATGGAAGGACCACTAGCAGTGACACCTCCTCCACCCCGCTCAGCCAACTCCTTGTGCTTCTCCTACTCACAGTGGTGCCTTATTCTAAGGTGGGTGTGCTGCCCACCAGTGCCCAAGTGGGTGCCTCTTTTACAATGCTGAACAACTGTCTGCCATAGTTTGCATATCACAACACTGTTGCTGGTGGCCTATAGCAGCATCTTACTGTGACTTGAGAAAACTGCTGTTGTGGAAGACTGACTGACACAGCGCAGCAGCATGTAGCAAGTATATATAATTTCTTTGACATGAGCAAAAATGGGAAATGAGATTTTCATAGAGTGCATTTCTGGGCACTAAAGTGAATCCCAAGTTAGAAGTGCTGTTGCTGTGGTGGAAGACTGACTGACACAGCATAGTGCAACAGCATGTAGCAAATAATTTCTGGGACATGAGAAAAATGGGAAATTAAATTTTGATATACTGCATTTCTGGGCACTGAAGTGAATTAAAAGTTAGAAGTACTGTTGCTGTGGTGGGAGACTGACTCAGACTGTGCAGCATAGAAATGTGTAGTAAGTAATTTCTGGGACATGAGAACAAATGGGAAATTATGAGATTTTCATATAGTGCATTTCGGGGCACTACATCGAATTACAAGAATTACATGAGAAAGACAGGGGAAATGAGACTTTAAGACATATGAGGCCCAATATTCGAAAATTAGCAAAGCGGAAGGCAAACTCTTGTGCTGTGCTTGCCCATTGCTCACAACCTTGAGGATGCTATATTCAGTTGGATAGCACACTGGCCCTATCTGACTGAATGTAGGGACATCTCAGTGCAGCACTAAGCTGAGTAGCAATACCTCGACATGGAACCCAGCAGTGCAGGGAACAGCACCACCAGACTTAATAATGCTGATAGTTCCTGGCATGATATTCAGACAGCCCCATGCAAATAAGCCCATTGGGCATGCAAGGCACTAAGGGACCATTTGCATGTGTATTATGGGCACATTTGCATGGGAAGTGGTGGCAGGCTTGTGCGCCTGCGATGGGCCCCGCCCCCACCCTGACTGCCCAGTCCCATAAAATTCACAGATTCCCTAGTGTCTAGTGGCACCCCTCACCCTCCAAATGCTGGTCCCATTGAAAGAAAGAATACCCTGGTGTCCAGCTGTCCCCCCACCTCCAATCACCAGCCCTCTTATGGTATATATAAGACCAGGGTGCCTAATTGTCCACACTGCCCTCCAGTCACAAGCCCCATTATGTTAAATATAAATCCCTGGTGCCTACAGGTCCCCTCTACCCTCCAGCCCTGGTATAAAAAAATACTGCCTGGTGTCTAGAGGCACCCCCCCACTGAATAATTGCTGTCCCTGTACACTAACACATATTTCCTAGAATCTAGCAACCCCCTTGCACCAACCCACCCTGCCACTCCCCAATCTTACTGGTTTCACTGGTGCTGCGGAAACCCACATGGCAACAGACACAGCCATCAGCTAACCACCTTGACTGGCTGCCATATGCAATGACAGGGAGCGCACGTTCCCTGTACTGTAAAGCCCCTCTTGAATATTGCACATGGGCACAAACCCCAGGCAAACAGGGTACAATCACTTTGCCCACCAGGCAAAATTTTGAATATCTAGCTCATGGTGCTTACTCATTACTATGGCCTGCATGGGACAGAAGGTGCACCTCCACCATGGAGTTCTGCCATACCCTCAAGCAGCATCTGCTGGTTTGACAACAGTGTCTGGAGTGTGGCCTTCATGGGCACAACTCTGCATCTGAGTTCCTCCATCTCAACACGGAGTTGTGCCACTTCATCTGTAAATCAAGATCACGAAGGAGGATCTGCAGCTTGGGTTTCACATGATCTCCCTGGCTGAAACCCTTGGGTCCAGCTGCAGGGCACACTTCCCTCATCAGTGTCTCTCTCCAGCAACTGTGCAAATTGCTGTCCCTTACCACACTGCACCCCCACATCACAGAAGGACCACTAAGGGTGGCACCACTTCCTCCCCACTCAGTTGTCTTGTATTCTTCCCACTCACAGTGGTACCCCACTCTATAGTGAGTGTGCTGGCCACCAATGCCCAAGTGGCAGCCCCATTACCATGCCAAACAACTGTCTAGTACAGTTTGCATGTCACATCACTAAGTACAGAAGAATCAGCTTCTACCAGATATAACCAAGTTCTGCAATATATAATCAAGTTCTACCTGGTTCTGCTTGATTAAAAAGCACACAAAGATTTTGCATGTTGGGAAAAGTACATGTAGTACTATGAAGGGTATGTTTTCCAAAGTTTTAGTGCATAGACATGCTGTAAAATAGTGTGGTGTATCATCACTGAAATTTATTCCCAAACAGATCAAAAAAGTACTAGTAGGTGCATTGAATTAAGTAGTTCTGTAGTGAAAACACATAGCAACATAGAAACATACAAGTTGTCGGCAGATAAGGACCTTTTGGCCCACCTAGTCTGTCCTATTTTCCCTACCTACTGTGCCACTACAAACCCTACTTTATTTCAGGTCTCCTCCCCCTGCCTTATTTTTAAGGTCTCCTTGTATCTATCCTTTGCATTCTTGAATCCTGTTACCATTTTAGCACCCACCACCTCTGCTGGGAAGCTGTTCCAGGCATCCACCACCCTTTCCATGAAGAAGTATTTCCTCACATCCCCTCTAAGTCTCCCCCCACACAGCTTCATAGCATGACCTCTTGTCCTCAAGCATTGTTTTATATATAAAATGCTACTCCCTCATGTACCTTATTAATTCCTGTGAGGTATTTGAACGTTTCTGTCATGTCTGCCCTTTCCCTCCGTTTCTCTAGAAAGTACATATTTAGTTTCTTGAGCCTTTCCTCATAGGGCTTTTGATACAGGCCCTGTACCATTTTAGTTGCCCTCTTCTGTACTGCCTCTACCTGATCTATGTCCTTCCAGAGATGGGGCCTCCAGAACTGGACACAGTATTCAAGCTGGGGCCTCACCATCGATCTATACAGGGGTAAACTAGCACTCTCTTTCAGATGGTGGTGCCCCTCCCTATGCACCCGAGCATCCTGGTAGCTTTTTCCACTGCCTTATCACACTGCTTTGCTACCTTCAGGTCATCAGAAATTATTGCTCCCAGGTCTCTTTCCTGTTTTGTGGTTGCCAATACTTCCCCACCCAATTGGTATGTTGCCCCCAAGTTTCTGTGCCCCAAGTGCATCATTTTGCACTGTTTTGCACTGAAGTACAAAATTATGCACTAGGGGGCACAGAAACACAAAGAAATTTATTGCCAAACAGGTCAATGACGCACTTGTGGGTGCGTTCAGTAGTGTGATCACAGGGCACAGAGAAATGTATTCTCAGACAGGTTAATAAAACACTATGTGGTTGCTGTGAGTGCAAACACTGGGAAATTTATTCCCAAGCAGGGAAATAAATTACTCAGTGGGTGCACAAAGCGTGAACACAGGAGAATAATCTGAAGTGGGGCAACGAACTAGAATAAAACCCTATACTGCTGCTGTGAGTGCAAACAAAGGGACATTTATTCCCAAGCAGGGTAATATAGCACTTAATGGGTCCGTTGACTGTGACTACAGAAGGAGAATCCCAGGTTGGGCAATGAACTAGAACAAAGCACTATGTGGCTGCCGGGAGTGCAAACATTGGGAAATGTCAAGTGTGAACACAGGAGAATCATAAGTGTGGCAATAATAGATCACATCTAGGACTGAGGTGTACAAATACAATGAAGGGGTGTCAGGGTGGGAGGAACTATTGGTTAGTAGGCAGGTAGGCACTGCAGCAGTTAGGCAGTACAATACAAACCCCTAATGATAACAAACTCTGATCAGAGCTGATATGGCTGTGGAGAGCTTTTGGGATGCTTTTATCCATTATTTCTAATGAATTTGCACAATGCAGATCTGCTGAGAGGCAGTTTCAATGTGGTCTTCCTTTTACATATTTTTACAATGTGTTTTCCTAGAATATGCCTCCTGATTGCTATATGTTTAGCCTGGATAGTTAACGGAAGACATGGCATCTTATTTTCAGTGGGGCTCTACATCTTCACAATATTATGCTGCACTGCATAAAATCAGAACACATTGAAAACAATATTTTATATCTGTAATAGGCTATCCTGAATAAATGCATTATAAAAATGGTAAAATCATGACCCCCCACTGAAAACATGATATTGCATCTAATCTGGGGCAGCCTGAGTAAATACAGTGCAAAATGTGTAAAATGAAGATCACAATGACAATGAGATATAGCATCTCCCCAACACTATCCAGGATACAAAATATAGGATAAGAAATATTTAAAGAGCTAGTGGAGCCAAAACAGGAAGACAGGAAAACAATACAAATTTTAAGTAGTAGTCAGTTGTTTATTTCTGAAGTATTTTTCTTTTTCCCTTTGCTCATCAGAAAGTATTCTATGTGACAATATTGTGCTGGATGTGTGGAACAGCTCTTAGCCTGGCAGCTGACATAGCTTTCTCTACTGCCCCACACTACATCATCAGCACTGTGATCTCACTGATTGTGACATCACAGGTGAAAAACCTAGCAGTCACTCACTTCCTGTTCCTAAATAGCAGTGATGTCAGTCATTGAGGTCACAGTGCTGATGATATAGTGTGGGACAGTAGAGGTAAGCAATAAGACACAATGGAGTGTGCATTACGGAATGATAACCGCACTCCTAGGGGCGTAGTTAGGCACGAGGCCAAAGGCTGAGTGTCGGTCGTCCCTAGGAGTGCGGTTATTACACCGTAATGCACAACCCCGGAGTGTCTTATTGCACTTATAAAATGGCCCTTTATTTTTAGAAGCAGTTTTTTCATTTTGAAACACATTTTTAAATAAGTAAAAATATACGTGAATCTGTGCTTTTAACATAAAATAATCCTTCCGCCTATTGGTGCTAGATTAAAGTAATGTTATACAGTGTGTGCCTCCCTGCCCACTTAAGCTTCATATTCCCCTGCCAGCCACAACAATTCACAAAAGCTCTTTTCCTCATTCTATGACACATAGCCCCCTTACTTTATTTCATTCTCCTCACTCTGTAGACAAAACTAAAAGGAAGCCATAACAGAGGCTTCTCAGTTCCCAAATGCTACAATCGTGAGTGTAGTTCAAAACTGCCACACTCACTGACAGCATCATGAACTGCTCACTCTGTCCTAAAAGCCGAACAGCAGGGTGAGTCATTTGCCACCTTTTCCCTTTGTTTATATAGTATTATTGCTTACTTTCTTCATTCTGTGTTTTTTTCTTTGTCTTTCCCCACATTCAAGAAATGGAATGTTTATCATGGAATGTTTACCATGGAATACAGGGATTCAAAATTCTGCTCAGTTCCACTGACCGAATGTTCCTCTTCTAACATACTGTATATACACACACACACACACACACACACACACACACAAAGGCGTTTTCTAAAGCCACAGACTCAATTATCTCACTGTCAGGGAAAGCAGAAGAGATTTCCCTGATGAGCAGGTAAAAATAGAAGGGGAATTTTTCACTTTCAGCAAAGAAACAGTAGTAATGAAAACTATAAACAATACTTACTGTTTTTAATTTGTTTATGTGTGTAAGGAGAGTGTAATGATCAAGGAAAAATAATTTCATTAATTTGTTTTATTTTTAATTTAAGGTAGTTTTATTTTTAGGGCCCAGTTGAAGGTTTTTACAGTGTAAAGGTAACAGCCATGTTTGTGATGGAAAATCAGTTCTGGTTCTAGGGAGACTGATGGAAGATAGTTCTGGTTGTAGGGGGACTGATTTGCTTATTGTATGATGTGGTTTAGACCAGGATGACTGTGCATATATATAGACTTAATGTACAGTCAGCTGATGTCTCTTGGCCAATGAAATTTCTAGATTTTCTCATGTCATTTTATAATAAGATATGTCTGCTGCCAGGCTAAGAGCTGTTCCACACATCATACCTACTAAAATCAGGTAAACAATCTTCTAATTAAACAAAGGGAAAAGAAAAAGTACCTCAGATATAAAAGGTAATGTTTGGCTGCTTTTAAGATCTAATACTAACTCCTAAAGGAACTTCACTGTTTTCACTGACATAAACAGTTTCTTTATTGTTTTATAATATATTAGATTGCAGTATTTATTTTCAATGTTGTGGCCATGAGGATGGTGTGTACAGTGCATGTGTGTGTTTGTGTGTGTGTGTGTGTGTGTGTGTGTGTGTGTGTGCGTGTGTGTGTGCAGCTCAATATATTTTTTCACCCAAAAAGCACAGCAAAAAATGCCTGCTGATTGTTATATAATTACTGTAGCTCGGATAGTTCACAGAAGACCTGGCATATGTCTGAGATAGTGTCTTAAGAGGTTAAAAAAAACAGTATAAATCTTTGTACATTTGTTCCTGGGAAAAGGTGACATTTATGAGGTATGAATCTTTCTTGAAAGACAATACTTGCTCAACTGAAGCTAATAGCAATAAAATGTTTAAATGCTAAGTATTTAAATGTGCAAGTTGCTGCATTTTGAAGGGGGTAAACAAATTTCCAGTTTAATAGCCAACCAATATTTAACAAGCTGTTTCAGTTTCCTAATGGCCATCTGATAAGCAGCTTTAGTGCTGTCTCCAACATTCTAAACAGAAAGAGTGGAATATTTTATTTATTTTTTTTTCTTTATTGTTCCCTTTTTGGCCACCGGACCCCAGCCCCGCGAACGGGCTCGCCCCGGCCCTGGTGACCCGACCCTCACCCAGGGTGCCCCCCCAGAGTGGGGCCGCCGAAGTGGAACTGTCATGGCTGGAGGGTCGGGCACTGTGCCTGGCTCATACACAGGGGCCGGCGATTTAGAGATTTTGCTTCCTCTTGGAGCTAGGACGTGCAATGATGCTAGGATTTGAGCATCTGTCTTAGCTCCACCCCATGTTGTGGTGTGGTGCCATATCCCCCAGCCTCTACCAGAGGGCAACCAATGCTGACACACAAGAACCCCCTTCTGGAGAAGGAGAGCAGTCCTCCGGATGCTTGATCCTTCTCTGCCCCTGCCGATCCTCGACAGCCTGCGCCCATTTCCAAACATGGGTCACTGGCGTGGTGCAAGGTGTGGAGTCCAGTGCCTCAACCCTCAGTGCCACTAGGCTGGCTTATTTTATTTCATTTGGCATAGTTATTTATAGTTGTGGAAGGATACATTGAAATGTCCAAAAATGTGTTCCACGTTCCTCCATTTTTCCAGCTACAGACAACAAGATGGCTGTAGACTCCACCCACAGCCATAAAAATTGTCTTGGTATATTAATTACTAGCAGTTTATAACCCAATTCTTAATTCATTATCACTATACTCAGCACAGTGCCTAATTCTGGTGTAATTTTGAAATTAATAAATTTTTTGCCAAGCTGCTTGCAGATTGAAAAAACAGTTTGTCTTGAAAAATATTTTTATAAATGAATTCTCTCACTCTCTCTCTCTCTGTGACTTATAAGATTATTTGAGACAGCAGCAGCAGACACCGCAATAGAGCACAGACAAAATAAATCTTTCTTAATCTAGAATGCTGCTTGTTGTTTTTTTTTTTCACTTAGTTTCAAGCTCTTTAAATAATACCTGTGTCATCTTAGATACATAGATACAGAAATGTTATTGGCAGATAAGGGCCTTGTGGCTCATCCAGTCTGCCCTACCTCTCTTTCTAATGCTTAAGGTACCCTAGATGCTACAGAAAGTTCCCCCCTTTCACTCTAGTTTGATAATTCCTATGTGCCTATCCCACACATTTTTGAATTCCTGAACCAAAGCATTGTTGTGTAAGCCTGTATAAATGAGGGAAAGAGTAGGTATTTTAAAGTTTGTGGAGAGCACTCACCCCTACTAGCAGCAGAGTAGAAAGGATTTACACACACACATAAATCAGTGCTTCAGTTCCATATAAGAGTAGGGTTTGTGCTATAGTCTGAGACTGACCAATGACCAATGCTTTAGTCTGAGACCATGACAATGAAGGAGCAGCCTGAACAGGACGCACCACCCAGCCTCACCATACTGCTATGCTCGTTTTTCCCTCCTTCCCAATCAATTAATTTAATAAATGATTTTTATGCTGCCTAATTCCCTAAATTGCCTAATCTGAGTCCCAAGAGTGATCACATAAGTCTTTTTTGGCACTACAGTAGATTGAATTGCCACTGATTTCGAGTGAGAAGATCTAGAGAGACTAATAGAACTGCTCTGTCTCCTTCCATAGCTCTCACTACACAGAAATGAAGTGAGTGCAGCAACCCAAGTAGTGCTGCAGACCAAATGGATCTCTGTGAGCCACTGCAATAGTTGCTCATCTCGCTAGAGGGTCAGGATGGGGAGATGAGCAATCCTCCTTCCATCAGCCAATCATGTTCCCATGCTGACAGACCTTGAGTCCTCCACTTCTTCCAGGTGGTGAGGTTGTGTCAGCATTGAGCAGCTGAGCAGTGCTTTATGTGCTGTATCATGGAGAGACAGACAGAGAGTGAACATGCGCAGCAGTGCGGCATAGAGGATCGGTATATGTGTTGTTTTAATCCCTAGAGTGAAGCAAAGTTTGCAAAGTTCACCAGTTTTTAAAAAGGTTCTCACACAGGTGGACTAGTGTGAACTGCGGGGGTGTGACCTTTTTATAAGTTTGGTCAATCTGAACTTGCAGCCCTACATAGCACTGTTGTTGGCAGGGTCCAAATAAAAAAAAAAATTCCCAAACTAGGAACTTGTGCTGCTGCCTAGGGGAGGAGCCAGAGGTGGATAATCTCAGGGGCTCCCCCTCATGGGGATCAGCCAGTGGTGGTGGTGGTACCAAGGGGATCAGGCAAATAGAGTTTATCCATTGCAGGTAGTTGTGGCAGCAGAACAGCTGATACTTGCTGCTGCTGATGTACTGTGGGTGTGGGGGTCCTGTAGACAAAAAAGTAATTGCTGCTACAGGCTTCTTGCTGGCCCTTCTTCCAACAACCAGTGCTGCTGGTGCCACCCCTAAAGGTGTCCTATTCAGACCGATGCAGCGGCCTGTCCCATCTGTTGACCGTGTGACCATGCCTATCTCCTCTCTTTCCTCTCTCCTCACTTTGACTCCCAGTCCTCCTACTCTCCTCTTCATGTATACTCAGTTTATTTAAAATAAAAAGCTATGAAAAATAAAAATAACACAAAGAAAGTGAATTTGGAAAAAGCAGAAAAATGGAAAAAAAGACACATTTTAAATAATGACGAAACAAGAATTCATAGAACCAGAGCATCTGAACACAGAAGTAAAAGGAAAATACAGATAGAATGCTGTAGAAACACGGTCTTGTCAGAGTCACTACAACTGATAATGCATTAACTTGATAAGGGTGTTTCATGGGTTTAAAAGTAAAGATGAATTGCTGTAGTCAGCTCCAAGTGTAAATTTCATTTTTGATAAAGTTAGATCAATCATCTGTTGCTTCCATCCAGAAGGGAACCATAGCCCTCAGTGAATGGGTTAAATGTTACTTTGATGGACATTTAAAGTAGGTGAGTGGGTGATGGAAGAAATGAGGGGGGCAGAAAGTGAGCCACTGCAGGCTGAGATAGAGAGTAGGGAGAACCCAAGGGGAGAGAGTCCCCCCCAGGATACAAGTTATTCAAGGGAACAGGGGGTTAGCAAAGGAGGAAGGGGTAAAGGAGCAGTCATAAAAGAAAGGTGAGGAAGGGGGAACAATTGGAAAAAGGGGAAGTGACAAGTAGAGAGCTAAGGACTATGAAAATGGTGCAAGGTCTGCTTCAGAAGCCCTATGAGGAGAGACTGAAAAAGTTCAGTATGTACACCCTGGATGAGAGGAGGGAGACTGGGGATATGATGGAGACCTTTAAATACCGCACAGGGGTTAATAAGATAGAGGAGAGATATATGATTCAGAGAAAAAGATACTGTAGAACAAGGGGTCATGATATGAAGCTGTAAGGAGATGGATTCAGGAGAGATGTGAAGAAGGTCTTCTTCACAGAAAGGGTAGTTGATTCCTGGAATAGCCTTCCATGGGAGGCAGTGGGGGTGAAACCAGTGGTGGGTTTAGAAACTGCCTGGGATAAGCACAAAGGAATCCTAGGAGGAAAGAAAGGGGTGGAAGAGACAGTGCTGTTGATCAAGTTGGGTCTGCAGCAAAAGTAATCATAATTAAAAATGGGCAGATTAGATGGGCCCTGTGGTAATTATCTGCTGTCAGTTTATGTTTCTATGTATGACAAGTTATGTGATTCAAATAGATACAGTGTAAAATTATTAATATGCACCATACCAATACTGTAAACTGTGTGGCACACATAATTCATGTTGTACTATGCTACACAGACACAATAATCAAAAGGGCAATGATAGATGCATAGAGCAAGGCAATAAAAATCAAGGGAACATGTGAAGCAATATGCTACTCACAGAGTGGTGACACCATGATAGGTACATACTGTATGAAGCTACTATATTATGATGGTACCCAGCCATATACCAATGCTGAGTTAGCTATAATATGGGGTTTTATTTATTTAATAATCCAGACATTGACACATAGTCAAGGATGCTCCTTACAATTTTCAACCTTGTTTTGTTTGTTTGTTTGTTTTTACCACTTTATTCATTTTTGGAAAATCAACTGCAATGTGGCAAATAAAAAAAAATGTATAGACAGCAGACTTGCAAGAATGATTTGACCTGAATTTTCGAGCGACCAGAAGCCTTTATACCAAGACTGGGTTCAGGCCTTAATGTTGACTGTAGTGCAATTCTGTTCAGCCAGTTAACTTTTCGTTTACCTACACATGCCTTTTACAAGAAAGTACTGTATATATATTATTGGCAGTGGCACAATGTTACCCTTAGGACAGGGTGTGGTATGCATTTGAATAGATGTAAAAATAGTGAAGCTGTGCTATACAGCAAGTAAAAAATGATGTCCCTGATTTTGAGCATGTGTCCCTGATTGTAATGGTCAGTGTCCCTCATTTTGGTTCTGGCAGGTTGAGAGGTATGTATTCTGAGGTAGTCAGGTATTGCAGTTGACACCCCTATGATTTCTTTGCAACCCCCTATGATGCCCCTTGCAACCCCTAGAAACCTCTAAAACATTGGCTGCCTAGCATTTATTTATATAAATGTGATAGGTAGAGGAGCTTTGCAACTCCTATGATCCTGCAGAAATGACACTCTGCTATTGGTAAGGTTCCACCTTCCTGTAGAGGACAGCTACCACTCCTACAGATATAAAGTTATGATAGTTCCACCCTGTAAATATGTTCAATTTCCCAACTGCATTCTTAGACTACAAAATGGAATTTATTGCATCAAATTGAAGGCCACACAACAGAACATGTTAACATTTAAAAGGCTAGGAAATAATTAAAACATTTAAGTTGATTAAAAAGTCAACTAAGTTATCACATTTGATCATCTTCAGTTTTTAGTGTTTCCCTGTATAATGCAGTCTGATTCCTAACCCTGTCATGTCTCCCTAGAAGGACACTTGTAAATAGTTATGAGAATAATTCAAGTCTGAAACAAACTGAATAGAATGCCACTAAGAATTAGATAGGTCCTGAAAGGGTTAACACAGAACCCTCCAGACAGGAATAAATCCTTGCAGACTGCCCCCCACACATGCACTTGGAGGGGGGTAGATAGAGAGACAGATAGAGAAATGTAATTTGAACCTCCACTGGTGTGGAGCTGTGTTTATCATTTAGTCCACTGAGAATTAAATTGGTCCTGAAAGGGTTAAGATAAACAAACCCTTCAGATGGGAGTAAATCATTGTAGAGTGACACACACACACACACACACACAAACACACATATTCAGACACACTTGGGGGAGAGAGAGCAAGAGAAAGAGAGGGGGAGGGAGAGAGAGAGAGAGAAATGAATTTTGAACCTCTGCTGGATGAATATACTGCCATCTTAAACTCTTTTTTGATTAACAGGGCATTTTTTTAAGTTAAAAATGAATGGAGAATCATAATCAGAAATATATACATTAACAGGACTGATAGCCCAAGCACAGCAAGCTTTTAGCCCTGCAATCACAAAAACCATCACATTCAAGAGGACATCTGCTTTTTTGAGAAGGAGGGATTCTACAAAGGACAGAGCTGCTGGTTTGTAGAAAGAGTTTAGAAACTTCATTGGGGGGCAAAGACAGAACAACAGCACTGTGGTCTACTGAATGGAGACAGCAGAGTGCTTCAACTACAAAATTTTGTGTGCTTTGTTGGGAGTGTGACATGCCTTCTCCCTCTCTGTGATAGCAAGAAGGCATACAAAGCTCTGCCCATTAGCTGCAAAAAGTACAGAAATACAAGGAAAATAAGACCTAAACCACAGAAAAAACCTTCATAAAAACTACTAAACAAAGAGATGTAGAAAATACAAAAAGAAAACTGAAACAGGTTATTTTAAAATATTTTCCAATGTTAGAAAAGCAGCAGATTTGCATCCTTCCAATCACTCACACAGACTGCAAAGTGAAACTGAAGGATGCTGTGCACACGGAGTTATATCATGTGACCTGCAGGAACTGTTGCTTGTGATCTACAGCCTCTTTCTGAGAAAACATTGCCTCAATTTTCTGTAAAGCAATGTCTAAAGTGATGTTACCTGTGGATTGCCAGCAAAATTTTTCGAGAAGTCAAAGTTGTCACAAAATGGCAACCTTCTCGAAGTGCTTTGAGAAGTCAAAGTCAGTAACTTCACTGGAACTTTGCAATCAAAGTAAAACTTCATTGCGTCTCTTATTTAGAGTGATCAAAGTTATATTTTTTTAGTGCCAAATAATCTTGTAAGTGTCTAAAAATGTACCTTACAGAGCACAGAACATTAACTATCAGCAGAAGAACAAGGGACTAACCACCATCCCAACATGTGTGGGGTAGATGATTGCCAACCAGGGAGGTGTGTGGAGGGTAAGTGATATCTGCAATCTTGGGGTGGGGGTTGGCATTTGGGTGTAGTGAGCTACCAATTGAAGGAGGTGGTAACACAGGACACCAGGGAATATTATTATGCCTACAAGGATCAGGTGAAGTTGGGGGGGGAGTGACCACTGGACACCAGGGAATACTATTATAACGCTAACTGGGACCAGGTGCAGGTGAGGAATATCACCAGACACTATGGAATTATATTTGTGTGCCAATGGAGATTGTGTGAGGGGAGAGGGAACTTTTTTTTTTAAAACATGGCACTAGAGGTACGGGGGGTGGCTATATGCCAATGAACACATTGTTAGAAGTTGGATTAGAGATGATCTTTGAAGTTACAGGGTTATCACCACATTCAGTTTAATGTCAAAAAGTTAGGCTGGGCCAAAGATTGGTTTCAGGGGCATTGGGATCTTAAAAGAGGATCCCAAACAGGTTCCTGGCTTGGAGGGACATGCAGTGAGCTGCTATATACTAATTTCATTGACTTTGGTTGAGGTTGAAGCCTCTGAAGAAGTGCTGTTGGACCAATGCAAAATGTAAGGTTCTGCACTGTGGATGTCCTTTGTATTTTGGCATCCTGATAGCATTTTACTGCCTAGTTTTAATGCACTGATATTTTGCACTTTAGCATGTGTTTTTGCTAGGCTACTAAAGGTTATATACCTTTCTGAATCCAGTGTTGTGTGTCTATTGATTATTACAGTCTGTGGGGAGAGGAAAGGCAATAAATATTTTATTTATCTGGCATGCTATTCGAGAGGCTCAAAGTGCCGCACAATAGCATCAGACAGGTAAATGAATTATAAACTTAATAAACTCCATTGGAGAGTGCGTCCCTTTTTTGCTTTATCTTTTACTTGTTCATGGACTGCACTGTCATTACCTTGGAGGTGACCCATTCTTCTTTCTCTTTTACTTTCTGGGGCCTAGTTGAAGGTTTTTAGTGAGTAAGGATGGCAGCCATGTTTGTGATGGCAATTAAAGATGGGTGAAGTGGCTCATGAACTCTGTATGCCCTTTGCCCACATTCAAAACCCTACTGCCTGAACCTGTTCCAAGTGCACATTTGTAGGGAATTAATGTGTGTCTCAGAATTTATTAAGCCAATCAGTAAGTAGTAAATTTCCAACTCATCTGATAATATAGCATCACAATGTTTCTTAAAATATGGACTTCATCTGTGTCCACAGTGTTTTTTTTTCTTATCAATGTGAATTCCAGGCATGGCATCAAAGGAAAAATTTTTAATGCAGCCAAATCTGCAGTGAAACAGCTCCTCAGGAATCACAGTTTACTTTGGGATATACACTTTCTGCATATACTAAGTCAAGTAAGCAATTTATTTGTATGGGGCTCTATCTCGCAGGCTCGGGATGCCCTGCAGAATACAGAATGTATATGGCAACAAACATAACTCCTATATAGTTTCTAATGTTAATTACAATCCAAACCAATTTGTCCACTAAATATAACTAAAATATGTCTACAAAATAGTGCACAATCCCCAAAAGTTCACATTAGTTCATATTCCTGACCTTGCTGGAAAATTGATCGAAAGTGTGATGCTGAAATTCAATGCCAAAAAGTGCAAAGTTATGCACTTAGGGAACAAAAACTCTAGACTAGAGTATTGGATTGGGGGGAGGGTCAGCTGAACATAGCATCAGAGGAAAGGGACCTAGGAGTCATCACTAGTGACTCTGTTAAACAAACCAGACAAGGTAACAAGGCCTTCAGCAAGGCTAACAGAATTCATTTCTGGGGTGCATCAGAAGGTTTGACAGTAGAAGGCAGGAGGTATTGTTACTACTGCTGAAGGAAAGGATTGTGGAATATCTTGATACCAGCAACTTATAGGATCTGAGGCAGCATGGATTCAACAGGGGGAGGTCATGTCAAACAAATCTGAGAGTTCTTTGACTGGATGACCAGGGAAGCAGATCAGGGAAGATTGATGGATGTCGTCTACCTAGATTTCAGTAAGGCCTTTGACACCCGTTCCACATTGGAGACTAGTAAACAAGCTAGGCATCCTGGGAGTGGGGCAAAAGAGGTGTTAAACTGTGTAAGGAAATGGTTGGGGGATAGGCATCAGAGGATGGTGGTAAACAGAGTTCACTCAGAGGAAGGGAGGTTGAAAAGAGGGGTGCCAAAAGGATCAGTACTCAGACCGGTCCTTATTAATGTATTTATTACTGACATTGCAGTGGGATTAGAAGGGAAGGTGTACTTTTTTTGCAGATGACACTAAAATCTGCAACAGAGTACACACTCCAGGTGGTGGAAAAAATGAATAGGGATCAAGAAAAATTTGAGGAGTGGTCAAAAATGTGGCAACTAAGTTTCGATGTGAAGAAGTGCAAAATCATGCACTTAGGGCATAGAAACCCAGGGGCGGAGTACAAGATGGGGGAGTGGTACTGACAACCACCAAAAAGGCGCTGAACATGTATTTATTCAAAACCAAAAGAGAAAGAGGGAGATATGACAAAGACCTTCAAATTCCTGAAAGGAATTATCAAGGTGGACTGTGGGAGCTATTTACCAGGAGCAGAGTAGACAGGACAACGGGTCATGAGTGGAGGTTAATGGGGAAAGGATTAAAAAAGGATGTGAGGAAGTATTATTTTACAGAAAGAGTGGTTCAGCCATGGAATGGTCTGGAGGTGGTGGATGCCAAAACCATAAATGGCTTCAAACACAGCTAGAATTGAGTCAAGGGGATATTAGCAACTCAGTGGGAAGTGGAAGGGGGTCGAAACACTGGTAACAAAATGGGGAATAGTGTTAAGTGTAGACCCCACAGAGACTATAGGTCCTGCTGTATGATAAGATCATATGGGCAAACTGGATGGACCATCGGTCTTTTTCTGCCATCATCCTCTGTGTTTCTAGAATGAAGTTAGTCAGTAAAAGCTAGCTTAAATAGGTGACATTTTAAACTCCTTTTGAGCTGCTCCACTGAGGGGGCTGCACTCAGATGTTGTTGTAGGGAATCCCAAAGTAACAGTGCAGCCACCAAAAAGCATGGCCCTTGGACTGTTCAGATGTGACCTAGGGACTGCCAAGAGGCTGACTTCAGAGATGCAGAGGGGGCAGCTAAGAGCGTAAGGATACAAGAGCTCTTTCAGGTAGCCTTAACCCAGATCATGTAGAGCTTTGTATGTTAACAACCATATCCTGAAGGAGGTGTACCACCTCACCAGCAATCAGTGCAAAGTCCACAACACCAGGGAGATATGCTCAGAGTGAGACCCTCTGGCAATCAACCCAGCTGCAGCATTTTGCACCAGCTGCAGGCAGTGTGTCAAACCTCTGATAGCCTGAGATGTGGTACATATCTGCTATCTCTTATTGTGGTCTGAACAATATGGTGCATGCTTACTGACTTTACCATCATCCCCTAAACTCTTTATAGCTGTTGTTATGTCTTGCTGTGCAATGCACAGAATTATGTTGCTAGGCAGTAATGTCTTACAAAAGCTCATTAAAACCAAGTGAAGGGAATATTTCAAGTATACATAAATTAATGTTAACTAACACAGCTCAAGTAGCAGAAAAGGTAAACAAAAGATAAGAAAGAAACCGGTGGGGTAGGTTTGCCATATTCGCTGTTCTGTTTCTTGACACTGCTGATAGAGATGTAAGTAGATCTGACTGATGGGGAGTATTGATTCTAGCAGATCTCACTAGGTAGAGAGCAAATGTATGTTGACGTCATTGATTTGATTTAACATTTCAGTGGCAAAATGAAGGTATGAGTCAGTCAGAAGTCAGCACAGATGCTTATGAATAGCCGCCACAGTGAATGCAAATTGTGATATAAGCAATGATTGTTTATGTCCTATGAAATCCAATTTTCTTCAGTCCACAGGGATTAGTACTGAGACCATTGCTGTTTAACATCTGCATTGACAATCTGAAGGCATGGGTCCCAAGTAGGTTGTTTAAGTTTGCTGATGATATGAAGTTGACAAGGGTGGTAGACTCCGTTTAGGATGGAGACAAACGTTAGAAAGACCTGAACAAGCTGGCAACTGTTTAGACTCCTGCAGTCTTAGATTCATTGTAGCCATATGCAAAGTGTTTTATTTGGGGAGGAAAAACAGAGTTGGGACTAATACACTGGGTGGAACTCTTCTTGCTGTTGTGCATGAAGAAAAGGCCCTGGGGGTCATAGTAGACAAGGGGCTGAAGCAAATAAAAAAGCGAACAACTGCTGTCATTAGGGCAGGCAGAATTCTGCGGTGTATCAAAAGGGGTGTAAGAAGCAGGTAGGGGAAGTAATCATGCAACTTATAAGACACTGGTCAGGCCCCCACAGAGTGTGGAAGACTGTACAAACCTGGAAATATTTCTGCCCACTGAGGGAATCACAGAGGTCCCTGGGTAGTAGAGTGGGTAGGGAATACGTTTGCACACCATAATTATTCATCACTACTTATGAAGCAGGTGGGTTGGACATGAAGGACCTACAGTATCTTCCAACTTTTAATTAATAAGCTACTACATATGTACTATATGTATGAAACCTAGATTGAAACTGACATAAATAACCTACTTGGCAAGACATTGAGCCATAATTTCTTTAGCTTTTCCCATATGCACAGAAATGGGAAACTGTTATGAAAATAGGTACAGTGAGCTGAAACTAACATCAGTTAATTTTATACTAGATGTCAACAAACTCCACATCATTTGCCATTTTTAGCTAGCAATTCAGAGGAAGGGCAACAATTATTACAAAAATGTCTCAGCAGTCTTATTTATTTATTTATTTATTTAGCTTTTGTTTACCGGGTAAGTACACTAGGCAAGTATTATGCCTGTTTTCAGGAACTACCAGGGAGAATACAACATGAGGAACAACAGTCAAGGAGACATGGCAAAAAGAGTACAGTTTTTTGTCACAGTAAACAAACATGTGGGAAATACATCATTTGACGCTGGGGAAACATATATAGGATAGTGCATGGGGAACGGTTGACAACAGGGCTATTCTTTCACCAAGTTGGCACTATGATGACAGATTACCTCGAGAGCGCAGCTCAAGAGGTAATCCATCGTCATACTGCCAGCGAGGTGAAAGATGCCCTGTTGTCAACTGTTCCCCATGCACTTTTCTTTATAGTGTATGGTGGAACGTCGTTTTTTGAGAAAAAAAATCACTACAGCATGTTTCTGCTTCCAAACATTTTTGCTGGGTTACTAGAAGAAAAAAATAACTTTACATTTTGAACGTGTTCATGCTTGACATTTTAACTGTTTCAGAACTTTACATTTTGAACGTTTTAATGCTAAACATTAGTACTGCCGCCGACATTGCGGCTTCCACTATGTGTCCTTTCTATGGAGTGAGCCCTAACTGTCAAATGCTGCTCGAGGACAGTGTGTGACGTTCGCAGTGCAGTGGAAAAAATCCTTCTGTTGCACTGCGAATGTCAGTAGTGTGTGACTACAAGGTTTCGACAACGATGGATTTCGGTGGAGAACGACGTTCCACCATACGCTATATAGTAGTAAGCACATTTCAGATTATACACTCTAGACTAGCTAGTTCAACTGACAGATACATACAGGTCATTATACATAGGAGTGGAGCATAGCTCAAGGACTGGATTGGTCATAATATAACTTATAACATTGTCGCATACACCCCCTAGGCTAGTTGGATCATGGACAGGTATATACAGCTCATCACATTTTTCTAAATATGCACTCTTGCAGATCTGTTCCATTCATAAAGTGAATGTGTAGCTCAAGAAAGTTTAGGTTGTTGAAATTTTGGAGGAAATTGAAATTCTGTAGTATGAAGCATGTGCACAAGTATAATAAAGATAAGATGGAACAGACATCAATATTTCCACATAGCCCACTGACAGGGTGAACAAAAGTTTTTCTGTGTGTGTATGTGGGGGGTATTTCTAGCAGCTAGCCTATTATGATGCAGAATTGAGATCAAGTATTATCTTAGAAATCATGATACTATCTTTTGAAGTAAATGTTTCTGATGTGGTAGGCAACAGAACAATTTCAGTCATTTATGAATAGCCCCCAACCTTATTGCTTCTGCTTCAAGCAGTAACAAGGCATAAATATAGTGTAGTATGGAACTGCAAACCAGGAGATTTACAGCAGATTCCAGTCCCACCACAGAACCACTTGTTTACTATGAGACTTTGAGTAAGTCAATTAATCGCCCTGTACTTCAATCCACTGAGCTGTAAAATGAGAAGAAACAAGCTTCCCGCTGAAAACGAGAAGCTGTGTCTCAGCAGGGTTATACTGGTTAAAGTAATATTTGTTTGATAAGACTGCTTTCTATACAAAAATGTTCCCAAAGAACTTGATATAAAACTAAAACAAACGGATTTGGTAACAGGATTCTAGCAAAATGGATCTACGATCTGTCATCGACAAAAATCTTGTTGCATGACCATATAGTTGAAACCATTATGTCAACCGCATTTGCGATCGGCATAAGGTTTCTCACTGCCTACCATGTTTTCTTCGGGGGGCTTTGCTCCTGAGCCCCCCACACCCCTCCACTAAAAATAATCAACTCCGAGTCAGAGCTGACTAGGGGAGGGGGGTGCAGGACCCCCTGAATACAGTGCTGGTGTCCAGCACTGACACTTCAGCGGCCTGGCACTGTAGTCACTGTAGTGTTGGTTGCTGTAGAAATGTCGCAGTCAGAGGGGTATACCTAGTAAAATGAATGCTGTATGAATTAAGCACTAAGGCATGGCCAGGGATTGAGTTACTGTCAGACCATCTAACACTGGGAGGGTTATAAGACATGAGATGCAGCTGAGGGCCTTATGTCTCTAGGGTTAGATTAACAAAGGTGAAGTAGTGCAGTGTCAGTGGCTCAAAAGGTAGCACACTCGCCTCTGAGGCCAGGAGATCAGAAGGCTATGCGTTCTTTCCCCACACCATGCACTTGGGTTAATAGTCCAGTACTGACACTGCAGTGCAGCATGAGGGGTGTGCTGCACTCCTGAGGTGCCGCCTTTCGAATGAGATGTTAAACCGAGGTCCCATCTGCCTGTTCTGGTGATAGTTCAGGTGGTTGTTAAAGATCCCATGGCACTTCTCGAGAAGAGTAGGGGAAAGTTTTATTGAAACACAAAATCATATAGCAGTAAACAAAAGAAAAAGAAACATACCTACAAAAAGATAAACAAAAATATATCAAAAGGTACCATAAATGAAAGCAAAGAATAACATCACTGGTAAATTCAGATGATAACTGCATCAGAATCCGTGATCCATGGGAGAGCTGTCCAAAGCTCCAAAACAACATCCCTATGCAAAGAAGTACATTCAAAAATCATATATTTTCTGTAGAGCCATTACAATTTTGCATTCTAATTCAAGAAAAGTACAGTCTCTTTGCTGCAAAGTAAAAAGACAACGTGCCAGTGTGACTCAAAAGCCGCTATGTGACCTACTGAAACAATAAAACCCAAGACAGCATTAGCATAACCATGAGAAAACAATTCTCTAAGCAATATTAAATGATCAGATATCCATCTATTGGGCACTGAACATGACTGAGCCGGGTGTATCACAACTTCAGCAATAAGCAACAATCTGTTCATCTGTATTTTCATCAATAATTTAAAATCTGTATTCAACATACACAGTGGTTGCCAATTCTGAAGTAAATGAGCATCTCCTTTTATTTTAAACACATATATAAGGGAGCCTTTTGTAATGTCCAGAGGAATCAATTCTGTGGACAAAAGAGCATTAAAAACAGATGTAAGCTCAGATACCAGGTGGTCCCCCAGAACCTTAAATAAAGCATTCGGAAGACCATCCGGACCTGGTGTCTTATTCACTTGCAAGGAGCCAATAGCCAATTTAAGCTTCTGTGCAGTAATAGGGGAACATGCCTGTTCCAGACAGGCCGGTGAAGGGACTGGAACATCCGGACCAGAAAAAAAAGAAATAGGATCACCCCCTGTATCAGGGAGGGATGAGAAAAGGGCCAAAGAATGTTCTATCACCAGTCTACAAATGTCTAACTGAGTAGTATGCAGGCAACCAGCAGCATCCTCAAGACAAAACATAGACTTAGGGCTATCATGTGTGAATTGTTATCCAATGGACAGCTCACAAATTGCTTACCCTGTAAGCCAAATTTATGCTGATGGTATAATTGATGGGACTGCCGAGACTGATAGTTTAACATGTCAGCCTGGAGATGGTGCAATTGCTGGGAAAGATCTTGCCCCGCCATATAAGCTATCATCAGCAATGACTGCAAATGCACCCTCTTCTGGAGATACTGAAGCTACTCCTGATTACATTTCTTATGACTATAATGTTTCAAAAAAGTCACCAAATTTTGTTTAGTATCTGCCCACCATTGAATAGGGTCCTCATAACAGATAAAAACAGATTGTTGTGCCTGAATAAAATATAACAAGGACTGAAGGAACTCTGGATTTTGTAACAAGGAAGTATTAAACTTCCAAAGCCCAGGCCCTTTATGCAAAGGCACATCCAACCCCACTCCAACAGAAAGCAATTTATGATCTGAAAACGTCACAGGTTGCACAGTGGCAGAAAAATAGGGAACATCAATGAAAGAAAAACAAAATCAATCCTAGTTTCCAGTCTGCCTTTTTGAAATGTTGGAGTGTGTTTTTTAGTAAAGGTCAAATATGCATCACAGAGATGAGCAGTTTAGACCATTTTAACCAATTCTTGTGAATCACAAAACAATTTCTGTGTCTTAACAAAAGCACTTTTGTCACGAAGGCTTAACCCACAATTAAAATCCCCAGAAAAACTTATTTGAAGAGAGGTGTGCAAGTAAGGGCGTACCAGGGAAAACAATTCTATGTAAGAAGTCTTAGTCTGTGGTGCATATAGATTAATAACCCAATAAGAACAGGGCCCAATCACAAAATCCAAAATAAGCGCTCTGACAGGAGATACATCATAAAGTTTAAGGAAATGAAAACCTGGAACATTTATCAAAATCCCCAATCTGAGCACATATCCTGGCCAATAGACCAAAAAGATGGGCCCAACAACCAATCCCTCTGTGCCTGATGAATTTTATGTGTCGTATGAAGCCTAGTATCCTGTCACAAGAAAATTCCCAAAGGCAATAAACGCAGAAAAGAAAAAAGCAATAGTCTTTTAGTCAGGCGTTTAACACTATTCACATTGATAGTGTGACACACAAAATGATTCATCATGGGAATAACTGAAAAGAGAAAATATCACAATCATGATTTCTTTTTCCCCCTCCACCTGCTTCCCTTTAAGTTCCACTCTAGCTTTCTGCTTCTGAGACAAACCCGTACCAATCTGCAATTCAGAGTCAGTGGTACCTTTAGGGTGTGAAGAAGCAATAGAAGAGGAGTCAGACTCTCCTTCAGCATCATCAGAGTGCTCTTGCAAGAGCTCATATTGATTAGACACCAGAATGGGAGAGGATTTCAAGGCCTGGGGAAGGGGACATTGAATGAGGATGACTCTGTGTCGACCGCCTTTGGGTAGAAAAGGCAGGTCCCCTCGGTGGTGGCATGTTTCTGTTACTCTGAGATGTATCTTGAACAGCAAGACTCAGATCATCAGGCTCAGGAATAGACAATACCTGGGCAGGAGGAACCTCTAAGTGAGGAGCCACGGGGGTTCAGTGGAATCCACCCCAACACAGTCAGGCACCACAGACCAAGGCTGAGGAACTAGAGGCTGTACTGCTACAGATCTAGTGTGAAGTCTGGCCTTATACGCCTGGGTTATGATGAAGCGCTGGTCCACCCCCACTTCATGATACTCCTGATTATGGGCAGCCCATTGACAGTTCTGAAAAGTGTGCCCTACCTCCTCACAAAGGTTACACTTACATTCGTTCAAACAGTGAGCACCTACATGATCAAGTTCCCCACATACATTACAGTTTATTTTATCGCACACACTGCTAAGATGGGAGGGGTCCCCACACCGATAGCAGGTATTCGGTTGTCCAGGATAAAACAGGACCCCTCTATCACATCCTATAAAAAAAGAATTAGGTAACTGCACAGTACCAGACTCAGCAGTATGCAACAACACTTGGACCTTCCAACCCCCAGCCCAAATGTTCTCAGTGTCCAATATAGCATCAGGCTGCCCCAAAACTGTGCAGTGTTGCTTCAACCAGTATAGGACATCAGTCATATCAACTCCTTCATTCCGAAATAGAATAGTGATATTCTTATAAGCAGGTTTGGTCAAAGGAATGGCCAGAAATGGGGTCCATAAGGCAGTAGATTTCAGGGCTTGATATTTTGACCAGAAACATTCTAGTCCACTAGTAGTCTGAAAACTGATGTCAAACATAGACTCACCCGATATGTATATCAGTGCATAAATCTCATGCAAAAAAATTTTTAGGGAGTCCTTCAAAAGTTGTCGTGCCATGTATAAATGATCAGGCGGATCAGGTAGACCACCCATGTAAGACAAGTGAACAGCATTGTGATGTTTTGTAGCCAGAACTGGGAATTCAAATAAAGAAGAAAAAGTACGACTGTGGCCAGTCCTTTGAGGGTGTTGTAAAGTTGGCTCTAAGGCCTTTTTCTCTGGCAACAGTACAGGTGAAGTAACCAAGATAAAGACGTCTTCAGAAGCTGAAAAAATGGGTTCTGAGTCAATGCAAGTTCTGCTGGTATCAGCAAGGGGTCAGTATGAACTGTATCCCTATCAGGCGTGTGCACTAGCTCAGGAAAATCTTCAGGGCGAGGAGACCTGATCGGAGAAGAGCCTGACACCCACTGCCCAGCAAGCATCATCTGCACCCAACCAGCCCCTTTCAAAGCCATTTCCACAGTCCAAGTAGATGGAATAGGAGAGTCAATATGTTTTGTAGCAACCGGCAAAGAAGATGGCAAAGCACCATCAGTAATCAAAGGGATACCCACAGATGTCGGCATAGAAGCAGTGACAGAAGTACCTTTCTGCTCCCGACTGTGGGCCCCTTCACTAGGCAAGTCCTCCTCCACTTCCAGATCCTGAACACAACCAGCTGTTTTAACAGCAGTACTCGGACTGCCTGCACAAAGCTTCTAAATTCTTGCTGCAGTTTCATCTTGGTAACCACAAATCTGTGCTCCTCCAGTGCTAAATGTTTTTGCAAATCTCTTGCTTCAGGTGCATCAAGCTCTCGGGCAGAAGAATGAGAATCCTCCTCATCTCTGGAGGCATGCTCAATCACCTCAAGATCCTCATCATTTGAAACTGGCAAAGGTTCAAACACAGCTTCCTGCTGCTGCTGCGGGGCCAAATCAGTAACCTTCTGCTGCATCGCACCAAATTGCTTAAATTCACCAGCAGTCTCTGTCAGTACCAAGGTGGGAGCTGAGACCAAGTCCCCCACCTCCATAGCCTCCTCCACAGCAGAAACAGTCATGGCCGCCATCTTGGACATAGTTTCCCCTACTGGTGAGTAGGGGAATTTCCTAGGTGCCCTGGCCAAATTTCCCGATTCGCTAATACCACCAACAGCTTAATCTGGTTCAAGGTCAGTTGACATTCATCTGTATCCCCTCTCCCCCCGGGTTGTGCCTGAAAATAGGCAATAATTTGTCTAGTGCACTTATCCAGTCAACAAAAACGTAATAAATAAATAAATAAATACAAGTAACCTTTGGAGTGTCTTAATGCTAATATCCAACTAAAATTTTTCGTTCTTTTCAGATGAAAGTTTCTATAGTTAAAGACCTACATGTTTTATTATACATGAGGGTTTCAAGATTTTAACCAAACCTTTTAAGGCTTCTATCAACCAATTAGAATGCTCCATTTCCAACCACTGCATTATAATAGCAAATGGGACTTAATAACTTTTGTGTGTGTGTGTGTGTTTCTCTCCTCTCTCTCTCTCTCTCTCTCTCTCTCTGTCTCCACGCACTAACAACATCAGATGAAAGCACAGCTGCTGGTGTTAGCGGTAGATTGCCAAGTCTTATTATATATTATAGGATGCACAAACAGCTTGAAGTCTGAGGGTTAAATCACCATTTATTATTTTTTATATTGCAGTGTATTGGGCCTTTATACAGTATATTTACTTTCTAATCCAGAAAAGTGGGGATGGTAGTGATGGCTAGAAGTATAATTTGTCTAGTGTTATATGATCTCTGTGGATGAGCATTAAGGCTCGCTATTCTTTTACTGTCTAGCCAGAGAGAGGGGTGCCCTTCTTAGCTGTCGCATATTGGTAAACATTCTTATGTTGCAGACGTGCATATTGAGCAATGAATGGTAATAACACTTGAAAAAATATTTTAAAAGTTGAAACTAAACATACCAATAAAAAATGATAAAACAATATGACAAGATATCAGTACTAAGGACAGTGCCCAAAATTATAGAATTAGAATGTTAAAAATTAATTAAACTGGTAAATAACATGTAATTTAGTTATAAGATACAATAGATCTGATTCACAGTCACAAGGAACTGTTGCTAAATCAGAGCCAACTGAATCAATACAGCACCAGTCCCTGTCTTGTGACCCCCTAGATTTATGCTCAGAGTGGTTTGGGGGGGGCCTTCCACACCAGTGTATATCAAAGTGTGCTGGTGGGCAAAAGGGGTGGAGTTGGCATGTAAATGGTATGCAGTGCCATTCACATTGGCAACTCCCACTGCAGCAGCCAATGCAGTACTTCTGTGATGGCCTTGATTAATGTCAGAAATAAATGTCAGTAGAAGGACTGATGAAGTACTGCACCAGGAGGGCACTTCTGGTAAGGGACTGAAAATAGTGTGGAACCAGATAAGTGAAGCATAGCATTAGGCAAGCAGGCTAGGGTGAGGGACCACTAGACTACCGGGGATATTACAAATATTGTATGGGTCTGGGGCCCTGGGGCCAGGTAGATTATCAGGGAACATCAACGGTCACATTGTAACCAGGTCTGAAGCAGCCCAAAGGTACAGGACGGTTTGGGGCATCTGTCAGCAGCATATTACACTCACATATATGTGCACTGCCACATAAGCATACATGTATGGCAGCAACCAGCTGCATTACTGAGCCCAAACCATGTTTGCACACAGTAGCATCTGGGTCCCTTAAATATTAGTATCTCTCTTCCCCCCCCCCCATGCACATACTTTGTTCACTTTGTAGCAAATGTTTATGTTGCAGGAACTAGGCACACTTTTTGCACCATTTCCTAGCACAAAAAAATTGCAACTGAGAATTTGGCCCAAGGGGTTTACCTACAATGTGACAAACAGTACAAAAAAAAACATGTACCATTCATTGAGTTGATATTTGTTAAAATGCAGCCCACCTTTCCGAGGGTATTTTACTGATGATGTGAAATGCAGTAAGGCTTTGAACATTTTCCTATTAAAAATGAAATATATAATATTACTTTTTGTTTATACTGGTTTCTTGCAATGGCAGAGCACTTGTGCGACCCTATGTAATTACCTTGCAGTAATCACAAGGTTAACAGCAAATCAGAAGCTTGGAACTTCATTTATCAATTTATAACAGAAAGTATTCAGTTATGTGCTTGGGGACATGCACTTGCCCTGCATATGAAAGGTGAAACTGGTATGTAGGGTCTTTGGACATTACTATTAATGGATAACACATACAATTTAAAATAATATCTGATTGTTATTGATACCTGTTTCTCTTAATGATATGCATAAAATCATTTACTGAGTGACAAGAATCTAAGCATTGCCATTGAAACAACATTGAATGGACAGTAACAGAGTTCACACTGAGCACACTGATTTCTAAAGCACTGTAAGAACGTCAGAGAATACTTGCACACAGGAATAAGGATACTATCATGAAAAGTAGTGCAGCCCAGTGGCTGGAGACCAGAAATGTGAACCAAGAGATCCCAGTTTGGAATTGAACCATAGCCACCTGTTCACTATGTTATCCTAGTCATATGAACTACCTGTGTTTCAGTCATCACAGCTGAACAATGGGTAGAACAGGAGACATAGCAAAAAATGAAATATTTCACCACAGTTGATTTAGCATTGGTAAAAGAATTATACATTTAAGATTCTTTAACACATAATAGCTGTGTAAACTGGAACTGCTTTATTATGCTCCCATTATGTCTAATAAGTTGTACCAGGTTTTCTTAGATTTTTTTTTGTTATGCTTTTTGATGCCCCCTTCCTTGACTCCTTGCCTGGGTTTCCCAGCAGCTCGGATGGAGCTACCCCCATCCTGCTGAAGTTTGTCCCCTGGGTTGGGAAGGGGGGAGGCTCAATCCTCCCCATCAATCAACCCTGGTGTGGGGCCACTCCCAGTCCAAGCACCAGCACTGAGCGAGGAAGCAAGGCCATTTTCTTTTTTTAGTTGCTCCCCATGGAGATGGCACACAGTAAGACGTGATGCTGCTCTGGACCCCTGCCAACATCTGCCCCTCCCACATGGTGCTCCCAGCTGCACCTCCACCCATGTGCACCCAGGTGGTGGTATTATAGCATAAGTGGCAGCTCTCCTTCCCCGGAGGAGGAGGAGAGCATTCGCCAGACACTCGACCCTCCTCTCCTGGCCGACCCTGCAGCAACCTGGGCTCACTCCCGAACCCCAGTCGCTGGCACCACAAGCGGTAGTGTTACTGCTGCACCAGTGGGCCGGTCTTAGTTAGATTTTAATAGCAATTATATCATATGATAAACTATGATAAATAATGTGATGAAATCATAACTTGAACAGATTTTCTTTTCAAAATATGTCATTCTTTTTATAGGTCAAGCATACTGTACACACACATCATACAGTACATACATACACACTTATAATTTTAAGATATAAGAAACCATTGGTCCATTGAGCTCCTCCATCACACCACCTCAAGGGGAATTCTCTGTCACCTCTTTCTCTTTAAAGTATGTTCTGAGTCTGAGCTTGAATCTTGTTGTGGTACTGTATTAGCTGATACCACATGCTTTATTCCAGTGGCTCATTACTTATTCTGTGAAATAGTCATTGATGTGTCCCTTGAATTGTACCCTTTCAATGACATTCAGTGTACTCTTGTTCTTTTATCCGTGTGTATCCTGATCTGATTGTATTATCCCTTTTGGCTAGTTAAATACTGTGATCATGCCTCACCATGTATTCTCTTTCCCCTGGAGAATAGTCCCTGTTCTGCCAGCCAGTACTTATAGCCCATGTTTTCCAAGTCATAAATCTTCTTTCATCTTTTGGGTGAAATGATAAACTGAGGTTCCAGATGTTAAAGATCCCATGGCACTTCTCAAAAAGAGCAAGATACTTACCCTGCTGTGCTGGCCAAATTTCCCCCTTTTACTAAAACTACTAACTTCTTAACATGGTTCCATACCAGTCAGTTTCCTTCTGTATCCCCCTCCTACTTAGGACAAGGCTAAAAACAGAAAGTATTTACTAGCCCTCCATTCCTAGTCAACAAAAACAAAATAAATTGCTCTGTTCTGTACATTCTCCATTGTGTCAATATCTTTCCTCAAGTAAGGGGAACACAACTGCACGTTGTATTTGAGGTGACACCTGACCAAGGATCTATATAAGGGTATTAATAATGTCACTCTACCTGTTATAATGTTTTTCTTGATACAAGACATGATTGTTGTTTGGCTTACTAGCTGCTGCCCCCACACTGTTGCTGTCATTAAAAGTTGCTGGTGATCAAAACTACCAGGCAATTACCTTTCTTCGCTTCTATAATCTCTGTACTGTTTATGTTGCCTTGCACAACTTATTAGACATAATTGGACCATAATAAGGCAGTTTCTGTTTAGACAGGTGTTGTGTGATAGAGTGTTTGAATGCACAAGGCAGTATTTTGCCAGCATGTTCTTTTTTACTGAATGTATAGCCTCACATTTTTCAGTATTAAAGCTCATCTACCATTAAACTCATCTATCATTTCTCCACCCACTTCCCAGATCTATTCAGATGGTTCCACATTGCATTTATATAGAGCTGTGATGCGTTTTCCATATTGTTGTAATCAGTAAACTGTTGATTCAGCTACTGATGCCCACCTCCAAGTTACTACTTATAGTTATATTCAACAATGTCATTCCCAGGACCAACCCCAATATGACACCACTGGTCAATTGCTTTCATGCTAGTACAGTAGGTTATTATCATTCATTATGACCTTTTTTTCTTGCCCTGCAAATAGTTTTTGAGCCCATTTCATCATGCCCTTGGTTATAGCTAGGTTATCAATTTTATGAACCAGCCTCTAGGGTAGTACCATATCAAACAAATTTCTGAGGTCTAGATCTACAACATTTTCAAGTTTTCCCACATCTAGGTCCTTGAGGATGTTTTGAAAAAAAAAAAATAAATAATGAGATTTGTGTGGCATGATTTCCACTTACAAACTATAGTAACATATTCAGAATCCTACCAGGCTACCTACTAGGCTACCAAGTCCAAATTACTTTTTTTAAGTGTTCAACAATTCTGTTTGCTATGAATGTCTCAAGTAGTTTTCACTGGTACTGGCATCAAGCTGACTAGCCTATCATTCCCTGGCTGTGCTCAGGAGCCTTTCTGGATGTTGGTACCACATGGGTCACTCCTGTCTTTGGGCATCTATGAAATTTAGACAGATTCACTGAATATAATTGTCACTGGTATACATAGTTCCATAGCTACTGTAGCACATTCAGGACTTGTGGGTCCATTCCTTCATGCCATTTGACCTGTTACATCTACTGTTCTTTAGCATTTGTAACTTGTTTAACTCCTTTTGGTATAATATATACAGTGCATTCTACTTGCTATATAATGAACATGGTTATAACAGACAATCAGTTATTACTGACGAACACTTGTTTCCCCAAGTCAAATATATTTCATGCAATACATTTCCTTTCTAGACTTAAAGGAAATAATGTGACATAATGTACATTATGAAGCTTTTATTGGCATTTCTAGTGTTTTATTTGGGGATGGAGTGTGAGGGTTGAACTGATGGAAAGCATTGGCATGAGTGGAAATGAGATTGAAGAGCTACAGAGATTTGGTTTCTTACAAAATATTTCTTGACAAACTGAGTAAACATTCCTTAGTTAAATAAGAACAAAATCAGAAAAAACATTTTACATTTCAATGAAACAAACATATTAACAATTACTTGTGTCCTCACTATCCAAGAACCTCAACAGCTAGCCACTAAATTTACTAGTTTTTTCTTTACTTTCAGAAGTGAACTTAAAAAAAAAAATAGTCCCTGAAAGTAAAATGACTTAAAAAATGCAGACATAAAAATAGAAACATATTTGCTAGGCAGGATTTTAAGTTATCTCTTAATTATTAAAATAGATTCTCATTCAAGGCAAGGCAATTTTATTTGTTTGGCACCCTATCCAATGGCTCAGAGCCCCTTATAACAACAAACACAGCAAAATAAATAAATAAATAAACCTACTCATATAAAAAGTAAATAAATAGAATTTACTTGAACCCTTGCTCACACACAGACACACCTAATACATAAACTTTGCCCTCTCTGGATATAATGGACACCGGATGTAACAGGAAAAAAGTTGGATTCAATGCATCCATTATAACAGGTTTGAACAGTATGTCCTATAGTATGTCCTTCTGCTCCCCATTTAATAGCATTTTACTGTCTTACATCACCCCAGCTTCCCCGTGAATACTCAAGCAAACTACCCAGTCAGGTCTTCTGTGATCTATCCATTCTTTGAAATTATGATGCTGTTTTCCCAGTCCTTTATAAACTGCATCATAATAAATATAATGAAGAACTGGAAATCAGCGTGTATTTCCTTATTCTTATTCACTACTATGGTTGTTCAATATTACATAAACATTGCATGCAGTCTTTACAAATCCAGTGTATAACTACAAAATACAGCAGACACTGGAATAATATTTTCTGCCTGAAAATTTCGCCAAAGAAATGTACTCACTGACCAAGATTTTCTGTTTTCCTATTGGTTTATCCAGGACAGCCCAGTTCAGATGCAACACATCATTTCCAGTGAGGCCATGTGTCTACCCAATTTAGAGCTGAGCAGATTGACTACCAGGAATTGATGTGACTTAATTAATGTTCCAGTGACAATGTCTTCCTGGAGTTGTTTTATCTCAGATTCATCACCATGAAAACAAATTATAGAATGAACTTCCAAATATGTTTACTGTTTGATGCAATACATTAATAGCACATTGCAAACTGTGTAAAATATTATGCCTTTTAAGCACAAAAACAATGCAGGTTACTGTTCCTTATTTGAAAATTGTATTTGTTATCAGCATTAATAATTTCACTGCAAAATATACTTATAATTATTATTTTATTATATAACTTTTTGTCATATTTTATTATTAGGCTTTACAGTTTTATATTGATCCCATATTAGAGCACATATTCTTTTTAGCTATGGTACCCACACAAAGATAAAAACCTGAAATTTCCTGTGGTTGTCTTTCCTTGTGAAGTAGCTGGTGTTTATAGGAAAGGTGCTTACATGTTCTAGTGTTCATATAACTTCATAATAATACTTTCATAATGACATGTTTTATATTTAACTTATTAATCTGTATTACTAAAATATCACAGTAGCACCCCTCAATGTTTCAACTGATCCACCTACTGTAGCCAGAAACTCACACTGCACTGTTTATTATTAAACTATTTTCTATGTTAAATTAAATAATCTGAAATACATTAAGACGATGATGCAGACTACACTATCTTGAAGTAGAATGAATATTATTAAATAATCTGAAATACATTAACCAAATGATGCAGACTACACTACCTTGAAGTAACACTAATATTAGCACAGGTGGACCTATTTGATCAGGTAGTGTTTGTAGACTGACTCAGCTGATGTCATCAGCTTCAATTTCAATACCAAGGAGAGAGCTCTTTAAATAGACTACAGCTGGGGCCAATAAAGAACACCTCAAAGCTTGCAAACTCTAGGCACACATCAAATCCAAATACCTACAATGAAGAAAACAATCAATATTCTATACAAACTAAAACAAGTGAGACAGAATGGCACTCCTGTCAATGATAATTGACATTTACAGTCAATCTGAAAAAATATATCTACTTATTCCAGGTTCCAGCAATTTGTATCTATAATGTATGGTAGAGCTGTCCAGCAATCTGGGGATCGTAGATCTGTGGAATTCAGATAAAAATTATAGAATATGCACAAAACAGAGTAGGAAGACAATGTAAGAAGCTCAGGACAGCAAACACTGCAGTTTAAATGACTGATTAGGCTTGAGGTAGGGACAGACACACTCAAGGCTTCATACAAGGCCTATTTTGGAGCACCCATATGATGACAAGGGGGCTATAAAACTGTGAACTAAGAAGATCTACAGCAGATTATTTTTCCCCCAAAACTGCTTTTACTGCTTGAGTACTGTTACCTGCTTACATTTTTCTTCAATATGTGTTTCACATTGCTATTCTTTCAGCCTAGAATGTATATTCTTGATCAGGTTGATCAGGTTCAGTGTTATAGTAAGGCTTGCTAATATTAATGGAAGTAAACAGCAGCGAGTTCATATTTTAATGCAGTCTCCAGAGCATTGGATGAAATGTTACATGCACAGTTTTTCTTTAAGAAAATCCTGTGTTCATTTATTCATGAACACTCTTCCTCCAGATCCCATCCATTCAGTAAGTGCCACAACCACCTCCATTGCAGGTTGCAATAAAGCTAGTGAAAGACTGCAGTAATGCTGACAATTAAATAGTCCTATAAATGTTATTACACTGCCCAAACATTAACAGCTTGATGGTGTAACATCACATGCGAGAGGCACAATGATACTAAAGAAATAATCCAAGCTGCTAGGACAGAGGCTACCGCCTAGAGAAACGAGTTCAGCACCTTGACCAGCGCCCTTTTAGACTCCAAAGAAGATTTAGTCACCCAACAAATTTGTGATGTTTCTGTTATCCTTGTTTAAGCATCATCTCCGTTACAGAAATCCAAAGCCGTTCTCAAACCTGACGAACGGGCTTCAAGGTAAGAAAGAGTAACCCTATCGGTAGCGCTCCCGTTCACTGTCACTGATACCGAATGTGATAATTACCGTTCTTTGGCTCCAGACCAGCAATTTTCTTACCACACAGACACTAACTGGACATCAATCTAAGTATAGTATTTTGATAGATTCCATTATTGCATCTAGTTTAAACCGCATGGCATTGCTCATTTTGTGAATACCTCATTTTTTCTTAGGAAATGTTCTTAAAAATGGGGTTCCCAGCCTATGTAACGGCACCAACGAAGGAAATGCATTTTCTTTCTAAACATTATGCACTAGTTTATGTAGATTTTAAAATATGGGCACTATTACTTATTCACTCCAACACACTCTTGTTTTAAGTAAGCCTGCATTTTTTGTTGACTACCACTTAAACACAATGCATAATTTAGGCACACCATATCCACTCAAGGCGTTTACATCTCAGGCTTAATTCGGTTACTAGAACGCGCGCACCTGCTGTATATCACATTTCCCTTAACATGCAAGGTGGGTTATCATAACCTTTTCACGGCTTTATGGAAACCACAGCACATTGTAAACGATTTCTTTACAAGTGTGTGACAAGTGGTTTTAAATCCACGGGCATTCTTCCTCATTATTCACACCCAGTATCGTTTATTACCCTATTTCTGAAGAACTTAAAATGCAAGTTCTACTATTAGATAATACACTGGCTGCACATCTTTACTGTTACTAGTTGACAGTTCAATCGCAAGCGACCCGCTTTTATTCGTTCATTAACTTAAAACTGATCTGTCTTCAGGCAGACGAACAGAAAGCTTGTTTTAAATTATAATCATCAAGGGTGCTTGGGTCCTCGTCAGTGCTCAATTACATTACATGCATCTTAGATATATGTATTAACATTGTACTCTCATAAAGAGGGGAAGATAACCACAAACAAGGCAGGTGTAAGCGCCAATTCCCACAGTGTGAAGACAAAAAGACACAGCCTATCTACGTCATGTTCTGTCCAAAAGGATCATAATGTGAAAACGCTCACCCTATTCAGCAGATCAGTGGGCTAAGGTGGTTTTGCAAAGCTCCATTTTCAGTGCTGTGCTGTGCTGTGTTTGCGAGCATCCAGACTCTGAAGAGATGGACGAGATCAGTGATGTAAAATCGCTTGAATTATTGAGGCCCTTGCTCACGTGACCAGAGCAAAATTCATTATTTATCGAGATGGTCCATTCAGCCGCTCTTGACGTCACCCGCTGTGTAATTTCACGAGGATGCACAGTTAAGGTGGCTTGCTGCATTGGGTAACAACGAGACAACACCTTTAGAAAAGGGTACAATGTCTTTCCTTCGTCTGCATTTGTTCCTGATGTTGGAGTTTCCCACATCGTGCTGCAACAAGCCATTTAATCCTAATCATCATTATTACTGCACGCTTCCAAAAATGCTATCATCTTCGTCAGGCCCTTGGATGCAATTACGTTTCCGAATATTAACTGTAAAAAGAGAAACGGGCACGAATGTCACGTTCTTGGTGTCTTTGTTTATTTAAAACTGTGAACTTGCGATTGCCATGTTTTATCAATTCAGAAGTAAAGCAACTGTCAAGCATCATGTCTAATGGGATAGATGATGTCTTCTCTCGTGCTCTCCTTTGTTTACAAACCATTAAGCTTCAATCAAAAACGTGAACTAGCTATCCCAGTCCCTCACAGACATCTTATGATAAGCCTCTGTTGCATATTTTGGTTACTAGTCTTCAGTGCATTAAATACAAAATAATACATGGGTGGGTGCAACCAGAATTTTACACACACCTGAGGTGTGGGATGCAACATAAACCCTGAGAATGAAGCTCAAAGGGTTTATAAAAGCATCCCACACCAAGGGTGTGTCACAAATTCTAGTATTACACCCACTCACCCATGTTTTACTTAATTACCCATCATCATTTTGTATAACGTTGATTTGACTGAGTTGGCAGTATTGGGAACAGTTTGGTTAGCTCAGGTTGACTGTAGCACGAGCTACTGTAGATTGACAGCCACTGATTACAACCACCCAGTTGTAATGTAAAATATCAATGGGGTGGTTGTAATGCGAGGTAAAACCATGGTCATCCCTATATGAAAATGATGACTAGTGAAACATAGAAACATAGAATTTGACAGCAGATAAGGACTGCCATGCCCATTCAGTCTGCTGTTCCCCCCCTACCTACAAAAAGATGCCTCAGATCCTACTTGATCTAAGGTTTCACCTCCTCTTTTTGAACCACCAGGGTTCCCACATTTCTGCCCCATGTAGTCTTGAATTCCCCCACCGATTTTGACCCCACCACCTCTGCTGGGAGGCTATTCCATGCCTTCATTACCCTTTCTGTGAAGAAGTACTTTCTCACATTGCCCCTTAGTCTACCCCCTTCCAATCTCATGTCATGTCCCTGTGTTCTAGAGCATCTTTTCATCTGAAATATGCTGCCCTCCTGTGCCTTATTTATTCCCTTTAGATACTTGAAGGTCTCAGTCACGTCATCCGTCTCCCTCCTTTTTTTCCATGGTATACATATTGAGTTCTTCCAGTCTCTCCTCGTATGACTTCTTGTGTAGGCCCTGCACCATTTTTGTAACCCTTCTCTGAACAGCCTCCACCTTATCTATGCCCTTTTGGAGATGCAGCCTCCAGAATTGGACACAGTACTCCAAATGAGCCCTCATCAATGACCTATTTAGTGGCATTACCACCTCCTTTCTTCTGCTTGTGATACCTCTCCCTATGCACCCCAGCATCCTACTGGCTCTTCCCACTGCCTTGGCACATTGTTTGGCCCCCTTAGGTCATCAGATATGATCACCACTAGGTCTCTTTCCTGTTGTGTGGCTTCAGGCAACTCTCCCCATCATGTAATCTTCTCTCGGGTTCCTGTGCTCCAAATGCATGATTTTGCACTTTTTCGCATTGAAACTTATCTGCCACACTCTACACCATTCTTCCAGCTTAGCTAGGTCTCTTCTTATTTTCTCCACCCCTCTTGGACTATCTACCCTATTGCAGATCTTGGTGTCATCTGCAAAGAGGCATACCTTGCCCTCCAGCCCCTCCGCAATGTCACTAATGAAGACATTAAATAGTACTGGCCCCAGAACTGATCCCTGTGGTATCCCGCTGGTCACCCTCCCTACCTTGGATTTAGCTCCATTTACCACTACTCTCTGCATTCTGTCCCTCAGCCATTTCTCAACCCAGTGTACCACATTGTTTCCTACTTCCATGCTACTCAGCCGCCTATGTGGAATGGTGTTGAACATCTTGCTGAAGTCAAGGTAGACCACATCCACTGCTACCCCCTGTTCCACCTCCATGATCACCCTGTCAAAGAAATCTATCAGATTCATTTGACATGACTTTCTTGTCACGAATCCGTGCTGCCTTGGATCTTGTTCTCTGCTGGCTTTAAAGTGCTCCACTATCCTTTCTTTTAGTAGTGATTCCATCATCTTCCCTACCACTGAGGTCAGACTGACAGGTCTATAGTTACCAGTCTCTTTTCTGCTCCCACTTTTGTATCCAGTGACTTGTTGAATGGGGATGTCAGTGGTGCAACCAGTATATCTCTTAATTTCTTTAATACCCTAGGGTGTACCCCATCTGGTCCCATTGCCTTGTCCAACTTTAGTTTAGTGAGTTCTTTTAGAACTCTTTCCTCTTTGAATGGACTGCTGTCCACCTCCCTACTAGTTCTGAGTCTGATCTGTGGTCTTTCCCCTTTCCCTTCCTCTGTGAAAACTGAACAGAAATATTTGTTCAAGACTGGTGCTTTATCCTGGTCACCTCCCACTCCCACTCCTTCCTCCCCTTTTAACCTAACAATAACACCCCACCAGTCTTCCTTCTTTCACTAATGTACCGATAAAATGTCTTATCCCCTTTTTTAACCTCTTCAGCTATTTTCTCCTCTGTCCTCACCTTGGTGCTCCTGACCACTTTCCCTGTCTCCCTTTGCTTTCTAGATTCATTGCCCTGTCCTCTTCCTTCTGTGACTCCTTATATTTCCTGAACACCAGTGTTTTTGCCTTTACTATCCTGGCCACTTCCCATGAGAACCATAGTGGTTTCCTTTTCTTCTTGCTTTTGACTATTTCTTGAATGCAAAGGTATGTTGCCTCCCCTATGCCTCCTTTTAGATGGGCCCATATGTCCTCTACCCTTCCCCCCAATTTCTCTCCGCTAACTAGGGCTTTCCTGAAGTACACACCCATCTTTTTGAAGTCTGCCCTCTTGAAGTCCAGAACCATCACCTTTCTGTGGCATAACCTTGTTTCAGTGCCCATACCGAATGACACTGTGCGATGATCACTGGATCCCGAGTGGATACCCAGCCTGACATCTGTAATTCTGTCCCCGTTAGTTAGAACCAGGTTCAAATTTGCTCTCCTGGGTTTGCTCAAGCAATAGTTGCTTGAGGTCTGCCCCTTGTAGGGAGTCCAGGATGTCCCTACCCCTGGCTGTTGCAGCCACTGGGATGCTCCATTCAGTTTCTAGTAAATTGAAGTCACCTACCAGCAACACCTCCCTTTTTGCTCCCCTTTTCCTGCCATCTTATGGATGGCTTCCAGAAGTGCTCTGTCCATTTCCTCAGTGCAGTAATTAATGATTGATATGGGAAAGCTTTTATATTTTGAGCCACTGTAATAGAAGACTCGCACTGTAGGAAGATTTCCTTGCAGTCAATAGGGCATGTATTTTTCAGTACAAAGAACATTTTTATGAGTAATCTTATTTAGAGGTTGATTTCCAATGGTGGAAGGGATTTTCTTTTATAAGCGGGATTTGATTCTGGATTTAATCTGCCAAGTGATTGACTTATACACACTCCAATCAGAACCCTTCCAGATCAATCAAGGTAAGGCAATCTTTATTTATAAAGCCTCCAATCCCACAGGCTCTGAGCGCTGTATATGATTCACATATAAAATTCTGAACAAAAACAAGTCAAAGAAACACTGCCTACTATAAGGCACAGATAATTAGCTAACTAAGAAATGTCTCTTCAAACAAAAAGGTTTTTAGAGAAGCTTTAAAGGCCCCCACCGTGTTGACCCTGCAAATATATAGAGGTAAAGCATTCCATAAGACAAACTCCGGTAAGAGCCAACAGGGCTGCTTCAAAGCAACGAGTCCAAGTGAAAAGTACTTGGAACTCCTGCTGTGGCTGATGCCATACTTGCATGGTACTCATGCATGCACAGTGACTGATAATCACTGCACATACATGAGAAAGAGCCCACTGTGCCCAAGATGGGCACCATGACAGAAGTGCGCATGCACATGAGCTCATGGTAGATTCTTTTGTTTCACCTGCAACAACGGAAGTGTTGGGCAGAAACAAAATAGTGCCCCCGCAAGGGGTGGTGGTGGTGGTTGTGAGGCCCTTGCAGGGGAGGGGCAGCAGAGAACTAACATGGTAGTACTGTGGAAGCACAGAGATGACGTATCCAGCCACATGCTTCCAGAGCCCTTTTTTACTCTCCTACAAAAAACATCTGCAGGGCTTCACCTATGCAGCCATAACTAGAGCAGCCACTCCAAATACTCGGTCCTGAAAACTCTCAAATGAGAAGGAGGGACAACAAGCAGGCCCACATCAGTGGGTTGGAGAGGGTGAAGTGGGTGGTAGGAAACAAGGAGCTCTTTCAAGTAATGTCTCAAAACCCCAAAGGGCCTTGTATGGTAGGTTAATATGTGCTGGTCACGGCAGGACATGTATGCTTACTTTGCCTCTGAAATTATAGGGGATCACCAGATACTGTTGGTGTTCTGTCCCCTGCCAATGTAATCAGCCATATAGAGTATTGCCACTGCTTTTAATTCTATTTGCAACTGTGATGTCATCACAGATATTTTGGAACAATATATTTCTTTTGGGGGGCAGATTATGTTGAAAACCATTTTAGTAATTAGTGAAATAGAAATAAAGGGCAATTATCAAAGGCATTTTTCTTCACAACAAATAGAACTGAATTGCATAGAATCTGATTTCATATAGCATTGTCTGTGCACACTACTATATCTCTCATCGTAATTTTCAGAATGAGTATATGTACTGGCAGTGCAGAGGCTAGGTAAGCAGTAAGACATGACATGGTGTGAGTTAGGCTGAGATAATTGCATGCCCAGGGGTGTAGTGAGGCCCACTAATGTAGGCAGAAGGCCTTACAGTCCCTGGAAATGTAGATTTCACAGCCTGAATTGCACCCTGGAGTGTATAACTGCACTCATAAAATGAGCTATTATGGAAAAAAATTGTGCACAGACTATACATTACCAGTTGATTCGATGTTTTATTTAACTGTAATGTTACTTTTTGAGTGGTACGATAGTCCCAAAACAGGTGTGAAAGTAGAAATGCACAGGTGTGTCCACTAATGTGTGGTGATCTTATCAACTGAGATCTGACCACGAGGATCGCCTATCCCAGCTGCACACCCAGCATTGCCTCAAGCAGGTGGACTGGCGAGACAACACTATGGTTCGAATGGGGTTGGGAGCACCCTGTAAAGAGAGGCAGGAGACAGTCTATAAGGTTGGTGCCCGACAGGCTTTATGCATACTACAGAGAAAGGTAGACATGGTCACAAGGGAAGAGGGGAGCCAAACCACACAAGAACAGTGAGAAATGCTTTATACCAACTCTAAAAAGGTGCACCTTGGCTTAAGGCCACTGTCTATAGTACTCTATGATAAACTTCCTCTAAGTGGTCTAACGAACAAATTCAAGCATCTATCACTTTATCAAGAGATGAGACAATTATTGCAGTGCACAATGGATACCAGGGCTAACCCTGGAAAGCTAGGTGGTGTAAGCACCTCTAAAAGTCCATAGGATCAAAGAAAGTCCAAACATTTCTTGCCATCTTCATGTGCACAACTGAAGAATGGTGTAGCAATGGGGTAAAAGGGGAAAATGGGGCTCCTGCTTGGTGCCAAGCTACACCTGTAAAAAACTAGGAGAGGCTGGAAAGGGAATAGGAGAGATTTTTAAACAGACCCTGATTCTTCAGCCAACCAACTCTCCAAGGTTGCCGGAATATTCTGGTACAAGAGAACTGAACGTTGCTGAACTCTTCCTCAGCACAAACCCTTGACCAGGGCTGCCAAGGCAGAAGGAACCAAGACTTGGTGTAGAATCCACTTGGAAGGATTGCCAAGAATGAAGATACGCCGAAGCTTCTTTGACGAAGGATCCACAGGAGGACCACCAAAATTGAGCTGAATCCTAGAAGACACCAGGGTGCATGCAGGACGGAACAAGCAGGAAGGGTAGGATGCAGGGTGGAGATTGGAACCATGTACTGTCCAGAACCAGAAAACAACAAACTGGCAGATGTGGACACACTCTGGCCACATTGGACTCGACTTTTGGTGGACGACTTGGAGTGATGGGTGAGGCTTCTTCCAGGACGTTCCGCTTCCAGGCTGACTGTACCACAAGGACACCAGGAGCCGGTGGTCGCGACTCACACCAGGTTACGTCAACTTTGACCAACAGCAAACAACAGGGGAGGAAGATGCTGTGAAGTTTTTCACTGGCTGAAGACTGCTTTGGTGAAGAATCAGCTGTGAAGAACCCCACCAGGGGTGTTGAGGCAGAAGTTTGAGTCCATACACTTTGCACGAAAACACTAGTAATTCTACTTTGCACTAAACACTGGTAATTCCACTTTGCACTACACCACGGTGTTCAATGGTGACTGGGGCAATTGTTTGTTGTAGGGGAAATTTGCCTGGAGCAGGGGCAAATTGCTAAAATCCAGGGCAATTGTTCATTGCAAGGGCAATTTGCCTGGAGTAGGGGCAAATTGCTGAAATCTGAGGCAGTTGTTAATTACAGGGGCAAATTGTTGAAATCCTGGGCAATTTTTTCATTGCAGGTGCAATTTGCCTAGAGCAGCGGCAAACAATCAAATTCTAGGGCAATTGCTCATAGCAGGGGCAAATAACCAAAGTCTAGGGCAATTGTTCATAGCAGGCGCAAACAACCACAATCCTAGCATAATGCAGTCTCAGTACTTTGTAATCCACACAATATTTCAGATACTAAGCAATATACAGTTCATCAGCTGACGGTCATTCAATCGCAGCTGTGCGCTAAGCACCCCTTGTTTGGACCTTTCACACTTATGGGCCCCTCTTTCACTAGGATCTAGCTACCCCTGGCAACCCTCAGGATAACTGTCCTCTTCCCACCTGGCCTTCCTGGCCCTTTTTCTCCACTGGGCCCCTTTAGCTGTGGGCCTTCTCTTCTGGACCCTTTGAATTACCAGGGCCTAAGCTACCCCTTTAAATTCTAGGGCCTATGATGCCCTTGTAATGTGGGGCCTGTATTGCCCCTTTAAGCACTCAGTCCTGACTATGGCCTGCCTGTCAGTCACCTGGGCTGCCCTGCCTCTACTCCACCCCTTATGAATATTTATTCTTCTCCCCTATGGGCCTTGTAGTCCTGGCCCCTACCCGTGGGTGTCGCTAGCCCAGATATTTTAATTTCAGTCCTAGGCCAGCCCCTCTCCTGGTTGTCTCCTCAGGCACCCTCTCGGCACTTTAAACAATTAAAAAAAAAATATTTCCAAAGCTTTTGGTGGACAGCACTCTTCTACTGTGCTGCCACTGACTCACTGCCCCAGCCCGGGGTGTACATAGAGCTGCTGTGGGATGCGGGAGGTGTTCTGGCAGAGGGAGGAAACCATCGGGGAAAGGAACAGGCAAGCGGGGGGCAGCAGGGGGCCTCAGGAGGGCCGACAGCTCCTCAAAAGTGATGCGGCTTTTCAATGCCACTGACGAGAGACCGGGACTTTAGTTTTAGAAGCAGGCATGGAGGGGCACACAAAAAACAACACGGGCTGAACAGAGTCCAAACCACCACAGGGACAGGATCCTTCACTTTCCGGTGGTGACACCTGCCAGACTCGACCGAAGGACAGCAGCAACACTAGAGTCTTCATTGGCTGGATGAGGGGGCACCAGAAGAGAGTCGGTGGGATGGCTTCAACCACTCCAGGTAAGCCCCTGTCTCTGTTACACTCTGTAGGTCCCTCTCTCCACAGCTCTGCCTGAACTAACAGAAAAATGTCTCAAAAACTTTTAAAAATGCTCGGGGTTCTGATTCTAGAACCCTGAGCTCATCTCCCACTAGGCTACCAGGTATTTTAAAACAGGCACCTTCCCAGCCAGAGAGAGGATCCCAGCATGGGTACTCCACCTCATGCTGCCGCCTCTGGAGGAGGTGTGGAATGGAGCAGGTAGGCAGCAGAGAGCCAAAGGAGCAGAAACTTCATTTTTATTTAAATATTCCATCCTGATGCTTCTCTGGGGGGGGGGGAGAAGTACAAAAAGGGGCCCCTTGACACTACCCCTAATGCCCCACAACACCACGGGGAACCTTGGGGCAGTCCTAATCCTCTTTCCTTTTGCTGTGGTGCCCTCAATACTTCAGCCCCCTTACTTTGCGGCACTTCAAATGTGTGGTAATTAAACACAGAAACCTTGAATATTGCCAGCTGAAGAAGGCCTTACAGTCTATCCAGTCTGCCTTGTGAGGCCGTACATACACCCTAGAGGTTCTTAACCATCCTTTCCCACCCTGTCCTCCCCACCTCCCTAATCCTATCTTTCATGACTATGCCATCCCTCCTCTGTTTCTACACTGATCACTTCTGCCTGTGTTCTAGTCCACTTTTCCACCTCCCGCTCTGTAACATACTGTTTAATGTCTTTTTTGAGGTCTAATACAGAATCCTGACCCTTGAAAGCCCAACACCAAAATCCTGACAGCCAGAATCCCGACGATGGCAGATAATGGAAGTGAAATTTTGAAGATGTGCTCACGGGGTGTAGTGGGGTGCTTCACCACCCCCCAGCTTCCCCTTTCATATATATAAACAACCCCCAAAACCACACATATCACCACACATTGGGATTTTGCCATTGTCAGTATTCCAGCTGTTGGGATTTTGCTGTCGGACTTTCAAGGGTTGGGAATTTGACTGTCGGGACTCTGTACTGATGCCCCTTTTTTACGCACCCAACATCACCACTTTTCTCTTGCTCACTCTGATATTATTGTTGACACTTTTTGTGAACAATTTGCTTGTATCCACTTTGTTTATTCTCTCCATGTTTTTAAATGTTTTGATTATCATGCCTCTCTCCCTTCTGGCCTCCAAAGAGCACATCCTACCCTGCTTGTGTTTCGGCCTCTTCCGCACTAACTTCAGTATATTTATGTCTTTGCTGAGGTGAATGCTCCAAATTTACATGCAGTACTCCTACTGCAGTTGCTTCAGTGTTCAGCAGCAAAATTATTTGTTTTCCTTTGCTGCTGTACGTCCTCCAGTACATCCCAAATATTTCATTTACTTTCCCCTTTGCTTTATTACATTGTGCCTATGATTTGAGGGTTCTGGAAGTAGTCACCTCCAATCCTGTTCTTCCTTTGTCACTGAAACCTTCACCCTCCCAGGCAATATTTATTCAGAAGGTTTCCGATACCTACAGTACGTGCATGACCTTACACTTTTTGGCATTGAATCTCAGCTGCAAGACCTTGGGCAATTTCTCCAGCTGCTTGAGATCCTTTTTCATCTTGCAAAAGACCTCCTAACAATATATCCTGCCACAGAGATTAGTGTCATTCACAAATAGGCATATATTCCATCTGACAGCCTCTCTTATGTCACTGATGAAGATTTTTTTTTTTAATTTATTATGCTTTTTTCCATACTACCTGACTGATTTTGTGGCCTGTAAATTCTCCCATGTTCACATTCCTGCCCCTCCCTGTTTCCAGCTGTACTTACAGTGATTCTGTCACCATGCTCTTGCATGTGATGTTATCCTGGGTTACTATTATTCCCTTCCTGACATAAAGAACCTTTGCCCTTTGCCATATCTCTTTTTTTAACACATACAGGACCACTCCCCCATCTGCCCTTAGCATTATCCCTTCTTTTCTAAAACTCTGTTTACTGATTTACATAAGACAGCACTTGACAACATGATAGTACATATACATATGACATCTTTACATGTTTATGTAAATTATCAGTTTTGCCTAATGTTTTCCATTTGTCACTTATTGGCATATCATATCTACCTCTGTGCATATTGTCAAGAATATAGATGAACACAGCAAACATCAGACTGTTGCAAACCCAAACAGGTATCTACTGCAAAACTGATTCTGAAATAGAAAAATAATTTCATGTCTATAAGTACGCTACTGTATATCATTCAGTTCTATAAGCTAAAACCTCATGTTGTACAGTAAATATTCAGGTCCATACGTATAAGACACTTTAGTCATATTAAGTTTCATGTTCTGATTAACATTGCTTCCATAGTGGACAGTGAATTCTCAAATATATCCTCTAATTCTTTTAGGGTGTCTGTCAGTCTGTCCAGGGGCAAGGTACTGGTGCACCCAGTCTCCCTCCTCATCTATTTCCTTGCCAAATAGTAAGGAGACTGGAATATCTGGGATGTGTCCTTTCATTCTCTGGGTTATTTGCAAACATACTTCAGACCAGAAGGGACTGAGCCTTTGACATCCCCCAAAGAAGTGTAGATATGTATCCCACTCCTCATAGCATCTACCACATATGGGAGAGACCCCAGGATTAAACTTGAAAAATAGAAACATAGAAGTTGATGGCAGATAAGGACCGCAAGGCCCATCCAGTCTGACCATTTCTTTTTCTACCTTATGAATATGCCATCAGCCTTTGCTCTGTCAATGACCTATCTATTCATACTCATCTGTATTGCTCCCTTATGCCTATCCCATACCTGCACTGTATTCATATCCACCACTTCCTGAGGTAGGCCATTCCATGCATCCACCACCCTTTCTGTGAAAAAGAACTTCCTCACATTACCCCTTAATCAGCCTCCCTCTAATCTCATGCTATGTCCTCTTGTTCTGCTATTTTTCTTATATTGAAACATGTTAGACTCTTTCAGCTTGTTAATGTCCTTAAGGTGTTTGAATGTTTCAATCATATCACCGCTCTCCCTCCTTTGCTCTAGGGTATAGATATTGAGCTCCATTAATCTGTCCTCATATGTTTTCTGATGCAGTCCCTGCACCATTTTGGTTGCCCTTCTCTGGACTGCCTTAATTTGGTTAATGTCCTTGTGAAGGTGTGGTCTCCAGTGCGACAGTACTCCAGATGGGGCTCAACCAGTGTCTTGTAAAGAGGATTATTACCTTTCTCTTATGACTTGTGATACCCCTACTAATACACCCCGACATCCCTCTAGCCTTACCTGCTTTAGTGGTCTTCTTGGATGATTTCAGGTAATCTGTGATGATGATGCCCAAGTCTCTTTCTTCCCTTGTGACTGCCAGCAACTCCCCTCCCAGCCTATAGGTGGCTTTAGGGTTTCTCTTTCCTATGTGCATGATCTTGCACGTCTTTGCATTAAACCCCAGTTGTCACTCTTTCGACCATTTTGCCAGTTTATCCAGATCTCTTCTCATTCTGCCCACCCCATCTGGATTATCTACTCTGTTGCAGATCTTGGTGTCATCTGCAAACAGACAAACCTTACCCTCCAGTCCATCTGCAATGTCACTGATGAAGATATTGAAGAGGCCTGGTCCCAGGACTGATCCCTGAGGTACCCCACTTGTGACTTGCATCTCTTCTGACTGTATACCATTTACCACCACTCTCTATTTTCTGCCTGTCAACCAGTTTGCCACCCAGTTGACCAACTTCTGACCCACCCTGAGCCTACCCAGCTTATTTTTTTTCTTTTTTCTCTTTTTTTTTCTTTTATTTTTCTTAGATGAAATAACTCAGCACGTGGTGCTATAATCTTTAAGATTTTACCAGTCCTGGGGCTTTTCCTAGGCATAATAACAACCCAGTACTCCACCCAGTTGGATCTCTCATGAGCTTCCATGACATCATTGTAATTTCATCTGGGCCAAATCTTCCACCAATTTTATTCCAAATTTTGTAAGAATTCGGTCCAAATTAATATATATTTATTGATATTTTCTTCCAAAGTATATATGAACCAATCTATCCTGGAATGATCCAACATTTTTCTATCCATTCCAGGAATAAAGGTGCTTGTACTTCTTTCCAGTGTTGCAGGAGGATTTTTTTTGCCACTAAAACCCCCATATTTAGTAGCTCAAGTTGCTCATCCTGCAAATCTGGAGAAGCAGCTGTAAATCCCAATATAGCAATACCTGGCTCAAATGGGATATCAAGTCCCAAAACTTTTCCCAAAGTGGTCCATATATCTCCCCAATACATGTCTAACTTTTTGCAATTTACTAGCATATGTGCAAGTATCCCTTTTGTTTTATCTCATCTCTGACAGGACTCCGAGATAGCAGCATCACATTTATGTAGTCTGGAAAGGGTTAAATATGTTTTATGAATTATATTAAAGAGTATTTGTAATAACTTGTTATTTTTTACCTGGATAGTATCCAGATTAATATATTTACTCCACTGTTCCTCAATCACTGTAGTCGCTGGGTCTCTATTCTAGGCTTGTCTTACAGTTTCCATCAAGGGAGGGATTGTTTTGTGAGAAACTTATAAACTTTTGAAATTAAGTGTTTATTAGAGTCTAAACTTTCAAATAATGTATTCAAATGTATCTCTTGTATTTTAAATGAGTTCTTTTTTTTAAATAAAATTTTTAACTTGAAGATATTGCCATCTCTGCTCAGAAGTCATCCCATATTTTGCTTGAAACTGTTCAAATGTCAGTAGTACATTTCCTTCGTAAAAATTCCTTATGGAACAGATTTGGTTTTGATAATACCATTCCTCAAACACCTAATCTACTAATGAAGGGGGGAAGCTTCAATTCTTAAAAATAGGGGTCCACCCAGAAATAAGGTTTTTCCCACACTTTTCTTTACTGCCTGATTCCAAGCTTGAAGAGTGGAGTTAGTTATATCAAGAGGATCTATAAAAGCTATTCCCTGTCTATTGTTATTCAAGCCTAATAGATTTATAAGGTACAGCCCTACTACTTCCTCTTCTATTTCTAAACCTGCCCCCTTTCCCCGCAGTTCTGGGTGAAACCAATAATATATGATTTCCATTTGTGCAGCCAAATACTAATTTAGAAAGTTAGGGCAACTCAGTCCCACATTCTCCCTATTAATCTGAAGCTTCTCCAGTGATATTCTAGCTCTCCCTTCTTGCCATAGAAACCCCTGATCATTCTATCTAGTTGCTGAAAAAATATTTTACCTAAAATGATTAGAATAGATTCAAAGAAGAACAAAAGGCACAGCAAGATGGTCATTTTGCAAATATTTATTCTGCCAATCAGGGCTAGTGGCAAATATTGCCATTGTCTAGATCTCTTTTTATTCTGTCCATCAATGGGTCATAGTTCAGTTGTCTCAGTGTGCTCATGATAGTTGTCAAAGTAACTCCTAAATATTTAATTTTTTCCCATGTTATATTTTTTAACACAGGATTTATTATTTTATCTTCTTCTCCGAGGTATAACATTTCAATTTTCAACCAGTTAACTTTATAACCTGAGAATTTACTGAAATTGTCTAGTATTTCCTCTATTATGGAATATGAATAATTTGGATTTTTGACCATAATAAGATATCATCTGCATCAAGTAGTGTAGGTGATTTTACCATAGCCCTCCTGTCAAGAGTTACCCCTATCTGATCCCTTAACTCCATAATCTTAATAGCCAAAGGCTCCAAAAAGATAGCAAATAGCAGTGGGCAACCCTGCCTTGTTCTCCTTCATAATTTAATAGGGCCAGAAAGAAGGCCATTAGTTCTAACTCTAGCCTGGGGGGATTTATACACCAGCTTAAGCCATTCTAAAATGTCCCCCCAAACCCACAAGCCCTCATCACCTCAAATAGGAAGGGCCACTGCACCCTATTAAAGGCTTTTTCAGCATCAAGAGATATGAGTGCAGTGTCCGTTCCTACTTTAGCCTGTATAACAGCAAACGCCCTTTGTGTATTGTGTTGTAATCTCCTGTCCTTAATGAATCCAGCCTGATCATAATGAATTAAATCTGGAATTACTTTTGAAAGCCTATTTGTCAAAATTTTCATAAAGATCTTATAGTCAGTATTCAACAAAGATATTGGTCTATACGACACACAAAAACTCAGGAACTTTGTCCTTTTTATGTTGGCGTGCTTGTGCAGCCAACATCTTGCGGCAGTGCAGCTTTGGAGGCGTGGTCGCTGTTGGACGAATGCAGGGCACGCACCAGTAGGTGCATCCCTCATTTCCCAATCAGCCTGCATGCCAACACCACACCACGCATACATACTGTGGCAAGCACATCTAAGAAAATGTCTGCTGCAATCTAAGCAAAGCTCGTCAGACGCAGCGGACCTTCCCTCGATGTGCTCGCCGACATTATGAGCATGGCGGCACAGTGGCCACAAAACTGCCAACTTTGGGGGTGCCCAATCCCCCTGTCAGTTAACCCTGCCCCTCTGTACTGTCAACAGGGGAGCCCACTCCCCATCGGCATAAATCACCTCCCCCCATTTGTTATATGCCGAGGGGGTGGCCAATCCCCCTTGGCTCTAACCCCACTTTACTTGTGTGCCGATGGGGGAGCTCACTCCCTGTTGGCATAAAGAACCCCTCCATTGTGAAATGCCGAGGGGTGCCTAATCCCCCTCAGCTCGGCACCCCCCCATTTTCTTTGTGTGCCGACAGGGGTGCCCAATCCCAGTCGCTAAAAATTCCTCCCCCCATTGTGTGCTGACGAGGGTGCCCAATTCCCCGTTGGCTACAGACCTCCCCAAAACAGTTAGGTGGCATGCTGGGAGCCCACCCCAGCTAGCCAAATCCCTCAAAACAAAAAGCTTCCGCAATTTTTTTTTCACCTGTAAATGAAAATGGTCCCTCGTAGGCTTCCTGCCCCCACCCCCACCACCTCTGCACCCTGCCTCCCCACACCAGCATGCCAAATCCCTACAAGAAAAAACTGTCCCACAATGTTCTATTTATTTTTTTACCTGCAAACGAAAACGGTCCCTCGTAGTCTCCTGCCCCCGACCTGCACCCATCCTCTGCGCACCCTACCTCCTCACACCGCCCCTCACCCCATACTTACCTCCGGAGTCCAGTGTGACAATCTTTGGTGGACCGGGAACACATCTGCACTCTTCAAAGCCGACCGCGAACTGAGGAAATGCCGGTAAGCTGTATAATGTAATAAATAGGGTTTTTTCAACTTTGATGCATATCTCAGGTATTTTTGGGAATTTTGGCCCCACATTTTCAACATGGGGTTTTTGGGACCCCACCTCATGAATTCTGTCACTGTCATTTTGTTAATCGGGCCCGAAAGGTGATTTCGCAGTCACTGTGCAGAATCACCTTTTGGGACTATAACAAAATGACAGTGCTACTTGTTCATAAGGGGGCTCTTAAAAGCCTATGTTGCAAATTTGTGGAAAAATTCCAAACTTACTGTTTTACGAAGATGCTATGTGATTGCTACGCACGCTTGTAAGTTCGTGAATTTGCAATATTTTCTTGCCCAGATTTCAACATTGGCATTTTACCACACCTTCTTGTGAACTGTACAGCTGTCATTTTTCACATCCTGGCTGAAATGTGTTTTCGCTCTTCTGGTGCAGAATAGCGCAGTCGCTGTGCGAAATCAGTGTTCGGGACACATTACAAAAATGACAGTGACACTTTTCATGAGCAGAGGTCCTAAAATGCCTGTGTTGCAAATTTGGTTACAATACTCCATAAAGTGACTGTGTTAAGAGCGTACGATGCGCAGTTTTCACGCATGCTCGTAAGTTCCCAAACTTATAATATTTTCACTCCAGATTTTCAACAGTGCCATTGTTCTGCACCTCCTAATAAACAGTACAGATGTCATTTTTCACATCCTGACCCAAATCTGTTTTCACAGTTCCAGCGCAGAATAGCGAGGTCACTGTGGAAAGTCTGTGTTCGAGACACATTATGAAAATGACAGTGACACTGTTCATTAGCAGATGTCCTAAAATGCCTATGTTGAAAATTTGGGGACAAAAGTCAATAAAATGAGTGTTTCATGAGCATGCATTACGCAGTTTGCACGCACGCTCATGACTTTGTGAATTTGTAATAGTTTCACTCCAGCTGTTCATCATTGACATTTTTCCATACCTCCTTATGAACAGTACAGCTGGCTGAAATGTGTTTTCGCATGTCCGGTGCAGAATTGCATGGTCGCTGTGCGAAATCAGTTTTTGGGACAGTTTGAGGAAATGACGGTGACACTATTTATGAGCAGAGGTCCTAAAATGCCTATGTTGAAAATTTGGTGCTGAAAGTCTCTAAAATGACTGTGTTGCAAGCTTGCATTGTGCAGTTTCCATGGACCCTTGTAACTTCGTCAATCTGCAATACTTTCATGCCACATTTTCACCACTGGCATTTGTGCACATCTCCTTATCAACAGTCCAGCTGCCATTTTTCACAGCCTGCCCAAAACATGTTTCCGCAGCTGTGGTGCACAATGGCGTGCTCGCTGTGCAAAATCACCTTTTGGGACACATTAACAAAATCACAATGCTATGCATCTCTAGCTCTGCCACTGCCACTGCCAATGCCAGCATGACAACATTTGGCATTGACAAATGCTTGTTTAAAATAAGTGTAATAATAGCTTCATTAAAGGATCCTGGGATTTCTGCTTCTCTCAAAAAATAAATAAATAATTCCACTAGTATGGGGAGAAAAACCTCCAGCATATTTTTATATAATTCAAATGTTAATCCAACCAGGCCAGGGCTTTTTCCATTTGGTTGTTCTTTTATAACCTTTTCAATTTCCCCGAGTTATATCATTATTTAATAATCCTAGATCTTGCCCAGAAATTTTTAATAAAGGTGTTTTCTCTATATATTCTCTAATAAGAGTAACTTCTACATTCTCTTCCAGAGTATACAGTTTTTCATAATATGACTCAAATACTTTATTGATCTCATTCTCTTCAGTAACCACTGCGCCATCTTCCGTTCTTATTCTAGGGAGCCTATTACTATTTCTTTCACATTTTAATTGACAGGCCAGGATCTTACCAGGACAATCCCCATAGTTATAATATTTGGCTCTGCTCTTATATAGTTCCCTATCCGCTTTTTCCTGCATATGATTTTCCACCCTGCACTTTGCCAAGAGTTACTCTTTTTCTGACTGTTCTGTCCCTACTTGAATATTCTTTTCCTCTGCACTCATCAATTCCTTCTCTAAATTCTCTAAACACTTATTATATGTCCTATTTCTAATCCCTTGTTGAGTCATGCACCACCCCCGATACAAGTCTTAAGAGCATCTCAGAGAATATTAATTTTGGTGCCCCTGTTAGCACTAAAAACCCCAAACCATTTCCTCTTGTATTTTTTCTTTAAATCCCACAAAAAAACACAATGAATTATTTAATCTCCATGAAGTTTGTATTCTGGTCTCCCCTACTTTTCCTAACTCCATAATCAAAATAATTGGTGAGTGGTCCGATATCCTGATTGGTTCCTATTCAACCTTCTTAACCAACCACTTTATTCCCTGAGACAGAATAAAATAGTCTATTCTAGAGAATTTTTTATACGTTTTTGAATAGTATGAGAATATCTCCCCATCCAGGTAGAATTCTCTAAATGGTTCAACTAAATTGAGATCCTTAACCATGTTTTTTAATATTGTGATAGCCCCTCTTTTTTTTCCAGCATAGGTGGTTTCCTATCCAAAATCTCAAATGTTAAATTAAAGTCACCCCCAACTATTATTTCCATATTAAACTGAGAGATTCCCCCACCAAAAAAAAATGGAAAAAAAAGATGGATCATCGTGATTAGGGCCATATATCGAGGCTATCAACCAATTTTGTCCTCTCAGTACCACATGGAGGATAATATAATGCCCTTCCGTATCCCTGACCATCTTTACCACAACATGTGGGATATAATTCCTTGTATAAATTGCAACTCCCCTAGCATTTTCTGGATAGAATGAACAGAAGCCCCTGGCTCCCAAAAGATTTCCAAAATACACCGCATCTTCTGACTTAAAATGAGTCTCTTGTAAAAGTAAACAATCTATATGCTTTTTTTTACTATACTAATAACTTTCCTTATTTTTGATCTTTCTCTACTTCCATTTAGGTTCCAAATCATAAATTTAAAGTCAGTAATTTTTTTTATATTCCCCCCAGATTCAGATATTCATTTTGGTGCTGCTTCTCCAAGCTCCAGCCAGGCATGTAATGCTTTCTATTCTGACTAGTACCCCACATTCCTTTTTCCTCAATTTCATTTTGTAGTAGAAAAACCATTGAGCACCCACGCTTCTTGAATCTTTGTTTACAAACTTTAATTTTTCTCTTTCTTTCCAGTTTTTCCCCAAATCCTATCTCCTTCCCACATTCTTTAAACTGCTTTCCCTTTCTATTACTATTCAACAGATAAGTTGCAGAAGCAGAGAAATCATTTGGCATTAGTCCCACCCTATATCCTAAAACAAAATGGTCACCCAACCTCTCCCTCATCCATTTGAGGTTGTTGAGGACTCTGGTGCATGAAAGGCAGCTTGGTAGATAAGCTGCTGAGCAATGGTCAGGTCTCCCCCAAGCACAGGCACCATTCGAGTTATACCCCCATCTTCCTGTGTTGATTCTTCCCTATAATTCTTTTTCCTATTCTGCAGAAGAATCTCTACTTCTTTAGGATCTGGAAAAAAAAAACAGTTCTCCCCTCCAAAAAAAACTTTAACCTTGCAGGGTACAACATTGAGTATGAAATACCTTCCCCACGCAGTTTATCCCTAACTGAGTCGAATCTCTTCCTTTTCATTAACACAGAAGGTGGGAGATCTGGAAATATTTGTAACCTGTGTCCTATGAATATCAGACCTTTTTCATTTCTGGCTTTAGCCAAGATCTTTTCTCTATCTTGAAATTTCAATGTCTTAATATACATGAATCGTGGTCTGTTCTGATTACCTCTTGAAACAAATGCCTTGTGGGCTCTGTCAAGCTCAATTTTTTTGTGATGGATATTATAATCCCATACTATCAGTTAACATACTTTCACAAAAGTTCTGCGGGTCTAACCCTTCTATACCTTCAGGTAGATTTCCCATTTTAAAATTTGCCCTTCTTGATCATGACTCAAGATCGTCCACCTTTAGTTTAAGTTCTTCCAGTTCTTTGCAACATTTTGAAACTGAAGTAGATATTCTAGGGAGAGAATCTTCTAGCCCTCCCACTCGCTTTTCATATTCTGTGGTTCTCAAACAGAGTGATTCTATCTTATCAATTACTTCAGAAAATGTGCTAGACAAAGTGGTTACTGCTTCATTTATTATTTTGAAGTCCTCCATCATTTCTTTTAAGATCAGATCTTGTGACTCTGCCATATTGATTTCACTATTTCCTTGTTCTTGAGTTTCCTTATGACCTCCATCTTGTTTTTCCTCCCTCAAAACTTCTCCCTGAGTATCCCCCCTTTATTTTTCACTTGGACATTCATTTCCATATCCTTTTCCAAATCTCCTTCCTGTATTTTAGAATCGGCCTTTGCTTTTTTAGCTTTTGAGAAGATATCACATGTACAGGGAGGTGAGGAAAGCACAATTGGGGTAAAGGTGCCTTCAGTACTCCTATATCCACAAAACTATTCCCTTTCTCTTTAATTTTTGTTTTCTTCCTTTTTTTCTTCAAACAAGAGACTGTTGCACCCTGAGAAACCTTCTCGTGCTCCAGTGTTGCTAAGGGACTGCTTGACTTCTTTCTCTTTTTTTTTTCTTTCACCCCAGCTCCTAGAGGGGCCTCTTTCAAATTATTTAAATCTAGATCTTGATGGATTGATTCTTGACCCTACACAGGGGTTTTAGGCCTGTCTGTGTCTTATTTATTCAATTTAAATAAACTTTGCCTCACCGTTAAAGTTTTATCTGCTTGACAGAGAAAACCCCCCTCTGGCTGGGAAGACCAGATGAAGGGGTTACCTGAGGCCTATTTCACTTCTTTCCACAGGCCTTCCAGCGAAATATCCAATTTTGCCTCGTCTCTTGTTCATTCGTTTCTCTTGTCTCTTTTCCCACTCTCTGTACTTTCTTTCTGTTCTGCTGTGTATGTAGAATGACCTGATTCAATCGCTACTGCGTGCACTAGTTTGGAGACTCGACGGTAAAGTTTCAACATTCCCCTCACGACTGCCCGCTATCAAAAGAGAATGTCATTTGTTTTTTATTCGTCACCTGCCACTGTCCAAAGAAAAAAAAACATCAACTAAACTTCAACATTCCCTCGCGGTTGCTCGCTATTTAGGGAGAAAAAGAGCAACCAGCTATTTTAGCACAACTGCAGCCAGTTGGAAAAAGATGACTGTAAAAGCTATAGCATTCTCCCCATGACAAGCCGCAATCAGGAAGGAACGTTTAAGTATTCTTTTGAAAGGAAGAGCCGTCTTACCAACTTCTAAGCCCATTCCTTTGTACCTTATCAAGACCACAAAGAAAAGTAAATTGAAGGGGCCTCAATTCAACCGGTGCTTAGAGAACTCCATCTGCATGCGAGCGGGGGGTCCAACCCAGGCAAGTGCTCAGCGGTTCTCCTCGTGCACTACACTCTCAACTGAGCATTCTGGGAATTCAGAATGCTCCGCCTAGCAGCCCTCACCCAGCTTATTAATCAGTCTTCTATGTAGAACAGTATCGAAAGCTTTGCTGAAGTCAAGGTAGGCAACATCAACTGCTCCCCCTTGGTCCACCACTCTGGTTACCCAGTCAAAGAAATCTATGAGATTAGTTTGACAGGCCCTTCCTGTTGTAAACCCATTCTGTCTTGGATCCTGTGCTCTTATGGAGTCCTGGTGTTGCACTATCCTTTCCTTAAGGAGTGCCTCCATAATCTTGCCCACTACTGAGGTAAGACTGACTGGCCTGTAGTTCCCTGCCTCCTCCCTGCTACCACTCTTGTAGAGCAGGATCACATGAGCCCTTCTCCAGTCGTCTGAGACCTCTTCTGTGCTCAGAGACTCACTAAACAGTACTGATAATGGCTCTGCTAGTTCTACCCTTAGCTCCTTTAGTACCCTGGGATGTATGCCATCAGGTCTCATTGCCTTCTCCACCCTGAGCTTATCAAGCTCTTGTAGGATCCTTTCTTTTGTGAAGGGACTAGTGCACACCTCTCTCTCCCCCCTGTGTCCATGGTGCTGAGCTGTGGGTCCTGCCCTACCTTCTCTCCAGTAAATACTTGGCAGAAGTATCTATCTATTTAGGATAGATGCTTCTACATGGTCCTCCTCACACACACCCTTATCCCCTTTGATCTTAGAAATACCCCTCTGGACTTTCTCCTTTCACTAATGTATCTATAGAAAGTCTTGTCTCTTCTTTTACTGTTTGTGCTAATGTTTCCTCGGTTTGGGCCTTTGCCTGCCTTACTGCCTTCCCTGCTTCCCTTAGAGAAGTTTGGTATGCCTCCCTATCTTCATCCCACTGCGTTCCTTTATATTTCCTTAAGGCCAGCCTTTTGTCTCTGACCTTTTCTGGTACTGTTTTTGAGAACCAAAGTGGTTTCCTTCTTCTTTTGCACTTCCTTTTCTCTCTAGCACAATGGGATGTTGCTTCAAGTATTGCATCCTTAATGTTTGCCCACTTTGCCTGTACCCCCTCACCTGTATTTCTTCTTGCCAGGGCTAGCTTAACTCTGTTGGCCATCTTATCAAAGTCAGCTCCTCTAAAGTCTCATATTTTTGCCTTGGAATGGGATAATTTAGTTCTAGTGGCCAAACTGAACTATACCATGTGATGGTCACTGGCCCCCAGGTGACCTTCTACCTGGAGATCTGTGATCTTTTCCCTGTTAATCAGAACTAGATCTAGGATAGCCTTGTCTTTTGTGGGTTGTCGTACCAGTTGTTTGAGGCTCTCCCCCTGCAGGGAATCCACTATGTGTCTAGTTCTGGCAGATGTTCCTGCTAGTATTGACCAATCTGTATCTGGCATGTTGAAGTCTCCCATTATCAGAACCTCCCCTTTAGCTGTCATGTTTTGTATATCTTCTAACAGTAATGTGTCTATATCCTCCCCCTGGTCTGGAGGCCTGAAGACAACCCCAGTTCATATGGCTGTCCCATTTCCTGTTTCCAGGGTAACCCACAATTCTTCTGGCTCCTTATGTGTATTTTGAATTTCTGTAGCTTTGATATTTTCATTGAAATAAAGGGCCACTCCATCCCCCTTTTTGCACCTTGGTCACTTCTGAACAGTGCATAGCCAGGTACTGAAGTCTCCCAAGTGTGGTTACTGGTAAACCATGTCTCGCTAATGGCTACTATGTCCAGTTTAGCCTCTGTCATTATTGCCTGCAGGTCTGGAATCTTGTTTCACAGACTGTGAGCATTTTTGTACATGATTTTCCATTGGCCAGATTTCAGTGTGTTAGTTGTCCTTTTTCCTGGCACTAGCCCTTGAGCCACATGTTTAGCTCCCCTATCTCCCCTTCTCTGACCTTCCATCCATTTGCCCCCCTCTCCCAGACTGGCAGGATCTCAGAGAAGGAGATGTCAGATGAAATGGATGATAGTTTGTTACCCAGCCTGGTCAGGTGTGCCTTGGGCTCCACAACTCACTGACTAGCGAGATTGTTAGTCCCTATGTGTACCAGGACATCAATGTTTTCTCCTGCTTCCTGTACAGTTTTAGCAATGCGGTCAGTGTCTCTCCATGCTGATGTACCTGGCAGACATCTGACCATTACCCCTGGCTGGAGATAGGTTTTGGGTGAGTTTTGTTGTGTTGGCTCCTGTGCTGCAGAGTCCTGCTCTGCAGTGTCCTCTGCCCCTTTGTTTGATTTCAGAGATAGAGGCAGATACCTGTTTGTAGTTTTTATATGGTTTGTGGATGTGATGTGTTGGAGAGCGCTGAGTGATGGGGCACCCAATTTGCTCCTCCTAACCACATGCCAACCTCCCTGACCAACTACCCTCTGTGGTCGAGGTGCTTCTGTTGGATGTTTGGGAAATGGCGGGCAGTTCTTATAATATAATTCCTCCTGAATATGCAATTTGAGGTGTGCAGTCTCTGCCCATGCTGCCTGGAGCTGAGCCCTTAGATCTTCAATGGCCCAGCATATAGGACAGTGTCCTAAATCCTGTAAAACTGCCCTTCTGAAAAGTGTCCCACAGTACCCGCAGTTAATAATATCCATTCCAGATAAGTTGCTGGGTTTATAACCTGGTCTGAGTAATTAGAAGGAGGAAAATGAAAGCAAAAGTTTGATTTTGTGTTTTGTTTGTTTTTGTATAACTTGTTATAACAAGTAAAATTACTTGTGCCCCTGTAAATGAGGTCACTGTGTGGATACCCCTCTGATCCGTCCCTTCCTGCTTTACTACAGGAAATGTCACAACTGTACTACCCTATAAAAGGAGTGTAGTGTGGGGTGGTTGGGGATGGGGCTGGGTGGCTGGGCCCTTCCCTTGCCAAAAAAGAAGAAACACAGTTGAAAGAAATAAGGAGGTAAGAGCAGAAACAATCAGCCAGCAAAAAATGCAGTAGCTCTGGAAGCTTACCGTAATGCTAGACAAAACTGTAAAACCTGTAAAGCACAACCTGTAATAATTTCACAGGAGATATACCTTGTAAGAAACACTTTGCTACAGAGAAAAATAAAGCAGTAACAGAAGTTATACCTTGCAAAAGACAATTTGAATCAGAAGACTACAGCAGTAATCTGTAAGCATACATCTGTAGGCACACCCTGTAATAATGCAGCAGAAGGTATACCCAGCAACAACAATTTGAATCAGAGAAAAATTAAGCAATAACATGTTAGCAACAAACAGTAACAATTCCTGTGAGTATGAAAGAAAATAATACTACACAGTAAATCTAGCTAGTCAAAAGAAGCCTTAATTCTTTTCCTTTCTCTGGTATGGTTCTTTGCTCTATCCTTTAAAGCAACCTAGAAGAAAGCTCAGGTGAAGCTATGTGCCTTTGCCAGCAAACCTAGTCTTCCACCTCCTTCCACTTGCTCGCCATATGGGGTGACATGTACAGGAGATGTATAAATTTTAAATGGGCTTCTTTAAACTTGTTACAGATGAGCAAGCCCATATGGGATTCACATAGTGCCGTCCAGACCTGTTTAATGTTGCAGTTTAAGTCTCTCTCCCACAGGTGTCTAACTTTGCTGGATTGTTCCTTATTTTTTCCCTTAGCAAGGCATATATTTTAACCATTAGCCCTTTAAGAACTGCTGTACTCTCATAATCTCCTTCTCTAGCTCACTAAGCTCTGATTTTGTCAGGTCTGCCTTGCTCAGCTTTCTGATCAATGCACTGACCTGAAAATATCTAAACCAGTGTCCTTCAGGGATCTCTAGCCAGTTTATCAGTTTTTGAAAGCTTAAAAGGCCAGAGGGTCCAATCAACCTAAGAAATATACTCCCCTGTCTCTCCAGGCCACAAACCCACATCATTCGGCCCTAAAAGAAACTCTGGTTTAGCTGCTGCTGGTGAAAGTAAAACATTGTCTTGGGTACCCACCCAGGTTCTGCACTGTTGTCTCCCATGCATCCAATGTGTATGTTACTAGTGGGTTAGCCTTGTATCTTTTTGCCCCCTTTTTCTGCAGATAAGTTGCCAGTGCAACCCCATCTTTTGCTCCCTCCAGTGAAGCTCAGCTAGTTCCATCATTATGTGTCACCTGTTCTCTCTCACGTCTTAGTTTGGCACCATATGATGCAATACCAGGTCAAGGAACTTAAGACCCCTTTTGCTATAGGGCCGTTCAGTCTGTGAAACCAAGCCCTGGCCTTTTCCCTAACACAAGAAGTCAGTACAGGCTGTCTTGAATTGCTGGAAGTACCGGATATTTTCCTGGGAATGAAATCCCTGAGCTTTGCACAGCCTGTTGCTTTTGTGAGCCACCAACATGGGCACACCTTGGATTAGGTATTCTCCCTGGGGCTTGAGCTGGAAAACTCAAGACTGAGCCAATTATGTAGGTGGTTAGATCATTGGGCCATCAGGTTTGGTTTAAGGGCTCCCCTATGTAGTCTACCCCCTGTGGAGATGGTTTGGTATTGCCATTTATGAGGGCTTAGGCCAGACTAACTTATGGCAGTGCTAGACACCTTGGGTATGCTGGTGGCATCCAATGGGGGGGGGTGTCAGAGGAGGCAGTGGCAACTTTTAATAGAGCCGTTGGTGATGCCTTTAACTTTGTAGCACCAGCTTATATATGTCTGTTGGTTTCATGTCTTGGCTCGCCATGGTTTGACAGTGGGCTGAGGGAGATAAAAGCAAAGGGGTGAAGGTTGCAGCATTGTTGGAGGAGATCAAGGGCCCTGGAGGACAAACTGGCTTTGAATATCCACTATGGTGAATATCAAGAGGCATTCTCACATAAGAAGGTGGAATTCCTGTACAGGCAGATTGCTGCTGGAACAAACTGACCAGCTCAGCATTCTCTGATGGTGGACAGGCTTCTCCATCCTGCATGTTTGGAATCCATGAAGGCTGTTTTCATTCTCTAAATTCGAGGAGTTTTCTCTGTTCATTTTGGACAGAGTGGCCTCTATCTGGGTTGAGATCTGAGTTTTCTCAGTTCTTTTGGGACAGAGTGTCTTTTATTTGGGCTGAGATCTCACCAAGTGGTCTGTTACAGCCCAACAATGTCAAGTTAAAGGGACGCAACAACAGTCTGTGGTCCTGGAGAAAGTTTTTGTCAGCGATGATGGCTAAGGTTAGGATGGTGATCTCAGACTTGCGGCCAACATTTTGTGAACTGGATCCAGGCCCAATCCAGCTACTAGTGAGCTGTGCCGAGCAGCTGGGCCCAGTGTTCACTGAGATTGCCTGGTGCTCCTTGTCAGAGGGTATTTTCCCATCTGCATTGAAAAATATATTTGTGAAGCCCTTTTTGAAGAAACCATCATTGGACCGGGACATCCTGGTGAATTACTGACCTGTCTCTAACCTGCCTTTTTTAGGCAAGGTTATTGACAAGATGGTTGTACTGCAGCTTGAGGCACACCTCACAGCTTTTGACGTCTATGAGCCTGTTCAGCCTGGCTTTAAGTTAAGGCACAGCATAACACAGAGACCATGTTGGTTAGGTTGCATAATGACCTGTTCAGAGCAAGAGATAGAGGAAAGCAGTCAATTCATGTTCTCCTCAGTCTGTCCTCAGCATTTGACACTGTGGACCATAAGCTTTTATTGGATAAACTCAGAGTGTACGTAGGACTCGCTGGCAAAGTCATCTGCTGGTTTGAGTCCTATCTCATGGGCAGAACACAGAGGGCAGTCATGGGAAATTTTTCTTCACTCCAGATGGACCTGCACTATGGTGTACCCCAGGGGTTGGTCCTTTCACCCATGTTGTTTGTGGTGTACATGCTGCCCCTGGGTAGGATCATTAGAAAGTATGGAGTTGGATTTTAATGCTATTCAGATGATACTCAGCTCTGTCTTTTGCTCCTGAGACATTTGGCATGGTGGATGTGCTGTATAAGTGCCTTTCTGAGATCCAGGCTTGGATTTTACCCAGCTGGTTAAGACTTAACCTGGATAAAACTGAAGTATTGGTGATTGAGCTGGGTCAGATGGGGGAGAGTGGCAACAGCCAAAAGGGAGACAGGGCTTCAAATCTGCACTGCCAGGCTTTTGGCTGTTGCAAAAGGTGAGAAATCGGGAAGTCATTTTGGATGAGGGGCTGACATTTGAGACTCAGGTGTCTGCAGTAGTTTGGAATGGCTTTTACCATCTTAGGAACATCAGCCATATTAGATCTCTTATCCCACCAGATGACTTATCCTCACTGGTGCATGCTTTTGTGACCTTGCGGCTGGGCAGCTGTAATGCTTTATATCTTGGGGCCAGAGGAGGTAGGTTCCAGTGCCTGCAGTTTGTGCAGAACACAATTGCAAGGTTGTTGACCAGACTTTGGAGGTATAGTCATATTTCCTAGGCAATGAACTGCACTGGCTGCTGGTTAAGTGGTGTATCTCCTACAACGTTAGGTTACTAACTTATAAGGCCCTACAGAGGCTGTAACTGGGTTACCTGAGTGAGCTCCTGTGCCTTTTTTTTTTTACTTTATTTCTACACCCCTACTGGAGGAACTCTCTCCAGCATCCACCTAACCTGCTCTCTACCTCCCACTGTGGCAACCGCAGCTCTTCCCCTCATTCTGACTAGCAACACCCCTGGATCTACACCCCCATGGGGGAAGGGCTGCCCTATCTATAGTTTAGAGTGCCAGTCAGAGTGTCAGCCATGGGGAAAGTGAGGTGTCTAGCATTGGGAGTGTGGTGCAGGTGGTGGTGGTGCCGTCACCTATTCTCCAGAGGGGGGTGTCCATTTTTCTGTTTCCCTGGGAGTTTTGGTCTTGCTATGGTGTCCTGGCACAAATGCCGATATCTGCTGCAGCTCCGCCCCTCACTATGCATGGCAACGCAAATCTTGGCTTCCTCCAGCCACTGCCAGAGGTCGTGCTTGTGCGACGCAGCCTCTAGAGCCCTCCACGGGAAGAGAGAGCAGTCCTCTGGATGCTTAATCTCTTCCCTCCCCTGACAACCCCCGGTGGCCCGAGTCTGTTCCCGAACCTGGGTCACCGGTGTGGCACAAGGTGTGGTGTCCAGTGCCTCAACCCTCAGTGCCAGTGGGCCGGCTGAGCTCCTGAACCCTTACACATCCATGTGCCCTCTTCACTCCACTGAGGAAGACCTCATGGTTCTTTCCAGGGACAGACTTAAAACCTTGGGGGACCGGACCTTGGAGGTTGCGGGTCAGGTTCTTTGGAATTAGCTCCTGAGGGCTGTGAGGGAGGCCCCCTCAGTGGAGGCCTTTACAAGGAGGCTTAAAACCCATCTTTTTGCATAGGTCTTTTTGGAGTGAGAGTCCCTAAATGTCATTCCAGGATGATTTTAGCTAGTTGCTGAAATTTGTATTTTAGATATATTGAGATTTTGTTTAAATTTATTATTTATTTAATTGGGATATAGTATTTTATCTGTATTGTATTGGCTGCTATCTCTATTTGTTTTACTGGAACCCTGAGCCTCTGGGGAAGGGGCGCCATAAAGAAATAAAACCAACTACTACTGCTAGCTTCTCTGGTGTCCCTTAGCTGTTTAGTGATGAGTTCAGAGGGGGTCTGTGTATACTTTAATTATAAGCTCTTGTACCATCTTTTTTTAACTTTCCTCAGCTTTTCCCACATTTTCTTAGCCCTGGTAACCATGAATGGCATAATCATCCCCCTCATGTATGCTTTTTTTTTCTTCCCATAAAATGGACTTGGTGGAGGTTGTAGCAGCATTAGTGGACATGTAGCTATCCCACTGTTCCACCAAAAATTCTCTGAACTCAGTCTAAGCCTGCATGTACATGGGGAATCTCCAAGAAAATTCTCACTTCTCAGAGTTAGGCTGCTTTAACATCAGTATGACCTGGGCATGGTCCAATATAGTAATCGCACTGAACTCAATCTGCACTACTAGAGTGTGCCACCCTCTAGTGATTAAAAAAATATACTCCAGACAGGACCAGGATTTATGCAGGTTCAAGTAAAATGTATATTCCCTCAGCTCGGGGTTTGCTTCTTTCTCCTGGCATCCTTCAAGTTCAATTCTGTCAGCCCCTTCCATCGTCCTATTACTGTCAGTTCCTGCCTGCCACATGGGTGGGGCTGTTCCAGTATAATGTCAATGGTATAGTTGAGGTCATCTCCCAGTATAAGCCTGGGAAATTATTCATTTTATAACAGGGACAAGAGTTGGTCAAAAACACAGGATCATGCTGTGCTGGAGTATACACATTTCTGAAGGTGAACTCTTTTCCCTGCACCTCTTCTTGAACAAATATCACCTCCAGGGGTCTGCCACAACTCTCTTTTCTACAAATTGAAAGTTGTGGTGCATGAGAAACACCACTCCCTCTGCTGCCCATTATATGCTGCTGCAAAGCACTTTCTGACCCACTCCTTGACCAAATTTCTTATGCTCTTGGCCCATGAGGTGGGTCTCCTGGAGCATTCCCACCTGTATACTACTTTGCTTTAGAGTAGTTAGCACCTTCTTCCTTTTTCAGGTGTAAAGAATCCCTGAACATTCCAGGAACACACTGCTATGTCAGACATACTTAATGTTTTCCCTGCTAGACCCACATGGAGGAGGGGTGAACTCTTGCCATACCCAGATCTAGTGGGCCATTCAACTAGTTTCTACCCTGCATTGCCTGCTTCCCCACCTCCTCCTTCCCTGAGCATTGTGGACATGCACTTCAGCATCATACACATAGTAAAGGAAAGCAAAGGATACTACCTAAATGGTAGCAGTTGCTGCAGAAATACCTGATTAGGGCTTTTAGCATGAAAGTACTGTAATTTTTTTCTTTACCTTTGTAATAGTTTATTTAATCACGAAAGTCCAGCGCTGACCATCATGTCAGCCGAGCTGCCAATGGCCATCTCATACACACCTAATGGCTTCTGCTATGCAGGGTATGCTAATGAGGGCCACCAACTATCCCATTAGTTGGTAGCCCTCACTAGCATACACCACATGGAGGAAGCTGCCTGGTGTGCGCAAGATGGCCGCATGTAGCTTGGCTGACATGATGGTCAGCGCTGGACTTTTGTGATTAAATAACCTATTACAAAGGTAAAGAAAAAATTTACTTTCACTTTAAAAGCCCTAATCAGGTGCTTCTACAGCAACTTCTGCCATTTGAGTAGTACCCTTTGTTTTCCTTTAAACAGATAACATACAACCATAAACCTTTCATGTCATCATTTGGAGTCACCCTTCATACCAAGTTGGCACGTCCCCACCCAGACATACAGTGTAGTTCTTGATAAAGAAAAATGTTTTGCAAACACCGAACCCAGCTCCCCTCACTCCATATCAACAGTATGTTTCCATTTTGCTGCTATTAACTACCCTCCTATACCATCTTTGTTAAGACCTTAATACACATCAAAAGCCTTTAGAAAAATGAGAAGTCTGTAGTTCTGATCTTTCCTGTGATGTTGCATATTTCCCCAGAGCCCAGTAAGAGTGGACCCCACCCACTGCAATTAATACCACACACAGATTGTGCCCACCATAGTCCACAGCAAGATGCTTCACCTCAGTGCTTCCTCCATTGCACCTCCCAGGACTTTGATTCCCCCCATTTAACCTTATCATAGTCATTGCTTTCTTTAACCCAGTGCATTTCAGCATTTACTTATTGTGTATTCAAGTGTCCAGCAACAGTTTGGTTCTTTAATATTTACCCAATGTTAGCATGGTGTTAGCAGTTTCTGCAGTGTCCGTATGCATAGTTCTCATGCAGGCACTCAGAGCAGCAGCCATGGAAGTTTGTATTTCATGAATGCCAATCAGACATTAAAAAGTCTTGTAAGTAATAAATTATTATATGGCACACACTGTTTGGCAAGAAGTATTTACCATCCAGCTAACATCGCTCCATTTTCCAGCCTTGCCGCTCGACATTAAAGGCCACTATTTCAGCTATGTCATCTTGCTGCAAATTGAGGCGAGTCTCACGAGAAGGAGGCTCAAGGCCCTGGTACACTGTAAGGTGCAACTCATCGATCAGCACTTCACAAAACTACAATCCCAATATTAAGCTTACCAAGTCAAAATCAGCTCCCTGCTGCAAGTTTTTTACTTGCACAGAAATTCTTCACCTTCTCAGCCTCTAGAAGCTGAAGGACTGTTCCTTGTGGTGGATTCGTATCACTGCTGAGTACAGAAAACGAAATGTAACACCTGCCTGCCTTAACTCATTTATTAAATGTCCAAAGGTCTTTCTCTTCTTCTGGACCAAGTGGGAGATGTTCTAGTCGATGAAAAGAGTTTGCTCGTCATATTGCAGGAATCCAGTTTTATGGTAGGCAGTTTATATTTGTTGCTTGTCAGGGTAATGATGCAGCTTTATTTTTACTTGTCTGGGAGGTGTATCATTGGGTGGCCTAGGGCCCAGCACTTGGTAGACAAGATTTAGACAGTCTTCTTTTATAGTACTGCAGTTTCAGCTTGGTAGGGAGCCAAGTCTCTAGAAACCTCACCATGTACCCCACCTCAGGGCCTCCAGGAGCCCCTCAGCCACAAATTGTTGTGACTTTGGAAGTTTTCCCTTAATGTGAAGATTGTCTCTCAGTGCCTTAACCTCTTTCTGCAGGCTAGCAATCTGCTCCATCACTTACTGGGTGCAATTTTCCACTGCAGACACTCATTTTTCGACTTCTGCAAGCCTCTTGTCCAGGGATTCATTTATTTTAATTTATTTTAGTCTTTGGTAACCAGGTAAGGCCCACTAGGCACAAGTGCCTGTTTTCAGGGGTGACCTGGGAGTACTGGGTGGTTAAGTGACTTGCTCAGAGTCACACAGTATGCAAGTGGAGGTTGTGAGAATCAAACCCAAGTCTGGTCTGCTGGATGTACCAGGCTCATTCACAGCTCTAACCTCTAGGCTATACTGCCAGCCCATACTTGCTGGTTAGCACATCCGATTTTGCCAAGACCATCTAAAGTTTGAGGAGGAGTGTCTCCAACATGTGATCCAACACTGTGCAGCTCAACAACGCCATCACCTCCTCAGAAGCCTCTGTGTCTACCACATCACATGGGTCCACTGTTGTGCCACTCTGTTCTGAGTCTTTTCTTACCTCGGGGGGCTTGCCAGAATGCAGATGCCAGGAATCAATCCATGGTACCCTCTCTTCCCTTTTTCTTCTTTTTGCCTACCATGTTTTGACTTTGCAGCATAGCAAATTATATAAAAATGGAGCAAAGGTAAGGAGTGTACGGTAACGTGTCTAGCTCAATCCAGTGTGCATGCACAGTCAGACTTATCCTTTCTAAGGATTGATTGCTCTGGTATTGTGAAGTTCTAGTCATGACACAGTGTCACCCAGGATTCAGTCATGGCCAGTAATTCCTGCCGAGATTCTGCAGCCAGTGCCAAAGAGACCCTACTTTGCTTTGTAGGATACTGGCATTAATGCATATGGCTTTCAGGGTGGTCTGATATTCTATTGCACTTTTGTCTATGCCTATACCCCTCATTTGCATCTGCATCTGATTCCTGTTGTGCCTTATTACCTTAGCAAAGACTTTTGGTGTACCATATTTTCTGTGACCATCCTGTGTTTATCACCCATACTACCTCCCACCCTCTCCCTACTGTCTGGGGGGGGGGGTATGTCCTCCACTGTGGGATTGCTTTGCATCAAATCGAATAAGCAGGCTGGCACTGGAACTTTTTTCCCTGTGAGTTAGTCTGAGGTAAAAATACATGTGCCAGCCTGTGTCAGTCAAACAGCAGTCAGCATTTTTTGTACCGGTTTTATATATGCAGATAGACATTGCAGACAACAAGCATATAACAGCATTCATATACTGTACATAACCACATAAAACTGCAAAACCTGTCTCAGAAATAAAACATTGGCCGGAGGACCAAGGATATCTACATCTATATTTTTTACTGTTCTTCTGCCCTCCCCCTCCTTTACCCCCCCCCCAACAACTGGGGTGGATGTGGCTGCACAAACAGCAAGAAGGGTTGCCACAGGGATGTGTGATGCATAAATCAAAAAAGCCAGATCACTCTTTTTTCTTGGAGTGATTTGCCTTGGCTGCACCCTGTCACCAGCCAGGGGATTGAGTGAGCATGTGCTTTCACAGTCAGGGCCAGTGCTATTGCTTGGTTAGCTGATAGGATTGTGTGTAAATGCAGGGTAGCCTTTGCCCTTGCCACCTAGAAGCCCAGCAACTTAAGTGTGAAACAATCAGCCCTCTGCCATCCCCAGTGTTGGAATCCAGGGCTCACATGTGAACCCAGGACTCCCACCTAGCAGGGCAATGTGCTGATAATGCACCACTGTCTCCCCCGCCCATCTCATTTGCAGAAGTGCTTTGGAACTTTTACTTCCATCAGGCAGTCACCACAAAAGGGAAGAAAGGGGCTTAGATTAATTTTACATTCTAAGGATGGCACCTCCAACAGTGCAGCACCTACCCCATCACTGTTCTGTATTATATTGTCAGCAGTGAATATGGGCCCAAGTCATCAGTGTGGGACACAAATCCTTGACATGGTATGGGGCATCTATCAAGAGTAAATTTATTGACAAAGCCTTATTAAGTGAAAAAGCAATTAATTAAATACTGTATTCTCAACTAGAATTAGTTTTATAAAAAAATAAAAATAAAACATTAAAATAATTTGTGGTCATACAGTCATAGAAAACCACATAGGGCACTATTCACGAAGGTGCAGGAAATGCATGGAAAACAGTTGGAGCTGACATGCTCAGCTAGGCACTACACAGACACCAAAGCAGGGGCAGTTGAAGTAGCTTTAATGTGGGAGGGGGTTTCAATAAAAGGGCCAGGGGTCTGGGGGCCACATAGGCCCCCAGAAAATTTTACAATTTCTGCAGTGTTTTTGTGCCTTTTTTTGATGTTGCATAGTATTTATTTCATAAAAATAACTTACGGTAAGAATTTGTTCTGGAATAATCAGATAAAACTAATTACCTTGAGTAGAGCTGTGCAGTGTATTTCTTCATACCGTAAGCAACACACACACACACACACACACACACACACACACACACACACACACACACACACCTCCAACCCCAGCACTGTAGTGCATACCAATACAAATGACTGAAGCACTCCACACCAGACAGGCAACAGCTGTAGCACAGATGGGGTGAAATGAAGTTCCTTCCAAGTGGATCCAAATGCAAATACAACACTTCAACTCAGTGTATAGGCTGACATTTGACAAAATAACATTTTGCTAAGCATTTCTGTGTTTCGCCACAAAAATGGCACCCTGCATCAAGTAGCCACATGATTACTGGAGTTTCACAGGCTGCAGACTAATTCAATACATTGGCTGAGAGTGTTGATTTAAAGTTCAGAAGACATAATCTACAAAATGATACAGGTTTTAAACTTTGAGATTAAACAGAACATGAACTTTCCCGATGTTTACTATAATATGAAATCTGGGCATGTGAACAGTGTAATCTCCCTAATATGTTTTTTTTTAAGTTCACCTTGGAATAATCTTTATTTTTCACCCCACTGTTATTGCTTCCTGCTGCTATAGCTTTTTCCCTGTCTGATATTCCGTTTCATATTTTGTGATCCCTTCTGGGATCTGTGGAAGTGAGTTGTACAGAGATCACACTTTCTACTTCAGTACAGGGCCCTCCACTTAAATGAGGTCCTGGATTCATGAACCAAATCAGTAATTATTAAATTCATATCATCAAATAGAAATCATTAACATCAATAAAAAAATTACCTAATTATTAAAATCCACTCAAGCACAAAAGGCAAGAAAGAGACTCTTCAGGAATGCCTTGGTATATCTGAGCACTGGTACAGAACAGCTAGTCTTTATTTATTTATTTATTTATAATTTTTTTTTTTTATTTATTTGCAGTCTTGGAGAATACCTTTGAGTCAGGGACTCATTTACAAAGGTTCCATGTTAGAATACAATGGTATAAAACAGACAGTCAACTAATACATACATTGTTCAATACAAAAGACCATGGCCTGGATATTCAGAGCACTTGCACATGGCGCAACTGAGATGCACCGACACAAGTACGCAGATGCGCCACCGACCGATAATCAGAGGGAGCCGCTGCACAGTGCAAATCCCATTGTGCCAAAGCGCAACTATAATGTATGCAGTGCAGGGGGTGTTCTCATAAATATGCAGCGTAATGGAGTATTCAACCGGGAAGTCATGGCCCAAGTCTGGAGCAAACCCAGAATGTGCCAACCAGACTTATTCCTACAAAAACAGGGCTCAAACACACAGACAGCAGTTTTGCCGAGAGAGAGAGAGAGAGAGAGGGCAACAAACACAGAGGGAGGGAGAGAGAGAGAGAGAGAGAGAGATTGAGAGGTGGAAGGAGAGAGAGAGAGAGAGAGGGGGACACACACACTGAGAAACAGGGCACCAGGGCCACAGACTGGCAGAGAAGCACCCAGGGGGACACACAAGGTGAAGGAGGGATGGAGAATGCACTGTTCCTGATGGAGGCGGTAATGAGGGGTGTGAGGAGGCAGGAGGAACAGCAACGTGGCTGATGAAGGGCCTGGTGGCAGTATGCCTGACACAGGTGGCACCGTGCCCGCATCACATACAAGAACTATAGCGACACAGAGATTGTGGGCTGGTACCACCTGAACAGGGCCATTCTGAGGCAGCTCTGTGAGCTGTGCAGTGAGGAGATGCAGGCACCCACCAGACATAGCCATGCCATGTCCGTGGAGAACAAGGTGACTGCTGTCATGTGCCTGTTCACCATGGGCACCTTCCAGTGACCAACAAGAGACACCATGGGTATCTCCCAGTTGGCCACATCCCACCTCCTCACACAGTTCCTCAATGCCCTACTGCCACATGCTTCGGAGTTCATACAGTTCCCCAGCAGATAGGCGGAGCATACAGCAAACATGCAGGCCTTCCACAGGGTTGCACGCATGCTTGGTGTGCTTGGGGCCATTGACTGCGCCCACGTGGGCATCCGCATGCTACCTGGCCCCGAGGGCATTGTGTACATCAATAGGAAGGGGAGCCTGATCATCAGCTGCCAGGTGGTGTGCGATGCCATGGGGTGCATCATCAATGTCTGCACCACACACCCTGGGAGTGCACATGACGCATTCATCTGGCACAGCTTTGTGCTGTGCCACAGGGTTGAACATGGGGACATCCCCATGGGCAACCTAATGGGTGAGTATGGCACAGGCCAGGGGTGAGGGGTGTCACAGACCTGGAGTGGGGGATGGTAGGGGGCTGTGGTGGTGGTTGTGCCAGGGACAGGGCAAGGGTTGCAGGACAGCATAGCAGAGGGCTAACCATGTTGATCCCCACACAGGTGACAGTGCATACCTGCTGAGGCCCTGGCTGCTCACACCCTACCAGTGACCAGTGTTTCCAGCAGAGGAACGGTACATCGAGGCACACACCAGCATGTGCAACATCATTGAGCATGTCTTTGGCATGTTGAAGGCATGATTCCAATGCCTAGACCGGTCAGGCGGTGCTCTACAATACAGCCCCTCAAAAGCCTGTGGCCTATTCCTGGCCTGCTGCATACTGCACAACATAGCCATTGATCGTGGGATAGCTGTCGAGGCTGAGGAGGGCAACAGTAGCAGGGACGATGGTGACACTGGGCCAGAGGGGGGTGTGCAGCCACCCCTTGGGTGGAGGAACCCCCAACTGGTGCAGCAGGCATGATGCCACCACAACACGGTCACACAGGAACACTTTAGAGAATGCAGGTAGGTGGTGTGGCCCACATGTATGGGCCACACAGACCAGCACACCACACACATGCAGGGACGTGCACGGTGTGAGGCATGCACAGACAGTGGTGCTAAGCAGGGAAGGGGAGGCAGTGGCACACACCTACACACAGTAACACATCATAGACTGCACAGGCATGTGCACACACACACATATGCATGCATGTACACACACACAGGCAGTGGAACATGGTGTGGATCAGATGCAGTGCACCAGTGCATAGGCACAACCGGTGCTAACCAGCCCTCATCACACCCACACCACACATCCCAGCAGCTGGCAGGCAGACACAGGCAACATGCGGCACAACATGCATGTGCACCATCACATGTTCAATGCACACACACACTGCCCATGTGCACATGGGGCAGCATCTGCAGACTGTGGGCAGGGCAGCACACACCTCAGGGCAGCCGTGCAGCTCCATGGCCACCACGGCCATGTGGGCGGCCTTGCCAGGGCCGATCGGTATCCACAGGCTGCACATCAGCCATGTGGTGTGTGTCAGAGGCCCCCCAGGGATGCATATGTGGGACCACAACCGTGTCCTCACGGGGGTGTGTAGGCGGCCAAACAGGCCAGCCCCAGGCATGCCAGGGATGCCTACAACCAAACCTGGTGTCTATTGTGCTGGGGTCACCTGACGCTGGGTCCGTGGGGTGGATGGCACACTGCGGGGGTCCCCTGAGCACGGCTGTGCCCAGTGGCAGCCAGTAATGCAAAGTCATCCACAATTGCACCAGTACTGCAATCCATGGCCACAGCTGTGGCCTCCTGAAGGCGTTGCAGCCCCTCCAGGATCTGTGCAGTGACCCTGCCCTACTGCTCTGCTAACTGGTGCACCTCTGCCCACAGTGCATGCACCCCAGTGGTGAGCAGCACCTGTTGCTCAATGGATGCCCACAGCAGTCGGGTGTGCTCCGCCAGCCAGGCTGCATCCTGCAGCCCCTGGCCTGGATGCCGATCAGCAGTGGGTGACCTACCATGCTGCCCAGCCCCCTCTCCAGTGGGCACTGCACAGTGGGGTCAACAGGGAAAGGGGGTACGACAGGTACACCGGTGGTGGACCCTGTGTCCGGCCACCCAGTGGCACCCACCGCCTGCTGATGCCACCTGTCCTGCTGCTCACTGCCACCCTGCATGGCTGTGCCACCACCTACACAAGGCACAGCAGTGGCACCACACACCGCTACACCTGCAGTGCTGGCAGGCAGCTTTGCAGCTGCAGGCATGGTGCTGGACCCTGACACTGCCTGTGCCACTGGCAGGGGTGACTCCCCCACCATGTCATCCATGCTGTCCAGGCTCATTGTGATATCATCCTTGGAGTCAGACCCCGCCCTGATCTGTGTGTCTGCACACAGCACACCAAGGCTGGCATCCTGCAGAAACACATCCAGGGCCTTGTCTGACCCTACGCCAAGGACATCCACGGGCACCGTGGTGCCCAGCCGCAGCCTATTGGGGCCACGGCTGCCAGTTAATATGAAAGAACCATCCTCAGGGGCTGTGCCACCATCCACAGGGGCCATGGCCAGTGCTAGCACCCCATCCACTGTGTGAAGCCGTGCTGTGCTGCAAGAGAAGGTGAAGCATTGCCCCCATGTGCCCCCCTGGGTACACTGCTGCCATATGTGGCCAGCAGTGTGCCATGTGCAGGACAGCAGCATGCACACCAGCATACCCATGTATGCACCCTCCAGGCCAGTACCTGTGCGTGACTGACATACATACCATGCAGTGATGGGCTGCCACCCATCTGGAAGCCCCCTCCTGGCACACCCTCCACCGAGGTGTAGCGGATGGTAGCTGCCACCAACTCCTCTGTTGGTGTCAGTGTGGGTGTGTCTGCTGGCCCTCTGCCAGTGGCATTCTGGGATGCTCTGATGGCCGCCACCTTCTATATGCACCACCTGACCTTCTTGTGGCACTCCTGTGCTGACCGCTGGTGGCTACCATGCTGGTTGACGTAGGCTGCTACCACATCCTATCCAATGGCCCTGTCATGTGGTGTGCCCATGGCACCACTCAACAGGGCCTCCCTGTCAAGGTAGGCCTCGAATAGGGCATCTGTCTCTCCCTTTGTGATGTTGGGCCTGCACGCCCTCACCGTCATCCTGTCCCGACATGTTGCCTCCTGTGAACATGGACAGCACAGTGTGTCAGAGGCAGCATAGCCCTGGACAGTCCCACCTTGCAGTGCTGCTGTCTCCCTGTGCTGCTGAGGCATCCTCCACTTACCTGTCAAGGTTGCACTACCGGTCCATGGCCTGTGCTGTGCAGTGGCACTTATAGGGTGCATTGCATGCAAATTCAGTTGGGCGCAACAGTAATGATTTGCTAATGCACCCTACTGCTCCGTGCATTGGCTGATGAGCTCATTTGCATAGGGCATCTGAATATCGCAAAAATGCACTGTGTGTATTTGTGTTGCGCCGGAGCAAGTCCATGGCGCATTACTCACGCATACGTGGTCTGTGTGCCTGCAGTGCGCATGTGCACTGAGCATCCCACAGTACAATCACACACCCCGTGTGGACTGCACAATGCAGTGGCACTGCGCATGTGGTGCAGAGGCGGCTCCGCGCATGCCCACGCATCATGCCTTGCAACCTATTGCGCACATGCACACTGCATGATGGCTGGTGACCTTTGACCCACGGGCTGCCTACGTGACCCTATGACCCTGCTAGTCCCCGGCGTTGTACACATGCACATGGTCCCACATTGTTCAACCTGGTACACATCCACGTGCTGCATGATTGTGGCAGTGTTTTTCATATTGTGCACCCTGCACATGTGGCAGTCATGTGCACTGTGCACTGTGCACCACCATTTGCATTGCCACTTCAGATGTCAGACATAGTACAGGACACTGGTAGACAGGCAGTGAACTGAAGTGAGGTGGAGCTGGCCAACCTTGTGGCAGTCGTTCAGCCTTTTGGGGGCAACTGTTTGGGATGGTGCCACTGCAGCAGGCCAGAGGAGAGGTCTGGCAATCAGTTGCTGTGGCCCTGGAGAGGAGGACAGGTGTGCCACGCACACCCGAGCAGTGCAGGCACCACTATGGGGACCTGCGGTGGAGGGCACCCGACCGCCTCTGGAGGATGCAGGCATGCATGCAGCATGGTGTGGTGCCACAGCCGGGTGGGTGTTTGCATTGTGCCTGTCAGGCCATTCGCAGTACTGTAATGTTGGCACTACTGCCTAGCATGGGCCGCAGTGGGTTACATAGCTGTCCTGCCATGCACAGCGTGTCATGCCTGGCTGCTGCATGTGTTGTGACCGTGCTGGCGTGCGGGCCACAGGGTGGACAGGGGTGTGCAATGCACACAGCGGGCTGTTGGGGGGGCAATGCTGGAATGCTTGGGTACTGATGTCCACCTCTCATCTTTCCCTTCCCAGGGCCAGAGGACCACAGGAGGGCCAAGATGGCAGTGGAGCAGGCCAGGGGCGATGCGCTGCACTTATGGTGGGCAACTAGTTCCAGCAGCACAGTCTGGTGTGGGTAAGTACTGTCTTGTTGTTTGTCACTGCACCTAGGGGGTGGCAGTAGGGCAGGGGTTCAGCCATGGCCACCTGTGCCATGTGCCTTGACAGCTGTGTGTGGCACACAGTTTGTCATGCATACCACTGTGGCCTGTACATTGGCCACATGTACTGGCTGTTGATGGGGTGAGCAAGCATCCAGATGCCACCGGTAGTGCTGCGGTGCTGCGGTGCTGTTGTTGCTGTGTTCCATGTGGCCGACACTGTGTGGTCCTGTGGCCGCTGTGCAGTGATGTCCACCTCTGCACTGGTGTGGTGTTCTGTGCCATGGGTGGCTGTTGTCCCCCCACAGGGGTCCATACCAGACTCTCCAGGGGTGTGTCCGCATACTGCTCATTGTGCTGTGTGGGTGGGCATGGTTCCCTGGCCCATTTCACTGATTACCTGTCTTGTCCCATGCCATAGGTGTCAGGCAGACTGCAGGTCACAGGCAGTGGAGGGTCTAGACTTGATTACTGCACCAAATCCTGACCATGGTGCGGAGGGTCCTGGATGTTGTGGTGGCGATCCACCGTGTGTCTACGGCTGGAAGGAGGAGACGGCATGTTGGGGGAGCATCCAGCCATGGATACTGCTAACTGGACTGTATATAGCCCCTTTCACCCTTGTTGGCACTGTTCCCCTACAGTCCCCTGTCCCATTTTATAGCCCCTGTTACTTGCCCTGTCCCTCTTTGTACCTTCCCTATCCCTGACCCCGTTCCTGTTTCTGTATGCCTCTTTCACTTTTATAAAGCTTTTCCAACTACATGCCTGTGTCCATGTCTGTTTTACAGGTGGCGTGTGGAGCAATGCCACAATGCTCTGGTCTCTGTCCATGGTGTTTGGGGGTGGGGCTGTGTGGTGCTACTGTGGTTCCCTGCTGTGTGCAATGGTATGTCACGTTGTGCTGGGGTTCATTGCCTGGTTTGGTGGGTTTGCCATGTGGCTTCAGGCTCATCATGGGGCTGTGGTCATGAGTGGGTGGCGGGTGTGTGCAAGATGTTGCCACACTGCCATGGTTCTCCTTCTGGACCTGTCCTCCCACTGGGGTGGAGGTGTCTGCATCTCCTGTTGGGCACCCAGTCCCGTGTGGGCTGGCACTCTGCCTGGGTCCTGCTTCCTTCACTGCCCAGTGTGTGGGCTGCCTGTGCGCATGTGGGGCCTGGGTGTGTTTGGCTCCATGGTCCTTGGGGTGGATGTCCATTGCAGCATGGCAGTGGGTACAACGGCTGACGGTTGGTGGGGGGCCCTGTGGTGGCCATCCTCCCCTCCTGTCACCTGCTGGCAGTGCCACGTCTGTGTTCTGGGTACTGGTTCCTGGGCATGCTCCTCTCCATCACCAGTGGACTGCCTTTGCGTGCTGTGGTGCATGTCACCACTGCTGGTGGCTGTGCTCCATCACTTGTGGTCTGTTCTTCCACCCTGCACTGTACCTGTGTGTGCACACTGGTTGCCCTGCTGGCATGGTACTGTGGCCATTGTCAATGTACTTCCCTGGCTGTGTCCCTGGGTCAGTTGTCTCTGCACTGCGCCCCCCCACTGTTGTTGCTCAGCTTTGCTCAGTGCCTCTGCAGTTATGCCGGCGCATCTCTGGTTGCACAGTGGTACACCTGTGCCATATTCAGCCGTGTTGCACTGGCGCAGTTCGGCATGCGCAACTGCTGAATATGGCACCCGCTGGGCCACCGTGCAGCTGACTTGCACTGCACTGCACCAGACTTGCGCCAGTCTTTGGTGCAGTTCTGAATATCTGGGCCCATAAGTACAGTCCAGGAAGTTTAAAGCAATACACGTCATGACTATCAACTGGAATAGAATGAAACAACAGGAAATCATGTAGCACAGAGAAATCTAAAACAGCTAGATTATGATTCAGAGAATTAACTCTTTTGTCAGGTAAGGATAAATTGGACAGTTTAAAGTGAGCCAGAACTTACAAAAAGTGCTCTTGAAGAGTGCAACATAGGGGTGAGACAGAGTACCAGTGAGTAATACAGGAGGGTTGGGGGGAGGATGGCCGGGGGGAGAAGGTGAGGTAGAGGAGGGGTAGTTGGAAAGGAGGGAGGGGGAGGGCAGGGAGTAAGGTGTAGTCACTTGACTAGAATGGCAGAAACTAGATAGGGACCTGTAAAAGGAGGGCAGGAGAGGGGGGAGAGCAGAGTTCACAGGTAGATGTGGAGGAGGCAAGGAGAGAAAGGATAGGAGGGGACGGAGGAAGGAGGACACCTCTGGTGCCCGATGTACAGTATAAAGCCTCAATATCGCCATGCAGCATAAAAAGAGTCTAGTATTACCGGAGGCTTGCATGCTCAGTCAAAACATCTGAAACATCCACCAGGGCTAACAGGAATAAGTCTTAACTTTTAGATACTCACATGCAGTAGTAAATAACTATTCCCCTTATTCTATTTGCTTTCTGAATGATTGCAACCAAATTTTAAGATGTGTTCCTGATTTTGTGTCTTTGCCAAGGGCATCATTTAGGGGCAGCTGGAGTTGTGGTTCAGACCCCTATGTTTTTTTTTTCAACCCTTATGTTGTCAATTATAACCCCTAAAATGGATATTATCACTTGCAACAGCTCATGTTTCAAGAGAGTAAGGTACATCTGAAAACCCTCTAAGAGATTGGGCACGTGAACAAAACTAGGTAGCACCCAATCAAGGCGGGAAAAATTCTAATAATAGTGAGTGGCCCCTGGAATGGACCTAATGATCTAAACCACCCCATAGCAAAACAAGCATTTGTTAATGCTGAATGTTGTCTTGTTGGCATTGACATTGGTAGTGCAGGAGTTAGAGAGATGCATAGTAGGAATGGCAGTGAAGTATGGAACTGACGTCAATCCCACCTCACCCTACAGAGACTGACAGGCATTGAGGTGTGCCTTTAGGTCACCGGCCATAATGCTCATACCATTTCACCTCACCCTACCCTGCAGACTCCAAGTGTAGCGTTGTGCCTTGGGGTCATCAGGCCTTATGCTCACCCTATTCCATAAGGAAATACATTGAGATGGGTGCAGTATAGGAGAATGGGGTGAACTCTGGGGCTGAAGAGTCCAAGGCACACCTTGATGCCTGTCACTGGCTGCAGGGTGGGGTTGGGGGTGGAATGGCATGAGCATTATAGCCAACAATCCAAAGTCACACCCTGATGCCTGTCAGTCTCACAGGTGGGACGTTAGGGTTAGAAACCCTAACGTCCTGGGCGTTTGTTGGTATTTGCACTGCAAATTTTCAACATGGAGTTTTTGTGACCCCACCTCATGAAAGCATTTGGGACCTCCGCTCATGAACAGTGGCACTGTGATTTTGTTAATCTGTCCCGAAAGTTGATTTCCCACAGTTACTGCGCCATTCTGTGCTGATGTGTGAAAACACATTTCAGGCAGGATGTGAAGAATGACAGCTGTACTGTTCATAAGGAGGTGTGATAAAATGGCAATGTTGAAAACCTGGAGTGAAAATATAAAAAAATTCTCAAACTTACGAGCTTGCGTGGAAACTGTACAACGCATGCTCATAACGCTCATTTTTTGGAATTATTTCACCAAATTTGCAACATAGGCTTTCTGGGAGCCCACCTCATGAACTGTGGCACTGTCATTTTCTTAATTTGTCCTGAAAGGTGATTCCATGCAGTGAACGCTATATCACCTTTCAGGACTGAATAATGAAATGACTGTGACTGAGTTCATGAGGAGGGGTCCCAAGAACCCCATGTTGAAAATTTAGAGCTAAAAGTTGCAAAAATGTCCGAGATAGCCACCTAAGTTGAAACCCCCCATTGATGCGATTATACAGCTTACAGTGATTTTCTTCAGTTCGCAGTCGGCTTTGAAGAGTGCAGATGTGTTCCCGCTCCACCAAAGATCATTGCGCTGGGCTCCAGAGGTAAGTTTGGGGTGGGGGTGTGCGGGGAGGTGGGTTACGCAAAGGATGAATGTGGGCTGGGGGAGGGGGTGCTCCCGACGCAACGACGGACTGTTTTCTTTTTTTTTAGGAAGGACATCACGAGAAGGTTTTCTTTATTTACAGGTGTAAAACCAACTGTTGGGCACACTGGGGTGGGCTCCCAGTGTGCCACCTGTGTGTTTTGGGGACAGGGGACTGAAGCTGACAGGGATTGGGCCCCCATCGGCAAAGAAAGCATGTCTGTGTGGGGGGGGCATGATGCTGATGGGGATTGGGCTCCCCCATCAGAAAACAAACTGGTGAGGGGGAATGCTGACAGGGGGATTGGGCACCCCCAACATTGGCTTTCTATGGACTGGGAGAGGTGGACGGCAGCAGCTGTCACCATGTTTCTTGAAATGTTTCAGCAGGCAAGGCACGCCCTGCAATGACAGGTCCCTCCCTCATTGCAACAGCAAAATTCTTTCACATTGGTGGCATGCTTCTGAACTGATGTCATAGACAGTGTGCTCATTCATTGCTGTCACAGAGACCAGCCCGATAAAGCAGTGGCACCATTAGCCACAACACAGCCACACCTCCACAACCTGCTACTCCAGCAAGCTGCCACAACATGTTTCTTGCGCTGTGCACACAAGACAACATAAAAAGTCAAGATGGAACCTGCGGGGTACAGACTTCACGTAAACCCACTGCAAGATGGCAGTATTGCTATAAAATTGCAGTAGAATCTCCACAAACCCAGTATTAAATTATGGAAGTGTAGTAAAAGAAATAAACCCTCAGAAATGAATTGATAACATGTATCAGCCTGAATGACATACCACTGCTCTAACAATAGAAAATGAGTGCACTGTAACCTCCTGCCCCATTAAAACTCCCCATCAGTGCCCCTGTTTCAGTCAGCACTTAGGCTCACACCTGTACCACTACAGGTGAAACGAGATTCCAGTGGAGGGAACTCAAGAGAATGGAGGTTGAATACTCAGTCCCTCATTCAACAACATGTGAAGGGGCCACATTTAGAAGTAGTAGTGCCCTCTCTGGGAATGTAACCAAACCCAAAATAAGTAAACAGATTATGGTTAGTAGAAAAAGGATGGGGTGGGAGACATCCAATAATCAAGAAAAGCAATATTCATAATGATAACATCAACAGTGACAGTCTGGATGTGAGCAAATAAGGGGTCTGTTGTCCGCCCTATATCGGGTTATCAGAATAAATAATTGAGAACAATGCAATGTCAGCGAAGGACCACAGAGGATAAAAAATTACATAAAGTACACCTCTGGTGCCTGATGTACAGTATAAAGCCTCAATATCACCATGCAGCATAAAAAAAGTCCAGTATTACCGGAGGCTTGCATGCTTGGTCAAAACATCTGAAACATCCACCAGGGCTAACAGGAATAAAAACAAGTGCCCATAGTGAAAAATACATTGGAAAAAATGACAGAAAGTTTTGCTGGTCTGCAGAAAAACATAAATGAGCAGACAGAGCAAATAAATCAATCAGGCCACTGTCAATGGGCAAACAAATTAAACAACCATTAGGGAAGATAGCATGAAACAATCTCTCATCCAAGTCTGTGGAAAACCATCAAGAAGCAGCAGAGGTATGGGAGCTCTGACAAATGGAAATCCTGGAGGTGACAGAGTTTAAAAGTTACTTAATTTCTACAGCAGTAAAAGATGAAGTCAGTCTGGTGTGCATAGCTCAGCATTGCCTGGATGGGCCTGGTCTCCATGTGGATCATGGAGTTAATGGTGTCTGAGCGAGGGGGGAAGGTTGTTCCAGAACTGCCCAGACTTTATCTGCCAATGCTTTGCAAGCTTCCTCTGAGGTAGAGTACATCACTTGTTGTACATCGGTGAGGTGTGATGAGGCACTCAATCGGACACTCAATTGGCAGCATCCTGTCCTTTTCATAAGCTTTTTCAAATCACAGGATGCTGCTGATTGAGCGTCTGATTTGAGCACCTCATCATGCCTCCCTGATGTACAGTGAAAGAGCAGACACCTCAGGAGTAACAGTGTACTCTACCCCAGAGGTGGCTTGCAAATATTTTTACAAAAATAAAGCTTGAAAAACCCATTAAAAGCCAGTCTGGTGGCACTGGAGGCTAAGGCACTGGATGCCTTACCCTGTGCTAGGCCGCTGACCCGTATTCAGGAATGAGCATAGGCTGCCGGGGGTTGGCAGGGAGGAGAAGGATTGAGCATCTGAGGGATTGCTCTCCTTCTCCAGGGAGGGGGGATGCCAGTGGTTGGTCCTAGACTGGCCTTTAGTGGAGGCTGGGGGCAGTGTGCCAATGCTGTAAAGAAAGGGATGGAGAGGGCAGACACCTGGAGGGAGCACATGCAGACACGTGCACGCTCCCCCCATTGGTGTCATTGCATGCCTTCTCCAAGGGATCCAATTGCAAGCCAGGAAAAATGGTCCTCAGTCGTAGCACAGTGAACAGCTACCCACTGCAGGCCCTGACCCCGAATGGTGCTTCCATGGACACTGGATCCTGTTTGAGGTGAGTTGAGTTGGGGGCTCCTCACTGCTCTGTCATGGAGGGGGAAGATGGGGATTCTGTCTGATGTCAGGGTGCGGGGCTGGGTGGGTAGCTGCAGATGTATAGCGACTGGGATCAAGGAGAGAAAAAGGAGTAACGTAAAAACAAAAGAAAAACCCATTAAAAATAGTGCAATATTTTATACTAGTTTCACTTTCCACATTACCACAGCACGGCTACAGGATGTATCCACTATAACTATCAGAAACTATGTGACCGGCAAACAGATCGACCGTCAGAAATTCCATATCCCTGACTGAAATGCATCAAAACTGTGAAATAAGGCACAACTTACCTTTTCTTTCTTTTTTCACTTCAGACAACCTCCATGCTGAGAAATGCTTGTGTCCTGAGTATTACAGTAACCGACACCCGACTCAGCCTGACAGCTCATTGGGCTCCCACGCAAAGATGTGGCTATCATGCTCTAATTTTTCATTGTTGTAAAAATACAATTCTTCTAGTGGTTCTCCTCTCCCAGTTTTGTTATGGCAACGAGTGCATTCTGCCAAAGTCACCATAGAAACACTAACTGGGAGAACCAATGGAAGAATTCTCTTTCAAGTGCCTGTTTCATGGCAGGCAAAGATTACTATAGTCAGTAGCCAATTACCTTTTTACAGTGCAAATAAAATTTCCTTATGTGCTGCCAGCAGTAACTAAGAATGGACACTGGTGCACATCTATAAATTATTTAAAAAAAAAGCATCAAAAAGTGGGGGGCTGAAAGACATATGGGACCCCCCCCTTGAATAACAGTGGGGAGGCCATGGCCAGGCTGCCCCCCCATATTAGCCACCACTGCACCAAAGACAATGTTGTATGCATGAACATGTGCGCAAGGAGTAGCGGAGGTAAAGGCAGGGAAGACAGATGCGTGGAGGCCCATGCAGGGACATGCCAGTCCATGGGCCAATATGTGGACATGCCCCTTGACCCCACCATACATAGAGATCTGCACCATGTGCATGGAAACACAGAAGTGACTGGTGCAAGGAACATAGATGCCCAAGCAGCACAGGAGGCACAAAGGGTAGTACCACAGCCAGAGGATGAGCAGCCACAACCACCCAACAGTGGTGAGGGCATGGAGGCAGGGGGATCTGGTGGCCCAGAAGGCACACGAAGGCCCAGGTCAACCAAATTCACAGGTGTTCAGGTGGCCACCCTGGTCATGGACATCCACACGCATTACGCTATCTTGTATGGGTCACACTCCCTGACCACAGCTGCTGAAACAAAGGCCTGGATCTGGCTTGATATACAAGTGGCTATGAATGCCACTGGTCCAGAGGCCAGGACACTTGCTGTGATTAAGCACAAGTGGCACAACCTCCGGTCCACCATGAAGTGGAAGCTTGCAGCAGCAGCCCACTCATGGATGGCCATGGGCAGAGGATCCCCCTCACAGGGTCACTGGCTGACCCCTCCCAGTGAGGATCATGGCGATGACCATCACTGAGGTTACCAGGCATGGCATGGCAGAGGGAATGGATACGATGCTAAGTATGCAGGATACAAAGGGAACATGTCATGGGAGGGGAATACCCATAGTAGCACATATACACATACTCCACACCCATGCATGCACATAACATCACATATGTACCCTGGACACATGCCCCCCCAACATGCACACAAGACACATGCCCACCACCCTATCAGCACAACATACAGCACAACTGACATTGTGATTGCAGTGTCATTGGCTGAATGTGGGGTCGGACCATGTCACACAGGTACTCTAAGGTCACATGGTCCACCCAAAACTTTTTCAGACAGTGTGTGTCATGTAGACTGTGGGCCTGTAACTGTGGCAAGAACACACTTAGGTGTTGCTGTGGCCATTTTGCATGACCATGTGCCAGTGCATTGTCCAGCAATACTGTGTGCAGTAGTAGACCTGGACACAGTCTGTTGCCCCATGTTCCTTTTTTTTGGCTGTTCAGTATAGCACGGCCATGTGGGTACCTACTGTGCTCTCTGTGTCACAGCCCTGCATGTCCATGCTTCCAGATGTACCTTGAGGGGGTGTTGTAATCCCATGCAGCATGGGTGTGCTGTGTGCTCATGCATAGAGATGCTCTATCTGTCCTTTCATGTGAACAGCATGGCAGCAGTGTCATGCAGTGCACCTGGTGTAGGGGCGTATTGGGGCATACTCACATAAGCTGTGGTGCATGTCTGCAAGATACTGCCAGGACTCCCTGGAGGGTGGCACTATATGGCACATCACAGAGCCTGAAGAGTGGGTATAAGGTGTTGTGCTGGCCTGTGTGTGGGCAGCATGCCTATGCCCTGTCCTGATGTTGTACTCCATCTTGTGTCTCCACTGGACTTTGTTGGGCACCATGAGGAGTTTGGCATGGAGCTGTGTAATATATTTTTTATTTTATTTATTTAAAAATTCATAACTGGGAAAAGCACCATAAGCAGAAGCTTGTTTCCAGGTGCGACCTGGGGAGGGGGAACAAAAGGATACAGACACAACAGCATAAGCAGGATCACAATACACCAATACAAGTAAAAAAGACATTTTAGCAAAGGGTTAGGGTTACATGACCCAATGGCTATAATAATACAAAAATAATTACTCAAGCAACTTAAAACAATACAAGGCATGGTCAAGAGCTGAGATGACTTAGCAGGTCAACTGTAAATGAGGGTTAGGATTATACATGTCCCCAAAAAACAGTGCAGGTATTATAAACTCTGTCTAAAATAGGCAGTTCAGAACAGCGTAGCAAAGATATTAAGCCAGAGAAGGTTGGGTACAATGTGAGCATGGCTGATAGGGAAGGAGTCTAAGGAGCCTTTTGAGTGGGAGGATAGGCGGAGGTCAGAGGGTAGTTTATTCCAGAGAGATGGGAGACAGAAGGAAAAAGAAGATTGACCAGAAACAGAGTGGGGGTGTGGGATAGAGAAGGTGTGAGGGCCTCTGTGATAAAGAGAGTAATTAGAAGAGGCAGCTTGTGAGAGTTGAGAGGAGAGATAGGAGGGAAGGGAACCAAACCAGAATTTAGCAATGAAAGTGACACAATATATCATTCTCCTGTGAGACAGAGGAACAAGAGATGGGGGTGATAGAGAAGACAGTGATGGGTGAGAGGGGAGAGGCTGTAGTGAAACAGAAGAAGGAGTTAAGAAAGGGAAGTCTGAGAGGCAGTGCCATGCACCACATTGGTGTAGTCAAGCGTGGGAAGTATCATTTTGGAGGCCAGTTCATGGTGGTTGGGAGAGGGAGGCTGGCTTTGTGCCAGTAAAGGACACCTTGTTTGGGGTGAAGCCTGGTGCAGATGGCATCAACATGGGCAGAGAAATCCAGGTTTGCATCCAACCAGACCTCTAGGTACTTAAAGGCTGAGATGTTCTTCAGGATGGAACTATCCAGAGCAGTAAAAATTGGTGTTTTCTGTAGGGTGGCCAGCTTTTGTCTGGAGCTGAAGGTCATGGCCACTGTTTTTTTTAATGTTGAGCTTAAGTTTGTGGTCATTGAACCAGCACTAGACCCTGTTAAAATCCTCCTGAAGGGGGGATTATACACGGCTGATTGAAGGACCAGAGAGGAAAAGAATAGTATCGTCTACATACATATGAATGTCAACAGTTCTACAGACTGAGAGGAGGTTATTTATAAAAAGGGAGAAAAGTGTGGGGCCAAAGATGGAACCTTGAGGGACACAAGTGAGGATAGGGAGCAGGGAGAATAACGCATCACCTATTTGAACAATTGTACCTTGTTGTGAAGGTAGGATCAGAATCAGTTAATGACTAGCACAGCAAGGCTGATGGAGCCAAGAGTTTGTATTAGGAGGGAGTGGGAGATGGACTCAAAAGGTTTTGCAGGTCGATAAAAATAGTGGCTGTAATTTGGCTCCTGTCCAATGCAGTGAGTATAGAGTCAGTGACACGCAAGAGAGAAGATATAGTAGAATGATACTTCCTAAAGCCAGCCTGGATGGGGAGAGTGTTAGAACTAGTAAGGAAATCAGACAGCCTTGAATGAATACGTGATTCCTGTAGTTGGCTAAGGAGGGGAGGAGAAAGATAGGCTTGTAATTACTGGGGGGGGAAGAGGGGTCACCTCCTTTGTGAAGAGGGAGGTCTTTAGCTGATTTCCAGGCCTTGGAAACAGTGGAGGAGGAGAGAGAAAGGTTTAGGATATGGGTGAGCAGTGCTGCTATGGCAAAGGCAGAGAAGTGGAGAAGCCTGGGGTGGAGGCCATCAGAGCTAGACTTGGAGGGGTTTAGAGCAAGGATGGCAGAGTAAACTTCAGAAGGAGAAATGGGGGAGATGGTAATCAAAGGGGGTGATCTGACTTGGCCAGGTCATCAGAGGGGTGTAAGGGAGATGAGGGGGAACTAGTGTCAGGGAGAGTGCAAGAGGTGAAGAATTTGTTAAAAATCTCAGCAATGGTGGCAGAGTTGGAGACAGGGGACCCGTCAGCTTGAAGAACAAGGGAGGTATGTTGGGCCAGAGGGTCTAGGAGGGTATGGAGGACTTTCCAGAAAGATGCAGGTGTCTGATGGTTTTGCTGCAGATGACCTCTGAAAAAATTTGCATTTGAAAGGCGGATGGCCTTAGTGCAGTTATTCCTGAGGGTTCTGCATACTTGTAAATCTGTCTGCAAAAGGGAGACTTTGTAATGGTGCCAAGCTTTGTCCCTAGTCCTGTACTTGGCTAGAGGGTCAGCAGTGATCTAGGGGTGATGAAGTCTCATTACCTTGGTTTTCTTAAGTGAGGCATGGTGGTTCTAAATGTGTAGGAGGAAGTTGGAGAAGAGAGATAGAGCAGAGTCGACATCCCTAGCAGAGTAGATGGGTACCCAGTCTACCTTATCAAGATCCTGATGAAGGGCAGTGGCATCTAGCTTATGAAGGGTCTGGGACCAGATGTATTTGGGGGCTGCCCGGAGATGTGAATTTTTCTTACACAGTAAGTGATGCAATGATCACTGACAACATCTGAGAATACTCCAGCAGCTGTGATACGATGGGGGTGGGAGGCTAGAACCCAATCAAGGAGAGTGTGGTTTTGAGAGCAGTGGTTTAGGCGAGTGGGCTCTTGGATCAGTTGAGTTAGGTTCAGAGCTTCTAGTTCAAGAATGGTAGTCTTAGAGGAGGGCAAGAGCCAGTCGAGGTTGAAAACTCCAAGTAGCAACAGCTCCTCGTTTGATGCGAGAGAAGAGATGGAGGAGATGATAGATACCATGGCATCAGGAGATGTTTTGGGAGGGGCGTAGAAGGCATCAATATAGAATGGGGCTGAGGTGGGGTGGATAGCTGTATGATGATTACTTCATGAGAGGAAGTTCGGGCTTCTTTAAAAGTGATGGAAAAAGAGACAGATTGTCGAATGTACAGGGTAACACCACCCCTTCGCTTACCTCTGTCTTGGCAAAATAGGTTAAACTCTGGGATGGAGATAGCAGAGTCAGGGATTTTAGATGAGAGCCAGGTTTCACTTATACAAAGGATATCAGCGGGGTACTGGGAGACCCAAACTTTAAGAATGTCAAGTTTGGGAAGTAGACTGTGAGCATTTATGTGAAAAGACTTAAGTCCTTTTGGTAAGGAGGAGAAATTTACATTTAAGGTAGCAGGTGCTGGGGCCAGGGCAGGGGGGGGTTAGTAAGATGATCTGGGCTGGAATGAATGTCACCAGAGAGGAGTAAAAGAAGTAAGAAAAGAGGAAGGTGAGGAGGGTACTTTGATTTTCTGTAGGCATGAAAGAGAGTATGGGGGGATGAGAGTCGGAACAGAGCCTCAAGGTTGAGAACAGAGGAGGAGAGTAACCCAGGGTGAATAAGAGCACAGGAAAGAGGGAGAGGAGGTCAGTAGTAGAAGGCAGTCAGGTGAGGACCAGGTGATAGGTAACAGACAAAAGAGTAGAGGTAAAGGGAGGAGGAGAATGGGATGAAAGGTTTGGAGGGTGGGGGAAGACATGTTGGGTGGGTAGATGTCAATGGAGGGGACAGTCATGGAGAGGAAACAAAGACAGGATAAATGACAGGAGGTAGAAAGGTAGGGACATGGTGAGGAGACAGAGTGAGGAGGGAGAGGATGGGAATAAGGGATTACAGGAGGAGTTGGAAAAGTGACAAAGATAAGGTTTAAGCAGTGATCAGGAAGAGAAACAGAGAGGGAGTTGGAAAGAGTGACTAAGGAAAAGGTTTGAACAGTGATCAGGAAGGAAATAGGGAAGGATGAAAAGAAAGCTGTATAAAGAGTAATAGGAAATAGTGTGGAAGCAGAGATTGGAGAGACACAGTGGGGCATTGAACTGAAGTAAGGCTGAGTGTTACTTTGTTAGCCAGACAAAGTGATGTGTTCCAAAAGTAGAGGGGACTAGGTATAGGTGAGGAGGATAGGCTGGGAGGCCCTAAGATAAGAATAGGAAGAAAACGTGGAAAAGGTCACTTTAATAGGAGTAGCTTAAAAAATAAGTACAAGAAGGGACCAGGAGTTTAACATCTCAAGAGCATTTAAAGAGAGTTGGGGATGGCAGGAGACAAATTAGTCCAGTAGCACAAGGCAGTGGCCTGGCTGACATGGAGTAAACAGTAGTCCAGAGATTTGGGGAAGGCTGGGGAGAGCTATAGAAACCTGATTGCCCGATAAAATCCACTGGATAGGAGAAGCAGCCAATCAGGATGAAAGCGTGGAAGCACCACAAATTTGAAAACCAGTAAGCCTGGGAACAGCAGTGGTATTACCATACCTTCCGGTGGGTAGCTTGGAGATCCGAGGAGAGAGAGGAGCAGTGGCCGTGATGCAGGATTCAAGCCACACCACCACCGGAGAAGAGGTGCACCTGGTCAGGGGCGAGAAAATCTGAGGAAGATAGAAAAAAGACAGGGTTAATAAGCACAACCAAAAGATGAGGGGGGAAGCAGGGAATAGACAGTGGAAACAACAGGGGGTCAGAGGAAGAAGAAGCCAGACCTGATCAGTGAGCATGGAGCAGTTAATGGCAAAAGCAATAGAGAGGGTGAAGTAGGGCTTAAACAGGAGACAAGAAAAAAGTAATAGAGTGATTTAGCCCGAGGAGGGCTTTGGCAGGAAAAAAACAACAAAGTTAGCAGAGGTCAAAGCAGCAGCAGAAGATTTAGTCCGAGGGGGGCTTAGGCAGGGAAAAAGAAAACAGCAAAGTTAGCAGAGGTCACAGCAGTAGCAGAGAAAACTGCAAAGTTAGGAAAAAAGAAAGATAACACCAATTAGCGCAGAAAACAGGAAAGTAGCAGAAATTGTCAGAATTTGGCAAAAATCACAGATAATAAACTAGGCAAAAACAGTGCAAAATGTGCATTTCAATATATAGCTTATACAGAAAATCAGTAGACAGCAGGTACATATACATAAAATTAGCCCAGTAGCACAAGGCAGTGACCCGGCTGACATGGAATAAACAGCAGTCCAGAGATTCGGAGAAGGCTGGGGAGAGCTATAGAGACCTGACTGGCTGATAAAGTCCACTGGAAAGGAGAAGTGGCCAATCAGGATGAAAGCACAGAAATGCCACAAATTCAGAAACCAGCAAGCCTGGGAACAGAAGCGGTATTACTGCACATTTCAGCTGGTAGCCCGGAGCCTGGGGAGGTAGAGAAGCAGTGGCCATGGTGCAGGATTCAAGCTGTGCTGCCACCAGAGAAGTGGTGCGCCTGGTCAGGGGTGAGTAAATCTTTCGGCGGGTAGCCTGGAGATCTGGGAAGAGAGGGGAGCAGTGGCTGTGGCGCAGGATTCAAGCTGCCCCACCAACATAGAAGAGATTCGCCTGGTCAGGGGCAAGTAAATCTTTCAATGGGTCACCTGGAGATCCAGGGAGAGAGGGGAGCAGTGGCCGTGGTGCAGGAATCAAGCCATGCTGCTATGGGAGAAGAGATGCGACTGGTCAGGGGTGAGTAAATCTTTTGGCGGGTAGGCTGGAGATCCAGGGAGAGACTGGAATAGTGGCCATGGCACAGGATTCATGCTGTGCCAGCACCAGAGAAGAGGTGCATCTGGTCAGGAGTGAATACATTTTTCGGCGGGTAGCCTGGAGATCTGGGGAGAGAGAGGAGTGGTGGCCGTGCTGCAGGATTCAAGCCACGCCACCACTGGAGAAGAGGTGCGCCTGGTCAGGGGTGAGTAAATCTTTCGGTGGGTAGCCTGGAGATCTGGGGAGAGAGGGACGAGCAGTGGCCATGGTGCAGGATTCAAGTCACGCCACCACTGGAGAAGAGGTGCACCCGATATGGGGGATGGGGCTACAGGACAGGTGGTTGCCAGGCTCTGGTGGTGGCCCCAGCTTTTCCAGATGTCAGACCAGAGTTTGGTAAATGTGTTAAGTACTGATTTGCATGTTAATGTGATTTACAAGTTAAACATCATGATTAAAATGGGCCAGCACATAGAGTTTCATTGGCTATGTAATTCTTGTCTCACTTCATTGACGTCATCACGCCCTGTAGGAACAAAACTTAGTAGTTAAAATATTTTATTATATTTTATTATCTTTATTATTTTTATTATTTTAATTACTATTTTATAGTCTTTATAAATGCTTGATTATTACATTAAGGTGCCGGCCCAGTGGCACTGCCGGATGTTACACCTCGCACGACGCCAGTGACCCAGGTTCAGCACAAGCTCGGGGTGCCAGGGGCCAGCCAGGGGGGACGGTGAGGAGCTGATCGAGCTGCTGGCTGGCAGCTTTCCTCCTTGGGAGGGTTCAGAGGGCCACCTCAGTGCTTGGCTGCCTCCTGGTGGAGGCTGGGTGGCAGTGCCATGTTCGAGAAGCTCTGGCATTAGACTGAGGGATGGCAGAAGGGGCCATCACAGGAGCTGCAGTGTGCATGCACGCCTCCACGCTCATGCACTGCCGTGTTCTGGGGCCTTGGGTTAATGAGGCGAAAAAGTGGAAAATGTGGGGATTGCACAGGATGAAGCCTCTGGGCTGGCACCGGGGATCTGCTGGGATGTGTACAGTGCCACAAGATCCTGAATGGCCGCAGAGCTCAGCAAAGGCTTGCCGACATAAGAAGTGGTCTGCCACAGAGGATAAAAACCAGATATGGAGAAAAAAATGATTACATTAAGTTAAATGGGATGCATACTATAAATGCCTGGTCAAAATTGCTGTCTACATGAGTTTTCTTAAAGCAAGAAGAAAACACTACTCAAATGAGACCTTGAAGAAAAACAAATCTGCTTTCAAGTTTTCTTTTAAGTACACTTTAAACACTAAAATAGGGGATGATTCATTAAACATAAGCCATGATATTAAAAGAACACTTTGCAGTTCTACCAGTCATAAAGAAGAGGCCCTCACATTCTTGAAGCCATAGAGGTCAAAGGTGCCAAAATCCCCTTGGCAACCAGAGATAAAAGGCCTTGGTGGTGGTAGAGGCTGGTACAAGCTATCCTCAAAAAAAAAAAAAAAATAAATGCAACCCTCTTTGAAAAGTGCATTAGCTTTCAAAAACCAGAAACATCTTTTGCCTTTTGTAAGACCAATTTTTATCATGCCAAGATGAGATTTTCAGTCTTTAGAGGAGATGGCAACTGCTTATCTGTCTAAGTTTTGTAAGTGTAGCTAATGGGGATCAGAATATATATATATATACATTTTTTTTAGAACAATATTCTTTGAAATAAACTTCTTGAGTTTAGTCTTAAATGAAAGCGGACACCATAACAGATCCAAAGATGTAATTTTTGGAGTTGCAACTTGTTGCCCTGAAGAGATACACCATCTGAAAAATTTGTAGTAAACACATTTTGACAGTTTGATTTATGGACTCTCATGAAAGAACAAAGGAACATGTGCTTGTAAAAGAAATCTAATGTTTTAAAGACTTTCCTGAAGGATTTTATAGACAAATCTTACATCATTCTAAAGCCTAGAAAATGTAAAACAAAAGTATCACTTTTTTTAAAGGACTTAGGCTAAGAAAATGAAGTCATAGTCCCTATTAACTTAATTCAGGAAATACTGGTCCTATAAACATGACAGAAACTTCAAAAAACTTGTTTCAATGAGAGAAGTTCAAATATGTTTGTTTGGAAATTGTATTATCTTGCATAAAAAAGATAGAAGAAAAAATAATGTAATGTTTAAAAGTGGACTCTGAGCAAAGGGGCAGTCCTTAAAAGGGAGTGGAGAACCACACCTACCTCATTTGCATTATCCAATCAGAGTTAGGAAAAATTGCAGGAAATGATGTCAAGGCAGTATTCTAGCCAAAGAAATAAGTCTACAATTTCCAGGTCCACACAGAATCTCCTAAACCTTCGACTTGTGAACATCTATGTCTGTGGACTCAGCAGTGTTATTGCTTTGAGATGTCTACTAGGCCTGAAGCCTGGTAGCAATGCCTGCCTGCTGATGTTGGACCTGCAACCCATTAAGGCCATTGATGTGTCCATACCAGGAGCTGGGGTCAGAGCCTGAGAAAACACAAAATTAACAAAGCCAGCTACAAGAAGATTGCTTTCATAAGAGAAAATTTGCCAATTGGTGAAGCAAAAACTTTGGTTGGTGTACTGGACATTTTGACTAGAGTGATGTTTTGAAGTTCCTGCCAAAGCTAAATCAAGGACAAAGACTGCCTGTTGATATCCGTCAGCCAAAAAGCAATTCTGCAGTGCTGTTTGACAACAGATGAGTCCAGAGTCCCGGGTTTGAGTGGAAATGAATTGAAAAACAGAAACAGTCATACAATCCGGTTACCAAAGAAACTTATTTATCCAGGAAAAGAAAGAAGATTCTCGCAAAGATTTTTGAAGTTAAAAGAAAAGAAGACCATGTCTCCACAAATAACCAGAGGTTTAAGTATTTTTTTAATTTTAATATTTTAATGTTATAATTTGGCTGGCTTATCTGAGGAGGTAGCACAGTGAAATCAACTTTTAATTACAAAATCTTGGGTACATAGGTTAAGCTTAAGTTTAAACCAAAAGAAGTACATTTTGTATGCTATTAAGAGAATTAAAGCAAATTTAATACAGAAATATAATCTGAGAAACTAATGTAATGAATATGCAAGTTCTTATAAAAAAAGGTTATGCTAAATACAAAATATTTTAAAGTCAATGTAGCCAATATAGCCAATACCATTTATTGTGTTGCACTTTGCTCATTCATTTGCTGTATTATTTGCTGAAATATTTGTTTTATTTGATTTTCTGAAACCTTTATTGTTTTGTTTTTACAGTTTTATTATGTTTACAAGGTGTATTTATGCTAATTAGGGATACTTAGAATTTGTGTACAGGTAAATAAAATTTATTTTTTGTACTTCTAGGTGTGGCAGAAACATTTTTTACCATTATCTTGAACCTTTACAATGGGCAGAATATGAGATTTGAGCTTTATAATTATTTATATGATTTTTGAAAATGTTTTTAAGTAAGGCCTGAGGCATAGTTGATTGCCTATGATAAAAGTTATTATTCCAACCTATTGTTATGACATATTTGGAGGCTCATCCAGGATAATTGTTAGTAAATAAGAGTCCACACCCAAGAGTGTATGAAAGATAGATATTATTATTATGGTTATTGTTACTTGCAAAGTTACTGAATTGCAGAAATAATATGTTTCTGTTTTGCTTTTCTTTAAGTCTGATGTTACCTTAAGCAAAAGAAAGGAGCTAAGGCCTGAATTAAAGCAAGACAGAGTCCCTGACTAACAGTACAAGCTGCAAAAAAAGACTTTTGAAGCATAAGAAAATATTTATTTCTTTGGTTTTAAATTGTTATATAAGGTCACTGTTACTTAACTGTTGTTCAAAAAGAATATTTCGTTGTTGTTGTTAAAGTTGAGAATTAGCATTGCAAAGTCATGACAGCCTTAACTGTAAATGCAAACATTCTTAACACTGAGACAGTAATTTGTACTCCAGCACAGTTGACTTTTATTAAAGGTAAAAATGAAAGGATAAACAAGCTGGAAAAAATGTTGGAGGATACATCTTTTGAATGTGGTAAAGTTACTGGTCAGGTTGAAATATTCAGAAAGCTTTTACAGGAAAGTAAGAAAAACTTTCCTAGTAATTACTGTGCTTTAGTTAAACTCGAGACTAAAAATGCTGTTTTGCAAGGTGAGTTACAACAATGGCAGGAGTAGTGTTTGAATTTAGAAAAAGAAAATGTTGACTTAGTGAATGCTTATGGACAGGTTAACAAAGATTTGGTTGAATTAAGAGAAAAATATGAAAGTTTACAGAATAAAAATCAAGTTAAGGAAAAATTGAATGCATTTAAGAGGTTAGACTAAGGTATTTGACACCATCACCTCTAACACTCCGGCTAAGGGGGAGAGAAATTACCCTGAGTTGTACTACCTTCATGTGCTGCATCACATGTTTATTGTTTGTCTGTAAACTGTTTTCTCCCGGGTCGTGCCTGAAAATAGGCATTGTTTGCCTAGTGCACTTACCCGGTTACCAAAAGCAAAATAAAATAAATAAATAAATAAATATGTTTAAAAGGAAAGAGAAACTGTCAAAACCCATGCTAGACCCAGTTGTGGCCCAGCAACCTTACCCAGACTTATATTATTGCCAACACTGGAGTTTCTCCCAAAAAGGTGGACCAAAGTGGAGGGTATGCCAATGAGTATGATAAATACAGAGGTGACAAAATGGACCACAGGGGGTGCCACTGTTCTGACTATGATCAGCAAATAATAGTGCACCTCAAAACAGGTCTAAGCATAGCTTTCCAAGTCTAAATGAAATGATCAAAATATATGAAGAAAAAGAAAAGGAATTTGAAAAGAAAATGCAGGAGACAAAACAGCAGATAGAAGAGTTAAGAGCTCCTTCTCAATGTTTACTCTGTTTAGTTCAGTCAGCTCCTGACCTTCATTTTCCTGTGCAAAATCCTTTTTTCAACTGTACCTAGTGCAGGTGGGACTAGTAGTGCTATGTGACTCGCAGATCCTATTCACCTCATTGCTGACATGGTAAAAGAAACTGCTACTGTTAAAAAGGATAATGAGATTTAAATGTGAAATGCCAAGTGAAATTGAAAATGCTATCTCTGTGCCTAACCTTTCTCCAAAGGTATCCAAAGTTTGTTCAAAAAAACAGTGTAAGATGTCATAGTAAAACTGCTATGTTGCCAGGAAAGAAAGACACATTCTGCCTGGGCAACTTGATTCCCAAAGGAAAGGCAGAAAGGTTTTACTTTGACATAAAATTTGAAAACAGTCTAAATCATGAGGCTTTGCTTGATTCAGGAACCAAAGCAACTCTGATATCTAAAAGTCTCTGTGATAAATTGACTGATGCCTTAGGTGACTCAAAGAAGCTTAAAACCCTTCCTAACAACTTATAGATTGTAGGTTATGGAAAGGAAGCTCAGAAGACGTTAGGTAAAGTTTGGTTGAAATTGAAATTTGGTAAAATGATGATTAAACATCCAGTGTATGTTATTAAAAAAGCAGGCAATGATTTCTTGATTGGAAATGACCCTCTAAAGAGGTTTTAACCTATTCTGGACTATGGCCAAAAAACCTTGTGGTCACAGGTAAACAGGCCTATTCCATTTAGATATAGTCATAAAGTTTCTAAACAATGAAATGCATGCTATTTTCAGAAAAAGACAATGTAATGATTAAACTAAATTTTGTAAGTTCTATTCAATTGATGTATCTAGTTTTGGTAATTCTAAAAACTGGCAAAATAGAGAAGTACAGGAAAGAAGGAAAAAGCACCCACAATAACAAGAACTACCAGAACACCAACTTGTAGTATAAAAAGTCCTTTATATAAATACGAACGTGTGACTAAACACACTGAAGTGGCTAACAAATGTGTTTAGTCGCATGTTCGTATTTATACTATAAGACTGTTTATACTAGTAGGTGTTCTGCTAGTTCCTGTTACTGTGTGGGTGCTTTTTCCTTCTTTCCTTCTTCCCTGTGCTTGACTGTATTTTGAAATACAGCACCACATGTTTCCTGGTGCTCCTCCTGTTCATGACTTTCTAAATAGAGAAGTAAAGCTTATGTGGTTTGTTTGTCAACACAAGATGTGGTAAATCTGTAATTAAAACAGAGGCTTAACTTTCTTCACAAAGAAAGTAAATCCTGTTTTTCTCAGTGCCATCCTGTTTCTGACAAAAGCATTAAACTCTAAGTACACAGCCCATCAAGGGCTGTGGAAAGGAGGTACAACTAAATAAAACAAGAGGTAAATCCAAGGTGCCAGACAGAACAGATCTTGTAAAATCAGTTTTGCACTGTCCAAGCAGTGCACAGGTTTACCCAATGTAAAAAAAAATGGCTATAAAATATTTTAAACCACAAGGAAAGTTTGAAAAATATAGGCACTCGCCTTGAACTTCCAGATAAAAAAATACACAACATCCTATATATAATGCAAGGTTTGAAATCTCCCATGTCTTGGGTTAGACGTACATGTACAACTGGATGTGTATATAAGCCTAGCCAATGAAATTCTGTGGTCACAAATACGGTAAGGGGAAACCCTTACCCAACAACGGTGACACCACAGGCCTTGAGGTCTGGATAAACTATTCTTCATGTGTGCCAGGTGGTGAGTTCATGCATTACAATAGTTTTAGACAGAGTAAAGGAATTGCCTGTTAGGGTTAATGGAAAAGGTACCTAATAAAACTGCATTTTTTGTGCCTAACCTGTGGTAGTGATATGGATTTAAAGATCCATTCTACATTTTGCCTAGGTATGTGCACTAAAGTAATGCATGTTTTTTTCTTCTTAGTACATAATCCAAAAACAGAGCTTGTCACTTTAAAAGCTAACTGTGGGTTAGAAAGAATGATGAGAGGAATCCTCTATAATTCAGAAATGTGTTGTTCCATTTATTGGGGGGGGGGGGACTAACAGAAGGTATTACCTAAAAAGAAATGAAACAAAAGAGTTTTAAAGAAGCATATGTAGTTGATGATGAAAAACTAAGGTGGATAATGAAAAGCTAAAATGATAATGAATAAGATAAATTCAGGAGAAACTTACTTTTCTTATTTTAAAGAGCATGTTAACCAAGTGTGTACTTGTAATTCTAAATGAGAAAAAAAATGTTTGTATAATGTTTTTTCCATTGAAAGATGTGTTCAAAAAGTGTCATTGTGGGTAAATGACCTTCAGGTTTCTAGGGTACCCAAACCCTAGCAATGGTCCAGTTTCTGTATGCCAGTACAAAACACCACAAGCATCTTAGAAACACAAATAAGGAATGTTAAATAAGCCTGATTTTGATTTAAAGAGAATATACAAAAATAGTAAAGAATCTTTTTGATTTAGTAAAAGTATAATAAGGTAACAAAACAGTAAAAAAAAAAATAATTTCATTAAAGAATCCCAGTGTAACTGTGAGCTAAAAAGATAAACTTACAAATGGACCTTAAACTAAAATCCATGTACTACGAAACGGGTAACTTCCAATCAAGGAATGATATCCTGATTAATACTGGTAAAGGTTACAAGGGCCCAGATAAGTAGTACCTTCAGCACATGTGGGGACAGAACTTATGAAATATAACAAAAAGTAGCCTACTAGCCTTACATGTACTGTAATACTAAAGATTAAAAGGGTACAAGATTATGTAAAGATTGAAAATAACAAGAGTCAAGTTAAAGTGTTGATTGTAATACTGATCTTTGAAACTGATGAAAAAAGAGAATTTGTTGTATTTGTAAAATGTTTAAAACTGTGAAAAATGTTAAGGTTGTTAAAGGAAAAGTGTACATAGTTGTAATTGTGTTTATTCATGTAGTACTGTACATATTTCTATGCCAAAAAGTACATCTCCTATGATGTCATCTAGTGACGTCACATCCTATGATGTCACATCTGATGATGTCACGCATTGATGATGTCATAAGTTGTCACATGATGATGCAACTTTCTGTTCTGAGTTTCATTCTCCCTATAATGCTTAAACTATATACCCATATAGTAAAGTTACAGTTTTGAATTGCAAAATGCATTTTTGGGTGCATTTTTAATTCAAAAGGGGGAAATGTAGGAACAAAACTTAGTTGTTAAAATATTTTAGCATATTTTATTATCATTATTATTTTTATTATTTTAATTACTATTTTATATTCTTTATAAATAATTGTTACGTTAAGGTAAATGAGAGGCATACTATAAACTTCTGATCAAAATTGCTGTCTACATAAGTTTTCTAAAAGCAAAAAGAAAGTGCTGCTCAAATGAGACCTTGAAGAAAAATTTTTCTTTTAAGTACATCTTAAACACTAAAAAGGGGATGATGCATTAAACTTAAGCCATGATATTAAAGGAACACTTTGCAGTTCAACCAATCATAAAGAAGAGGCCCTTACATTCTTGAAGCCATAGAGGTCAATGGTGCCAGAATCCCCTTGGCAACCAGAGATAAGAGGCCTTGGTGGTAGAGGCTGGTACAAGCTATTTTCAAATAAAGGCAGCCCTTTTTGAAAAGTGCATTAGCTTTCAAAAACCAGAAACATCTTTCACTTTTTGTAAGACCAATTTTTATCATGCTGAGATGAGATTTTTGCAGTCTGTAGAGGAGATGGCAACTGCTTATCTATCTAAGTTTTGCAAGTGTAGCTAATGGGGATCAGAATATATATATATATTAGAACAATATTCTTTGAAATAAACTTCTTGGGTTTAGTCTTAAATGAAAGCTGACATAACAAATCTAAAGATATAATTTTTGGACTTGCAACTTGTTGCTCTGAAGAGATACACCATCTGACAAATTTGTAGTAAACAAGTTTTGGCAGTTTGATTTATGGACTGTCATGAAAGAACAAAGGAACATGTGCTTGTAAAAGAAATCTAATGTTTTAAAGACTTTCCTGAAGGATTTTATAGACAAATCTTACATTATTCTAAAGCCTAGAAAATGTAAAACAAAAGTATCACTTTGTTTTAAAGGACTTTGCTAAGAAAATGAAGTTATAGTCCCTATTAACCTAATTCAGGAAATGATGGTCCTATAAACATGAGAGACACTTCAAAATACTGGTTTCAATGAGAAAAGTTCAAATATGCTTGTTTGGACATTTTATTATGTTGCATAAAAAAGAAGAAAAAATAATTTCATGTTTAAATGTGGACTCTGAGCAAAGGGGCAGTCCTTAAAAGGGAGTGGAATCCCACACTTACTTCATTTGCATTATCTAATCAGAGTTGGGAAAAATTGCAGGAAATTATGTCAAGGCAGTATTCTAGCCAAAGAAATTAGCCTACAATTTTCAGGTCCACCCAGAATCTCCTAAACCTTTGACTTGTGAGCATCTATGTCTGTGGACTCAGCAGTGTTATTGTTTTGAGGTGTCTACTAGGCCTGAAACCTGATAGCCATGCCTGCCTGTTGATGTTGGACCTGCAAGCCATTGAAGCCATTGATGTGTCCATACCAGGAGCTGGGGTCAGAGCCTGAGAAAACACAAATTTAACAAAGCTAGCTACAAGAAGATTGCTTTCACAAGAGAACGTTTCCAATTGGTGAAGCAATACTCTGGTTCGTGTATCGGACATTTTGACTAGAGTGACGTTTTGAAGTTCCTGCCAAAGCCAAATCAAGGACAAAGACTGCCTGTTGATATTCATCAGTCAAAGAGCACGTCTGCAGTGCTGTTTGACAACAGATGAGTCCAGAGTCCCGGGTTTGAGTGGAAATTAATTGAAAAACAGAAACAGTCATAAAATCTGGTTGCCAAAAGAAATTTGCTATTCAGGAAAAAAAAAGAAGATTCTCACAAATATTTTTATAGTTAAAAGGAAAGAAGACCACATCTCCACAAATAACCAGAAGCTTAAGTATTATTTTAATTTCAATATTTTAATTTGGCTTATCTGTGGTGGTAGCATAGTGAACTTAACTTTTAATTACAAACTCTTGGGTACATTGATTAAGCTTAAGTTTAAAACAAAATAAATACATTTTGTATGCTACAAAGAACTAAAGCAAGTTTTATACAGAAATATAATCCAATACACTAATGTAATGAGTTTGCAAGTTCTTATAAAAAAAGTTGAAAGTAAATACTGAATTTTAAATTGCACATTCAAAAGATAGTAAACTCCTACCTTCATATATTAATACTAGTTGCAGGTACACTAATAGGACAGTGGGATCAATCATGGGTCCCAATAATATTATCATAGAAGATGAGGATAAAACTGCAAATAGGTTTAACACCTATTTCTGCTCAGTTTTCTCACCAAGGGAAGCTAATATTGTCATTCCTGCCTTATTGTTGGAGAATGAATTCAGTGTCCATTCTGATGAGGTGTACACTGAGCTCTTAAAAATTAGTGGTTCATTGAGTCTGGGCCCAGGTAATATTAATGTATCCTTATTAAAAAATGCAACATTAGAACTTGCACACCCCTTATCTATAATATTTAATCTTTCACTAAAAACTGGTGACTTGCCTATTGACTGGACCAAGGCTATAGTTGTGCCAATATTTAAGAAGGGCAACAGGGACAGAGTTGAGAACTACAGGCCAAAAAGCCTTACATTTCATTGTTGTAAGACAATGGAACATGTTATTAAGACTTATTTAGAAGCATCCCTCGCTCATTTAGACCCCTGTTATCATGGCTTCACTAAAGGAAGATCTTGTCCATCTAACTTAATTTCTTTCTACAACCAGATCAGTATACATTTGGATACAGGAGTACCTTCAGATGTAATACTATTAGATTTTTCTAAAGCATTTGATAAGGTTCCACATAGAATCTTGATAGAAACACTTCTTGGATTTGAACTGGATGGTAATATTGTTAGATGGATTCAGGCTTGGCTTTCAGATTTTTTTTTCATTTATTTAGTTTTTGTTTACTGGGTAAGTGCACTAGACAACATGCATCGTCCATTTTCAGGCACGACGCGGGAGAGTTACAGACAAAGTCAACACATCATATTGTAACATGAGAGGATAACAGTCAGCAAATATCACAACAAAAATCAGAGGGTTATAGGATTATCACAAAGCATACAATGGGAGACCGGAGGACAAATATTACACAAAGTACAGGAGGTGAAACAGACATTCAATACATAAGAGACAACCTACCCCATGTAAGTGCAGAGGGCATATAATGAGCAAAAAGAGGGGAGAAACATCCCCCCAAGGGCAAATGGGGGGAAGGAGGCAACACCTCAGAATTTAGGATCTTAGGGCAGTGAGCTGGGGCAGGACTCAGTGTGTATGAATTAATAATCAGATCTCAGAGGAGAGAATAGTTGGGAGTGGTGTGCTGCAGGGATCGGTTCTGGGTCTGATCATGTTTAATAGTTTTGTTACAGATATGAATAGAGATATTAAGAATTACTTAATCAAATTTGCTGATGATACAAAATGGGGAGGGGGGGGTTAGACACAATTGAAAAACATTTTTCTATGGTTAGAGATCTTGCCAGACTAGAAAAATGGGCAACTGTAAATGATACATCCCTAAATGCTGACAAATGTGCCATTATCCATTTTGGTAAAAAATCCAAATTATAGATATATCCTTCACAAATGGATACTTAAAAGCTCTGACAAGGAACTTGACCTTGGCATGGTAATTAATAACAAACTGAAATCACAAGACCATTGCCTTGCTGTTTCAGCAAAAGGTAAATGTTTAGTTAATAGAATTAAAAAATACATGCACAACTGAACAGTTAATTATACCAACCTATAGAAGTTACATATGACCAATACTGGATTACGGATCCCAAGTTTGGTCACCTTCTACAAAATGTGATATTCGCTTAATTGAAGGGGTACAATGGTCTGTTATCAGGATGATTTCTAGTTTATAGGGAAAATCATATGAGGAAAGGTTACGCCATACTGGTCTATACCCGCTTCAGGCACTTAGAGGGGTGATCTATAATTCCTGTTTAAAATACTTAAATCTTCAGAGCTAATGACAAATTGTGAAATACAATTTAGTGAAGTAAGGGGAAATCTCAGGTCTCATAATAAAAAATTAATAGTTCCTAAAGCTATCTCAAATAAAATAAATAACTTTTTTATCATACGTACTATTATGGCATGGAATAGGCTACCACAGAATTTAGTGGATATTCATAATTTTGAAATGTTAAAGAAACAATTAGATGAATTGTACTATTCTAGACAAATGATGGTTTAATTTTCCCATTTGTATGGGGACATTCCCGATGGACCTTTTGGTCCCCTTATGTCCTACTTACCTAGTAAACCTAGTAAATGCAAAGTATTTTAAAGTCAAATTATATAGCCAATACCATTTATTGTCTTGAACCTTGCTCATTCATTTGTTGTGTTGTTTATTTGCTGAAATATTTTTGTTTTATTTGATTTTCTGAAACCTTTATTATTCTGTTTTTACAGTGTTATTATGTTAACAAGGTATATTTATGCTAATTAGGGCTACTTAGAATTTGTGTACAGGTAAATAAAATTTATTTTTCATACTTCTAGGTGTGGCAGAAACATTTTTTACCGTTATCTTGAACCTTTACAATGGGCAGAATATGAGATTTGAATTTTATAATTATTTATATGATTTTTGAAACTTTTGTTGGATAAGGCCTGAGGCATAGTTGAGTGCTTATGATAAAAGTTAGTATTCTAACCTATTGTTATGATAGCCCCACATTGGTGTCATCTTATGCCTAGATCATGGCATGGCTTTTCAAAACTGGAGATTTTTTATGTTTTTTAAACCCAACGAAAATGATGGAAAAGGCCAAACTTCAGGTAAAAAATCCCATATTCTAAAATGCCTGCTCATAATCGAAGTTGCCACAGTCTCAGATTTTTATAAACAGTGATCCCTGGAAAACGGGTTTAGGTGTCCTTTAAAGTTTTCCACAAGGTGATAGCTTATACCAGAGACATAGTCAACAGAAGCTTTCTTTACAAAGTTACAAGGGAGTAACATAGTAATTTAGGGTAGGAAGGGACTCTGGGTTCATCATGTCCACCCCCTGCTTAATAAGTAGCTTGTATAGTAGCTTAGATTACAAAACAAATCACATCATAAAAAGTATAAACACGACATGAATAAGGTCAGTACTATATAAATAAGAAAAGAAATCACAAAACAGTATAGTGGTTACTATAAAGATAAGCTCATGGTAAAGACTACAATATACATAGTAGCATGACCCTTTGGATGTCATTCAACAATGCATACTGATTAGTAAGAGTCGATAGTGAGCTTAGGACTCTAGTTATAGGCACACCGTTTTTGAAAGTAGCAATGCATAGGATGTTTAAACTGACTTTGGTTATCAATCTCTCCTAAATTGTCCGAGAGAGCATTCCAGTTCATAAAAGCTAAAGATGTGAATGCCTTGTCACCAATTATCCTTTTGTTTTGGGTATAGGTCACTGACTTGTGATCAGATATAGTAGACACTGAAGCACTTAGGAGATTACTGAGGTAGAAAGGAAGGGCCCCTTGATTGCGCTGAAGCATTCACTTCTCCTGCCTGTGGAATATGGGGCATTGTACATAGTATTTGCAACCCTGTATAAAATTATTGCATACTCCAGGGTGAGCAGAAGTGAGTTCTTCAGGGAGTTCTGATGCTCAACTAAAAACAATGAGGACTTTGGGAACTCCAACCCAACTTTTAGATGGTACATATAGGTTTGTCAGTGTGGGTGTCAAATGTGGGCAAGCCAGATTCCTAAATATTTAAAGCTGGTGACCATTTCAAGGGGTTTACCAGCTGAGTTATGTACAATTTTTAAGTAACTAAATGTGTTAGTGAAGAGCATGGCTTTGTCTTACTTGTGTTAAACAGGAGGGCATTTTGTGTCATCCACAGCATTATATCATTGTCACATCATAGTATTTTCCTCTCCATCTATCATCCCCCACCTCTTCTCTTTCTCCCTTACCTCCCAGCTGCTTCCCTCTCTGCACCACTTTCACTATAGCTGGCCAAGATCATTTGATCCTGTGGTTGTGATCCCAAGCTCCTGCATTGTGCTGCCCCTGCTATTGTTGTCCTGTGTCTTTGCCCTCCTCAACATGTCCTTATCCACTGGAAAAGCTGCATGTGTCTGTAAGTGAGCCAGAGTTTTCTCACTCTATAAAGGTGGTGATCCTACCATACCTGGTAATTACTGACCTATCTTCATTATCCTAGCACTCTTTCTTCCTCTACTCCTCTAGTTGTTTTTCTCCTTCTAGTCAGGTTTCAGGAAAACCCATTCCACAGTCTCCTATCTACTTAGATTTTCTGATTTTGTCCTGAAGATGATGGACCAGGATTACTGACCTCAGCAATGTTTGTCAATCTTGCTAACATTTCAGCATAGTTAAACACCCTGCAGCTTAATAAACTGGTTAGGGCAGGACTCTATGACCTCATAGTTGGTTGTTTCCTCTCCTACCTGTCAGAGTGGTATCAATCAGTCCTTGTCCCTCTCCTCCCCCATCCTGTCCTCAAGGCTCAGTCTTGATCTCCATCATGTTCTGGATCTTTCTTAATGGTCCCCCCAATGTCTGTATCTCCTCAAACATCCATATGTATGCAAATGATATAGTGCTTTTCCACAGTGGACTCTTGGATTGTGAACAGAAAATGAAATTACAATGTGACTTTGGTAGCATACAGCTTTGATTCTGCTCTAACTCACCCTAAATTTAAAAGTAGAAAATGGTCTTCATGACCTTTGTAAGTTGACAGAGGTTGGCCAAGATTCACAATGCCCCAGTCCTTATGACCCTGGATGATTCCTCATTATAGGAGTGGTATCTTTCAAGTACCTTGTCATCTGGATGTATCAACACATTGACTTTCCCAGTTCCACCCATTCAAAACTCCTCCCAAAGTGGGGTGCTTTGTGTTGAAACAAATTTTGCATCACCCTTATGGCTTTCATGAGATCATGCTCAAAAATTATTCTCACAGTGCTCGATTAAGAGGACATGGTTTACAGTGCTGCTTCTAATTCTATTTGGCTGAACTTGACCCTCTCTATCACTACTATAGCCACTTTACCATTAACTGCCTCTCATACCCACAGCAGCTAGTTTTGTTCTGAGCTCACATCCCTTGTAGGCAGACATATCTTCTACTCCAAAGTTCAAACAACAACACACTGCCAAGGAAGCCTGTCATCTCTGCTGCAGTGCAGAGAGCAAATCACAAATCTCACTGCATATGGCAAACGGCAGAGTGTAGGTGGTATTGTTTTATAGGTCACAACCCCCTTCCTTCACCTGAACAAATGAGACAGACAATGTGCTTTGGTGAAAATGACCACAGCCATGCATTTATTAAACAGTCAATTAGAACTGGTAAAATAAGGCAATATATATCAATTGATTTGGTGTGATGTGTGCAGCAGGGGAGTCATAGCTAATCATTTGACAACTGTATCAATCAAGCTATACTGGCCTGCCACTCCCCTTTGGAGGAGGCTGACACACTAGGTATGACCTCATGAAGGACTCTAACCTCTGAAGTATACGGGTTGGCTTTTTGTGGACCAGTCTCCAAGGCAGCCTCCCTCATCAGAAGGTGTTGCTGACTCTGGGTTGAAGCCTGAGTGTTATCCTTACCCTATAACTACCCCCTTTTTTAAAATTTAATACACTTTATTAAAGTTTTCATAATACACAAAACATTCAAACATACAAACTACAGTTCACAACACTAACAACATAAAATTCTCTATACTAGCCACCCACCCCTCCCCCTCAATCCCCAGCAGTGCCATGGAGCAAGACCATAGTCCTTTCTATTCTTATATGTCCAGGAGTAGCTGTATTAGACTCCAGGTAAACATTGTAGGCGAGGCTGTGAAAATAAGGAAGACACTGATCAACCAAAAAAGGAAAAAACACTGTCACTCTTTAGGTAGAAGGAGGTACCAAAACTAATGTGTGCTGTTTTTCTCATTTCTTTCTATATACTGACAGGTGATTATGAAGACTAGCTATCATTTTTTCAACCCTCAAGTTATGCAATAACTTATTGAGCCATTCCGAATATGAAATCTCAGTCTGGTCTTTCCAATGGCGTAAAACCACTTTTTTAACCAGCAGAGATATCAGAGCCAGCCAGTATATCTGTTCTTTGACATTCACCCTGGAATAGTCCCCTATCAAACAGATTTCAGGGAGAAAGAACTCCTCCAACCCCAAAAGTGGATCCAGTTTCCATCTGATCTTTTCCCAAAGGGGAGACTATCGGGCAGTCCCCAAAAATATGCATAAGAGTCCCATCTGCCTGCCCACATCTGGTGCATAGGGGAGAAGAGAGTTTCCCTATTTTAGCCAATTGGACAGGAGTGTAATAAATATAATTTAAAATGTAAAATTGGGTAAGGTGGAGCCTGCCATTGGATAACAGTTGATAAAGGTCTGACCAAATATGTTTCCAGTCAAAGGTAGATTCTGGGAAAGAAAGGGACCAGTATCTAGAATGACCTGTCATCTCAGGGAAGAATTTAGTGAGTAGGACATTATTCAATTGGGATATTGAATGGGACTGCCAGGCCAGCATTTGGAACAGTTGGAGAAGCTCTCTCTGGTTATTAGTCCATGGTGCCAGGCCGAACCGTGCAATCAACAGGCGACAGATCTGGAAGACTTTAAATATGGACTGGGCTGGCACATTGAAACGTGTCATCAGCTCATGGCTCTGAGGGCTAAGCCCATTGGAAAGAAGGTCAAGGACCATCTTCAATGCTAGAGAAGAGATAGTCTTGGGGTTTAACATGAGGTCCCCCACTTTAAAGTTTGGGTTGCCACAAATCGATTAGGAAACATCCAGTGTGTTGGGCTAATGCAGCATTTTACAAAGTTATGTATGTACCCTCAGAGATGTAAAAATGACAGAATCCCAAAATGTTCTCGGCAGACACTTAGGCGTTATGAAATACAAGCTATCTAGTGAGATTCAGGTTTCTTCAATCAAAGCCCTCTCAATTTGAAGCCATAGGAGGATATATTGAGCATTGTTTGGCAAGATCTCTACTCTAGGCCATTTAGCATATTTTGCTACATGACTCGCAAAGTAGTGTACAAGAAAATTGGGCAATTTAAGACCTCCCATGTCCTTAGGGAACCCAAGGTGGCTGTAAGCCCTATGTGGGGTTTTGCCTTTCCAGAGAAAGGACAAAATAATACCATGTATTTTCTCGAACCAACTAAGGGGGAGCCAGATATTTAACATGTTTAGGGGTAGAAAAATCAGGGGAGAATGTTCATTTTGACAATATTGACTTTACCATGCAGGAATAAAGGGAAGGTGTTTCATCTTTGTAGATCCTGATGGAATGTATTAACCAGCTCATTCAAATTCAGTTTTTTCATTAAAACCCAGGATCATGCAAGAGTGATACCTAGATATGTAAGCTTGGTGGTCCATTCCAAACCCAAGTGAGCAAAGTCAGAGCTATTGACCAAAGGATTTAAAGGCATTACTATTGTTTTGTCCAGGCTGAGTTTGTAATTGGAATATTTGCCAAAATCTTTTATAATTTGTAGGGCTATCTTAATTGATGCGGCAGGATTTGAGAGGTGTAGCAGAATGTCATCTGCATATGCAGAGAGTCTGAGATCTAACGAGGCAATGGGAATCCCATTTATGGAAGGAGAGGTTCTAAGAAGGGTAATTAGGGGTTCCAGATATAGGTTGAACAAAAGAGGAGAAATCAGGCAACCTTGGCGAGTACCAGAGTGTAGGTCAATCTTCCCAGATAGTACTCCATTACAGTAAATTTTCACACTGAGACAGGAATACAAAGCTTTCACCCACTTAATAAATATCCTGGGGAAACCAAACTTCTCCAGAACTGTGAACAAAAAAGCCCAATTCACTCTGTCAAATGCTTGTTCTGCATCCTGGGAAACCAAGGCCATAGGTTGATTAGCTTCCCTGGAGGCAGAAAAGATATGCGACAACTTTCTAAGGTGGTCGACTAATGATCGACCTTTCATAAAGCCCACTTGTTCTGGCCCAATTAATCCATCCCAAATCTGCAGGATTCTGTTGGATAATATTTTGGCAAAGAGCTTAATATTGTAGTTCATGAGAAATATGGATCGGTAATTGGTGACCTTATCAGGGGGTTTACCTGGCTTAGGTATGACTACTATTAATGCCTCTGCTAATGACAGATCTGAGATTCCTACCTCACAAAAGGAGAGAAACAATTTGTGGAAGATAGGGGTGAGCTCAGTGGTGAAAGTTTTACAAAAATTAGGAGAAAAGCTATCTGGACCCCAGGGATTTGTCTGAAGGGAGGGAGCTGAGGGCTACATGGATTTCTTGGGAGGATATAGGACCCAACAGAAAGTTTTGGTGATCTTTGGTCAGGCGAGGGAGTTGGATATGGGACAAGTATTCCCAGATTTTGGGTATAGGAGAAGAGTTGACAGGAGGACAGTACAGCTGCTGGTAGTATAGGGCAAATTCATTAACTATCTCCTTGGGCACAGTTTTCAGAGAGTTATTAAGCTGGGATGTAATAGAGTGCACTAAACAGGAGGCTTCTTGGTTCCATTATCTAAGGGCAAGGAGATGCCCGGCTTTGTCACCTTTGTCAATATAAGTTGAATGGGTTTTAAAGATAGAATACTCTGCCTGTTCCCTCAGATTCTCTGCATACGGGTCTCTTAAAGCTATCGATTGTTCCTGTTGCCTCTCTGAGGTATCCAAAGAGGTGTTACCCTCAAGTGTCTCAATGCGGTCAAGAACAAGATGAAGAGAAGCCTCAAGTTGCTTCTTCCTCCTGGAAGCCTAGCAGATGAGTTCCCCATGGAGAGAGCACTTGAGAGAACATCATAGCCTTCTGTAATCTGATATAGAACCTTCATTATATTCCATATACTGGGTGATAAAAGTTTTAAGACCCGAGACCATCAAGTCTTCTTGTAGAAGCTGGTTATTAAGTTTCCAGTTTCTATCCTGGACCATGGTGGATGACATGTTGCACATCAACCATGTTGGAGAGTGGTCTGATATCATTCTGGCTGAGATCCTTCCCTCTGAGACAGCCGATAGGAAGATCCTCCTAACTAAGAAATAACCTAAATGAGAGAGGGATTTGTGGACTGGGGAGTAAAAAATATATGCCCATTCAGAGGGATTAAGGACCCTCCAGGGGGTCACAAAGACCACTCACATCCATCAGCTCATGGAGGGATCTTTGGGCAGGGGACAGTCCAGATGGTATTCGATCTGTCTTATCCAGGGCTGGATTTAAGGTAAGATTCCAGTCCCTTGCTAAGATAATTGGTAGGTGGACAAACTGGGCCAGTTGGGCCAATATGAAAAACTCCAGGGAATCAGTATTTGGACCATATATACAACCCAAAATAACTTCAGAGTGGCCCAGACTGCCATGCACCAATAGGTATCTACCATGAGGATCTTCTATACTTTGTAATAATTGAAAACTAGTTCCCTTAAAAGTTAAAATCACAGCTCCTCTTTGGCTCTTTGAATCACCTGCAACAAAGGCCTGTCCAACCATCTGCCTACAAAAGAGAAGTCCCTCTGTAGAGAGGAAGTGTGTCTCCTGGAAGAAGGCTACCTGACACTGTAATAATTGCAGGTGCCTCAAAATCTTGTAGCGTTTCACCCTGGAGCGGGCTCCTCTAACATTCCAAGTAATATGTTTCATAGCCATTGCAACGTTGTAGGGTAATATGGGAAATCATATATGCCAGTAGCTTAAGCAAACTAAAGCCTAAATATGGACTATAGAACACTATAAAAACAGACATTTCCTGAGCCCCTACCCCTCCCAACCCTCCCCATTCCCCAGCGAGTATATGGCATAGTATAGAGAACTGAAAAATCCAAAACAACAACCTCCCCTTCCCCCCATAAACCAGAACACTAAAACTACACTCTCCAGTCCTAATGACTGAACCCCCATGCCCTATCGGACCATGATGTTTAGAACTCTACCCAAATCATACACCCCTCCTGCACACCCACACAGGATGTAAGAAGTATCTAGAAGAACACCCACCAACCGTAAAGTTGCTTTTAAAAAAACATCACTGTACATGTGTTCAAGACAAACATACCTGCCTATTGCATAACTAATCCCCTCTAAAAGCTAGCTACTTTTATGTAAAAATTAAATTGTGCATTCTGCAAGGTTACCCTAAGGTAATACACTAGAAATTAACACCACTAGAAGGCGTCTCTTAACTGGTCTACAATAATTCTTGCAGGGGTGTCTTTAACATAAATTAGTAGTTCTATAAACAAAATCATATGCTCCTGTACACATTACTTTAGAAGGAGCTATAAGCTAAGGAAGATTACCATGGGTTCATACAACTTAGACAAACACACTTGCAGTCAATCAACAGGGTAGTTTTAATTGGAGTGTTATCATATATACATTGAAATATTGTCCTTGTAAAAAAACAAACAAAAAAGGAATTAAGAAACATTACCAGTCAGGGTCCCTGTCTATCTGAAAGCCACGGAGCCGAAGACAAATGTCAGGCTTCCATCTCGATGATAAATCAACCCTGGATCCTTGGCCAATTTTCAGCAGTGCTGCACATGAATGAAGGGTTTAACTGTGCCCAGAACAATAATAACTCAATACAAACAGAGGAATAAGTCTCAATCCTAAGCACATCTCCAATGATTCAGGTCCTGGTGTGCGGAGTATTAACCTGGTTAAGCTTATAGCAAATCAGAAAGTTCTCCATATATGCAGATTGGGGCTTAAAAACATGTTCTGCACTATTAATAAGACCTTCAATGGGGTAGCAGGTTAACAAAGCATTCTGCAGAATTGGCCTTCATTTAAATAGGTCAGAGTACCATCCCTTCAGAGTGCCCTTTGCCATTTATAACTCCTCAAAGTTATGCCAACTGTCCCCATGATGAATCTGTAAAGTAGCGGGGTATTTTACCTTGAAATTAATACCAGCAGCAATCAATTTAGAAACTGTTGGATGCATAGCAGATCTTCTCTGTCGAACAGAGAATGGAAGATCTTCTGCTCCCATTGCACTTCTTTCACTTCTCTGAGCTTGGATAAGATGTTCTGCTTGTCTAAGAAGTTGAGGAGTCGAAATATTAAAGGCCAAGGGGAGCTCCTGTAGGGGGGTGCTGGACAGAGTGATCTGTGGGCTCTCTCAATGATGTAAGTGGGCCCATTCAGAAAGGGACCAGCAACATTTTCACAGAGTTTCTGCACAAATGTAATCACTGTGGGGTCCTCCTCACCCTCTGGTAGCCCAAAAATAATGAGGTTGTTCCTATGGGAATGTCCCTCGAGGTCCCCCAGGTTTTCCTCCATTCTTTTCATTCTGTGCTGCATCGCAAATAGGTCTGAGTCTGTATGAGCTCTCCAGTCATTGAGAGAGGAAATTCTAGCCTCGTTATCCCCAGTATGACAGGTAAGCTGCTCGAGAAATGTTTGCATATTTTTAAAACCAGCCACTAGGTTAGCCAGCATATCTTTTAGAGCGGTCAACCCTTTGAAAAATATTTCTTCCCGAAGGGCGGCCTAGGAACGCACATGAGTGGTTGACCCTGTCTGCTGCACCTTAACCTGTTTTGCAGCTTTGTCCCACATCGGTGTTGTTGGCGGGGTGTGCCTGGGCAAAGATTCCTTTATTTCTGCTTCCATCTCTGTGAATAACCCGCACCAAAGCTGCTCCACTGGTAGAGGACTGTCAGTACTGGCAAAAGTGATGAATATCAACTTTCATGTTGGTGGAAATTTAACTTTTATTGATAGGAGTGTGGGAGCTCTAGTAAGTGTGTCTGTTCAGGTAGCCATCACGTGACCTGCCCCCCTTTTAATAGTAACCAGCTGCCAAGGCCTCATTTCTCCCCAGCCTCAGGGCAATCTGTCTGAAAAGGTAAAAAATTCCCTGTCACCCTCTCTGTACAATCCTACGAGACTACCATACCCCCACAAGATGAACAAAACCCATGTACAGTGCTATGAGACAACCATGCCACTGCCATGCCTGCATGGCTGTGACACCCTGCCTAACCTAATCACTTACTACTAAAACCTTGCCAGAGAAGACAAAAAATCAGAAAACACAGTGGGGAAAAAAATGGTAAAATTCCTTCTCAACCCCTAAGGTGATTCTTCTAGTGGGACAGCGAGTTCCCTACCTCATAGCTCTGTGCCCCTACTTTTTGAGGGAAGAGGTTGGGTGGGTATCTGCTGAAGAGGGAGAAGCTAAAACACAGCAAAACCCTTACAGTAACCTTAAATAAACAATGCTCCTCCCCTTCAGCAGGTAGTTCCCACACCCTGGGAACCCTGCCTATGTGCCTGCCCCGCCCCTAGTGGGCAAAAGCTAACCCCCCCTACTTACTGTGTGTCATCTGGGGATGTGCCCAGAGACAAACCTTGTCTGTTACCATACCTTGGAGGCTCCTCCACTGTTTTATAGGTCACAACCTCCTTCCTTCACCAGAACAAATGAAACAGACAACATGCTTGGAGGAAATTGCCACAGCCATATATTTATTAAGCAGACAATTAGAACTGGTAGAATGATGCAACATAGATCAATCAATCTGATATGCACAGCAAGATAGTCACAGCTAATCATTTGATAACCATATCACCCAAACTATATTTGCCCTCCACTCCACTTAGGAGGGGGCTGATACATTAGGTATGACTCTGGCCTCCAAGATATAAAGAATGTCTTTTTGTGGGCCAGTCTACAAGGCACCATCCCCCTCAGAGGGTATTGCCGATTGTGGGATGAATCCCAAGGGATATTGTTAGCCTATGACTGTTCCCCCTTAATGGTAACCCACTGCCAATGCCTCATCTCTCCCCAGTCACAGGGTAATCTGTCTGAAAAGGTGCAAAATTCCCTGTTACCTCCTCTGTACAATTCTGTGAGACTACCTTGCCACCATATGATGAGCAAAACTCTGCTACTCGGATGCTGGATAAACAAATGATGCTCATCCCCTACCAAGCACCTCATGCCATAGCTTCCTCTAAAATATGTCATAGTTCCATTAAAAAACTATGATTACTTAAATCAGGCAAATGCACTCCATCTTTAGCATAAAACTGGGAAACCTTTGTAATAATCTCATAATGCCTCAACACAAGTCCACCAATGAAATCCATAACTTGACTCATGGCAATGTTAGTCAGCCCACACACTTTCTCAATTGTGCTGGGATTCCATGCTTTGTGTCAACACTGCCTTTGAATCATTTGTGACCATGAGGAGTGGCCAGGGCTTCTCACCCAATGTAAGACTCAAAGCTAGTGGGTACGACGTCTGGCCACTGAATGGAGGAGCGGAGAAGTAAGATGGTGGCAACGTTGCTCTGCTCACTGCAGCTTTGTCCCTGTAGTGGCATCTACAAGTTTTTCTTTAATGCTTCTGTATTTTGTTTTTAGTTTTTCATTTTTAAATTGATGAATGAAACTTCTCCTAACTTAGTTTACCCGGCCAGTGCCATTTTGTCCCTCCACTCCTCGGCATTTTGTTGGCTGGTGCTCGGTGTCCTGTTGGTGTGCCAAGTTTTTCCAGAGCATGACATGAGTTTTGTGCCATTTTCCTGGAGTCTGCGGCTCTGGTGGAAGAGACACCTGGTGTGCCTGAGCCATTGGTGGGGTGGAGTGAACTCTACAGGGAGCCATTTGGCAATACCGGATTTGGATGCTTTCGAGCACAAAGGTGGAATGGAAAGGTGGAAGCTGGAACTATGGAAGTACTCAGTGCTGATAAGCAATTAGCCTTTTTAAAAGGTATGCCAACTTTGCCTAGGGACTGGGGCTATTGTTTTTTTTTAATTTTACCCCAAATTTACTATGCTTAGTGGAGCTCTCCTTTTAACTATTTATAGGTGTGTACACTGCCAGAGTTGAAGAAAGGAGATAGGAGATTCTCAGAGGAATACTCTGGATCATAAAAAGGAGTATTGAAATTCGTTATGGACTCCCAGGTGGGAGATTGGGATATTCTTCCCAAAAATTGACCAAAAACCTATTTGTCGGCAAAATAAATTCTGACACTAATTGCTAGGGGTAACATGTGGTGCAAAACCAGAACAGTTTCTGTAAGTAAAGCTTGACGCTATTTTAGTGACTGGTGGAGGATGGCCATAAGAGTAAAACCCATCCAAGAGGTACTGCTGTCTTTATTAAATTAACAGTATGGAATCTGATAAGTTTGCATAGTTCAAATGTTTTATATGTGTGGCACTGGGTTATTCATTATGGAGCCAAATCCTCAAACTCCTGAAAAACAGTCTTAAGCAGTTTTAAATTTTACACGTTTGCTTGTTTCCTGAACTGTCCGTATGGCTATGCTAGCAAACAGCTGGTGAAAATTAGCGAATGTGGCACTCTGAGTGCAAACAGAGCCTTGGAACTGTAGTAAAAATATGGACTCCTGAGTATAAATGGAGCCTTCAATTCTTATTTATAAATATGGACTCCAGTGTGCAAAGGGAGCCTTTAATCTCTATTTAAAAATCAAGGACTTTGGCATGCACAGAGAGACCTTTTTTATCTGTCCAAGTTGCACAGAATGCATAAATGTTTCTTATCTATATGTCATATTTGATGGACTTTGTGAAAAATGTGTATTGCTTGCTCACCTCGTTTTTAGAAATTGGAACTGTAGTGAATGAGCATTGTATTTATAGTATTGTTACTTGAAATTTTTAGACAGGAGTTTTATAGTCTGCAATGGCCAGATCTTCCATATATTTGACCTAGTAGTATATGTGTGAAATGTTGCCTGGATCTCTTGAAATAACAAGGTGACTTCAGAATGAAATGCGTAATTCGCTGAAAATAATGCAGAACTGCAGAGAGAAAGGTAGGATTAGAAATATGTCCTGGGTGCTTATTGGGCATGTATAAACAATATGATCCTGCAGATAGCTGTTAAAGGTCCTACACTGGGTTATGAATTGGTAGCCACAAACAGCCCCCAATAATGGGTTCTTGAGACTTGAATGTGGAAAGGTGGGGACAATTGGAAATAGCCATGGTCTAGGGAAATTCACAAATGATTTCTTATTGTAGCCGGCACATAAATCCTCCCATATCTGGTGACCATTAGGAGTATGGGGCAGCATGTGTTGTGGGGTGAACCTTGGGGCTTCACCAAAGAGGGGAAGGTATTACTGACAATACAGGATCTCCAAATGTGGGTTTAGTAACTGAGCCTCTCCATTTTGTTTTTAACATAGCACTTCAGCAGGATGTCTTGGTACCCTAAATGGAACCTAATTACTGTGGCTTGATTCTGTTCCCAGATAGGAATTCATAGCCCAAACAGGCCCAATAATGAGCTCTTGAGTCTTGAACGTGGATAGAAAAGTGTGGACAAATGGAAATAGGTATGGTCTAGCAAAACTCACAAATGATTTCTTATGGTAGCTGGCATATACATCCTCCCATATCCTGTGGCAATAGGGGTTTCACCAAAAAGGGAAAGGTATTACTGACAACATAGGATCTTTAAATGTGGATTTAGTGACTGAGCCTCCTCATTTTGTTTGTAACATAGTATTTTCGCAGGATGTCTCAGTACCCTAAATGGGACCTAATTATTGTGGTTTGATTCTGCTCTCAAATTTAGCCTGAGGATGGCTTGTGGTATGGAAATATTGATGAACAGCACAACTGATTGCACCCTAGGAGAATTAAGTAGCCCTCCTTAATTGCAGCCTTTTACCCAAGAGGAGTTTTAGTATTCAAGACCATTGGGCTTCTTCTTGAGGGATGCGTTCTGATATTAGCGGTCCATTTAGTAATAAAAGTGTTCTTAAAATACACTTAATAATTTGATATTCAAATTTCTAATGTATCCAATAGTGTTACTGCCTTGGATAAATAAGACTCCTTCTGTAATAAATACCCTTCTATGTATTATGTATGTATTTGCTAAAGATGTATTTTAATATTTCTTTGTGATGCTTTGTACTGTTGTAATGTTTTTTTGCCGATCAACAATAAACTAAACTGAACTTAACATTTGTGACCATATTATTTGCATATTCAGCCATCCCAATTCAAAACTGCCAAGTCCTCTTTCATCATCCGCTGCAGTTCTATTGATTTCACCATTCCTACATCATTTGCTCTCAGGTGGGTGACCAGTGTATCTGGTGGGCCATGGCATTGAGCTTCAGCTGTGATCTATGGGCACAAATCCCACCACTTCATACCTCTTCTTTCCATCCAACAAACCCCTGCATTCCATAGATCCATGAAGAGATTCTCATCCCCTCACAACTACCATGCTGTCAGCACTACCCAGTGCACAAACCAGCAGCAACAGATCCACACTCGTTTTCCCCAGGTGTCTTAATCTGCCAAGACAGAAATGGAAAGGTTAAAGCAATTGTGATCACATGAAACCTTTAAAAGCTTGGGACTTCCACTGTCTCAGGAACTGGATCTGTGCATCTGTCAAGCGCTCTACCCTAGTATGTTCGGCAGCACCAATGCAAAAGGAGTGTTTTACTCTTGTGAATTAACCCCCAGGGCCCGCAGAGCCTTGCTGGGCAGATGGCAATACTGGAAAGTCATAAGAGGAGATCCATCCTCATGGCAGAAAAATGCTGACCCCCATTATTTAACCCTTGCAGGGCTGATATATCAGTCTAGAACTCCAATACATTCTAATTCTGTTAGCAGTCTAAGGGTTAAATTCTGGAATTAGTAAAAAATCTGCCCCAGATGTCCCATTGAACCCCTGGTAGGAACCAAAGACTACACCAACAGCCCTGGTCTCCCTGTCCATTTTACTGTGACATAAGTGAACAAAAAATCTCCCAGGTGTCACCGCAACATCATCCTCTTTCAGTGTCAATGGCACTGTGGAAGATTTGCTCGACTGGGCTAGTTTGGATACCCTGAAAGCCCTGCAAAAAGATACCAAGAAGGCTGTCTGAAACAGATGCACCTCTGAAGCAGATGAGCAAACCCTGAGTACCACATTTATCATACTGACTAACAAAGCCAGGCCAAACAGATGCCGCATGTCCACCCATCTTGGACCCCAGTGGACCCAACCTTCCAGCACCTTGTGAACACAGAAGGCCTGTATGGTATCCCTCACCCCCATAGCCATGGCAAACCATGGAATTGCTTCCAACTGTGGCCACTGCTGCCAGTGTAGACCTTGACACCTCATAGGTAGGAGGTGCGAACACAATTGGTAGTCCATAATCGGCCAAGCAGTGGCCCAGTCTAGCTGCTGTCTCACCTCTAAAAAGCTCTCAACCTCCCCTCTGATAGGCTTCCCTCATACTGGGTGCTAAAGAAAACCTGAATAGTTCCCAGGCTTCTGTGTCACCAATTCACAGAGGTAGGCTGGGACTTCCTTGGAGCACATCTCTGACTCTGTTGCCAGCTCTCAGAATCTCTCCCACTGCAAATGAGAAAGAGCGTCAGCAATACTTTTATCAATATCAGGCCCATGCACTACTCTGAACTGCATATTCAGGACTAGACACCTTAAAACAAAACCCTATCAAATTTCCCTTAGGGCCTGTGCCACCTAACTGCCCATTGATACTGTACACTACCCCTGTGTTGTCCATTCTGAAAATCCCCCTGCTTGTCCCAAAATCGAGCTCCTCAGATCACCAATGCCACCACAGTGGGGAAAATTCCAGGAGTGGTTCCTGACAGAGCAAGCTCTCATCAACCCATTACTGAGGTCAACAACCTGCACACCAGGCCTAACTGAAATAGGCACCAAGGCCAAAGCCTCCAGAAGTATCTGTAAAGAGCTCTAGCTCTTGGCTTGTGACCACTGTCAGCCAAATGGCCACCCCATTATAACAAGACAGGAATGCAAACCATAGCCTGAGGTGATCCTGCATGGACTCTGTGACTTAAATCATATGGTGTGGCTTGGTGCAGCCTGACCCACACTTGGCTAACTGGCAAAGGAAGGTTCACCCCATCGGAATGACCTTGCAAGCAAAACTGAAATTCCCCTGAACATGCAGGAGCTCCCAAAGGGTGATTTTGCATAGCTGTACTACCTTGTGCAGTAAACTGCATAGGGCACTGACCTTCTTTTGTGGCATCCAGATCTCTGTGGCAACAGTATCATTTTTGATGCCCAGAAATGACAGCTGAGTGCAAGGCCCCTACATCTTGTCATGTCCCAGCAGAACCCCCAAGTCCTCACACACCACGTGAAAAGACACCACCAACTGTGCACAGTGAGCAGTGTCCACGTCACCCACAAACAGGATGTCATCCAGATAGTGGATGACTTTGGACCTGCCCACTAGCTTGTGGTAGTCCAGTGCAACAAGGTGCTGAATTGCTCAAAGACCACACACCACAGCACAACACCTCTGCTGGCCTCAATATACCATATTAGTGGGAGGTCCAACACCACCAAGCCCTACTGAGATCATTCTGTTTCCTCCTGCAAAACTCCTCATCATATTCTTAACAGTCCCAACCCTCTTTGTTGGCATGCATCTCCATAATACTACAGTAATAGTTCCACAGATCCAGAGCTTTTTGTGGGCACAATTTTATTAATAAACATGAATAAATAGTGAAACCCACTGTCCAGTTTTCTCATGTGTGTCTTATGACCACCTTCCTATGACGTTCAACCCCATCTTCCTTCTCCTTATCCTCCTCGTTATCCTTCACCTCAGACTCCTTGGGCCTGTTAAGCAATGCAAATACTCTACATCAACAGACTCACCACTTGTAATTTGTTGACACACCTTCTTGTAAAGGTATGGCCCAAAAGACTCCCTGATTGTCACATACGAACCATTACCCAGTTGCACTGCAAACTGCTGTGCTGGTCCTGCACCCACCAGCAGTCCCTCTCATCTGGCCCATGCTCCTTTTAGATGTCTCCAGCTGCTTCTTCTCATGTGCTACCAAGGCGGCCAGCACCTTATCCAACTTCCCCTCCTGGGTCAGAGGAGGAGAAGTGGGAAGGCCCACCAGTTGATGGAGCAGAACCAGTTATCCTGGCTATGGGGGCTTGCTGAGCTGCAGTATGGAGGGGCTGATGGAGGAGGTTCCACCACAGTGGTTCGACAGGAAATCTGTCAACTGACTTTACAGCAATGGCACAATGCTGACAGTCGGCATTGTGCCATCAGGGAAACAATGTTTTTTGAGGGGGCCTGCACCCCCCCCAGATTTTTAAATAATCAACTCCAGGTCAGAGTTGTCTTTGGGAGGGGGCACAGGACATGGAGAAGCCATATTGGTGTACCGTGTGACCATTATAGCAAACTGCTGATTTTTTCGTTGTAATGGTCTTAGCTGTATTAGTTTCAATGTAACATAGGTATACAGATGGAGGAAGACTAAGACCCACTGGCTGTGGTGGCTGCAGTGGTGCAAAGGGGGCCAAAGCTTGGACAGGAGAAATCAGTATTGAGTTCAGTGAAAATGGATCCAGGAGCAGCATTGGCAATGGCATTGGCTCTGGACAGAGCAGCGAGACAGGAGGGCCTGGTATTGGACCCAGAGGAAAAGGAGCCAGGACTAGCATGGGTAAGGGTGCCAACTGTGGACCAGGCATCAGTTCAAGCGAGACTGGGAGCAGAGGTGCCTGTAATAGGGTCAACAGAATCAGAGCTGAACCCAGTGTGGGCAAGGGAACTTGACCTGGAGTTAGGAATGCTAGTAGCATAGGCTGCAGCACTCCCCTGGGGGCTCACTAGCACCTGCGTCCCCTTACAAGGCTTCTGCAGCCTCTTATGAGAAGGCATCCCAGGCTCAGGACCCTGAAAAGTTCTTTTCAATAATTCCTTCAAATCATCATTTGACATGTTACAAAACCCATGTATACCTGGTTGAGGAGATGCAAGAGCTGGAGGGTCCTGTCTTGTTTTTTGAGACCTCCCTCAATTGCCCATTGGCACTGGAGCCAGTTTTTGTAGGGCTGGTGGCACCAGGACTGTTGGCTGAGGTTGCAGAAGTGGCACTCTTGCTGGTCCCACCAGATCAGGTCCACTTGGGCTGCTAAAGACTGCTTCCCATCACGCATGTCCTTTTGTCTGTACCAAGGCCACAAACTGCTGCTCAGATTAAACATTCATGAAAGGCCTTGGCTCTGCCATATTAACTTCTTGAGCTGAAATGACAGAAAACACACCAACACAGGTGACAAACCCTATCTGCAGTCTTAGCCTCCGCTCTGACTACGCCTCAGGGTATACTGTGAGAAGAATAGAATTAGTACTTGTTCCCCTATAACAACACCATTTATATGGGACATTCAAGTATTTGAAAGGGATAAATAAGGTTGATAAGGAGAGTCTCTTTAAGCTGAGTGGCAACCATATCACAAGGGGGCACAGTCTTAAGCTGGAGAGTGGGAGGTTTAGGAGGGAGGTCAGGAAGCATTTCTTCACAGAGAGGGTGGTGGACACATGGAATGCGCTGCCGGAAGAGGTCATCTCATTGAAGACAGTGGGAAGCTTCAAGAGGGACTGGGATAGGCATGGGGGAAGGTAAGAATCATGGGTACAGAGGATGGGAGGAGTGGGGAGGGAGGGCAGGGACATTAGCTCAAGCTGTGGACCCTGCAATACAAGCAGACTTGATAGATCAAATGGCCTTCTTCTGCTGGCTTCTTCGTATGTTCATATGTACTGTATTATAGGAGCATGGTAGTGCCTTTAGTGCTGTGTGGAATGTGGAATTCCACCAGTGAAATTAACGTGGAATGACCATTCCACCGGTAGTATTTCTGCCAGAATTTCACTGGTACTTCTGGAGAATTCTGCCTGCTGTAATCCATGGAAAAATATCAAGATCCACAGAATAATATTACACAGCACTGCATTTTTTCCATGGAAAATCATTCCACAATCATTTCTGCAGAACATATTGAAATCCAGGGAATAAAATTTTGTGGGAATGTTGTGGAAAATCTCATTCTGCAATTTTCTGCTGCAGAATTCTGCCATTCTGTTTCTGGTGAAATTTAACAACACTTTAAAAATTCCTCAAAATTTAGTTCCACCGTAATTTGAAAATTCTGTACAGCACTAGTGCCCATATATTTATTTTATTTATTTCCTTAGTTTTTGTTTACCGGGTAGGGTGCGCTAGGCAGTAAAATGCCTATTTTCAGGCATGACCTCCGACAATACAACATCAGGAGTATACAGGGTTACAGAAACAAAGTGGTAAGACATTACAGGTTTCATGATGACAATGCTCATAGATACATACAGTTGTAGGAAGGACAGTAGTGCAAGTACTAGAAGTGTATACAGGTCATATATGAATATATATTGGCGAGAATAAAGGAATACATATAGAAACAGTAACTAACAAGATGTCACCAGACATAAGAGAATTGGCTATAGAACTAAGCTTTGAGTCATTATTATGATAAGAGCAGTAAGTGAGTCTATGTGCTGGAGGCTAACAATAGGGTAGGCAGTTAGGGTGAGTTGTCAAGGTGGGTAGATTATGAGCAGTTACATAGGGAGCTTTGCAGCATGTGGGCTCGAAGGTGACTTTGGAAGTCTCCTACTATGTGCTCTAGTCAAACATTGGGAGTCAATTTGTTCCAGAGCTTGGGGGCTGTAGAAGAGAATGATATCTTGCCATACCTCGTGTGTAATCTGGGGACCTTTAACTGGTCAGTGCCAGAGGATCTGAGGGCATAGCTATTGGAATCAGGTTCAAGGCATGGAGTTAGGGAGGGTGGGATTTGGCTATTTAGCACTCTATGGACTAATTTCCCAAACGTTAGGTCCATGAGGGCTAAGGGGGAGAGCCATTCTAATTTACTGTACAGCAAACAGTGATGTATAAGGCAATTATACCCCAGAACAAAATGGCATATGCTATTGTACCCCACTGTCCATTTCCATATGAGGGCATTTGAGGCATTGGCAAAGATGGGTAGTTCATATGTTAGATTTGGTAGTAATAGGGAGCATACAATAGTAACCCTAGTTACATAGGTGAGGTTATTGCAAGCATGATAGGCCATTCCCAGACTTGAGTTTGTGATGTTACACGAGGTGGAGATATGCTCGGTGAAGTCAAGGGAGGGTTAAAAAGTGATTCCTAGGTATTTGAAGGCCATGACAGTGTCTAGATACATAGATACATAGACAGTGTTGGCAGATAAGGGCCTATGGCCCACCCAGTCTGCCCATTTGAGCTTGTAAGTTCAGTTTATGTTTTCCTAGAAGTCTGTTGCCCCTTAGCCCTGACCTCCAGAATTCCTTTATGTCTATCCCATGCATTCTTAAATCCTGCGATTGTTTCAGCCCCCACCACCTCCTCTGGCAGGGTGTTCCACTTGTCCTACCCGTTCTGTGAAGAAATTCTTCCTCACGTTTCCTCTGAATCAGTCCTCCCTCCAACTTCATCCCATGCCCTCTAGTCCTGGAACATCTTTTAGCTTAAAAATAGTGTATTCCTGCACCCTGTTCCTCCCTGTGAGATACTTGTATGTCTCTATCATACCCTCTCTCCCTCCTCTCCTCCAGGGAGTACATGTTCAGTTCCTTCAACCTGTCCTCATAGGACTTGTGATGCAATCCATACACCATCTTTGTTGCCCTCCTCTGAACCTTCTACCCTGTCTATGTCCTTACGTAGGTAAGATCTCCAGAACTGTACACTGTACTCCAGGTGGGGCCTCACTAGTGCCTTGTATAGTGGAATTATGACCTCCTTTTCCTGCTGGTGATGCCCTGCCTATGCATCCCAGCATCCTATTTTTACCTGCAGCCTTGTCACACTGTTTCCCTACCTTGAGGTCATCAGAGATGAAAACCCCAAGATTCCTTTCCTGCTTGGTGCATGCTATATCCTCACCCCCCCCCAACTGATATATTGTGCCAGGGTTTTTGTGCCCCATATGCATTATCTTGCACTTCTTTGCATTGAATTTCAACTGCCAAATCCCTGACCATTCTTCAAGTTTCTGCAGGTCCCTTCTCATTCTGTCTACACCCTCTGGTGTGTCTACTCTGTTACAGAGCTTTATGTCATCAGCAAACAGTGAAATTCTGCCTTCTAGGTCCTGCGCAATGTCACTGATGAAGATCTTGAATAGGACTGGTCCCAGCACTGATCCCTGTGGTACCCCACTGGTCACTCTTCCCTCTGTGGAGTGACAGCCATTTACCACCTCCCTCTGTGTCCTGTCACCAAGCCAGTTACCTACCCACCACACTACTGTCCTGCCCACACCCATATTCCCCAGTTTGTGTAATAGTCTTCTATGTGGCACAGTGTCAAAGGCCTTGCTGAAGTTCAGATAGGCCATGTCCACTGCCCTCCCCAATCCACCTCCCTAGTCACCCAGTCAAAAAATTCAACGAGGTTGGTCTGGTCTAGAAGAGAGTTGTTTGCATCAGACACTGATAGTGGTGTGCTTCATCTATGTAGTTAGGGAAGTGTTCAGAAGAGCATAGCTGGGGTTTTGGTGATATTCAGTAGCAGCTTATTTTTGTAAAGCCAGGACTGCGCTATCTGGAGGTCAGATGACAGAGCATTATTGATGTTGTCAATGTTGGGAGAGTGACAGATGAAGAACAGATCATCTGCATAAAGGAGAGGGGTGCTGTTCATGAAACAGTGATTTACTGAGTTAATGTGCAGAGAGAATAACACTGGCCCTAGGACTGAGCCTTGGGGTATGGCAAGCATGGTAGGAAGAAACTCAGAGCAGGATGAGCTGATCTAGACCCATTGCTTCCTATCAGTGAAATAACTAGTAAACCAGGGTAGAGTGTGTTCTGTGATCCTCAGGGAACTTAATTTACTAAGAAATAACTGGTGACTGACAATGTCAAAGGCCTTTGTAAGGTCTAGTAATACTGTCCCAGCATATTCTCCTCTATTTAGGGAGGTGTAGATAGTGTTGATTAGTGTAAGTAATGCAGTTGTGGTACTATAGCCTTTGTGAAAGCCATGCTGTGCTGAGCAGAGTAAATTATGGCTGTCAAGATACGCGGTAAGTTGGGAGGAGACAATTTTCTCTAACATTTTGCTAAGTACTGGTAGTATGGCAATGGGTCTGTAATTGGTTATGTATTTCACATTACCTTTTTTGAAGACTGGGACCATGTTTGCATGTTTCCAAGCAGTGGTGGCAGTGGAAGTAGAGAGGGAGAGGTTGAGGATCCTTGCTAGTGGTGAAGCCAGTTCTTGTGCTGCAATTTTTAGTAACCTTGGTTCCAGGCGATCTGGTCTGGGTGATTTTGATTCAGGGATCAGACTGAGTAAATTTAGAACCTCCTTAGCTGAGTCCTTTTTGAAGAGGAAGAGGGGGTGATTGAGGACACGGGGAAGTGATGGAGGTGACAGAGGAGGGGGGTCCCCAATTGTTTATTTAGCAAGTCGAGGGCTGTGGAGAGATCGGTAAATACTGTAATACGTTGAAGATGTTAGATATACTGTAGTAAGAGGGTTGTTGCAATTTGCTCCATTAAGTTCAAAGTCAGACACAACAGTAGGGTTGGAAAATCCAAGGGCAGATTTCAGGTGGTCCCAAAACTGCCTACCGTTTGTTTTGAGTAGAGGCTAGATGTGTCTTAAAGAAGTTACTTTTGCTCCTTCAGATTTATTGTTTGACTGTATTTCTGAGGGCTGTGTATGTGGCCCAGTCTGATGGGTTTTTGGTTTCTTTAAATGAGGCCTAGCATTTGTCTCTCTCTTTCAAGAGCAACATTAGTGGGTGAGTAAGCCATTTGGCTCTTAGGCAACAGACCGTCTTGTTGTAATGGGAGCATGTTTATTTAGGGTTGAGAGAGATAGATTCTATGTTAAACCCCTAACTTTGCTTCTTCATAACTTTGGCAGTGTTTGACAAAAATTAGCTGACATTTTGCATGTGTTGTCTAGAAGGCAAGGTCTTAATCTGTCAAACATTTTGTGACAGCAGTTTGTGTGGTTTCTAAGATCCGCATATGTCATTTTCATGTAGACATTTAATTTTTTCCCCCATACTTAATATAGGATTTGAGTTTGCTCTCATGTACAGCCTACTGTACATGGAATGGAATTTTTTTCTGAAACTATCCGGGTAGAAGCCTGCTGTGCCAAGGCAATGCCTCTGGAAGGTTTTGTGAAAAAATATTAAATGGTTCTAGAGTTAAAAGGATTTAAAGTTTTGGTTCTTCTGCTCTGGGCATGCTCAGTAGGGTTATTGAGCTAATGTTCTGCTACAACACCAAAAATTCTGTGTCGCAAGACCATTTTTGGTTTCTCAAGACTTGCTTCTCACAACATCCAAAACTGCTTTTGTGCTATGAGAGCTGCCATCTTGTTTTCTTCCCCTTGAACTAAAAAACATGGAACATACTTTAAAAATGGGGCAATTTAAAAAAAAAACACAAGCACCGGAACCTAGCTAAATGGAACCCATTTAGCTAGATTCTGATGTTTTTTTTTTTATTACAACACTGGCCAGAAATACCTGTGTGGGCACCCCAAAATCCAGGGTGCCCAGCTTAGCGAGAGGAGCTGTTCACCTGCATTCTCTGTATGAGAACAGTGGGACCTTCTTAAACACTGAGACCACAGTTGGAAGTCATGCTGCTTGCTTCAGCTGAAGCAGTGAGCCAGCGATCTGCTGTTCTGTCTGTCTGCCTGTCTCTCCACCTACCTACTTATCTGTCTGTCTGTATGCATGTCTGTCTGCCTATCTGACTATCTGTATATCTATCTATCTATCTATCTATCTATCTATCTATCTATCTATCTATCTGTCTTTATAATTAATTAAAATAATTGTTAAGCAGATTGGGGTGCCCACCCTCAGTACCGCTTATTTCTCCCCCTTCCCCTACAGATCACCCCCAACTTCCCAGTATTTATTTATTTGTTATAGTAAGTATTCAATATAAGTGGTCTGGGATGCCCCAATTTACTGCTTCTCATTGACCCCCAGGTAGTACCCCCTTTCACTAGCTTAGCCTACATGGGGTGTCCAATCCCAGTGTTGGAATGTGATCTGAAATAAAGAAAACCATCCCTCAATGTTTTTTTTAAGCATGTATAAAAGGAAAATGGTCCCTCACTGATCTGACCCATCACACAAACCCCACCAGACCACCCCAAGCTCCCACTTAGCACCCACCACCCCACACCTCCCACACACCCTCAGTCACCTGAACATGTCCCATGGTATGAATTCACTCTGTGATTGAAGATACACCTTGCTGCTGGAACCACCGACTACAATATGAGAAAATAAGGCTAGTGCGGTATAATTTATTGCAATGGCGGTTTGATCTTTCATTCATAACTTTGTCAATACTGAATATGTTACACCAAATTTTCAACATGGCCTTTATGAGACTGCTCCTCATGACCAGTGGTAGTGGAATTATGCAAATCTGGCCTGAAAGGTGATTTCATGGTCACTTTATAAAAATTTGGGCATGGTTTGAAAACTTTTGCCACCCTTGTTCATGAGGTGGGGTCATAAGAAGGCTATGATGAAAATCTGGGGTCAAAATATTCAAAAATGACAAAATTATGTGCATACATTGAAAATTTTCTACACTCATTCATAACTTTTGTCATTTTAAATCCAAATTTTCAATACAGCTATTTTTTCACACCACCTCATGAATGTGACAACTGTCATTTTTCAAATCCTGGCCAAAATATGTTTTAGAACCTGTGGCACGGAATGACATTTCCGTGGTGCAGAATGATGTTTCGGCAGGGATCTGAAACTTTCACCTACCAAGCTCATGAGGTTGGGTACTAAGAAGGCTATCCTAAAATCTGGAGTACAAATATAGTAAAATGCACAGGTTATGAGTGAATGTTGCAGTATTTCATTGTTCACTCATAACTTCACTAATTGTCAGCATTTTGACACCAGATTTGAACATAGCCATTTTTCCACACCACTGCAGAATTATGAGGGGTGTAGTTTTTTTTAAATCCTGGATGAGACACGTTTTCACACTTCTGGTGCAAAATGACATTTTGGCCAATATACCATAAATGCTACATATCGTGTTTAAAAGGGGACTCATAAAATGACTACCTTGAAAATTTGTGGTCAAAATTACCAAATATATATATATGTGTGTGTGTATATATATATATATATATATATATATATATATATATATATATATATATATATATGCTGTCTCATGGTGCCAGGTGATAGGGGTTTGCCTGGCATGCTGGTGACCCAGGTTCATGCCTAAGCACCAGATGACAGGAGCAGAGGCCAGTGGGAGGATTTCAAGCATCCATAGGATGCTTTCCTCCCCGGGTGGGTGGGTTGAGCCTGCATCACACTTGTGCAGCTCCTGGGGGCTGGTTGTGGTGATGCACCTTGCAGCATGGGTGACCATGTGCCACAGGTGCATTCCTCCAGGATGCCACAGCATGCAGCCAGTTTGGGGTGGGGAGTGGGTGGGGAGAAAACAGGAAAATGCCCCTCAGTCAGCCAGCTGACTGTGGCTGGTCCCCCCACACACTGCACAGCCCAGGAGAACTTGTACCAATTGCTCTGTGCCCCAGCAAATTCTCCATGCCTACAAGCAAGCACTCTCCTCCCTGGTGGCTGCATGGGGGAAGGACCCCCTGTGAAGGGATACATTGGCAAACTGGAGGAGTCACAGTTACAGATGGTGGCAGGGGTGTTTGGCAGGGACTGGGATGGTCCTAGATGGCCCGAAGAAGTGGACGACCAAGGGGCCAGGGGCACATAAACAGATAATACAAATATATATATATATATATACACATACACACACACACACAAACACACACATATCTATACATACATATTTTAATTTTTTTTATTTATTTAGCTTTTGTTTACCAGGTAGGTTCACTAGCCATGGAAATGACTATTTTCAGGTACGACCCAGGAGAGTACAATACAAAACAGCAAACAAATCAATACAATAAGACATCAGCATTGGTGATACAAGGAATAGCATCAAGGAACATATAGTTAGTTACAATGACAAGTGCTGAGGCAAAATTGTACAGCAGAGAAAACATTCAGGTGTAGGTACAAGAGAATTAGATGAAAACATGTGACTGACAGGTGGGCTTAAGTAGATTAGGACAATACCAATCTACAAGACATTTTTCCATTTAATCTATTTTATCTATAAGTTCTGTGAGTTGAGAGAAAGGGTTAGGGCGGTGAGGGTAAGAGGAAATTATATGGTAAGCAAGGAGGAGGGGCTAAGGGGGTTTGAAGCATTGGCATTGGTTGGAGGAGACAAGGTAGTTCTGAAGCTCATTCTTAAAGATGTTGTGCATGGGAACCTGGCAGGCAGTCAAGGGGAGAGAATGTCAGAAAATGAGGGTTTGACAGGCAAAAGCACTGGCACCTTTAGAGGTACTGTGTTTGGGGACACAAACAAGGGACTTATCCACTGAGCGTAAACAGTAGCAGGATGTATGTTGGAGAAGAAGATCAAGTGAGGGACGTGGGGCTTGTGTCCTTATAACACTGTCAATAATAGGGCCAAATGAGTAAAGCCTGGATGCAGTAGGCGGCAGCCATCTCAGGTTTGAGTAGAGGAGACAGTGATGTTTCAGGTGGTGGGAGGAGGACGCATAACAACAAATGTTGTTATAAGTGATATCCCATCTGTGAAGACTTGACTTAGATGTGGCAGCATATGTAACGACACCATAGGTAAGCGAAGTCAGAAGTATACCACGAGCAATGGCAAGCCTAGAGGAGGGAATTATTTTATTTTTTTTTTATTTATTGTAGAGAATCAGTTTTACAGCCTTTGAGTCAAAGACTCGTTTACAAAGGTAGCTTGTCAATAAGGGGGGGGGGAAGACAACCATAAAAGAAGAGGTTAGAACAGTGGAATGACAGAACATGTTAGATACATAAAAAAAAAATAAATAAATATACACTTGGAGAGAGCAGACAGCTAGGCTGCACTGGATTAAACTTGTGGAAGGTCCTAGCATAGGTAAAAACAACACGGATTCAAATCGATAGCAAGTCATAAGTTAAGTAGGTAGAACATTGGTGTAACGATAATGGTTACAGTAGTCAAAGTGAGCATGACAGGCTAATATGTGGGTATATAGAGACCGGTGTGCTGGGGATTTGAAAGGGGATTAGCAGGGACCGGCATAGGGCAGAGGGGTCAGGCAAGAGGCAGCTACAGGCATTCACAACATCGGCTGTCCATAATATGCTGGCGAAGAGCAATTTTGAAGCGGCCAATGCCAGGGATCTTGGAGATGGTTTCGGGAAGGGAGTTGAAACAGGACGGGGCTTGGTGATGGAAGGATCTTTGGCACCGAGAGGTCCTTGCTCTGGGGACTATGAAAGTGGCCGTGGCGGCATACCGGGTTGGCAGTGACCTAGCAGCACGCTGCAAAGGACCAGAGACCCCAGGAGGGCAGAGTCCTGACAGGGATTTTTTGGCCAGAAGGCAGGTTTGATAATTCAGTCTTTCCTCAAGAGTGAGTATTTTAGCGGAGAGTATAGTAAACAGGTGTGGGTTCTGCTGTGGCACGGTAAGGAGCCTACATGCTTTATTAATAGAGGTCTGAACTTTGGATAAGGCAGAGGCATCAGCAGCGGCATAGACAGGGAGCCCATAGTCAGCCAGCGATAATACCGATGAGGTGATGGCTGAGTTTAAGGCCGGTTCAGGAGACAGTCTTTATGCCGATAGAGTAGACCGATCCTGGGTTTATAGCAGATGACAGTGCGTTGAGGTGGGCATGGAAAGTAAGGCCAGAGTCGAAGGTGATACCCAGGTTCTTATAGGATGCAACCTGCTCCAAGAGGTGGGGCGTGCTGGTGGTGATGTGGAGGGGGAAGTTTCTGGCATTGTTTTGCCGATGGGCAAAGAGCATGGACTTTGTTTTCTTTAGGTTCAGGACTAGGCGGTGATTATCGAACCACTTTTTGGTTTGGAGGAAGGCGCTTTGCAGCATGCTTTGGAGTGGGAGTGGGTCAGGGTGTGATGCAAGGATAACGGCGTCATCTGCATAGAGTAATATTTTACTGGAGCAGGAGCTGGGGAGGGTGTTCAGGAATAGGCTGAAAAGGGTTGGGCCAAGGATAGAGCCTTGGGGGACACCCGAGAATACTGGAAGATAGGAGGAGAGGGTCCCATTTAGTTTGACTCTTTGGGACCTGTTGTGTAGGTAGCTTGCGAACCATTTCAAGGGGCCGGTTGCGAGACCGAGTGTACTGAGGGAGTTAAGTAGTAGGGGGTGGCACACTGTGTCGAAGGCCTTGGACAGGTCTATGAAGACCGCCCCAGCAAGATGACCTTTGTCAAGTGCTGAGTGAATGTGGTGGGAGAATTCCAGAAGGGCAGTGGTTGTGCTATGACCCGGGCGAAAACCGTGTTGCTCCGGACACCAAAGATTGTAGTTAGTAAGGTATTCCGAGAGCTGAGTGTTTACTATTTTTTCGAGGGCTTTGGATAGGGGAAGGATGGAGATGGGCCTGTAGTTGTTAGGCAGAGTGCGGTCCCCGGACTTATGGATGGGGGTTACTTCTGCATGCTTCCAGGCCTTAGGGAATTGGCCGAGGCATAGTGGATTTGTTAATGATAAGCGTCAGCGGGGTGAGCATGACATCCAGTACGAGGCGAAGAATCCTGGAGTCGAGGGTCATTGGTAGGGTTCTGAGATGCGAGGGCCTTTAATAAGAAAGGTTTGGCATCGTGGGGTGAGATCACTCGAAGTGAGGTGCGGCCTGGAAATGGTGCATGGGAGGTTTGGCAACTGGGTCAGAAAAATGGGCTGGGAGGATGGCACTTAAGTCAGCGAAGGTTTGGTTGAGGCAGTTAGCTAATCTGGGGTGGGGTCAGTCGAGACAGTCCCATTTATGTCAATCTGGGATGGGGGCGGGTCTTACCATTTAGGTCTTTAATGTTGTCCCAGAAAGCTCTGGACGAGCCCCAGGTGGATGTCAACATGGCCTGGTAAAATTTGGCTTTAGCCTGCTTGATTGACCAGGAGCATTGATTATGGGCTGCCCGGTAGGCTTGCCTGTCAGCAACCCTGCAGGAGTCGTTAGCTAGGTGCCAGAGGTTATCTCTTTTTAGTTGTTGGATCAGCGCTGGAGTGATCCATGCAGCAGTCTGTTTTTTATCCTATGAGTGTTTAGGGTGCATACATGTCACAGGCGTGGTTGAAGGCCTGGAGAGATAGGTAAGGGCAGAATTTACGTCAGGAGCGCTGGCTAGTGGGGACCAGTCGATTTGGGCGAGGTGACGTTTGAGGTTGTTGAGACCTCCGGGGAGAAACCGACGGCGGGGGGTCCTGCTAAAACCAGGGCTGAGGGTGGGGGAGGACCAGAAACAGGTGACTGGGGAGTGGTCACTGAGTGAGTCTGCAAGGACATCGACGGAGATGACTTTATGAGGTCTATTAGAGAGGATGACGTCCAGGAGGGAGCTTGTTCCAGTTACTTTGTTTAGTCTAGTGGGCTGAGTGACCAGTTGGGACAGGTCAAGGGCTGCAAGGTCATTTTTCAGACTATCTGATGAGGAGCTGAGCCAATTTGAATTTAGGTCACCCATTAATTAGCTGTTCAGCTTTCGGGGTAGGTAGCCAGGTAGTCAAGGAGAGGAGGCTGCGGAGTCTTTGCTTGACCCGAGAGTAGATAGGCAGTAGTCAGGTAGATGGACCACGACCAGGATGGTGGTGATTTTTAGGGAAATGGCTTGGCCCCATGGTTAGCACAGGGTAGGGAGGGCAAGCCCGAGGACTCGAGTTTCGCAGCAGATAGCGCACTCTCCTCCACGCCACCCATCCCATCGGCCCTGAAAACTGTGGGCCAGGAAAGCGAGATGGCAGAGTCGGGCGTAAGGGAGGAGAGCCAGGTTTCGGCAAGCAGGAGAATATCCGGGGAGTGTTGGGTGACCCAGCATTGGAGGGCTGCAATTTTCTTGGGGAGACTGCATATGTTGATAAAGGCGATTTGAAAGCCTTTGCCAACAGTGGGCAGGGGCATGGCAGGGATGAGAGGCCCAGGGTTTGGGTTCACATTGCCGGAGAGCAGGAGCAGCAGGAGAATTAGGCGCCTTATAGCTAGCTAGTATGGTAGGTGATGCCTAGTTTGGAGTTTACAGACTTACAGTTCTTCTGTATATGGAGATCAAAATTTAGTGATGGGTCCAGTGTGACACCCAAATATTTAAAAGAGGTCACTACTCCAACAGGAGAACTGTCCAAGGCAGAGACTTTAAAGTTGTTTAGGGAGTGTTTTAATTTGGGACTAGTCCCAAATAGCATGGTTTGGGTCTTGGATTCATTTAAGACCAGTTTGTGACTCACTAGTCAATCTTGGGTTTGTTGGAAGTCAGTGGAGAGTCGCCGATTGATGTCAGCAATGCTTTTTGCACTAGTATATAGGACAATGTCATCCACGTATAGAAGTGAGAAGGCATTAGAGAGGCTTGAGGTTATGTCATTTATCAATACTGAAAAGAGAAGTGGGTCTGGGATGGATCCTTGGAGCACCTTGATATTTATCATAGTTTGGTCAGAGAGGGCGACGTTGCATTTCACAACTTGGATCCTATTTGGCAGGTAGCTGCCAAACCAGCTGACAACGTTAGGCACAAAGCCTAATGACCACAAGGTGGTTAGGAGAATGGAGTGGTCAACTATGTCAAATGCCTTTGTCATGTTAATAAAGATGGCACCAGTAAGAAGATCTGAGTCCATGGCCGATAGTGTATCCGTTGTGAATTTGAGGAGAGTTGTGGAGGAGCTATGGCCCTTGTGGAATCCATACCGTGCAGTGGTTAGCAGAACATTTATCCTAAGAAATTCTATGGTTTAAGTAGCCACCAGTTTCTCAAGGATTTTACTGAGAACTGACAGGATAGCTATGGGGCTGCAGATGGCGGGGTCTTTAGGGTCATCTTTTTTAAATACTGGGGTTATCCAAGCTATCTTCCAGATATCAGGAACATGACTCTGGCACAGAGAGAGAGAGAGAGTGAAGATCCTGGCAAGGGGGGCAGCAATGAAGGGTGCAGCTAGTTTTAGCAGCTTTGGTTCCAGATTATCAGAGCCCATGGCTGTGCTCTCAGAAATTGCACTGAGCAGCTTTAGGACATCATATCATGTAATAGCCTTAAAATGGAAGTAGGGGACTGCAATGTCTGGAAGAGCTTTCCTGTATTGCGAGGCAGAGAATGAGGAAGTGAACATGGTGAGGTCAGAGAATTGTGCAAAAAAGTTGGCTATGGTTTAAGGATTGTTACGGTGGACACCGTTAAGTGTCATATCATTGGGGGTAAGGGACTTGTTTGAACCTAAAAATGTCTTGATATGGGACCAGAATTTTCTGGAGTCTCCAGAGGAATTAGTTAGCAAGTCTTTGCAGTAGCCACTTTTTGCCTGTCTGATTTCTTTTTTGCAGGCACTCCACTGAGCTCTATAGGTATTGTAGTCAGCAGTCAGACCAGAGAGTTTGAAATGGTGCCAACATTTATCTCTCTCTTGTAATTTGGTGAGTAGGTTAGACTTCAGCCAGCAGGTTTGCTTATTTTTTACACAATGAGTTACAGTCGACAGTGACTGTCCTGCAGCACCAGAAACTTGTTAAGGAAGATATTTAGGGCCATCTGTGCATCACTAGCCTTGTATAGGCTGGACCATTCAATACTAGTGGCATCTTGTAAGAAGGCATGGGAATCAAAGTTTACATAGTTGCGGAAAGTAATGAAACATGGCTTAGCTGGTGCCGGTACTACTTTTCCCCAAATATGGAATGTGGGGTGTGGTTAGTGATGGTGTCTGCTAATGTTCCTGCAGCAACTATGTGTTCAGCCTGATGAGCAGAATCCAGTCCAGCAGGGTGCTAGTGTTTGAGTGTGGAGTGGTCCTAGTGGGCTCAGTGATCAGCTGGTGCAGGCTATGACTTTGTAACTTGGACAATGCCATGGATTGGGTATTAACCAACCAATTAATGTTAAGGTCCCCTAGTATGAGCACTTCATTTCTTCCAGAGAGAAGTGATGTTTGATCAAGCAACTCATCCTGTCCTGCTAGGCCACTTTTTGGGGGGTTGTAGGCACACACAATGTATGTTTTTTAGTGCCAAGGGTGAGGAGTACATGTGGAGATTAGTGTGTTAAGGGGATGAATTTGATGGCTGTGAGGTGGAGGTGATACTGATTTTAAAGTATATAGCGGTACTACCCCCTCTTTTAGATGATGGTCTGTCACTCCTGAGAAGACCATAAGATGGTAGGGATCATAGAGAGTCAGGAATGGAGGATTTGAGCCATGTTTCTGTCAGGCAGAGAATGTCAGGCTGGTAGAGGGCAGCCCAGGTCTCCAGTTCAGCAAAATGATGCTCCAGGCTCCTTATATTGTGGTGGGCAATTAAGAGACCTTTTGTGTTATTTATGGTGTGGGAAAGGTGGTCCACAGGGCCAGGCTTCAGCTGTACATCACCCAAGAGCAGTATGGCCAGGAGAAGGATATACCATAATTTGCAGTGAAAGAAGGGAACCAGTGTCAGTTGACACAAGAGACATTTCTTGTGGTCCCGAACAATTATATATATATATATATATATATATATATATACACATATATATATAAGCCCTGGAGAGTAATAAAGAGGTGGAGTCAAAGTGAACTTCAGGCAGTACAAGTAGGTTCAAGAAGAGAAAATCTTGTGTGAAAGGTATGGTATTCGGATGAACATCGTTGTCTTTGTGCACGGTTACGACAGATAAGAGGAAGAGCAGAGATGCACCCATGAGGAGAAACAGCAGCATGTGTTGGCTCATAATGGAACTATTAAACTGCGGCTGGGCAGACATATGCGAAAGTGCCGTATGAGCAAAATAGAATCACATTTATGATGCAGTTGGAGGTGAGGTTTGTTGTTGCAATGGGAACCCCTGGTGGTTGATTGCTATAACCGACCAATGGGAATTTAGACACTTAGTCTGAGGCAGCCTATGAATTGCAGTGTCCGCCCAGGGTGGGGGTGGTGGGGGTGTGGGGGAAATGGCGCGAAGCACCGACAGGGAAAAAAATCAACATAGGAAGTCAGCCAAACCTGGTCGTGGCTCACGGCTGTGTTTGGTGTGGTCTCTTCAGCCCTGGAGCAACAGCTGTGTTTCTTGGGCTGGGGTGGGAGGGCGTACTAAAGTTGTGGTGACTGCTTCTGGTGAGCCCACTCTGAGTTTGCAGGTCAGTGACCATGGCTCAGCTTTCGGAGCAAAATCCGTAGGAAGACACAGGGTCCTTATCTGCAGGAGAGTGGACCCGCTGACGGTAGTACAGCAGCCCAGGAGGGTTCAGTTTCTGGGGCTGGGGAGCGAGGGAGGGAAGATTAAGTACAGGCAGGCTAGAGGAGGGAAGACAGAGAGGACAATAGCTAAGGAAGGGGATATAAAAGTAAGTTGAGCAGTGGGTGTGGAGATTCAGCAGAAAGGAAGAAGTTATATCAGGTAGCTAGAAGAGAATCACTATAACATTAAGAAAAATTTACTTAATATAGTGATCCCCTGGGCTCTGGCTAAGGAGAACTATTAGCTTAATAGTTTAAATCATCTGGCTCTTTCAAACTTTACAGCTATCAGTATCGTATAATCCCTGAGGTCTGTCTCATGTGAACCTAGTGGTGTAAAACAGTTTAAATTCTCTTAGTACAGTTAAACCTGACGGCTTTAAGGCCGACTGAAATCACATAGCACATTTAGATCTTATGGCCTATAGTACCTTGTAACAAGAGATTCCAGCCATATTGGTCCTTGGAAAACAGGAGATGATGGAAGGTTTGACACCTTTTATTGGACCAACAAGTGTCTTGTACAAAGATGGAATTATACACAAGCTTTCGGGGCCTCACAGGTCCCTTCTTCAGGTGAATAGCAAAACTGAGCAACATAAGCAGTATTTATATTCACTGTGGAACACTTTGCATCTTAGACTTTCATCTCTAGTCCCCTTTTATCACCTTCTTACTTCACTTCCTGATTTTTTTAATTGCTTCACAATGGGTATAAATGCTGCTTATGTTGCTCAATTTTGCTACTCACCTAAAGAAGGGACCTGTGAGGCCCTGAAAGCTTGAGTATAATTCCATCTTTGTACAAGACACTTGTTGGCCCAATAAAAGGTATCAAACCTTCCATCATGGCCTATAGTATCTTAAATCCCCTGAGCTCTGACTGAGGGGAGACTAATGGCTAGACAGCTGAAATTCTCTTGTAACAGCTAAACCATATGGCTTATAGCTGAGGAACAGCTCGTCAGCTTAGTGCTGCTGCAGTAGTTAAAAATTACTATATTCACTTTAAACACTTAGCACAGCACTTAGAAAACAGAGGGACAAGCAGTTTAAGGGGAGAGTTTAGCCATGAAAGTCCTTTCAGCCAATCCCCAAATGAGTCCTGGCAGCCTGGAGCAATCGACTGTTTAGAGCCAAAATTCAAAAGTCTATTATGGGCTTTAGGCGGTAGCTCAGCTCAACAAGTACCTGGGGAATATCAGTGTAGGAAGTCAGCGGAACCTGGTCATGGCTCAAGGCTGTGCTCGGTGCAGTCTCTTCAGCCCTGGAGCACTGGCTGTGTTTCCTGGGCTGGGGCGGGAGGGCATACTAAAGTTGCGGCAACTGCTTCTGGTGAGCCCGGTCCGAGTTTGCAGGTTGGTGACCATGGCTCAGCTTTTGGGGGGAAATCTGTCGGCAGGTGAAGGGTCCTTATCTGCAGAATAGCTCACCTGCTAAGAAACTTTGTGTGTAGTGCCAGTCTTTACCCCAGCCTGTATGCTTTGTGATTCCATACTGGTGAGCTGAGTTCAGGCAAGCTCAGTGGACCAGCTGGATGGGATGAGGGTGGGGGATTGGCGGTGTGGGAATGAAAGCTGCAGTGTTGTCTGCACAGGCCTAGGTAACATATAGTGAAGGCAACTATCCTCTTGGCATAGGATCCTGCACCTCTGCACCCATGTATGGCAGTGGACCCTGCAACTTGACTGACAGATGGACTCTTTGTCCTGTGCATCTGTATTTGCAGCCAGATGGAAACAGGATCCAGAGGGCCCTGCACTATTGCAGCCCACCAGACTGCTGCCTGAATTCTTGACATCCATCACTGCACTTCTGTAAGAGGAAGGAATCTTTCCTTGGTGCAGAACCCAAAGGACCATGCACATCTACATCTGTTCATACAGGTCCCAAAGTGACCTGCACAAATGAGGATGCAATTCTGCTGTCTCAAAAAGAAAGGAAATTCTTTGCAAAAAAATTAATGTTATGGTTCAACTTAACACCACAAACGTAGAGAAATGTGGCATTAGTGTTTCCAATCCTAACTCCCCACCCCCACCCGCCAAGCAGCAAAAGGAAAAAAAAGTTATCGTTTTTGGTCTCTAAGTCTTGGCGAATCAGTGGTGGGGTCTTCCTTTGGGTTGTCAACCCTAATGCCCACCCCATTCCCTGAGCAAACAATGTCAGACATGAAAAAAGCTACAACAGACTGTGTTGGCAACATGGGGCGAACAATGTCAGCTGTGAAGAAACCTACAACAGGTTGTGTTGGCAACATGTGGAAGGGTATTGCTCTCTACCTTTGAAGGGTGTATCAGTATGAGGCACTGACTTGCATCTGTACCTTGTGCTTTGGACAGGAGGCTGCAGGCATGGTGGAGGGGTGAGGGTTTACAACCCCAAGGAAGACCTCCCCACTGATTCACCAAAACTCCAGAAATCCAGACCCCTAATGTTTTTTTCCTTTTGCTGCTTGGGGGTTGGGGTTGGGGAATTAAGATTTGAAACACTAACACCACATTTCCCTACTTTTGTGGTGTTAAGTTGAACCCTAACTGGTGCATTAATGAAGCATTTTGCAAAGAATATATAGATATAGATATAGATATAGATATAGATATAAATATAGATTTAGATATAGATATAGATATAGATATAGATATAGATATAGATATAGATATTGCTCCCTCTTTTATCTGCCAAACTCCATACATCCTAAATTTTGGTGGATAGAAGTGGGTGGCGGATAATAGAGGGTGGCAGTTAAAGGGGAAAACAACCATTTCTGGAAAATAGTATAGAAGCTGCCACTGGCATTAAGCGGGGGTAGCAGAAAAAGAGGGGCTGGATAAATGAGGAAGAACTGTGTATATATATATATAATAGGGGCATGGTAGCACCCCTATAGTTTGGGGTTGAGTAGGGTGTTTGATGTTAAACCCCAATGTTTGCAACTTAATAACTTTGGCGACATTAAGACAGAATAGCCCAAAATTTGGCATGCACAGTCTGACTGGCAAAGTCTAAAGATTTGAGAAGTTTTGTGACAGCATCTTGTGCAGTTTTAGAGATACAGAATGCCACAAAAATGATAACAAAATGTTTTTTTTTCTATACTTTACATAGTTTTTGGTTTTTGCTCTCATGCACAGCCTAGATGGTGTGGAATATGCTCACAAAACTTTCAGGGAAGAAGCAGCCTGCACCAAGGTAATGCCTTTCAAAGATTTCAAGAAAAAAATTTTTGTGTTGTGTGTATATCCATTGCACTCCAAATCCTTACAAACAGGGTTATGTTCACCTGATAGACTGCAAAATGCACGTGACCTAGGATCAAATTTCAAGCTGCCTACCTGATCCCCTATTACTCCTAATCCCATCAGTTCTTTATGTGGATTTGAGTAGGCTGCAGCACAGTCGCTGAGCTCCTGTAATTTCAAATTAGTTCAACATATATTTTTGAATGCATTATCAAGGTAAGGGCTTGTAATATTTATAAAACTCTAGGCAGATTCAACAATTTGACTATTCCTATCTTTTAACATAATTTCATTCACAGCTCTAACCACTTCACCTTAGCTACATTCTAGCTAGCTTAGGCAGTGTACTCATCAGAGTAGGAGTTTCTTCTCCAGGCTAAGTCTCTGTTTTCCTCTAGAAATTATAAGATTTTAATGTATCAGGAGTTGGATGTGGGAGTCCTGAATTTAAAACTGGCACCTATAATGTCACTAGGTAAAGGTGCTCCCTCTTATGAGCAGGAGCAGCCTAGCATCCAAGCCCCTGCAGCCCCTAAACTAGCGATTACAGTGGCACACATACATGGTCCAACATCAATTGTCCTTACCTCCTTTCTCCTGCTTGACATTCCTCTGTTCAGCAAAGCACCCAGAACAGAAAGAAGACCATGTCTGCAGCGCAAGTGTGGTCCCAACCCCTTACAAGCAGAAGGGACATGCCAGCTGAAATGATCTCCCATGTAAAATGATCAGATGTCTCCATTCAGATAGAAGAAAATCACATCAGCTGTGTACGCTTTCATGGGATACTCCATTGTAGTGTGCTGGGCTGAGAAACCAGAATGTGTAGTGGAGAAATCCATGAGGAGACAGAATACTGTTAGACAGACAATTCAACTGTCTCCATCTTGGAATGGGCACAGGTGGAGAAATTGGTGCCATCTTGGCTGGGTGCCAAGTTCAACCCCAATTCTCTTCGGCAGCCCTCGTGCTCACTCCAGCTACACATCCACGCATATGCTTTACTGTCTATTGGCATATGTGCACATGCAGGTGTACTCTCCTTGTATGCAGAACTGGGCTGTATGGGACTATAGCCATTATAAAGGGTTACTACCTCACTTGAGAGATATGGTTCATGTCAACAGTCTATTCCTGTGATACAAATTAAAAGTAGGAATCACTAATTAATACAAAATAAAAATGACTGTGGCACAATAGACCACCATAAATAACTCCACCCCAGGCCAACTGTTTAAGAAGGTAGCCATCTTAGAAGGGGTGATTGGATGTTCAGGAAGGCAGCTATCTTAAGATGGCAGCCAGCATAGAAGGAGAACTGGACTGTTTAAAATGGCAGCCATTTTAGAAGGGCATGTTTTGCTGCGAGAACAATAATAGGCCTACTTTGAACAAGTACCAAACAAAAAAGGTACAAGGGGCAGGACATACACTTACATATGTACAATGTATATAAATTATGACATATTACAGCCATTAAGCTGATAGTCTGTATACTGTATATTTTAATTATGTCTACTGAGATGGCAAAATGGGCCAGAAAATGCCCCTCATGTAAGATCACACTTCTGCCACACCACAATGGCCCACATTGCCCAGCATGTGAAATAGGGGAGTTACAGCAAAACTCCTGAATGGAAACTTCCCTGGTGGAAGTGGGAACTTTGAGCAATTCAGAGTAGGAACTAGATCCCTCGGCCCTCATGTTTAAATAGGCCAGAGTGGCCATGATGGAGTGCCAGCAGAGCTTCATGCTCAAAATGATGGAACGGCTAGATGCCATCTCAAACCCTTGACCTAAAGAGCTGACCCTAACACCAGGAAGAGCCACAACCAGCTCAACTCCCAGGCTGAATGGCACAACACAATCTGGCACCAAGAATACAGCAGAACCAGTGGACCCCACCACATGAGATAAGCAAGAGCCAGTTGTAGAGGAGGGCTAAGAGCAGGGGGTATAATTTATTTGTTTATTAAAAGTTGCACAAAATTACAGGATATTTTTTATTTATTTAGTTTTTGTTGACTGGGTAAGTGCACTAGACAAATCCTGCCTATTTTCATGCACGACCCAGGAAGGGGGATACAGATGAATACCAACTGACCTTGAACCAGAGTAAGCTGTTGGTGATATTTTTAGTGAATGAGGGAAATTTGGCCAGGACACAAGGGAAATTCCCCTACTGTTTGTTTGGGGGCACTATCGCGAACATTGCTGAGATGGAGGAGGTCAGTCTGCAGCCGGTCGTAGAAGAGGATGGACGTTTACTGCAAGCTGGTATGGCGGAAGAAGTTACCTCAAAGAATGTACAGCAGCAGCAGTCAGTTTCGGTAAAAAATTTACAAGACGCTTTTGAAGCACCGAAGCTAGCAATGGATGTTATTGAGGATAATACAGTTGTTGCAATGGTGAAACAACGTGAAATTTTGAAAGCTCAATTACTACAGACGGAAATAGCTCTTACCTCAGCACAGGCTATATTACTAGAAAAGAAAAGGAAATGGCCATTAGGATTATCTCCCAATACTACCCAAAAAGCCTTTAAGTTTGGTCCTGTAGTTAGTGATGAGGTATTGGCGGCCGCGGCAGAATTCGCACAAGATTCTACTCCAGTGAGGAAGACACCGGCACAGTCAACAGAGGAGTCTTGGTCACCTGAAAGGGCCTTTTCTACAGCAGGATGGAAACAGTCAGAGACTGGAATATGGATGGTAGATCCATCCAAACCGGACGATGTTCTTGCTCACTCAAGAAAACCTTCAAGAGAGATGGTTGATTCCACGGAGTCGGCGACACCTTTTCTTACTCCAAATGAGGTCCCAGATGTTGCTTTGACTATTAATACAGGTACTGTTTTATCTTCAATTTCTGCTGTAACCTATTCAAATATTGCTGATACAAGTGTTACAACAGATGCAGAGGCTCCTGATGTACCCATTGGCCTCTCAAATGATTTACCCAAAATGAAATATGCAGATTTATTTGGAGCAGGTCAAGTGCAGGAACGCCATTAGACTGAGATATCTGAGAGGGATGGAGGAACTCCTGGATAGATTCTATGTGGGCAACGTTTTAATTAAACAATCCCTGGGATTCACGCCTGCTGACATTTATGCGCTTATACATGCCCCTGGAGAACAGTCTTTTGACATTAGTTTTAGAACTCCTGCTGTTTTAGAATCTTTTTGGTTGAAGTATGCTTCACTTAAAACTAACCCCTTTTGGTCTCATTTTCAGGTAATCCCATTGACGAAACAGCCTTTTAGAGTGGTAACAATTTTAGAGGTCTTTCTCTAGGGTGTGATGATATAGAAATTAAGGTAGTAGCTTATGCTGATGACTTATGTTTTTTTCTAGTGGATGTTCCATCTTGTGATGCTACAGAAGCTATGACTGTAGCCTATATGAGGAGAACTGGACCTACCTTTAATTTGAATAAAAGTAAGTGTTTTTTTTGGTGCACATAATTCTATGCATTCTACAATTATGTTGATTCCTGTTTTATCACAGGTTTGTAAAAGTTTGGGAATTTTTTTTTTTGTGGGATGGATACAGCAACTTATAATTGGTATAAACTCATTCAGTTTGCTAAATTCAAAGTAGCATTCTGGAATAGATGGAAGAAGTAAAAAAGAAGAGAATTTATATGGTTTGAACATTCCTTATTGGATTTGTTTTTACATTTAAGTTCAATTTATGCATTGCCTCCTTCTAGAGAAACAACATTGTTTAGTGTTTTTTCAAGCAATATGGGGTGTAGGCTGAACCCCATAAAATGCATTATATTATATCAAGCAGTAAACAGAGGAGGATTAATATAGTTAATCCTATTTTATTTTTTTTCTGTATTTTTTATTACACCAATATCTCTCCAATATTACTGGGAAAATCCAAAATATGGACCCCATGGATGTCTGATCATATGTCACATTGGTTGGACTATTGGATTAAGGAAGGGGTTATTCTGAAACAAAAACCTATCAGTAGTTTGCCTATATATTTTCATTCTTGCTTCAGTAAATTAAAATTTTGGAAAATCCCATATACATTGATTACACAAAATTCTAGGAAAAAAGTTTATAGTCTTCTTTTAGAACAGTATTTTTTGGAATACCCTGTTTTTGGTGATAGATTAGAAAATTATTTGATTCAAATTAAATCCATGCTTACTTCTCATAGCCTCCCAGATTATATACGGGATGTTACTTGGCTTGTAGCCCATTGTAGGTTAAATATTAAGGGAAATCTGAAACATAAGGGTAAAGAGGAGAGATATTGCCCAAGAAGCACAATATGTGCAAATTGTATTGAAACCATGACACATCTTTTCTTTGAATGTCCATATATTTTACAATGTTGGTCTATTTTATATACAAAATGGGCTAGGGCTAATTTCCCAGTTATAGAGGCACAAAGTTTGTTTCTCATCATGCTGCCTCCTAGTTGGGACACATTTAGTTCAGACATGATACGATTGGTTTTAGGGGGCATTAAATATTAAATTTGGCAAGTAAGGTGTATCTGGTCATTGAGATTGCTATTCATTTCTCCAGAACAATTGTTTTGGAGAATACATGAATGGTTGTTAGGATTATGGAAACAGAATACTCGTACATTGTCATCACACAATTTTGGTAAGAAATTGAAAGCTATGTCTTGGTTAGATACTGGATAGCTAATTTTTGATTGTTACATTATGTTGCTTTTTCAGTTTTTTGGACCATTATTTGATGATATTCCAATTCAAGTTATGACTGTACATATTTTCACTTCTTGGTGGTGAAGGGGTTATTGTTACTTTTTTGAGAGTAAAGTATAGCTTTATCTCTGTATTAGATGATTTTTTTATGTAAGACTGAAATTATCTTTTATTTAGGTGAATAATCACCTATGAATTTTGTTATGTTGTAAAAATAAGAAATTATATTGTGTATGTTTATACATAGTATCTGTCTGTCATTTTTGCATCTGGTAATATTTTTTGTTTCTTTTTTTATGTTTGTATGACATAATACAATTTTTCTGTACAAATTGTTTTAAGATTGAATAAAACATTCCCCCAATTCTTATAGTGGTGAGGGGGAGGGGTGGGTTTATACTGTTTCTCTTATGTTTAGGGTATTTGTATGAATTAATACTTATTTTATGTTTTTTGATTCTTTCCTTATTATGATTATGTATGATATAATATTGATTTGTATAAGTTTGTTAGGATTTGTTCAGATTTCAATAAAAAATTCCCCTACTCTTTTCGATAAGTGCCATGGGATCTTTAACATCCACCTGAACTACCACCAAATCCAGGCAGATGAGACCTCGGTTTAACATCTCATCTGAAAGACGGCACCTCAGAAGTGCAGCACCCCTCTCATGCCACACTACAGTGTCAGTACTGGGATATTAACCCAAGTGCCAGATGTGGGAACTGAACCCACAACCCTCTGATCTCCCGGCCTCACGAGGTGAGTTAAAAATAACAACATACATGTACAAACACAAACACAGTTAGTTAAAACAATTACACATAGATTGTTCCTGTAGCAACATTCTTTTCAGGCCACATTTGAAAATGCCAGGGTTAGGGGAATTTCTCAACTGAGGAGGAAGATTGTTCCATGAAGTAGGAGTTGCATGGGAAAAGCATTCCTTTCCAAACTGAGTTTGAAACTTAGGTAAGTGAAGACCACATTGGGGTACATCTCTAAAGCTGTAACTCTAGGTTGGAACTATAAGCATTTCTGATAGGTAAATATGAGTCTGCTTGCTCAATGTCTTATAAATAAGGGTTAACCAGTGGAAATTATCCCTGAAAAAAAAAAACAGTTTAATTGAGACAGTAAGGTAAAATGGTGTTCATTCCATTTAACCTGTAAAATGAACTGTAGATTTTTTGGTTATAAACAGTATTCAAGAATAGAAGGGTCAAGGCATTAGCATGATGGTAAATGGTGTCACCATAATTTAATATAGTGAGTATGGTTTGAACAATAATGGTTATATGGTCCAAACTAGACAGACAATGCCTGGCATGTTTTAAGCATCTCAGGCATTGATTAACTTTAGAGACAGTTTTGTCAATATGAGGTTTGTAGGTTAAAGAGGAATCAAAGATAAGGCCAAGATATTTAAATTCACTTACAGGTTCAAGTGGGAAATTGTTTAAGGAAATGGAAAAGGAGGAATTTGCCAAAGAAATAGTGGACTGATGTCCAAACAGCATAACTTGAGTCTTTTTCCTATTCAAAAGTAAAAGATTATTAGAAAACCAGTTCACGATTTTGTCTAAGTCACCATGAAGAGTCAAAGAAGAACAGAAGTATTCTTGTGAGCATAAAAAAGAAATGTGTCCTCGGTGTAAAGTCTGACTGAACAATGGCCCACAACAGAAGGTAGAAGATCTACAAAAAGATTAAAAAGAATAGGACCAAGTATAGTCCCTAGAGGAACCCCAGAATAGATAGGTAAAGAGGAAGAAAAACAGCCATTCCAAAATACAGATTGAGTTCTCCCATTTAAGTAAGAAGAAAGCAAAGTGATTACATTAGTAGAAAACATTAAGAAAGTAAACAAATTAGAAGCAGTGAGTCACTGATTACATCAGAGGCTTTAGACAAGTCAATAAAAACAGAGCCATCAAGGTAACCTCTGTCCAAAGCCTCGGAGACAGAACCATGAAAATCTATTAGAGCTGTTTGGGTAGAATGATTTGGCCTCAGGCAAGACTGAAAATTAGAGAGTATTTGGTAAGTGGCCAGATAGTCAGAAATCTGACAGTGGACAATTTTGTCCATGCGTTTAGAAATAACAGGGAGCAGAGAAATGGGATGATAATTCTCTGCTAGTGTTTTGTCCCCACCTTTATGTATTGGGATGACTAAGAAAAGCTTCCAAGTGGAAGGAAAAGTTTGAGTAGTAAAGTATAAATTAAAAGTATGGGTCAATAATGTAGTCAGGATATCAGAACAGGATTTGAGTAAAAAGTTGGTTAAATTATCAGTAACCTTTGCAGTATCATCTCTCAATGAGGACAGTAGTTCAAAAACTTCAGAATTTATGTATTTGAAATTGAATGTATGCCTTGAGAAGGGGGAAGTTTCTAGGGGATTAAAGGACAGTCCAGTAGGGGATAAACCAGTCTTTTTTAATAACAAGGCAGGAGCCTCAGAAAAAAAAAATATTAAGCAAACCAGATATATATTTTTTAGAATATGCAGTGGAACCAGCATAAGAAACATTTGTAGTGGAAGATACAGAAGGTATCCTACAAACAGAGTCAACCATGTGGCAACATTTCTTGGCATTATCTCTCACAGTAGCCAAATTAGTTTTAAAAAAGGATGATTTAGATTTCCTTATAATAGAGACACCGTAATTTTAAAATTTATGAAAAGTCTGCCAGGCCTATGGAGTATCTAGTTTCTTGGCCTTGTGATAATGTTTGGCTTGAGTCTTTAGCAGTGAAATAATAAAAGAAGTACACAAGGAACATGTTTAGATTTAAGCCTTTTTTTCTAAAATAAAAGGCACGTTGTTGAAAAAAATAATCCCATACAGCATCACGTTTTGGGGGGGGAACAACTCTCCCCCGTTAATCATAAGTAGAGCAAAATGAAAAGCTTCCAAGCTGAATTGCTTAAAACAATGAAACGTAACAGTAGTAGGACTAACCCTTGCTGTGCCACATACTGATATATCAGTTTTAATTCAGTCAGCAGTCCAAGGGTTACATTTGGGAGAAGAAAGATTTACCATACAAAAGATAAGGGCATGATCTCTAAACAGATTTCCCTGGCACCCAGAGGAACAACTTGGGAGGTCAAGGGAAGCAAAGATCAAATCTAAAATAGTGAGAATGTTTCTAGCTGAATCATATCAAGTAGGATCTTTAATCAACTGATTCAACCAAGGGGGGGCAAAGGTGGGCTTCAATCTAAGACCCCTACTGGAAGGCCAGTTTGCATTAAAATCACCCATTATGATAAAATGTTGGAACTCACCCAAAGAATAAATCAATGAATACAACTGCAAAAATGTAGTTGTTCTAAGTTTAGGGGGGGCAATAAATGCTCCCAACTAAGATTTCTCTTCCTGATACTTTAATTGAAACAAATACAGCATTAATCAAACCTCCCAAGGTGTCAATTTTTACAAGTGAAAATGGTATGGGGAATGAATAAATAAAGCAGAACCACCACCATGTCTATTTCTGTCTGCTCTAAAGGCTGAATAATTTGGGAGGTTAATGTCAGAATCAAAAATGGAAGACTCCAACCATGTTTAGGTTACAGCAAAAATAGAAGGGCATGAGGAAACAGACCAACTTACCAACAAATCTCTTTTGGGTAAAAGGCTTTGAACATTAGCGTGAACAATATTTAAAGTATGAATGTGAGGGCCAAGATTTGTTTCTGTATTATCTGCAATTAGTAATATGGGGAAAAACAGTAATATATCTAAAAAATGGGTATTTAGAATTAATTTTGGGTTAACTTAACCACCTAGGGCTAAAGGAAAAAGAACAAAGAGAACAAAATGTAATGCCTCTCAGTACAATATTTAAATATTCCACAGACGGAATGTCAGACTAAGGTGGGGGAAAATTAAAACATCCCCAGGCCTACCCTTCTGTGGCTTAATAAAGGAGATACAAAATATTGGGGTGAAACCAAAAGAAATGATGCAGAAATAAAAAAAAAACACATACTTAAAACAGTAGGTCTTGAGGATAAGTGTCCCACAGTTTATTACTACCTAAATTAAGTCCAAAAGGCCAAACAATTAGAAGTAATAAAAGAGTATCCAATATAAAACTCATAAACCAGACTGTAACAATACAAAGTTAAAATAAAATACTATCAGTAAAATATTATTAAAAATTAATATCTAGATAATCAAAACACAAAGCAAGCATATAACAAATTAAGATAGGATAACTTTGATAAATAAACATGAATTTAAAATCCTTCAGGCTCTTTTCCCAAAGGATGGCTTTGGTAAATGAAAACTAAAATAAGATCCCATGGCCCTTCCCTCACCCAAAGAAATAAATCCAGCAGATTTGTCTGGAAAATAACTCACTGCCACTGAGTAGTGAACCAGATTGTAACTTTAAATTATAAACTTAACAAAAGGAATATTAATGTCAGATACCAAAGTTAACCTTAGATCTACTCAGACTTACAAATAAAACAATGATTAAAACAGCCTCCCACTGTGCTTCCTGCCTATGACTCTCACTGAGGACTCTCACCACTCCTGCGAGAGCCACTCTGTGGAGGGCTGCTTGCTTGGCTCTTCCTTTGAATCCCTGAAACCCTGCCTCCTCACTGATGTGATTCCTGTTCACCGTAGCACTCTGGGACCAGCTGCTGCCACCTTGCCAACCCTAGAGAACAGCACAACTGGACTTCGAGGAGGAAGCCACAAAGTTGATCTGTCGGGGGAAAAACTGGCAGTTCAAATGTTAGTGGTAGCAAACTGTGGTGTGGTGTGGTGTAGTCTTGTCTGAGCTGAGGAGCCACTTGCCTGGCTTTCCCTTTGAATCCCCGAAACCCCACCTCCTCACTGATGCCACTCCCATTCACTGTAGCACTCCGAGACCATCTGCTGCCCCCTTGCCTGTCCAGGAGAATAGCACAATGGGACTCCAAGGAGGTAGGCACAAAGTTGGTCTGTCAGGGGAAAAAACAGCAGTTCAAATGTTAGTGGAAGCAAACTGTGTGGTGCAGTCTTGTTTGAGCTGAGGAACCACTTGCCTGGCTCTCCCTTTGAATCCCTGAAACCCTGCCTCCTCACTTAGGTCACCCCAATTCACCGTAGCACTCCAGGACCAGCTGCTGCCACCTTGCCAATCTGGGAGAACTGCACAATGTGACTTCAAGGTGGTAGGCACAAAGTTGGTCTGTCAGGGGAAAAAACAGCAGTTTAGATGTTAGTGGTGAAAAACTGTGCAGTACAGTCTTGTTTGGGTAGATGACCAAGGGGAGCCCATGGAGACAGAGAAACTTTCTCTGACTTCTAAGTTTTGCTCTTTCAAAACTTTCTGATCTCATGAAATCAATCAATGCCACATTGGGGTTCAATCTCCTGGTCCCACGCCCAGAGAGCAAAATCATATCTTGTCAAGTTGCCGAGTGCATTTGGCCACTGCACTTATGGTGCCACAACAAGGGTGACAGTGAAAGGGGTGATCTTGATTTTAGATCACCCCCTCACTCATGTCACCTTTTGAGTCCACACAATTTCTGTCCCCCTCTGGGCAGGCATGCCCCAGAGGAGGTTATATTTAGTTTTGGGTTGTACAAGGGGCAAAGCCCCATGAAAAAGCTGATTGTTTCCTGGGAGGGCACTTTGACATTGTAACTCCTGGGAGACATAATGTCTGGTGTTGTAATGCCAGGTGACATACTGCCTGTACCATAATTGGCCTTGGCAACATGTTTGTCACTGCGGGCATGGGTGAACCGAGCAAAATAGATCCAATGATTCATCAAAAGTACCAATGAGCTGACTTCTTCCCCATACATCCAGCCATTGATGATGTTTTCACTAAGGAATGGGAAGCCATTGATCCAGCTTGTATACTAGAGAGATGTACCCTGAACCACATGTACCCTATACAGGAAGACAGGTTGAAACTGTGGTTCACCACACCGGCAATAGACCCCCAGATAGCAGCACTGAATAAGAAAGCAATCCTACCAGCTGATGGAACAATCACGCTCAAAGACTAAGTTGATAAAAATCTTGAAGTAATGTTATAGAAAATCTTTGAGATGGTGGGTCTACTCGCCAGAGCTACCGCCATGGCCATATATGCCACCAGAGCACAAATCAAATGGCTGGAGGAGACTGTAAAAGGACTTATGCCTAAATTGTCTGAAGCAGACCTCATGAACTACACACTCAAGATGGCAATAAGCTTGGGAGACATGTCCGTAGATGCCCTAATGTTAAATGCTAGAGCAGCAGTTGTGGCAAACAGAGCAAAATGCTCATTGTGGCTGAAATTATGGGATGCAGACACCAATTCCAAAATCTGGTTCAAGAAGATTCCATTCAAAAGAGGTCACTTATTCAGCAGAGGTCTACAGAAATTTCTGAAGCAAAGGGATGAAGGTAAAGACCTAGCAAAGGAAAAAGAGAGATATTCTTATCTCCAGACCATTTGGAATGGCTTTTGCAACCTCAGGAACAAAAAAAATAGGAACAGGAACCAAAGTATTGGGGCAGGGGGTTCAACAGCAGTTTTAGACCCAGAAATAATTCCAACTTCAACAGCAACTTCAAGTTCAAAAGCAGAAAAGGTGCAGGAGGAGGAAGATCCAGCAACTCCAATGGAAGGCCCAACAGACAGTCATAAAAGTGATTACCTGTTAAAGTCACCAAGACAGTCGGTCTCACAGAACAATCACCCACCCATAGGAGAGCACCTAGCTCTCTTCAAATCAGCATGGCACAACACAATCACAGACAAGTGGGCACTACAAATAGTATCAAAAGGGTATATAACAGAATTCTCAGATGAGCCTTTCAGAGACAGACTAATCATTTCCCTGGTATCAAAAAAGAAGGCATCACCACAACAGGTCCAGGTCATGATAAACAAGCTACTGGCAAACAATGTGAAACAAAATGTCCCAGGGGAAGAATGTGAAAAAGGCATTTACTTAATATTCTTCCTAGTCCCAAAGAAAACCGGGTACCTCAGACTGGTACTGGATCTAAAGTTTCTAAACCAGTCAGTAAAATTGCAAGCATTCAAAATGGAAACAGTGAGATCCACCCTAAAGGCCATATGACAAGGAGACTTCCTAATGTCCGGGTGGAGTAGTGAGGGACAGGTCAGGTGTTAGGGAAGGAGACAGATAGAGAGAGGCGGGGGAAAAAAGGGGGGGGGGTACAGGGAAAAAACACAGCCATATGACTGAGGAAGCACACCAGGATGGAGACAGACAAACCTAGAAGGCAGTGTAAGGGTATTGAACAGGTACTCACCATTAGCAGAGGTGCACGGAAGGGGGGAGTTCAAGATCAGAGGGTGAATTGTGAGGGCTCTGAAAAGGGTCAAAGGAGACACAGCGGAAGGGGGAAGGAAAAAGGATAAATGGAAAGAGATAGGGGAGGTAAAGGGGACTCTGGAAGGCAGGACAGAAAGGCAGGAGAGTGGAAATAGGGTAGGTGATTACAGAGGGAGGATGGGGAAGGTGGGAAATGAAAGATGGAAAGAGGACTTGGGGTGTAAGGAAAATATAGTAGGACAGGAAAGGGAAGAAAAGGAGCAAGTACAATGAGGGAGTGGGGGAGAAGGGAGAATGCAGGAAAAACATATCGGCAGTATGAGTGAGCAAGGAGACAGAACAGGGTCAGGGGTTCATGATGCGGGAAGAAGTAATCCAAGGAAAGGAATTCAGTACATGGGCAAGTGGGTACCCACGAGGAATATGAGTAAAGAAAAGGTAATGGTCTTTGGGATTCCATAATAAAGGAATCCACTGGTTAAGAAAAGAGATGGACTATAAAAGGAGGTTGGTCTTCTGTGAGCCAGGAATGGAGGTTGGAAGGGCGATAACAAAAATGAGGGAGGGTATTAGGTTACTGGGGGGAGGGAGCCACACCTAGTCCTGCACCTGGAAACAAACGATCTGACAGGAAATGAGACAGGGGAAGTACAAAGCAGGTTCAGGGAGGTAGCAAGGGTCTGCAAGGAAGAGGTTAGTTCTTTAGCTTTCTCAGAGGTCTTACTTGTTCACTGTGCTACAACAGCAAGTCAGCTGAGAATAAAGGAATTTAAACTATGGCTCAGGGAGTTGTGCAAAGGAGATGGATTCACATGCTTAGGAGAATGGGGGGACACTTGGGAAAGGGTAGATCTATATATGTGGGACAGACTGCATGTGAATGAGGGGGGAGCTGGGGTGCTGAGGGCACAATTTCAAGGTTATATAGATGCAGCCCTAGAGAAAGATTTAAACTGAGCAGAGGGAGTGCGAGTCTAGGGAAGGGAAGGTGGTAGACAGGAAGAAACTTGCCTAGTTAGCACTCCTCTGCAGGAGGGGACAGGGGATAGGAAGAAAATGGATGGAGAATGAAGGACATTGGTGGAAGGGTTTGGTGGTAAATGCCAGAAGTATGGGGAATAAAATGGGAGAATTGGAAGCCATGATGGTGGAAGAGGGGCTGGATCTGGTTGCCATAATGGAAATGTGGTGGACGTAAAATCACAACTGGGAAAGTGGTCATCCCAGGGTACAGCCTCTTTAGAAGGGACAGGAAGGGGAGCAAAGGTGGGAGATTGGCACTGTATGGAAGGGAGGGGATAAGGGCAACAGCAGGGCAGAAAAGTCAGGAATTAGCAGGGAGATCCTCTGGGTCACATTGGTCAGGAGGACTGGAGAGGTAGTGCAAATGGGAGTGGTCTACAGCCCACCAAATCAAGGGGAGGAGGCAGACAGGGAGTTGATGCAGGAGATGCAAAGGATGGCCAGCAAAGGGGAACATTTGCTGGTAGGGGACTTTAATCTCCCTGATGTGAACTGGGGTATCCATCAACTGTTCGGCAAAGTAGGAGATATTGGAATCCTACAAGAAGCCGCCAGTAACTAGTCAGAGAGCCTCCGGAGGGGGTACTCTGGACTTAATACCGTCCAGTGGGGACAGTATAGAAGAGGTCTTGGTGGGGGAAAATCTGGGGGCAAGTGACCACAGAATAATAAGATTTAGACTTAGGACAGGAAGGGAGGAGAGGAGAACCACCACTAGGGTACTGGACTTCCAGCGGGCAGATTTTAACAGACTGAGGGAGATTTTCAGGGGTGAGATGGAAGGCAAAGAAATTCTGGGAGATGTAGAGGACCTGAGGGGGACAATAAAGGGTGGGATTTTGAAAGCCACGGAACAGTGCATTGGAAAGGTAAGCAAGGGCAAAAGGGGAAGAGGTTCTCAAGAGAGGTGTCAAAGGCAGTAGGGGAAAAAAGAGGGCTTTTAAGGCATACAAAAGGACACAAGGAAGAGTGGATAGGGAGTTATATAGGAAAAAGCTAAGGGAGGCAGGACCGATAATCAGGAAGGCAAAGGTGGAAACGGAGGAGGGGATAGCAAGGGGGACCAGCAGGGGGGAGAAAAAGTTCTTCCAATATATCAGCGAGAGAAGAAAAAATAGGTAGGGCATAACAAGACTAAAGGGGGAGGGGAGGGCTAAGAAGGAGACAGACTTGGAAAAAGCTGACTTACTAAATGGTTCCTTTAGTTCAGTTTTCATGATAGTAAAGGAGGGGAAGGGACTAGAGCCACAGGGAAGGGGTATGGAGACTGAGGGAGTGGACACTAGTCTGTTCAAGGAGAGCAGGATTTTGGAAGAGCTGGGTAAAATAAGGGTGGATAAGGCAATGGGTCCAGATGTCCTGCACCCCAGGGTGCTCAGGGGGCTTAGAGAGAAATTAGTTGTGCTATTCACAAGGCTATTTAATATATCTTAGAATACAGGGAAGATTCCAGTAGACTGGAAGAAGGCTGACGTGGCACCTTTGCACAAGGGTGGAGGCAGGGAGGAGCCAGGTAACTACCATTCGGTCAGTCTGACCTCAGTGGTAGGTAAAATCATGGAGGTTCTCCTGGAAGAAAGGATAGTTAAATACCTGGAAGATAGGGGTCTTCAGAATGATAGACAACATGGATTCATGAGGAGAAGGTCATGCCAGACGAACCTGATTGAATTTTTTGATTGGGTAATGAGGGTGGGCTATCGGGGGAAGGGGCGGTGGATGTGGCCTATCTGGATTTCAGCAAGGCCTTTAGCACCGTCCCTCACAGTAGACTAGTGAGCAAATTGGAAAGCCTGGGAGTGGGTAAGAAAATAATAAATTGAGTAGAAGATTAGCTTGGGGGCAGAAGCCAAAGGGTGGTTGTAAATGGGGTGTATTCTGGGGAGAAACAGGTGACGAATGGAGGGATCCACCACTGGTCGTCGACAAAATTTTTGTCGAACGACCAGACAGCGAAACCGGCAGGTCGGCCACATTTCGCAGTCGGCTGCTGTTTTCCTATTAAAACAAGTGTTTTCTTCGGGGGGGCTTCACCTCTCAAGCACCCCACTTAGGATTGTTAACTCTGAGTCAGAGCTGATTTGGGGGGGAGGTGCAGGACCCCCGACAGACAGTGCCGGGTTGCAGAGGGTTCCCTACAGCGACGTGGCGATGATGTCGCTGTAGGGGACTGCACTGTCAAAATGTCACTAACAGTGCGATATACCATGAGTGGGGTACCTCTGGGGTCAGCATTGGGTCCAATACTTTTTAACATTTATATAGGAGATACTGGGGAGGGACTGAATGGGAAGGTGTGCCTATTTGCAGACGATACGAAAATCTGCAATAGGGTGGACACACCGGGGGGCTAGAGAATATGAGAAGATCTGAGAAAGCTGGAGGGGTGGTCGGAGAGGTGGCAACTGAGTTTTAATGCAAAAAACTGCAGAATAATGCATATTGGGCACAGGAACCCAGAGGTCATATACACACAAGGAGGGGAGGCAGTATTAGTAATAGAGCAAGAGAGAGAGTCCTGGGGGTTAGAATTTTGGACAACCTAAAGTAAGCAAACCAGTGCAACAAGGCAGTGGGAAAAGCAAATGGAATGCTGGCCTGTATTGGGAGGGGGATTACAAACAGGAGAAGGGAAGTAATAATGCCTCTAATACAGGTCCATGGTTCGGCCGCACCTTGAGTATGGGGTACAGTTCTGAAGACCATATCAGAAGGGGATATAGAAAAGGTAGAGAGGGTCCAGAGAAGGGCAATCAAAATGGTGCATGGCATGCATCAGAAGACACATGAGGAGAGGATGGAGGGGATCAATCTATACTCCCTGGAAACAAGGAGAATCGAAAGGAGACATGACAGAAACTTTTAAATACCTAAAAGGGATAAATAGGGTGGCAGAAGGGAGCATCTTCAAGAGGAAGGAGAATCCGAAGACATGGGGGCACAGCTTAAAGCTGGAGGATGGGCAATTCAGAGGCAATAGGAGGGGGAACTACTTTATGGAAAGGGTGGTGGGCCCATGGAATGGACTGCCAGAGTGGGTGGTGGAGGCAAAAACAGTAGGAGAGTTCAAGAGGTCATGGGACAAATACATGGGTATAAGTAAGAAATGGAAACAGAAGTTCCCAAAAAACACAAAGGATGGAAACCATGAGGGTGGGGTGGGGGCACTGAGGGGAGAAAAGGTTAGGGTGGGAAAAAGCTGACTTGGGTGGGAAATGGGCAGACTGGATGGGCCGCTGTGTTCCTTTTCTGCAGTCAGATTTCTATGTTTCTATGATGTCAATAGACCTTCAAGACACTTACCTCCATGTGCCAATATGACTGGCCCATTTATATACCTGCGGTTCCACATCTTGGGCCAACATTACCAACACCAGGTGATACCATTTGGCTGGGCTTCATCCCCCAGGATATTTACCACAGTATCTGTAGTAACTACAGCATGGCTAAGAGAACAAGGCATAAACATCATTCCCTAGCTGGACGACTGGCTCATGTACACCAGATCAAAAACACAAGCAGAAAAGGTCACAAATGCAGTAATTCAAACACTAATGTCCCACAGTTGGATTATAAACAAAGAAAAATTATCACTGGATCTGTCCCAAAAGATAGAACATGTGGGGGTGGAAATAGACATGATCTTGGGACTGGTACACCCCTCAACAAAAAGAATAGAAAATTGCCAAGGCTATCACATCAAGTAAGGGCAAAACAATCAGTGACATTAATACAAGTGGCACAGGTCTTAGGAGGCATGTCATCATGCATAGACCTGGTACCCTTGGCCAGATGGATCATGAGCTCACTGCAGATACTATCAATTCGATATGGGACAGTGATGGATGAGAACCTCCATACCATGGTACAAACAACAGACAGAGTAAAGAAGTTGCTAGACTGGTGGACCAACAAACACAATCTATCAGGGGGTATCCCCCTGAAAAGAGACCACAAGGACACCAGTCTAATATGTCTCCATGGGACACAAAATAGCCCAAGGGAAATGGACAGAGACAAAGTTGTCAATCAACATACTGTCATGCCAGACACATGAAATGAAAATCAATATTGATTTGATCAGACAAAAAAGCCACTTTGGCTTACATTGTCAGACAAGGAGGGACCAAGAGTGCTGCTCTCATGAGGGAGGCAGCCAGGGTTCTATCATGAGTTCAGATCAATCTGGTTCACACAACAGCAATACACTTAGCTGGAAAACTACATGCCACAGCAGATTGGTTAAGCAGACAGCAAATCCACCTTGGGGAGTGGCAGCTACACACTCACATGTTCAGCAGGATCAACAGATGATGAGGCCTAATAACAATGAATCTCATGGCAACAGCCAAAAACACACAATTAGAACAGTTCTACTCAATGCTCAAAGAGGCAAGTTCAGTAAGAATCAATGCATTCTCCTTGCCATGGACACATGACAGGGCCTGCATCTTCCCTCTTCCTGTTTATTCCACAGGTACTGAAGAAAGTGAGACAATCCAGGAGGCTAATAATAATGATCACACCATACTGGCTGAGGAGGACATGGTTTGCTACCCTAGTAGTGATGGCAATAGACAAGTGGCACCTACCTTTTTGGAATGACATCCTCTCACAATGTCCCATTACACATTCCAGCCCATTCAACCTCAAACTTACAGCTGGACTTCTGAAAGGGAGAGAGTGCTGAAATTAAGATACCATGACTTGGTAATAAATACCATGCTGGATGATCATCCACAACCCCTACTTACGGTAGGCAGTGGGACATCTTCACCAAATGGTGCTCGTTAAATAACATCAGACCTCAAACAGTAACAGTGACCCAAATTCTCCTCTTTTTACAAGAAGGACTAGACAAGGGTCTCTCCCCATCCTCATTCAGAGTCCAAGCATCAACAAGAAGGGCAGCATTGGGAAGAATAAGGGACACAGCCCCAGGATCCCACCCACATGTACTGAGATTCCTCAAGGCCACCAGCAGAATGAAACCATGCACAAAGATAATAGTAGCCCCATGGGATCTAACACTAGCACTAAACTCACTGACTACTCACCCATTTGAACCTTGCAAAGACACTGACCTATACTGGATGGGGTTAAAAACATCCTTCTTGGTGGCAATCTGTTCAGTCAAAAGGGAAGAGGAAATCAACACACTATTATGCAAGGAACCATTCCTTCAAGTCAAACAAGGTGGCATATCATTGAGATCTGTCCCAGCATTCACACCAAAGGTGGCTTCCCCCTTTCACTTGGATCGAGCAATAGAATTGCCCACATTTTCTACAAGCCACACAAATGAGATGGAGAGGGCGCTTAACACACCGGACATAAAAAGAGCCCTAAGGAGTTACTTGTACATGATAAATGATTTCCATAAAACAGACTATTTATCATCACCCAAGGCCACAGGAAGGACATGGCTGCAGCGAAAGCCACCATAGCCACTGTTAAACAAGCATTTGTCAATGTTGAATGTTCTCTGGTATTGCTGTTACACTGGACCTTGCTTGTACACATTTTTACTATATATTTACCCAGGACAGAGCAGGTAAGAGGCAATATCTCATTTTCAGTGGTGTCTTGCTTTGACATATTTTTAGATTGTAAATACTCAGAACAGGGCAGCTGAGAGGCAATATCTACTCCCACATTATGACCCCAAATGTGATATGACTGGCCTTTGATCAGCCTTTCCCCAGTAACTGTCTCCTGGTTTGGTTCCTACTTAACTGGCCAGTCCCAGTCAGTTAAAATCAGTAATGTCCTGTCTCCCTCCTTTCCTCCCCATTCTTGCAGGTGTCCCCCAGGGCTCGATCCTTGGACCTGTTCTCTTTTCCCTACTTATTAATGACCTTCTCTCTGTATGCACCTACACCAAGATACATTTGTACACAGATGGCACCATCCTATTCCTATCTGGTCCCTCTGCCCCAGCCATCCAAACTCCACTCAAACATGACTTTACCACAGTATCTAACTGGTTCAGTGACAACTACCTAAAAATGAATACCAAAAAGACCGTAGCCATGACTTCTGGCTCCAAACAGAAACTTGCCAGGCTCTCCGTCCTCCCTACCTTCTCTACTCCAGCCAACACTCCTTTCTTCCTTGCACTTTTAAGCCCTTCACTCCAAACTATGTCCCAAACTGGGTCTACTTTATCTCGTAAGGGTAGTCTTTCCATCTCAGTCAGATGTGACCTGCTAGTCAAATGGATACTCCCAGCTTTCGACTATGCTGACGTTATCTTCAGTACAGCCCCAGCCACCTCTCTTTCACCAAACTAGATGTCCTCTTCAATGCTTTCTGTCATTTCACCTCAAATTCCACCCCCAACAGATCACTGTGACTTCTACTTCTCCCTATCCCTCCAATCCCCATCGTAGAGACGTACATCCCATTGCTCCACTTTCATCTTCAAATATTGGTTTGGAACTCTTCCTTTCTACCTCTCCTCTCCTAAATCCTGCTACTTGCTCCCACTACAATGGAAGACTAGGTTTGCTGGCAAAGGCACCTAGCTTCACCTGAACTCTGTTCTTCTAGGTTTGCTTGTAAGGACAGAGCAAGGAACATTATCAGAGCAAGGAAAAGAGTAAGACTTCTTTTAGCTAGGCACATTTACTGTGTGATATTATTTTCTTTTGTACTCACAGGGTTTGTTACTGTCTTTTGCTAAACATTTTACTGCTTTATTGTTCTCTGATTCAAATTGCTGTTGCAGGGTATACTTTCTGCTGCATTATTACAGGGCGTGCCTACAGGTTTGTAATTGTTACATTTTTTGCGCTTACAGATTACTGCTGTAATCTTCTCTGATTCAAATTGTTTTTTGCAAGGTATATCTTCTGTTACTGTTTTATTTTGCTCTGTAGCAAAGTGTTTTTTGCAGGGTATATCTTCTGTAAAATTATTGCAGGTGGTGCTTTACAGGTTTTACAGTGTTATCTACATTAGGCTAAGCTTTCAGAGCTCATGGATTTGTTGTTGGTTAATTGTTTCTGCTCTTACCTCCTTGTTTCTTTCATCCATGGTTCTTTTTCGGCAGGGGAAGGGCCCAGCCACCCACCTGCATCCCCAACCACCCCACGCTACAATCCTTTCACAGGGTAGCACAGTCGTGACATTTGCTATAGCAAAGCAGGAAAGGGAGGATCACAGGGGTATCCACACAGTGACCTCATGTACAGGGGCACAAGTAATTTAACTTGTTATAACAAGTTATACAAAAACAAGCAAACAAAACAAACAAATCAAACTTTTGCTTTCATTTCCCTCCTTCTAATTGCTCAGACCAGGTTATAAACCAGGCAACTCATCTCAAATGGATATTACTAACTGCAGGTACTGCAGGACACTTTTCAAAATGGCAGTTATATGTGATTTAGGATGCTGTCCTTCATGCTGGGCCATTGGAGATCTAAGGGCTCAGCTCCAGGCAGCATGGGCAGAGATTGCATGCTGCTAATCACGTATTCAGGAGAAAATGTATTATAAGAACTGCCCGCCATTTCTTCAACATCCAACTGAAGCACCTTGACCGCAGAGGGTAGTTGGTCTGGGAGGTTGGCAGGTGGTTTGGAGGGGCAAATCGGGTGCCCCATCACTCAATGCTCTCCAACGTATCACCTCCACAAACCATACAAAAACTACAAACAAGTATCTGCCTCTATCTCCGAAATCAAACAAAGGGGCAGAGGACACTGCAGCACAGGAGCTAGCACAATAAAACACACTCAAAACAGGGACCAAAACAAAAAAAAACAAAAAGGAAATCTAAAACACTTCTGATCATAGGAGACTCCATGATTCGGGGAGTTGATAGCTACCTCCAGCCGGGGGTAATGGTCAGATGTCTCCCAGATACATCAGCATGGAGAGACACTGACTGCATTTCTAAAACTGTACAGGAAGCAGGAGAAAACATTGATGTCTTGGTACACACAGGGACTAATGATCTTGCCAGCCAATCAGTTATGGAGACCAAGGAACACCTAATCAGGCTGGGAGACAAACTGTCCTCCATTTCATCTGGCATGTCATTCTCTGAGATCCTGCTGGTTTGGGAGAGAGGGGCAGACAGACAGAAGGTCAGAGAAGGGGAGATAGGGGAGCTAAACATGTGGCTCATTGGCTGGTGCTAGGAAAAAGGACACAAATTTGTAGGTAACTGGCAACAGTTTGGGAGCGAAAGTTCTTTAAATTTGATGGACTGCAACTGACTAAGGAGGGAATCAGTGCATTGAGCAGAAGTTTGATGTCTTTCCAGAATATTTAAACGACCAAATGGGGAGGGGGTGCAGCACCCAATACATTGAACAGAAAGTACACCCCTCCCCCCTCAGCTAGTGATCAAACAGGAGTTCAGCATGTTTATAGTTCATTTGCATCACCAGGTAAGGAAAAAGGTCAGTCTCCCTACATGATGCGCAGGGGAAATGCCGTACCTCACCCAACAACTAACACACCAAAATCTGGCCAATGAAAAATCATGTACACAAATGCCCACAGTCTGGGAAACAAGATCCCAGGCCTGCAGGCAACAATGACAGAGGTTAAACTGGACATAGTAGCCATTAGTGAGACATGGCTCACCAGTAACCACACTTGGGAGACTTCAGTACCTGGCTATGTACTGTTCAGAAGAGACCAAGGTGCAAAAAGGGGGGGTGGAGTGGCCCTTTATGTCAATGAAAATATCAAAGCTACAGAAATTCAGAATACACATAAGGAGCCAGAAGAACTGTTGGTCACCCTGGAAACAGGAAATGGGACAGCCATACGAACTGGGGTTGTCTACAGACCTCCAGACCAGGGGAGGACATAGACACAGTACTGTTAGAAGATATACAAAACATGACAGCTAAAGGGGAGGTTCTGATAATGGGAGACTTCAACATGCCGGATACAGATTGGTCAATACCAACAGGAACATACACCAGGACCAGCCACATGGTGGATTCCCTGCAGGGGGAGGGCCTCAAACAACTGGTACAACAACCCACAAGAGACAGGGCTATCTTAGATCTAGTACTGACTAATGGGGAAAGGATCACAGATCTCCAGGTAGAAGGTCACCTGGGGGCCAGTGGCCATTGCATGGTTTGGTTCAATTTGGTCACTAGAACGAAATCATCCCGTTCCAAGGCAAAAATATGGGGCTTCAGAAGAGCTGACTTTGATAAGATGGCCAACATCGTTAAGCTAGCCCTGGCAAGAAGAAATACAGGTGAGGGGGTACAGGCAAAGTGGGCAAGCATTAAGGATGCAATACTTAGAGCAACATCCCATTGTGTTACAGAAAAGCAAGAGCAAAAGAAGGAGGAAGCCACTTTGGTTCTCAAAAACAGTAGCAGAAAAGATCAGAGTCAAAAGGCTGGCCTTCAGGAAATATAAGGAAACGCAATGGGACAAAGATAGGGAGGCATACCAAACTTCACTAAGGGAAGTAGGGAAGGCAGCAAGGCAGGCAAAGGCCCAAACTGAGAAAACATTAACATGAATAGTAAAAGAAGGGGACAAGACTTTCTATAGATGCATCAGTGAAAGAAGAAAGTCCAGAGGGGTATTGCTAAGATCAAAGGGGATAAGGGGGAGTGTGTGGATGAGGACCAAGGAAAGGCATCTATCCTAAATAGATACTTCTGCTCAGTGTTTACTGAGGTGAAGGTAGGGGAGGGCCCACAGCTCAGCACCATGGACACAGGAGGGAAGGAGGTGTGCACTAGTCCCTTCACAAAAGAAAGGGTCCTGCAAGAGCTCGCTAAGCTCAGGGTGGATAAGTCAATGGGACCTGATGGCATACATCCCAGGGTACTAAAGGATCTAAGGGTGGAAGTAGCAGAGCCATTAGCAGAAGTATTTAGTGAGTCTCTAAGCACAGGAGAGGTCCCAGAAGACTGGAGAAGGGCTCATGTGATCCTGCTCCACAAGAATGGTAGTATGGAGGAGGCAGGGAACCACAGACCAGTCAGTCTTTCCTCAGTAGTGGGCAAGATTATGGAGGCACTCCTTAAGGAAAGGATAGTGCAACACCTGGAATCCATAGGAGCACAGGATCCAAGACAGCATGGGTTGACAACATGAATGTCCAGTCATACTAATCTCATAGATTTCTTTGACTGGGTAACCAAAGTGGTGGACTACGGGGGGTACAGTTGATGTCACCTACCTTGACTTCAGCAAAGCTTTTGATACTGTTCCACATAGCTTGATTAATAAGCTGGGTAGGCTCAGGGTGGGTTAGAAGTTGGTCAACTGGGTGGCAAACTGGTTGGTGGACAGAAAACAGAGAGTGGTGGTAAATGGTATACAGTCAGAAGAGAGGCAAGTCACAAGTGGGGTACCTCAGGGATCAGTCCTGGGGTCAGTCCTCTTCAATATCTTCATCAGTGACATTGCAGATGGACTGGGGGGGTAAGGTTTGTCTGTTTGCAGATGACACCAAGATCTGCAACAGAGTAGATGATCCAGATGGGATGGACAGAATGAGAAGAGATCTGGATAAACTGGCAAAATGGTCAGAAGATTGGCAACTGGGGTTTAACGCAAAGAAATGCAAGATCATGCACATAGGGAAGAGAAACCCTCTAGCCACCTATAGGTTGGGAGGAGAGTTGCTGGCAATCACAAGGGAAGATGGGCCAGCAATGTGAGAAGACAGTAAGGAGGGCTGGGGGGATATTGGGATGCATAGGGAGAGGCATCACCAGTAGAAAACAAGAAGTTGTTGGCCCTCTGTACAGACAGTTGGTAAAACCACATCTGGAGTACTGTATACAGTTCTGGAGACCCCATCTCCACAAAGACATAGACAGAGTGGAGGCTGTCCAGCGGAGAGCTACCTAAATGGTGCAGGGTCTGTACCAGAAGACATATGAAGAAAGATTAAAGGAGTTTAAGATGTATAGCCGCGAGGAAAGAAGGGAGAGGGGGGACATGATAGAAACTTTCAAATACCTCAAGGGAATCAACAAAGTCCAAGAGGGTAGCATCTTTCAGAAAAAGAAATGTGCAAGAACAAGGGGGCACAATTTGAAGATAGAGGGGGATGGCTCAGAGGTAATGTGAAGAAGCATTTTTTAACTGAGAGGGTTGTAGATGCATGGAACAGCTTTCCTGACAAGGTTGTAGAGTCAAAAACAGTGGGTGAATTCAAGAATGCATGGGACAGACATATGGCAATTCTAGTGGGGGATAGGAGGAAGTAGGCTGTTGGTTAACTAGGATCTTCAGCTTATCCATTAGGTAGGGAAATGGGCAGACTAGGTGGGCCAAGCTGTCCTTATCTGCCACCAAATTCTATATTTCTATGTAAGTAAGAGACTTTGGCATCATCATCATCACAGATGACCTGAAATCATCCAAGCAGGCCACTAAAGCAGTAGGTAAGGCTAGAGGGATGTGGGGGTGTATTAGTAGGGGTATCACAAGTCGTAAGAGGGAGGTAATAATCCCTCTTTACAAGACACTGGTTAGGCCATATCTGGAGTACTGCATGCAGTACTGGAGGCCGCACCTGCACAAGGACATTAACAAAATGGAGGCAGTTCAGAGAAGGGCAACCAAAATGGTGCAGGGACTGCATTAGAAAACATATGAGGACAGATTAATGGAGCTCGATATGTATACCCTAGAGCAAAGGAGGGAGAGAGGTATATGACCAAAACATTCAAATATCTTAAGGGCATTAACAAGGTGAAAGAGTCTACCATGTTTCAACATAAGAAAAATAGCAGGACAAGAGGACACAGCATGAGATTAGAGGGAGGCCGATTAAGGGGAAATGTGAGGAAGTACTTTTCACAGAAAGGGTGGTGGATGCATGGAATGGCCTACCTCAGGAAGTGGTCAATATGAATACAGTTCAGGGCTTCAAACAGTTATGGGATAGGCATAAGGGAGCAACACAGATGAGTATGAATAGATAGGTCATTGACAGAGTAAAGGCCTATGGCACATTCATAAGGTAGAAAAAATGGACAGACTTGATGGGCCTTGTGGTCCTTATCTGCCATCAACCTCTATGTTTCTACGTTAATTCACACTCAAATTACCTCTGCTTCTTTGCCCTCTCTCGCGCACACACCTCGGCTGGGAGACTAGTATTCTCCTATAGATTCCCTTCCCTCTGGAATAACCTCTCCCCTCAAACCCACCTCACCTCTTCCTTTCCTGCTCTTAAACACCTCCTCAGACCATCCTCTGCTTCTTCTTATTGCTGTCCACTGCCCTAATCCACAACCATACCACTGTTCCCCTCTCTCCCTTCCATTTCCTGTATTAACTAGTGATCACATGATTTTAGTTCTTGTTGTCTCACCACGCTTATTGAATCTCTTGTACAATATTCTGTAATTTATTCCTGTAATGTCTATTTATCTGCTTATTGTATTATGCGTATTGATTAATTTATTCTGTATTATATTGTAATATATGGATAAGCCTCAATAATACTGTACTAAATTATACGAAATTGCCCAGTAATACTTCACTACTCTCATTAATACTATCATGAAAAGTGATAATACTATCGTTTTTGCTGATAATACTACAGTTCAAAGGTCACCTCCAACTTTAGTAGTATCAATTGATCCATATATTGCAAACAAATAACAGAATGACAGAAAGATAAGTGTTTTACAAGGCAGTAATACTGTCTTGAGATTTTGGGGACTTCAGGCTCTCTCAAGCTTCGCTGTTGAGGTTCCATGTCCCCAAAACCTCTTGATGGTATTGCTGCCTTGTAATATACACTTATCTATCTATTATTCTATTTGTACATTTTATGTTTCTTATGTATTATACTGTACCTGAATTTTTTTTTGTCATCCCTTTGTTGTATTTGTACCCCCTGTCCCCGGGTTGCATCTGGAAATCAGCTTCTGCTCGGTGTGCCTTTCCCGGTCAACAAATGTTAAATAAATAAATAAAATGTACAATAGTCTTTTTATGACCTGACATTATGATCACACAGGTGGCATTTTTAAAATCCCATCCAAAAAGTGATTTCGCTGTGCGACTGTGGAAACAAGTTTCGAAGGGGATTTGAAAAATGACACCTGCCATGTTCAGGAGGTGAGATAACACAAGCCATATGTTGAACATTGGGAGCCAAAATCTGCAAAACTAGTTATAAGTAAATGTTGGAACAATTTGTTCCCTCATAACTTGGTTGATTTTTCACATTGTTATGCCAAATGTTCAACATAATCTTTTATGACCACTACTTGTGAGCGTGACAGGTGTCATTTATAAAGCAATGGCTGAAACATCATTTTGCACCACAAGAGTTAAAACACATTTTGGGCAGGATTTGAGAAATGACAGATGTCACATTGTGAGGTGGTATGAAAAAATGGCTATGTTGAAAAGTTGGGATCAAAATATCGAAAATTATCACAGCTACGAGCGTGCGTTGAAAAATTGCAACATAGACTCATAACTTCGTTGTTTTCTCATATTTTTACCCAGATTTGAATGCAGCCTTCTTATGACTCTACACAGCCTTCTTATGAGCCAACCTCATGAGCAAGGGCAGGGAAAATTTTCAAACCTTGGAGCAGTCTGTCCCCAGACGTTGTGGCAGCAAAAACAGTGAGACAGTTCAAGCAGGCATGAGATAGGCACTGCAGAAACTTAAAAAGGAATAAAGACTGGGAGGTAGCCCACATAGGTAGACTAGATGGATCATACGGTCCCCTTCTGCCAGCACTTTCTTATGTTCTTAAATCTCACCCAAAAGGTGATTTTGCGCCATAAGTGTGAAAACACATTTTGGCCAGGATTTGAAAAATGACCCCTGTCACATTAATGAGTTGCTGTGAAGAAATAGCTTTATTGAAAATTTGGGGTCAAAATATTGAAAATTACCAACATTACAAGCCTGGGTTTGTAAATTTCAATGTAGGCTCTTAACATTGTTGTTTTTTACTATTTTTACCACAAATTTTCAACATAGCCTTTTTACAAATCCACCTCATGAACAAGGGCAGAGAAAATTTTTACCTCACCTCCTGCCTGACAGGTGATTTCACACAGTGACCATGAAATCACCTTTTAGGACAGATTTGCCTAATTTCACAGTCATTGTTCATGAGGTGGGGTCCTAAAAAAGGCTTGTTGAAAATGTGGGGCAAAAATATTCAAAAACGACCAAGTTATGCCACTAAGTTCAAAACCCCATTGAAGTACATTGAACCGCATACCTGATTTCCTCAGTTCGTAGTCCAGTGTTGAAGAGTGAAGACATGTCTGAGGTCCAGAGAGAATTATGGTGTTGGACCCTTGGTGGGTAAGTAAGGGCTTGAGGGTGTGTGGAGTGATGGGTGCTGAGTGGGAGGATCAGGTGAAGGACTAGCAGTGGCAGCAGCAACAGACATTGATGGATGGTTTTCTTTTTTACAGGGTATATTGAAAAACAAAAACAAAAAAAACCTACAAGGGGTGGTTTTCTTTATTTTGACTGGCAACACTGGGGGACTTGGCACCCCCAGTGTTAGTGTTTATTTCAGGTGGCAACACTAGGGAATTGGGACCAGCAATGTCAGTGTTTATTTCAGGTGGCAACACTGGGAGAACAAGCACCCCAGTATCGGTGTTATGTTTGTGTATGTGGGTGTGTGTGTGTAGGGTGGTGGCTGCTGAGTGGGAGGTTGGTGTGGGGTACAGTAATAGTGGCAGCAGAAACAAATATCGATGAATGGTTTTCTTTTTTACAGGGTATATTAAAACAAAAATAAACTACTAGCAACTTTCTTTTCATTGCAAGTGGCAACACTAGGGGATTGGACAACCCCAGTGTCTGTGTTATGTTTGTGGGGTGGGGTGTGGTGGGGTGACTGCAGAGTGGGAGGGTTTGGTGGGGGAACAGTAATGGCAGCGGCAGCAACAGACATCTATGGATGGTTTTCTTTTTTACAAGGTGCAATTCAGCCTCAGCAGGCTGATTATGACAGATCAGCTGTGCTTGCTGCGTGGTGTTATGTACAGCAAAAGAAAGAGCTGACCTATGATTAGGTTGGCTCTCTCCTTTGAACTACATGAAGTTTCCACCCAGAAAGCCAGAACAGTGTCATGATCATCCTGGCTGATGAATGGTGTGACACTGATGAGCCCCTTGCAGATCACTCTGCATTGGACTGACAGTGTCATACCCCTCAAAAGCCACTCTCCTAACAAAATGTTCTGCACATGCATGCATGGTGAACATAAAAAGGCAATACAAAAAGCATACAAATCAGCAGTAGAGTTACTCCCAAAGGGATCAAAGAATACTCCACCAGGCAGTGGCCACCTCCTGGGCAGATAGAAGCCTAAGCCTCAGCTGCAGAAATTTGCTCTGTGGCCAAGTGGGCTACCCTGCATACCTTTGCCAGGCATTACAGACTGGACACTAGCATTCAATGCAAAGCATCCTTTGGGAACAAAGTACAGGAGGTGGCCACATTTACAGACACTGAATGCCCTGGCTCATCCCCTCCCATTTAGAGGAGTACTGCTTCTTACGTAACCCTGTTTGTAAGGATTTGGAGTGCCACAGATATCCACACAATACAATGTAGTTTACTCACCTGGTAAAGATGATTCTGTCAATGTATATTCATGGCACTCCAGTTCCCACCCTGTTGGAGTGGGCCGCACGGTGCCAATAAAAGAAAAACCTTCTATATTCACCAGCATGCCATACAGGCTGGCAACTGAATGTATATAGAGTTTCTGATGATGCTCACAGTAAGGTAGGCTAGCAAAGTACAAGGTATAACTGTCAGAGTCTCCAATACTAATATTTAATCTTACACAGATACACAGCTTGGGAATTATCGATAACTGATGGGATTAGGAGCAATAGGGGATCAGGTAGGCAGCTTGAAATTTGATCCTAGATTACATGTGCATCTCGCGGCCTATCAGGTGAACATAACCCTGTTTGCAAGGATTTGGAGTCCCATGGGTATACACTAACACAATCACCTTTACCAGATGAATAAACCAACATTATATGGTTTCAGAGTAATACAGATTTAAAGTTAATTTTTTGGATAACCTTCTGACATGAATGGTAAAAAAGTAGTGATTATGAGTGCTTATTTTCCTGATTTACTTGTCATGAGAAATTATTTACTTGTCATGAGAAAAAATAATTGTGACAGCTGCCATCTTGTTTTTTGTTTTTTATTAAAAAACATTGAAAATACATAAAAATCATGTATTTTCAAAAAGCAAACACCTAAATCTAGGTAAATGGGACTCGTTCAGCTAGATTACGCTCTTTATTTTTTGAAAATTACCCTGCAAATAATGTTTTTGGGCACCTAAAAATCCTGGGTGCCCAGTTTAGTGAGAGGAGCCATTCACCTGCATTCTCAGTATGAGAAAAGTGGGACTTTTTTTGAACTGTGAAGTTGCAACTGGAGTTGTGCTGCCAGCTTCAGTTGAAGCAGTGAGCTAGTGATCTCACTCTATCTATCTATCTATCTATCTATCTATCTATCTATCTATCTATCTATCTATCTATCTATCTATCTAGCTGTCTAGCTATTCAAATTACTAATGAACTGGGGTAACCACTCCAAGTACCACTTCTCTCTCCTCCTCCCCTGCAGATCACCCACCACCCCTTTCCCATGTTTAATTTTATAATATGTGGAATAAGTTGACTGAGGTGCCCACCCCTTGTATCGCTTCTCCTCAACCCCTCCCCTCCAGGTTGCCCACCCCCCCTTTCCATTATACACATGGCGGCACCAGGGTGCCCACCCCCAGTGCTGCCAAAAAGTAGCCTGACTGTGGGGTGCCCAATCCCCAGTGTCAGAACCTCCCCTGAAACAAAGAAAACTGTCCCTCATTGATTTTGTTTGAACCTATAAAAAAGAAAATGATCCCTCACTGATCTGGCCCCTTACTCGTCCCTCCACCCACTCTGCACTCATCACCTCCTCAACACCCTCACTCTCCTGAACATGCCCCATGATGTAGATCCACTCTTTGATTGAAGATATGTCTTGCTGATGGAACTGGTGTTTGCAGTATGAGAAAATAAGGTATGTCTGAATTATGTATATTAATGGGATCTGAACTTTTATTCATAACTTTCTCATTTTTTTCTTTTTTATATTTTTACACCAAATTTTCAACATGGCCTTTTATGGACACTACCTCATGAAATGGGTGTGGGGGGGGGTCAAATCCAACCTGAAAGTTGATTTCACAGTCACTTTGTGAAATCACTTTTCAGGCTGGATTTGAAAACTTTCACCCACTGGGTTCATGAAGTGGGGTCATATGAAAGCTATTTTGAAAATTTGGTGTCAAAATATTAAAAGACAACAAAGTTATGAGCTTAGTTTGAAATATTTCTACACTTGCTCATAACTTTAGTAATTTTGAATATTCTAGCCCCATATTTTTTTACACCACGTCATGAACGTGGCAGCTGTTGCTTTTCAAATCCTGGCCAACATGTATTTTCGCACCTGTGGCACAGAGTGATGTTTTGGCAGTAATTTGAAAATTTTCACCTGCTGGGTTCAGGAGGCAAGGTCATAGGAAGGCTATTTTGAAAATCTGGTGTAAAAATATGGTAAAATGACCAAGATATGAGTGAACATGGAAGTATTTCAATGCTTACTCATAACTTCACTAATTTTCAATATTTTGACTCCAAACTCTTTCAACATAGCTATTGTTTTTACACCACCTCATAAATGTGACAGGTGTCATTTCTTAAATCCTGGACAAGACATGTTTTTGCGCTTGTGGTGCAAAATGGCATTTTGGCCAGTATACTATAAATGCCACATGTCGTGTTTATAAAGGGAGTCATTTATTTATTTATTTTACTTTATTTATTTTAGTTTTTGTTGACCGGGTAAATGCACTAGGAAAATTCTTCCTCTTTTCAGGCACAACCCAGGAGAGGGGGATACAGATGAATGCCAACTGACCTTGAACCAGATGAAGCTGTTGGTGGTATTTTTAGTGAATGGGGGAAATTTGGCCAGGGCACCGGGGAAATTCCCCTACTCAGTCTGTAGGGGGCGACGCTATCTGATGCTAGGATGGCCAGGTCTCGTGAGTTGCAGACCAGTATGGATGTGGAGGGAGCTGAAGAGAAGGCCTCCTCCTCTGCTTTTATTTCTCTTGAAGCTGAAGAAGTTTTTCAGTATGCAGAAGGATTTATTACTGGCACAGAATTTGAAGGTGATCATCAAAACAAGTTGGATGCTTCAGTTGTGCTGAGTGATCTTAACCCATCCTTGGATTCAGATGCTGGGACACATATTCTCAATACGGCTTCAAAGGTGCAGTTGCTAAAGTCTCAATTGGAAACTGAAATGCATCAGATTGAAAGAAAGAAAGCAGATTTACAAGCCGCCTTGAAGGTTTTACAGAACAAATCTGATACAGGACACTCGGAACCCCAGCTGACCATTGGAGTTGATGAGTTGTGTATCCTGATCACAACAGCTGCTTCTCATACAGGTACCATGTATCAAACCTCCTTATTTGACCAGGGCAATGCTACTGTTTTCTTTGTCAATGCAAAGCATCCTGTTGCAGATTTAAACATAAGGAATAGAAACAGGACTGTAAATTATGTTGTGGGGCCTTCTATACAGCCAGGTACTACAGGAAGGCAGCAAGTTTTCAACTAAGCTCCTTATGAGCTACCGGAGTACTTAAACCAAGCTCCATTACAGTGAAATTGTCTGATACAGTGAACAAAAAGTCATCTGGAGAACAGGGGGTGTCAGAAGGGGTAACTTCAACTGGCATTAAAGGAAAGGAGGATGCTGATGTTATTTTGGGTTCTACCTTAGCTTCTAAGCAAACGGCTTTGATGGAAATAGTAACCGAGGGTGTGAAAGACACAGTGGAAATGGGACGGCTGGAAAAGGAAATAAGCAAGTGGGATGGGAGAAATAATAGAAAGGCGATGAGTGAAAGGAACAGGGACCCTGACTGGACCCCTGAAAAGGCCTTGGGAGGGGCAGGCTAGAAATTGGGCCCAGAAGGGCAGTGGTACCCAGATCCAGATTGGGATCCCACTCCCTTATTGCAGGGCAGTCCCACCGCATTCAGTACCATCACCACCACCAAAATCCCCCATAAATGGGCATACAGATGCAAAGCAGCCACAACAGAACCAACAGGACCATACCCCTACCCCCTACTCAGAGCCCTCAAAAGGAGGAACCAGATGACTCCCTTAACACAGATCAGAATAAGGAGGAATGGAAAAAATATTCAGATTTTTTCCAAAAATCAGAGGCTGCACCGTGAAGAAACGTGGTCTGCATCCAGTACAAAGGGGGCTGGAGGTAAGGCCTGGCACATATTATGTTGGGAAACAGTTGCTGAAAGGTTCATTGAAATTTACTCCTGCTAAGGTCTTTGCCTTCATCAACATAGTGGGTGAGGACAACTACAATGTCAGTTTTTGATCCCCCCAACTGTTAGAGTTATTCTGGTCCCATTATAATCAACTTAAGTTCTCACCACTTTGGACTCCCTTCCTAGTAATCCCACTCACCAAACCGCTGACAAAATATGTGACAATACTGTTCCATAATGAGGGTGTACACGTTGATGATATCACCCAGTGGCTAAACCAGTGCTGCACTGTACTAACTACCCCTGAAGCCATCCTAGATGCAGAGGATTTTTGGACGGGTGGTTGGAAATACAAAGTCATGCCAATACAAGCTGACGAGGGGATAGTGCATACTCCTAACTGCTTTTTTTCTTAGGAAGGACAGGGGTATGTTTTTATGCTGGGCAACCTAGAGCTTGCTGCAAATGTGGCTCTAGGACCCATTTGTCTTACATCTGTGACATACCACATTGCGAGATCTGTGGTGGAGTGGGACACATCAGCAGGCAGTGTGTCAACCACACCAAATGTTCCTTATGTGAACTATCAGGCCATCTTTTCAATGAGTATTCCTGGGCCGCAAAAAATAAAACTGAAAAAATGGATCCCGAAGATCTCATCCAAAAGGTCCAGCAGGCTGCAAAACCTCCACCCCCCAGTCAACACCCTGAAGAGGAACGACAGGAGCCACAGGCTGTAACACCACTAGAACAAGATGTGCAGGAGGATGACTGACCTGTCACCCAGCCCATGGATACGAGGCCTATGGAGGACAGGCCATCCATGGACCAAGACCTACCTACCATCAATTTATTGGATGATGAGCTTCTGCCGAATAAGGCTATACTCGAGGATTCACCTGGTCACTCTGAGAAAAATACAGCTCTACAAAAGGACTTGTTAAACCCAGTTAGCTACTTGGAGGGTTCACTGGATGATCCAGAGTTACCATTTCACCAACCAGGAAGTTCACCGACTTCAAGATAAAGATCCACTCAGAGCAGTTTAACTAGAACAGGAACTTTTAATGTCACCTTGGAAAATCCCTTTTCTGTACTCAAATCCCAGAATTGGGGGAACATGGATATGGATGCCGCAGACTCTGAGTCAAATCCAGGCTCAGCGGACTCTTTCAAAACAGTGGAGTATCGTTATTCTGGGAAAAAGAAAAAATGGAAAAAATGAAGGACTGTACACAGCCTTATAAATGCATACTGTAGCTTCCTTGAATGTCTGTAGTATTCTCAATTGCAAGAGAAGACTACTCGCACTGCAAACACTGCATGATTTTGTTCTAGGTTTTTTTTTTATTCAAGAAACTTGGATGTGGTCAGTCAATCAAGTGCAGTTGTTTAAATCTGAATGGTAATAGGGACCGCCATTTTGGTCCTTTGGGTTAGACAGGTCAGATGGGAAGTTTTTTGATATGACTCCCCAGCCAGGGAATGAAATATGCAGGGTTGCCTGCATGGGCCCAGGTACCACATAGTGAAGGCAACTCTTCTCTTGGCATAGTGCTCTGAACCGCTGCACCTGTTGGTGGCAGAGGGCCCTATGCATTGGCTGAAAGATCGATTCTTAACCCTATATGTCTGTATCTGCAGCCACATGGAAGTGCAGGGCCCAGAGAACTCTGTGCTTTCACAGCCCACCAGACAGCTCCATGAATTCTTGACATCTGTCGCTGCATAGAAGTGCAGGGCACACAAGGGCCCTGCACTTCCATAAGCAGATGGAGAATTCCCTTGGTGCAGGGCCCAGAGGGCACTGTGCATCTGCATCTGTTCATGTAAGTCCTGAAGGGACCTCCATGAATGAGGATACAATTCCACTATCTCAAAAAGAAAGGAATTGCTTTGCAAAAAAAATGCATTAATGCCCTAGCTAGGGTTCAAGTTAATGCCACAAAAGTAGGGAGATGTGGAGTCAGGGTTTCCAAACCTATCTCTCCCCCTCAAGCAGCAAAAGGAAAAATCATTAGGGTTTGGGGTCTCCAGAGTCTTGACAAACCAGTGGTAGGGTCTTCCATGGAGTTGTCTACCCTAATGCACACCCCCTTCTCTGAGCAAACAAAGTCAGATGTGATTTCCTTTCTTCATACAGAGTGAAGAAAGCTACAACAGATTCTGTTTGGCAACATGTGGCAAGACACTTCTCTACCTTTGAAGAGGGTATCACTATAAGGCACTGGTTTGGAACTGCACATTTTGCTTCAGACAGGAAGCTATGGGCTGAGGGGAAGGGGTGAGAATAGGATTTACAACCCCAAGGAAGACCCCACCACTGATTTGTCAACACTATGGAGACCCAAAACCCTAATGTTGCTTCTTGTTGCTGCTTGGGAGGTGGGTGTGGGGAGTTAGGATTGGAAATCCTAATGCCACATTTCCCTACTTTTGTGTTGTTAACTTGAACCCTATATGGTGCATTAATGAAGTTTCTTGCAAAGAATATATATATATATATAGATATATATATATATATATATATATATATATGTATTAGAACTCTGTTTAATGCATCAGTTAGGGTTGTTCCACAGCAACAAAAGTGAGGAAATTCGATGTTAGGGCTGAAACCCCTTTGCACCCTCCAGCCCACCCCCAACTGGAATCGGGTGTGATTGGGGTCATCAGCCCTAACTGTCACCCCATCACATGTGGAAAGAAGCTGAGGAATAGGAGAATGGGGTGACAGTTAGGACCGATGACCCCAATGCGCACCCCGATTCCAGTTGAAGGGGTGGGCTGAAGGGGTGCAAAGGGGGTTTCAACCCTAACATTGATTTTCCTCACTTTTGTTGCTGTGGAACAACCCTAACTGATGCATTAAACAGAGTTTTTTGCCTCTAATTTTCCTTCTTTTTGAGAATGATAATGAGAAATAGTGAATGTAATGTGGCGGCGGGAGCACGGTGCCCTTTGGGCCCCACGCTCCTGCCACGTAATGCAGCGGTGGGAGCGTGGGGCCCTGTGGGCCCCGCGCTCCCACCACGTGATGTCTTGTCACATAGTAACATTGTGCCTGCAATCGCAAATCGTAATGCGCATGGTGACACAAAGCGAAACAGAAAGAGAAACAGTACTGTAGACAGAAATGTTGAAAACAACAGAAACGCAACCGCAAATGAAAACGCAAAGGGTAACGCACATGGTGGCGTAAACGTGAACGGTAAGTGAAACGGGTACGGAACTGCAAGCAGAAATGGTAATGGTAACAGTAATGTAAGCACACAGGCTGGTTTTCCTCAAAAGCTGTATAGAGAAAGACAGTGAGTAGAAAGAATGTATGCAAAATAATGACTCTCGGAACACAAAAATCAGGAGTTGGAATAGTAAATTGCTTATATCTCAGTAACCGTATGACAGAGAAAAAAATTTTAAAAGTTATCACTTTCCTGGCTAGTTTTATACTTAGCCCCCTGTGGGGCTAACAACTTTTTCAACAAAAACTCTGTATCTCGCACCGTTTCCGAGATACGGGCCCTCAAAGGCGCGGCGGATGCCGTAATGTTATCCTATGGGAAAAAAACAGAAGTTCGGAGTGCCATAACTGTGCCTCCCTGTAATATTTTTTCACCAAACCACTGAAAGGCACATCTGTGGGATGTTGGCTGTATCCCCTGCAAATTTCAGCCCAAAAGACCAAACCGTTATTTTGCAGCAGGGCGCCAAACGATTGCTGCAATGCATCGGCTGCCGTAATGTTATCCTATTGGAAAAAGCGCCAACTTTGGAGTGCCATAACTTTGCTGCTGTGTAATATTTTTCAACACAACACTGAAAGGCACATCTGTGAGATGTCGGCTGCGTTCCATCCAAATTTCAGCCCAAAACTCCAAACCGTTCTTTTGCAGCGGGGTGCCAAAGAATTGCTGTCATTTCCCCACAGCCTAGAAAAGTACTGTCACAATTTCCAGAAATTTGAAAAACATATTTCTGGGGTGTTTTACCCCGAAATAAAGCCATGGCTAGCATCCTCAGGCTCCGACTAGGTGATTACAAAAAGAATTAGGTTGCTAGAGGGTCTCAATTTTAAATGCCAAGCATTTTTCTGATCACTAACTGAAAACAAAATGGCGGATTTGCGAAAGTAAGAGGGCCATTTGCGAAAGTAAAAATGCATTTGCGACACTGTCAAACTTTTTGTTAACTTTTCCCATTGACTTAAATTGGGAAATTGTTTTTTGAATAACTTTTGAACCGTTTAATATTTTTTCACGAAATCTTTGAAAGGAACATCGTGGACCCCGGCCGCAGGTTCCCTGAAGATTTTGGGCCGGTCGCGCAAACCGTGCGACCTGTAGGTGCGACCGTAGAATTCCAGAGAAAGTGTAAATGCACGTGCAGATCACGCTTAATAACTCCGCAGCTGTGTATCCGACTGATACGAAACTTGGTAGATCCCAAGGTGTATGGGTCTTGATCAGCTATTCCAAATTTCAGGCAAATCCGTCAAATGGTTGCAAAGTTATTAAGGTGCAACATTTTGGGTTTACCATGTAAATGGCTCCTCAACCCTAACTATGGTAGCACTACCGTACTACCATAATCTATATATATATATATATATATACACACACATACATATACAGCCAGGTGGTACAATTCGCATGGTTTTAAAATCATACATCTTAATACTAGAAGTGTGATCCCAAAAATGGCTAAAATAGAACAAATGATTATTCCTGATAACCCTGATGTTGTAGCTTCATCAGAATCTTCATTAAATTCTACCTTGCCAGATACAGTAGTGTATGCAAAATATCAGGGTACAGTGTACTGTGAGCCGACTGGAAAGGAAAATGCATGGGGGTGGGGTAGCAGTTTATTTTAAAGAGGAACTGCAGGTAATTGTTGAAAAGACTCGCACCAAATGTCATTCTGTCACTGAATGGTTGTTACTCCGGTTACTGCTGGGGGGGGAACATATTATGTTAGGGTGTATTTATAATCCACCAAGAAAGAATACCAGCACTTACTTAAAAAGAACACTTAACCAAGTGTTAGCTCCTGGACTCGGCTGAAGGAATGCAGGCTCAATGTGCTCCTTTAATCTTTTTCTATTCATAGAAAAAGCACTTCAAAATGGCACATTCACCAATAACATCCACATACCACCTTCCACATATGCATAAAATGTCCATGGAAGTCCATAAGATATCTACAAAAGTCCATATAAAGTCTATAAATCACTGGTTAAAATCAAAACAAGCCTGTGTAGCAGGCCGGCAAGTTACTTCTGCAGCAGCTGAGGGACACGTCCCCCTGCTCCCTTCTGCCACTTGTGCTAGTGCAGTGCCACTGCACCGTGCACAGTGCGTGCACCCGCAGTGCCATATTTAATTGTGCTCAGCCTTGGCATAGCACTATTGAATATCACTTGGTCCACGCCCTGGCGCAACCCAGTTGTGCTGCGCCCAGGCTTGCTCCCCTGCCCGGCACAGTCTGAATATCCAGCCCCTAGAATCTGTTGCCCGTCTATTAAAAGATGACTCTGTACTGGTGGATGATATGAATTAAACTGGTTATTAAAAGATGAAATGGGCTTGGAATCCTTGTTATATCCATATGGTCTATCGCAGATTATAACAGAACCCACATGCTTTAACTTAAAAACTTTTAACTATGCTATTTTGGATTGGATTGTAGTTAACAAGGAGAACATGGTTGGTTCCACAGGGGTTCTGTCGGAGTCTGTGAGTGACCATATGGCAACTTTTTGGGTATTACATTTTAAACGTATCTAAATCCCTCCTCATATTGTGCAAGTTCGAAATTTTAAAAATGTTCATCTTGAGGCTCTGGCTGCACATGTATCTCTTTTGGACTGGTCGTATTTGGAGTGTATTCCTGATGTGAACCTGGCTTTGGATGAATTTTGTGAAGTTTTATTACCAGCACAGAATGCCTTCTGTCCCCTGCAGATTATGAGATTAAGAGGATCCCCTAATAAGTGGTTTATACTTGAGATAAAACAGTTAATTAGGCAAAGAAATATGGCTTGGGAATCATATAAAAAACATTTAACTACTGTTATGTAGAACACATACAGGAACTTATGAAATAGGGTATGTAAGATGGTTAGGGCAGCAAAAAAAAATTTCTCAAGAACAATGTGAGGTAAATCTGAGTAACCCTAAAACCTTTTGGGACAATGTAAATTCATTATCGTCTCCAAAAATGACAAATCCCATACAAAAACTGAAAATAGGGGACAAGGAGGTTACTACAACAGATGAGATTGTTAACCTTTTAAATAAGAAATGTACTAATTTGCAGATTACAGAAAGGTTACACTCTAAAATGATATAAAGGAATCCAGAGTGCTTTCATTAGTGAATGAAGGCCCTAAGTTCTTTTTTAAGAGAGCAGAGGGAAGTGAGGTTTTTAGACTATTGCATACATTACCTAATAAATTTAGTGACTGTGTGTGGGAGGGGGACTGGATGGTCATTTTCTTAGGTTAATAATTTCATATATTACTGACCCATTATGTTATATTTTTAATTTATCTTTGTTGACACAACAATTTCCATCTAGTTGGAAGTGAGCAAGGGTTGTACTGGTCCCAAAGAAACCAAATGCTGAATTATTAGAAGACTTTCAGCCTATATCAATGTTTAATCCATTAAGTAAAATTGTGGAAAAAATAGTAGCCAATCAGATAAATGAGTATGTGGAAAATCAAGAACTTCTGTGTTCACAACAGCATGGTTTCTGGTGGTATCATGGGACCCGTACAGCCTTGGTCAGGTTCACAAACACTGTCCTGAGGGGGGGTTGAGAGTGGATTGATGATTGGAGCACTGTTTGTGGAACTGACCAAGGCATTTGACCTTATTGAACATGAGGTGGCTTGCAATAAGGTGTTGGATTTAGGTTTTTCAGTTGGTCCAGTCAAATGGGTGAAGGATTATTTAACTAACCATTCTCAGGTTGTTTATATAGGGCAGGCTGAGTCATCCGGATATTCTGTGGTCTGTGGTGTCCCTCAAGGGTCCATATTAGGACCCCTACTATTTTCTTTATTTGTAAATCAGCTACCGTCACATTGTTCAATGTGCACACACAATTCTTTACGTAGATGATTTGATTTTGTTTTATCAGGACAAATCGATTATTGATATTATGTCCTATATACAACAGGACTTTAATGATATATGTAACTGGTTTACAAACAATTCAGTGGTATTGCACTCCAAAAAACCAAAAACGATGTTATTTGGAACAAATTGCATGCTAAGAGACCGTTTAGATTTACAGATTCATGATTCGACTGGGGTAATTATTGAACAGGTACAGACATTTAAGTACAGTATTTAGGGATACTACTTGACCCTGTGCTTAGTCTTTCCTCACAGGTAACCACACATTGTAGAATGGTAAATTGAAAATTAGAGCTGTTATATAAATTTAAAAGACATTTTACAGAAAAAACAAGAGAGGCCATTGCTGTGGGGACTTTGCTTCCCCATCTAAATTATGTGGCAAGCTTGTATTATAAACTGAGAAAAAAGGAGCTTCACACCCTAACAGTAACATATAATAACATTTGTTGTTTCATATTGTCTGTCCCAAATCACACACATCATTGTGAATTGTACCTTAGATTGGGTTGGTTGCCCTTTACTTCTAGATTAGATAATTCTTTACTGTGTTTAATATTTAAGGCTGTCTCTTCAAATTCTATGTTCCCCCTAGCAGACTTAATTACAATTCATACTATACCATCCAAGATAAGATCATCAAATAGTCTGATACTGGAAACCCCAGTGTGTAAGCAAAAACTTGGGTCATGTGCATTTTCAATTTCTGCACCTCTTATGGAATTCCTTACCTTCTTCTATCCAGATGGCAAATTCATTGATGAAATTTAAGATGTTATTAAAACAACACTTATTGTCTCAAGCTATATGTAATTGTATTAAGTAAATGTTGCCTTGGTTTGATTGTATTGTAAGTTGTATACGATGTCTTATGTTATAACTGTTTATGATTTCTGGGTCGAACTTGAAAACGAGTTACTTGGCCCAGTGTCCTTACCCGGTTAACAAATGATTAAAAAATATGTGTATATAGTGTGTGTGTATATATATATATATATATATATATATATATATTGTTCTTGTTTTTCCATTTCCTATATATTAATCCAACTCCACTTAAACCCCTTTATTCCTACTTAGATGCTTATTTACCATCCTAGCCCCTTTTCTACTTGTCTCACTGCATCCCTACCCCTGCACTCCGTACTCTGTACCTCCCATATTGTATGCATTGCAGTTACAGCCACCATGGCTCCATTCAGTCACCAGCAAAATGCTGTGCAGCCCTCCAATGTCATGAAACCCAATTAACAAGCAGAAGTTTGCAGTTTCTTATCTTTGATGAAAAGTAGCATGTAAGTAACCCAGAAGTACTAGAGGCCATGTAACTCAACCAGCAAGTATGCTCATAAATGGTTTGAACTAGTAGTTGTAAGGGGAACTGACTATTTGTCTCCAGGATTACAGTTTCACAATTGCTAACCAGTTAACAATTACATTAAATTAAATTAAGGAATTAACAAAGTGAACTGCGGGGAATTATTTAATCTGTATACCAATTTACAGTCACATGGACACGAATGGGAATTAACAAGAGGGACTTGAGGAAGTACTTCTTTACAGAAAGGGTGGTGGAACCTTGGAACAGTTTGTGAGCAGAGGTGCTGGGTGTGAAAACAGTCAGGAGATTCAAGCAGGCCTGGGACAGAATGAAGGGAAATTGTGGCTGCCCAGGGTGACAGAACCATGGAGGAGAATGGGGAGTGGACGGGGGGAGGGGGTTAGTACCCTGGAGGAACAATAAGGGATGGTTCATGGGATTATAGGGAACTTCGGCAGACTGGATGGAAATCTGGTCTTTTTCTGATATCATTGTCTTAATTTCTGTGTTTCTATGTATCTAATTCTTAACCTTACTAAAAAAACAGCATAAATGTATTCTTTCAGCAATCGAAAGACCAGAAATACAATTTTCCCTTTGACTAGGTAATATACATATGGCATACCACTTCATGCTAGTTCTGATTAAGTTGCCTCTGAAAATTAAAGAGTTTGCACACCTTTCTTTTAACCAATTTTTTCCAAGACAGATGAAAAGTTTGCCGAAAACACTTGGGCCCCCATATTCAAAGTAGATGCGTGGCACAAATGGCAGATGCACCACGCACAAGACAAAGTGCACAACAGCGTGATATTGAGAAGACCAGAGTATGCTGTGCAAATAGGGATGCGTGATCGCATGTCATCAGTTGATATGGTGCAGATAATGGGGCCGTGTACATGAATTTGCTGCGCAACCGCATATTGAACCGGACTGCGCCAAAGGTGCATTGCGCAACATGTGTGCATGATCTCGCAGAGTTAGGTTCATTAAAGGCAGCCCTAAATCAGCATGCAACCCAGTGTCAGGCACAGGAACTGCACTAGGAGGAAACAGTGTGTGAGGGAGAGACAGAGAGAGCCAGAGAGTGTGAGATAGAAGGAGAGAGGGGGAGGAGAGGGACACACACACATGCACACACACACACACACACACACACACACACACTGTAGGCAACAGACCCACAGCATGGCTGAGTGTGTGGATTCTCTGCAGGTATGGCTGACATGGGGAGACTGGGGGGAACACTAGGATGGCCAAAGTTGGGCCCGTAGGTTGTATACCTAGCTGAGATGGTACTGTACCTGCATCACATATAAACAGCTAACAGACATCGGATTGTGGGGCAGTACCAGCGCAACGGGCACCCCAAGACAGCTCTGGGGGCTGCACCATGTCGAGCTACAGGCACCCAAACATGGATGCCATGTCATGGCGGTGGTGTCACAGGTCACTGCGGCCATTTGCCTGCTCGCCACAGGTACCTGGCAGTGACAGTGAGGTGTACCAGACTAGAAGGGCTGCCATGCAATAAACCACCATGTGGTGTACAATGCCACAGAGAGACTCACCTGTGTGCATGCCAATCACCCTGAAAGTGCACATGCTGCCTACAGTTGGCTGGCAGCCGATCAGTGCCACTGGTCCGAGTCTAGGGACCTGACCAGGGCCAACTTGTGCTTGCATGCAGCGATACAGTAGCACAGGTGTATGCAGGGTACAAAGGATGCAGACCTGGGGGATGTACAAGGGGCGCAACAGGCCAACATGAGGCAGGGCATGCAAACATTCTAGTGTGGGGGGGCAAGCAACATGGACAGTGTGAGAGGAGACCAAGGGCAGGGGCATGATGGCAGCATGGAATGGGGCGGCTGGCCAAGGGATGCCTGTAGATGGTACATGCACAGTGATGGCATGCAGCACACACAGGTGAGGGTTCATCCCTAGTGAGGTTAGGTCACCTCTGCCTACCAGATGACATCGCTGGTGCTGTGGAGAGACACAGTAACAGGCTACCACCCAGTCAGCAGGGCTTGGGGCAGTATACGGCAGTCACAGAGCATACAGAGTGGCACACACAAGCAATGGGCAAAGGGCCTACCTTTCAGGATGCAGTACCTGGTGTACACCACACCATCTCGGTGATGCATCCCTACTCATCTGTTCCTCTGCATGCAAATGAGGTGAATACCTGCAGATAATGAGATGCAAATATCCAGGATGGGCACGGATTGTGTAATGAGTCCATGTGCATATTTTGGCTGAATATTGCAGTGGTCCACACCGCGCGCAACGCATGGCCCCTCAAGCATTACATCTTGCTCTGTTGCTCTGCTCATGTTGCTTTGCGCAATCGCGCAATCATGCAATATTCAGCTGGTTTTGCGAGATCGCATGTCCATGCACCCCTGCTGAATATGGCCTTGTTTTTCAGCCGTGTGTGTTCTTGTGCCATGCATCTCTTTGTGCGGCGCATGTGTCTGGCTTTGAATATGTCCTCCTTAAGGCAGACACTCTTTTTTGTTTAAGGGGGGAGCCGAGCATCGGACTTGTGTTTAGCTATGCTGCTTCATTGCTTGCTGCTACAATTTGGATTTTTAAATGCACTTTCTAACGTGGAGGACCCTATTGCTAGGCCATTCCGGCATAACCAGTGTTCTGCCTGGAATACTCTGTGGGATCTGAACCAGACCCTTTTCTCATTTAAAATAAATGTTTTTATAATTTGCTTTCTTAAGAACTCTTTCACATCAAATTACGTTTGCTGGCCTAAGACTGCAAATATGGCCTCTAAATTATGTTTTCATTTATTGTTGAAGAGTAAAGATTCCAAAAGATAATGGCGTAGCAGGCCAAAAGGTTCCCTAACAATTATAGGACAGGCCAGACAACTCTGGAAGGAGGGGCAGGAAGCTTACTCAGTGACTGAGCTGTAAAAGGTTTATTTACCAGGGACAATGAAAACCAAGATAACTGTGTTCCACAGTGTTAAAGGATAATAACAAATAAGAAACAACAAATCAATGTGATTGGGACCAACAATTGGTCGAACCAAGAACAGGGGGATAACCCTTTTTAGTCCAAGTCCTGCGTACACTTGGCCGAGATGATGCAACTATGGACGAACCAAGCTTGGGTTTTCCTATGCGTCAGCTGATCAGCAGGTGGAGATTGACCCCACAAAGTGCTTGTTACAAACAGACAATGACAGGGCATCCCCCAGATGAGCAACACACAAAGAGGAACACTGTTAGCTAAACAAGGAGGAAGGTGGCAATCCTCTGTGGCTCCGGGCAAGAAGCTGAAGATTTCTAGTTGGCCAATTGTTCTCTGAGCAATCCACAGCAATGACCACTGGCAGGTCCCTAGCACCCAGGTGACCTCTAACCAAGACTGCTGGCAGTATGATCTTTGGACAGCCTCTACAGAGCGACACGGGCATGCACACCCTTAAGAACATCCAGCAAAATAAGAAAAGGGCAAGCACGACATTAACTGTGGTCCCTCATGCTCGAGCCAGGGCTGCTCCTAAGCTGACTCACTACTGGATATCTCACTAGTGGCTCTCTTCCCCTTACTGTCACAGGACTGATGCTGGAGCACTTGTGGCAGAACTTCAGAACTGGCTGTCATCACTGAAGGTTTTTCTACTGCAGATGGCGGATGGGCCGGGGACCTCCCTGTGTCAGCATCAGGCTCTGACGAAGCTGGTCCAGGCAGTAAAGGAGAAGCTGGACGTCTGGTACACCAAGGCACAATTAGGAAACACAGTTCAGTAGCAAGCAAACAGTTCAGATTTATAAACAGACAGTTCAGTTTTTTGAAGGAAATATAGTCTCTAGGGGGTGCTAGACAGGCAACAGTACAGTTCGGTTTGAGTGGTGCTCAAACAACCATTATCCTGGGCAACCCAGGGCCACTAGACTGCTCCCCCTCCCCAAAGGGTGCGGCCCCTGTAAGGTTGTTTTTCTGCTTGGGATATTCCTGTGGAACAAACCCCCATTCCTCATGGACATAACCACCCCTGTGGCAGGGCCTATGGGGCTCCCTGGTCTGGTCCCAGCTTTCTCGTGAATAATAATTGTTCCATTACGCTTGTGTAGGGCTTTGTTCTGCCTGGGTGGGAGGGGTTTACCTAGGTCCTGCTCCCACCTGTTGTCTAGGTGTAAGGAGTTGGCAGCTGGGCTGTGCAGTGTGCCCAGGCTTAGCTCAGTCCCCTATCAATATTGATGCTTGTGTGGTAGGCTTGTTGTGCAGGGCCTAGGGCTTGGCTCCACCTCTTCTGCCCTGAGGATACAGTCCCAAGTCTGCAACCCCACCCTTGCACTCTTTGTGCAAAGTTGGCACCCAAACCCCCTTGTTTTTAATACTGTGACCCCCCCACTCTGCCTTTTTCCTCCCCATGGGGAGCCAAACTGGCACCAAAACTATGTTCCCTGGGGGCTAAAAATCTATGATGCCTCTTGTTTTCCTCTTTTGGGTGCTCTGCCCACTCTGACCCTCTCACCCTCTTAGGCACCTCTGGCATGAAGTAAAAGTACATTTTGGGTTTACAGCCCACTCGCCACCTGGCCCGGGTCCTCGGGTGGCCAAAAAGATCATTGGTGGTGCTAGTGGGGTGGCCAGGGAGCCGTGCTCCCACCCATCATTGTCACTGCTTGTCCACGGCTGCAGATTGAACCAGAGAAGCTGGGGCAGTTGTTTCCACCCAGACACACTTTTCATGACACTGCTTTAGTCCACTCTTGAAGTGCTTCCCCTACACCTCGGGGCCCGAGGGACAAGGAGAGATCACAGAGGGGATCCGTGCTCTGACCCGACTGACCATGCTGCTGTTGCTGCTTTTACTTGGAGGGGAGCTATGTCAGAGGAGCCATGGACTACACCATGGTAAACTTTCCATGGACATGCTCTCCGCATCCTCCACCCTCCTTACCAAGCCGCCGACTCCCCTAAAGCCACTCCCTGGCCTTTTTCTAGGGCAAGGGAGGTCCTGGTGTCTAGCCAGAGGATTGGGCATGACAAGCCCTGCGAGGAGGGTCTCCTGCCCACGACCCCCATCTTAGCACCGAATGGTGTGAAATCAAAGGACTGGGTGGGGTATGTGGGACCAGAGGAAAAAAGGAGGGGGGAATGGAACTGAGGAGAAAGGCGGGGGGGTCAAGAGGGAAAGGAAAAAACAAATCTCCACATTGGGGAAAGGGTCCCTGCTGTTTTGTTGTGCCCCTAATGGGGTACTACAATGGCATTCTTCTATACTGTACCCACATGACCTAGAGTTGGCCTGCATTTCACTACATTTAGACTCAGCGTCCTTATACGGAGAACGCCAAGGTTTTTTTTGTGTGAGGAGAGTTGCCAAGTAACCAAGTTCTCTGATAGCATCAAACAGTCCCAAACTACACAACTTATTCAAAAGCAATGGCAACTTTTTATTTTACCTGTAATGAAAGATGAAACATGATGAGCTGGAAAAAATCCAATTTAATCACTCATTTTTGTAAACTGATTACTTTTCAAAGTGCAAGAATCATGAGTAACCTAATCCAGCCAAGAGTGATAAACAAACACACTACAGTATTTATAAATAAATATCAAAGCAATGGTGTGTTCAAAACTCAAACCTCCTGGTTCGCTCTCATACCCTGCTCTCCTGCTGCACCGACTCCTTGTACACTCTTACACTCTCCTTGAAATACACTTGCGATATTGAAAAGCTTATATCTGTGCTTGTTTATAAACCTCTAAAGGGAAACAGGGAAACATATGGAAAATGATCACAATGTAAGATAATGAAGGAACAACTGTTCTTGGGAGGGAAACGATGTAATGGCTGGCTCACTTAAACCAGATGGCAGAAGCTGACCAAGACTTATGTGCAGACTGGTGTTCAATCTGCCTGCCAGTTTTAATATCCCATCAACCATAACTACCTGTGGTGGTTCAAAGGTAAAGAATAGTTCTGCAGACTTTTTTTGGGGGGGGGCAGTGAGTGATGAGAACACTGCCCTTACTGAGGGGGCATATGACCATGTGGTCCATGCCACATGGCCTCTGTGTTCTGCATGGAGACATGGCCAGCATCCACCCCCTACTCTCTGTTCCACACAACAAAGGATCTGCAATGTGGAGGGATCCTGGCTTCCATGGGTTTTGCTGAAGTGCTGTGGCTGTAATCTGTAGCAATGCTTCCAAAACAGAAAGAGGAAATACGTGTTTGTTTTTTTCTGAACCCATCTAATTTCTGAACTGAGGGCAAAAAACTGCTTGCTGCCAAGCCAGTATGGCTCTGAGCCTCTGCACCTTATCTAACATGCTTGCACGGCCCTTTTCCTGTTATGTTGAGCAATGAACGATGCAATGCTAAAACTCCTTACCTGAACCTGTTTGTAGCTGTGCAGTCCCTGTGATGGTCCCAAAGGGAGATCCTATCTGCAGGAGAGGGAGAAGCTGAACTCTTCCCCTCCAACAGGTAACTCCCACCCCCTGGGAACCGTGCCTACCTGCCTGTCCCTGCCCCTAGTGGGCGGAAGCTACCCCCCGACTGCTCAGATGTCCTCTCGGGGTGCACCCACAGACAAACCTTGCCTGCCGCCATACCATGCAGCCTCCCCCATTATTTGCAAATAGTATAACTATTTATTAAAGTACACACAAGTGATCAGATCCACTCTTGTACTTCACCTCCTTCCAATCTAAATTCAGTCTCTCTGTCCTCTCTTGCCACTGCTCATCCCTCCTCTCACCCTCCTCTCCACTGCCTAGTCTCTCAGGATTACTGACTCCCATTCTTTTAAAAATGTCTCTCTGTTTTAAGTTCTCTACTGTGCAGGTGTCATTCTCCTATCAGGTCTGAGTTTGATATCTCTGGAATAACCTTCCTCTCTCCTCTCATTTACTTTCTCTCTCTCTCGCTCTGTCTCACTTTACTGGAAGCCAAACTCTGTGAGCTTACGATTCAATCCTGCATCTAATCTCTTCCAGTCCCTGCCGACTGCTGCCTATGCTCCTTATCCCTTGGTAGTCGCAGCCATACTCCACAGTTCTTGAACACTAAGAAGTCATGACGAGATGACACTGTTGATTAGTAAAGAGACATCAATAAGTGAGTGCCGTTTACTTATACAGTATGCCTGAGACTTGCCTGTGTTGCAGTATAACCACACTTCCTGCTGTGTTACTGCTTTCATATAAATGCACATGCAGTTCAAAATGAACACCATGTGTGTTTATATGAACAATCCACCTTAAATGTTACATATTAAGGCTTTATGAACATGCCATTATGTGGCTCAGCAGGAAAAGAGCAATCACTTTATTTTGTACAACATTTTAGTGGCTGTTGCAGGGATGAGCAGTGTGGTTACTGACTCCAGGGTCTGCAGTAGTACTGTGATATGCCCACACCTTAGATGCACTTTGAATCACAATGTGAGGCAACGGGCCTTTAACCAACTGAGGCATGCATACATATACATTAAGTAAGCAATAATACCCAACAGGGTGGGCATTAGTGGGAAATACCGGACCGCCCAGGGACATAATGAGGCCTGATGCCGCAGGCGGACGGCCTTATAGCCCCTGGAAGGTCCGGTATTTTGCACTAATATCCACCCTGGAGGGTATTATTGCGCTTAGAAAATTACTATCTTAGTAAGTTTTAATGAAGTGCTAAAAGAAGAGGAAATGAGCACAAAAAATTAATAGAATTAGTAGGAAAAAAACCTTATTGAAAAAGTAGTCCATATTTTTTAAGGCTGTTCCAGCTCCTGTTGCTCCTCCCTACAAAGCCATTCTGATCGATTGACTCCCCTCCCCCATACACACAGACACACACACACACACATCTTGCTGAACAAGAAAATTGCAGTGTAGAAAAAAATCCTCCTAGCAGACTCTGGGCATCTTTTTTAAGTTCTGCCCCATTTTTGCAATATATTTTTTTGTTTACATTTGGTTGCAGTTGGAAGTTGCATCTAGTAAGCGTGCAACCCTGCATGACCTCAAAGAAAATTGAAAGTGTAGCTGGCATGAAGAACAGCCCGGAGGTAAATAATTTCTTTCTGTTAAATCAGTGGACTGATTAACTGTAGGGTCATCATGCTGAGAGGGAGTTCGTCTGTGATTTCAAAAGCATGCTTCCCAATAAGAAGCTATTCGGAGCGACGGCTTTGTTTTACTTTTTGTTAAGCGTGGTACTGTGAGGCCACAGTTGGGAGAGTGTGGCTGTGAGAAAAAAAGCCTATTTTGCCACTTTTCCCAATCGCCAAAGAACTGGAGTGTTCTTTTTTCATTAAGAGCCAGCTGTAGTAAGTGCAGAGGTAATGAGTGTTGGGGGTTGAAGACCAGTAGCTCTCGCTAAGTGAGATAAAAACATGGCAGGGATTTCAAATTTGATTGACTGCTTTCAACCAATGACAAAGCAGTCTGGGCAGCTCAGTACAAGAGTATGTGGTGAGGTGGCACTTGGGCTCGTACTTATTTTTTGCTGGGCATCTATTGAAAAATAAATGCCCAGCTTGGAAGCCATATCAGCCAATCAGGATTGAGAATTCATTCTTGTCATTTTCTAATTTACTGTAACTATTGGTTACCCTTAATAATACATCAGTTTTGAGTCAGAGAAACTCTGTAGTACACATGTGCCACTCCCAGGTGTGTTACCAAAATGGGCAAACAGGCCTTCTCATCTTTCGCACCTAGACTCTGGAACTCTCGTCCTCAAACAGTATGCTGCTCCACCTCTACCATGTCCTGTAAATCAGCCCGCAAAACCTACCTCCTCCAGTCCATGACCTGCAAATGCTTCCAACCCCCGTGACCTCTTGACTCCCAAATCTACTCCGCTGCCTGCACAATGTATTTCTCTGTTTTGACTGCTCTCTGTCACCTCCCCCTCCTGATTTGATGGAATCTGCAGTCTTCAATTTTTATGCACCATGCTGTTGTTGTTCTACTTATCTGTATATTTGTCACTATTGCACTATTGATTGTATACATTTTATTTTCAGCATGTACACTTGTTATGTATAGGCTGTCCTACTAAATTGTACCCCTCCTGACCCTCAGTACTCACCTGTTTGTAATCCTGATGTACATGGATGCTCTCTAGGCCTCCCCTATTGTCTATTTCTGCTCTACCTAGTGCAATCCCCAGTTGCATTGTTGCTCTTTATAGCTCTTGCACAGCCTGTTCACACAATAACTGTTTGTATAACTCCCGTTCCCACTTGTCTGAATTGTGCTGCTGTTGCTGCTATTCAGTGCTTTGTGAACTGTAATCTGTTGTGTGGAAATGTTTTAATGCATCATTATTTATTCTTGTGAATTGTAACATCCCGAGTTGTACCTGAAAATAGGCACACTGTTGTCTAGCATACTTACCCGGTTACTAAAAGCCAAATAAATGAAAATAAATAACACCAATATCTTATAGGGTATTATACAATGGGTCTGAAAAAATCCTGCCTTTCAATTGGCTGACTGGCACCTTTTCCTCATTGTAAGTCTGGTGATATCCCAATGGGAAAAGGTGTCAGTAAGCAGCGTCTCTAAAATCTATCTGAGCCCCCGAAGTCGAAAACTGCCATGTTGAATCCCTGCTAAGCAGCCATCTTCCACAAGTCAGAGGCACAACACACAAAATTAATAACAATATGCACTGAAAATACATATAAAACTGACAATGAGCCACCGCAAATTCCAGAAACACTCCAACAACCCACATGACTCGAAATGGTACATTAGAAAATTCTCACCGCAACTGCTTGCATGCGGCTCACCTGAGAACATTTTTTCCATCTCGTTCCACTCAGCTGCTGCCCCCCCCCCATTTACCATGTTCTCCAACTGATCACTGCATCATGGACTCCCTTTAAAAAAATTAATAAATAAATCCCATGCATCACAACTGTTTTGTTCCACTGAGATTCACCCAGAAGCACTGTGCATCACAACTGTTTTATTCCACTGAGATTCACCTGGAAGCACCCACTGTACAATGACAGCACGGTCACAACACCAGTGGCTCTGGTTACTTGTGGGCTCTATATCATAAAAAAAAACACAGCTGACTGCCAGGCTCAGCTGCATTGGCAGTTTGATAGCTGTGTGTGTTTGTGTGTGTGCGCGAGCATGTGTGTGTGTGTGTGCGCATGAAAACCTGCATTAACAGATCTGCAACACGTAGCAACTGTGGACTATTTATTGTAGTGCAGGAGTAAATCAAATAAAAAGAGAAATAAAAAAGGCAACAACACTTCTTTATTATTTTGTTCTCAAAAAAAATGGGCTATTAGACATCACACCAGTATGTGGGTTATGCTAGGATTTACCCATGCCTGTGTGTTTTGTCTACTCGCCTGTGGCCTCATGACCAAGCAACAAACCAGACGTGGGTAAATCCTAACATAACCCACACCCTGCCATGGTATATTACTTAATTTTATTTTTCTACTCCAGTGTCTGCTTTAATGTCCACTCCTCTCCACTGCAATAAAATACCCAATTTTAATCTTATCTCAGAATACATAAATCAACACCGGGTCTTCCAAATAGTTGACATTATATTTTTATTTTATATAGAAAAAAACACTGATCTGGTTGATCCTGCCATCTGTTTCTATCACCACTAATAAAAAAAACATTTATACCTCCGCAACAGTTTTACTTCTGTTCGCCATAACAGTAAGCCTCTCATGATGTACAATTGTGCTTTCATCAGCAGTGATAGAAATAAATGGCAGGAATTACCACATAAGTGTTTTTTTGTACAAAATAAATTATGTTCAGTTTTCTGCCAGATTTGAGTGTTAATTTACAAGCTGTGAATGGAAATATAAATTGGATATTTGTATAAAAATGGGCAGAAAGTAGATGACATTTACTCAAAAGAGAAAATTTAAGGACAGAACCAGTAATTATAAAATATGTTTTACTCGTGTTTTACATGTAGAATAAAACATAGAGTAGTTTGTATAATGAGAACTTTACACACACCAAAGGTGTTGGTTGCTACATTACACAAGCTTCCAACACTGAGGGTGCATGCAAAATTTGAGTTTTACACACTACTCCCTGTCTTGTTTTATAGAATTGCTAGGTAGCATTTTCTTGCCTTGTAAATACTACCCAGCAGTTATAGAAACAATGGTTCCAGTAGTGTGGTCAGGCTGGAGCACAATTTAATTAACAGTTTCCTTTTTTCCATTTGTGCAATTGCCCTGAAACTAGCCATTTAGGAACTGAATAACAACTCTTTTTATTAAGAAGCTTATGTAAACACTTACTCTGAGATAAGTTTGTTTACTGTTCGGTGATCAAAGTGTATATACGTGAGGGAGGAGAGCATGCACAGAGTGTGGAAAACCCGGAGAGTGTATGCTGTTATACCCAACTGGTTATAATGGTAAATTATAACCAGGTGTCTCTATGGGAGAAAAATGCTCCACAGTTATAATAAATTCCATTATACACAGTTGTGATGTCCTACCTACAGTATATATCATGGGAATTCTGGAGTGTCTGCTGGCATTTAATTTGTTTTCTGCCCCTCTCTACCCTCTCCTTTCTCCACATCTTTTTTTATATACATTTTATCACCTTTTACTGCCCTGCGGCTGCCCTCTTCTGACCGACCCTACCCCAGACCTCTCATCCCTGTCTCACCAGGACTTACCTTCTGCCTGGTCGCTGGATGTGAAGCCTGCAGAGAGCTGCTCATCATCCGCAGCCAGAGGTTTTTTTCCTCCATTTTTCTCCCCCATCCCCATCGCTGGGGTGCACGTGGAGGTGCGTGCACATCCTCGGAAGTCCCACAGCACCCTCCCTTCCTTGGTGCCCAACAGTCCCGTACTACCCTCAGAACTCCACCTGGGGGCAGTCCTTTGGCAAGAGTGCCAATCCTTCCTCCACAGGAGAGGAGAGCAGTCCTTCAGATGCTCGATCCTCTCCCTCCCCAGCCGACCCCCGGCAGCCCGCTCGCACCATGAACATGGATTGCTGGCATGGCAGGAGGTAAGGCACAGATGCCTTAGCCCTCCATGCCACTGAGCTGGCTAGACTTTCTCCACATCTTAAATATCAAACGCTGGTGGCTTCCATTCCAGCATGATCTGGAAACTTGTTTAACATCTTTCTTATTTTTTTTGTAAACATTGAAAAACAGTTATATTCAAATTACAGATATGGGGGCCTATGCAAAACTGGGTGGGAAATACACACTGGAGGTGTGCATCTCACCCACAGAGCTCCACAGCCCCAGAAACATGCAGGGTGCACGATATGCAGTATCGCATGCACCCATGGGGCACCAGTTCGTGGTCCCATCCCCCCAGCATGCAGGACCATGCAGGGTGGCCGAGGAGAGAGTAATGGACCCAGGCATGCCACCAATGGGAAGCTCACCTTGAGTCCCACAATGGATCCCTTACTTGGAAAGGCATGGGTCCAGGTGCATGAATACCATCTGCAGGCCCCCAGACCTGCACAGCTAGTCCCCAGTGTCCAGTAGCCCCTTTTGACCATGCCCATGGTGCAGAGGGCCCCCTGTGCAGAATGGCCCACTACCATAAGAACCCCACCCCAATCATGGATGGCTGCCCTCCCCATCCCACAGTACACAGCAGCGACCCCCCACCACAGCATTCCAGTATGTGGGCCAGTCCCAACACCGCAACACAGGACCACTTGCACGCCCCCAACCCAGTTCCCCTGACCCTGCATCAATGGGCAGTGCCCCCAACACACACACACACACACACACACACACACACACACACACTACTCCCTGATGTGCCTGGCCCTTTGCAGTCCCACAAGTCCTGAACCCCCGCCCCAGCACCGATCCTGATATCCCCCGACCCATAGTGGTGTTCAGTTAGCCACCTGCAGCACCGCCATCCCACTACCATATGTGCAGAGTCGGTGCTGTGGCCAGGATGACCAGCAGCACAGCCCTCCCCACACCTCCCTGGCCGCTGGCTGTCCAAGTGCTGCCGGGAGCACGGTGGTATTTATAGGCAGCGTGCATGTTCCCGGCAGCACTTGGATGCTCGGTGGCTGAGGAGGTGTGGCTGTCCCAGTCCCTGGCACCGCAGTACAGGTATGGAGTTGTGGGGAGGGGTTCAGTGCCACAGTGGGGTGGTGGGGGTCCACTGACCACCAGTGGACCTGCGTAGTCACCGGGATCAGGGATTCCAGTTGGTGGCCCAGGGTATGAGTGTGGGTGTGGTGGGGGAGTGGCCTGCAGCACCAGCATCAGGGCTGCCCTGTGATGGGGTGGGGGTGATATCCCAGTTGGGGACAGGGCAACAGGGTAGATGCTTTCAGACTGTTGTGTATATGTATGTGTGTGTGTGTGTGTGTGTGTGTGTGTGGGGGGGGTGTTCTTGCTATCAAGGATGGGGCTGCAACGTGGGCAGCAGGGGGTGCTATTGGCCAGTCAGGGAGGGGGCTGCACTGTGTGGGAGGGTGCCTACATGCTGTCAGGGACAGGGCTGCATTGTGTGTGGTGGGGTGCCTACATGCTGTTGGGGTCTGACACTGGCACATTGCTGTCTGCGCAGATGGGGGATCGGGTGCATAGGGGCTGTGTACCCCAGTTTGTGCATCCCAAGTGGGAGAGTGCAATGGGTGCAGAGTGGCTAAATGCTGTGGATACACAGCGCATAGGTACTCCACACATTTGTGCATAGGCCCCATGGAGAGCAGTGTAAACACATTTTATACATCCTTAATTTGTGATACCTAAATAAACCATTTGTGCATCAGTTTTGTAGTTTATTTGGTCACCATAATCATGGGGTGTGTAAAAAAAACAAAACAAAAACTTGCTATGCATTGCTCCCTATACATGATTCTATATAATCGTATGCCCTGGAGACTGTTCTGCACTGTCCATCTCTGTGACATCATCCGAAGTGACACAAAAAGAGCCACAGATGTCTCAGAAGAAACTCTGAATCATACATTTTCTGTACTTAGCTTTCTTTTTATGTTTGGTTGCTAATGGCAATGCAAACATGTACGTACCTAGTGCTATGAGAGTAGGGGGCTTGGCCAAACCAGTAATCAGAGAGCTGCATTTGGGGGCTGTGTCATGCTCATTAAGTCAGATTGATTGAAGATAAAGTGAAGTACTCTAACACTACTAGTCAGTTTGTGCTGCACATGTGTGCAAGTAGTTCTTATGTATTTAATGCGAGGAGGAAATAATTTATGGCCTACCATGTCAATGAATGACTTCTGCAAACATATGTGCTTTTTCAATATCTATTTCTTGCATGTGTGTGTAGCAGGTGGAAAAACGGTCAATGCTGATGGCTGCTAATGTGCACAGAAATTTCATTTTTAGGGGTTGTTCACATTTACAAGCCATTCAGATGGCAGGAAAATTGTGATCTGTCTTTCTACTGTTTCAAGCCAGTGAAAGGGCTTCCTGTTCATACTGCAGCATATTTATTGGTCTTTTAGATGGTCAGTCACTGTAACTGGCAGCCTAACAAACCAGTGTGAGAGCTACAATCTGTTTTTCCCTCTGTCAGCACATCTGTCTCTTCCTCCTACACAAAACAAAGACTCTCAGTGGCTGAAACTTCAGTCCCTTAAAGGGAAACCATTGTTATACTGCGGCTTTGAATATGCTTTTTGTTTTGCCCCAAATGTTTATGCATGCTGTCTATACTCTTTTATGAAGTATTACTATGGATACAGTACTTAAGTTTTTATTTAGATCTTTACCCTAAACGATTGGTGTCGTCTTTCAAAGGGCTGATCGGAACATATTGCTAAAGATATGGTAAGTAGTTACTGGAATTGGCACATACTCATGTGAACATGCCTTGACAGTTTATTCTGCTGATTTCTGGCAATTGTTTAGTCATTTACTCTCTGTGTATAGTGTTACTTGGTAACATTTTTACAGTCAATGAACAAGGATCAACTTATTCACTCCTGTGCTGACAAACACAAAGAATCACAACATGCGGAACTTTTATTAAACACTAATTCTCTGCCCTTACTGTTTAAGATAGTAAAAGTTAAATGTAATATCAAGATCTCCTTTGTTAGTACAGCATAATCCAATTTAGTCATCTGAACACAAACTTGTAAGCTGAATGTGTGGGAGGCAACCTGATTAACTTTATACTAGCCAAAGAGCAAATTTGAATCCCAATGTCTGGACCTCACATAAGTCCCACAATGTTGTGAATTTCACTGGGCAAGCAGATAACAAAAAACCCGTACTATACCATTCAAAAGATTTTATTTTAAGCAACAGACTTGGAAAAAAAAAGATGACCAATAGGCAGTTAGCAAGTACTTAAGCAACAATCTCTTTCAAATACTGTACATTTGTACTGGTGCACTTTTGTTAGAAGAACATAGCATTGCTCACAGTCTTTTGGCTTCCCTCTAGTGGTGGTAGCGGGGGGGGGTGCAAAAAACAATTCCTTTACCTGATACCCTCAGTACAACAGTCCTAATTTCAGCTTGGTATATAACCAGTCCAGATGATGACAGTTTATACAGTTCTTAGCAACACACGCAGACATTAGCCACTTGAGGAATCCACAGCCTTGCTGGCAAAATCTCACTCCCAGGCCTTTTAGCCCCTTGCCAAAGATGAGACATTAGCTAAGAAGTTTATCTGGCAAGGGCTTACAGTGATGATTGACAAACAGTTGTTTTCACTTGGTTTGTGGGGGAAGGGGAGTGATGTTTGCTGCCATTCTCTCCCTTGATGGTCCAGTTTGGTGTAGATGTTTGGATCTGGTGGGAGAATTGTTCCTGAATGACTTGGCACATCATGATTTTCAGACATGGTAGATGGCATAGGATTCTACATGTTGTTGTCTTTCTCCTGGTGTCCTGTAACTTTGAGTTGCTGTAGAAAAACCTGTTGCTTACAGCTAGCGTGATGATGGTATCAGATATTGAGAAATACCACATCTCTTGATGGTACTAGATGCTAAAATACCATCTTGATGGAATCGTTGTTCGGACATACCACAGCAGAATAACAATACTATAAGTCTCCTGGGAAATGGCTGTATTTTTATACAGGTGTAACCCCCCCCCCCCACAAATGAGGGTTCCTGAAAGTCTTCCTTGGGTGTGCCTTAATGTCCACTACCAGGCTGGTATCCTGTGTCTTAGCATTTTGAAAGTGTTTGCATGAGAGTGCCTAATCACCTCTGTGCTCTGTCTCTTTAAGAGCTGCCTACTTGTGGTATAAAACTAATCTGGGTAGGGGTCAAGTAGTTTCAGGCTCAAGTCCTGCCGGGCTGCCAGATAATTGCTCCGTTCGGCCATCACTAGCTGTGCAGAGGGAGCTCTGTTAGAAGCTGTACTTATTTGCTGATTATCTATTGTAATAGTAATGACATTAATGATATTGCAGTTTGTCTAACCTGCTTCTTTGCAGCATGGACAGTTCTGTTTATCACCATCATCTTGGTCCTGGACTGCTAGAATTGGCCAATCAGTACTTTTGGGGACCCTAAAATGGAGTCTGTCCCCAGGAGTCTTGTGGGAGTGAATTTCTGTAGGAATTGTAGTTTTGAGACTTTGGTGCCTAAATGCACCTAGGGGGGGGGCCCTTACTTTGACAGACAGATGGATCAACCAACCAAACCTTTTGGATCAGAGGGAAATCCCCAAGCTGTCTGCAGCAGAGAGGCAGAAGTGAGTTAGAGCTGGAAGAGTGAGCAGCTCCAGCTCAAGGAGCTGCTGCCCTGTGGGTTAGTGTGGTGACTTGGTGGAAAGGCTGAGTCTGGCTTGCCTGCCTTCAGCTCTCCCGCATGGAGAGATAAGAGAAGCCTTATTTTGGACTATGTCTCCGAGCCATTTCATTGTGCCCTGATTAATGGGCACGGTGAGCAGTCAGTCTGGAGGTAGAGTTTGAAGAGTGAACAGCTCGAGAGATTTGAGTAGCTGCTTCTGCTTAGTTCATGCTGGAGATTGGTGGAAAAGGCTGAGTTTGGCCCATTGCCTGCTGTCCCTTGAGAGGGAATCCTTTGAAAGGCTTAGCAATTGGACTGTATCCGAAATGGAGTGTGACAAAGGCACTGAAGAGTGACCAGATTTAAACCTGAAGAAGACCAAAGATTTGCTGTATGCTTTTGGCCTGTCAGGACATCTAGTTGCCACAGAATTCCCGGTTTTGCTGAGAGACACTGATATTGCTGCCAGACTGCTATCTGCATTGTGGTATGGTGATTGCTTTACTGTAAATGTGCTGTTTGCAATTAGTGGGTCGCAATTTGGTTCCCCACTGTTTAATTGTGCAACGCTTGTTGGAAGCTGCATCCAGCCTTCCCAGACTGATATCCGAACTGTCTTACCTGGCCTGGGCCCTGCCACACTGGCCCAGCCAGCTACTTCAGGCGCAGAGAACACCATCAATGAGAGACCTGCTTGGGGATCAGCCCCCTGCTCAACATCACAAATAGGAATGACACCACGGTGAATCGTGTGGGCCCCGCTTCTCATGGCAAACCAGCAAGTCATTCTGCAGTCTCCATTTCATCCATCCTGTGTCCTGTATGGGGTAGCATGAGTAAACAACAGGGTAGCTCCCTGCAACAACAGCTCAATCAAAGTGTGTCATCTGATTTAATTGTTTTGTCTAATCATCACGAATTGAGCCTCCTGGCTCCAGATTACAAATTCTGTGTGGTTGCACATGCCTTTTCTTTTCGTCACAGTGCCACAACCAGCTGCGATGCTGGCCTACCATGGACAATGTTCCAGGCTAACCCACCTTACTTCCAACTGGGTACCCAGAGTGTGTGACTGTGCAGGGACTAAAAGTGCATTCATAATTGCTTGACTTGATCAGTTTTAGAATCAGTCAACCTGATTATGCCCCTCCCTTGTTCAATTCCCCTGAATAAATCAGATCTACCTCTTTTTGCATTTAATCTGACTGTGGTTCCAGTTCGTACCCAAAGCACTGTACTGTTATTTGTTGTGTCTAACCTTGTTTTACAGGGGGTCTCCAGGGTCGAACTCGTGGAACCAGCCCTGGTAGTAAGTGCAAACAGTGTGGGTATTTGTATGCTGAATAGGGGCTACTGTGAAACTGTTTGTTGCATATTGTCTAGGCCACTAGAGGGGAAAGAGAGGGGGGGTTACAGTGTCCCGGAGGGCTGTACCCAGGTTAGCCCTGTTACTAACAGCCCTGTCCTCCGGGTGGAGGCACCCGTTTCAGTACCCAGGCCCCTTAACCTGCAGCTAGCCAAGCAGGCAGGGGCAGTAGCCCTTGGGATAGCGCCACCTAGGGGTTACACAGTACATTTTACATACCAAACATTTTCGTCTCGTTATCGGACATTAGGATAGCATAACTGAATTTTGCAGACATTTCGGCTAGGAACATTTGATAAGCATGTTTTTGCATACTCTTGAAGAGTCAGAAGCTAAGCAGAAAAAACAACTATACAGTCATTTCAACCTTAAGATGACAGGCTGACTTTTAGCAAAAATAGTGAACCGGCCTATAATTAAAACTAAATCCTGGCCTGAAAAGAATGTGACCCTATATTGCCCACACTTTCTAGCTATTTATTTTGCTCTCCTCTCCTCTCTAGAGAAAAAGCCACATTTTTGCATTTGATGAACCTCCCAATTTCTCTCCTAGGCCATATAAATGTGGTCAAAATGGCCATTCTGCCTCCTTTCCATTCACATACCTTAGGGATTTTTTCATCAACTTCATTCCAGAATCTCTTCTCGGATTTGAGCTAATGAAGTACCCAAAATTAAGCCCTGCCAGCTAACAATACTTTATACTAATGGGGACCTTGACCTTTTAGACTTTAAGTTGTATTATTAGGTGGCGCAACTAGGTTTACTGAGGTTCTGGTTTCTCCCCTGAAACTTTTCACCCATCTGATGACATGACATTCTAAAAGCACTCACTTGGAGACCTAAACTTATGAATTTGTTATTTATGACTTGTCAAGCCCATAGTCCAGACATGATATATGTTCCTGTTCTCCTTCATTTGACGAAAATTTAGTATAAGGTGCACTTAAGCAATAAAGCAAGACAGGGTGTGCGTTGTTGCTGAATGACGTCACACCTAGGGTGGGCTGAAGCACGGGGCCTCAGGCCGAATGCTTCTGACACCCTAGGTGTGACATTATTCAGGGATGACGCACACCCTGGAGAGCCTTATTGCGATTATAATATGGCTATAAAGGTGGAAATTGTTTAACCAGGAAAGGCACACTAAGCCAGAGTTTGTTTCCCAGGTGCAACCTGGGAGCACAAGGAAGTTAAGTGACTTGCTCAGGGTCACACAGTATGAAAGTGGGGGCTGTGGGATTTAAACCCAAGTCTCAAGGTTTGCAGCTCAGTGCCTTTAACCACTATGCTGTACTGCCTCCAACAAATCCAACAAGACTTTAATGATTAATCAATAAACATAAGAAACACATAAGAAGTTATATAGAGAATAATGGATAGATAAGTGTGTGTTATGGACTTTTTTCACACACCCGAGGTGTGTGATGACCCATAAACCTCGAGAGCGAAGCTTGAGAGATTTATGTGGTGATCACACACCGAGGGTGTGTGAAGAAAATCCATAACATCAAACTTACCTATCCTTTATTTTTTACAATTGCTGGTGTTGAGGTTTAGACTGTATTTCTAGTAGCTTGAAAGAAAAAGATGTTTTTTAGCTAGAGTGCAGTTTTATTTTTGAAAAAATTGAACTGTTCATGAGTAAAACACAACTGAAAATACTGCAGTTGAAATGCTTTTTGTGAAACAATGGAATGCAACAGTTTTAAAGTATTTTCTTTGGGGAATGTCATATCAACCGGGTTTCAGGTTATTATGAAGTGTCATATCAACCAGATTTTGGGTTATTATTGCCTTTGAAGCATAATAACCCGAAACCCGGTTGATATGCATTTTTAACAAAACAGTAATTCGGTTGATATTTATGGTCACCAGTAATTATAACTTTATTATAATTAATTTAGGCATAAAATAGTCCATTCAAGAGCTTTACCGCATCCCTCCAAATTGCTTACACTGACATTTTAGAGCAGATTATATTACTCTGAGTTTAGCAATATTTTTGTATACTCCTGCTTTTATCACATTTTTTACTTTGCAGATTTGAACACATTAATATTGACAGTCCCATTTAGTGTCCCTGTAGCAATCAATCGTGTTGTGGCAGAGGCATCCGTTTGTTTATTTTCTGTGATTCCATGTTTATTTTTAACAGGAGTGAAGACTGTCCTAACAAACAGAAAAAAAAACAGACATGACAGTGTATGCATCGTGGTTGGCTAGTGGCACACCTCGGATGTGTCATGAGGCATTACCAAGTGCCTTCACTTCAACCACTCGAAAAGTACTGTTACCCCACCACAATTACACGCTGGAGTGTCTTACTGTGATTATAAAAGAGGTCCAAGATGTTTTTTTAGGGGTGGTGAAGAAATGTACCAAATCAAAAAATAAACATTTTTATGACTTTTTTAAAACAGTCCCAGCACATTCCAACACTGACATGCCATCTCAGGTTTGAGTATTATGTACAGCAAAATTCATATATTTTTAATTAGCTCTTAAACACTCTAGTTTCCCCCAAACCCACCCTCACCCCTTTATTTCTTCTTCTTTATAATATTCCTTCCCTTTTCTCTGCATTGTTTATTTTCTGTCTTGCCAACATTCAAGAGATGGAATGTTTACTACAGATAGAATGCAAGAATTCAAACCTCTGCTCAGTTTTGATGGCAGAATGTTTACTCCCATTAGCACACAACAGAAGGCCTCAGATGGAACCAGGGCTTTTGTTTTATCTGTAACAGCTTAAACAACACAGATTTCCCTAGTAAGCAGGTGAGGATAGGAGGGGAATTTTTCATGGCCAGCAAAGACACATCCTAAATTATAATTATAAGTACTGTAGTACTTAACTTTTTAAGTTATGTATGTGTGTGTAACAAGAGTATTGCGATGGAAAATAATATTTAATTCTTATGTTTATATATTTAATACAGTTTTATTTTTAGGGCCTAACTGAAGGTTTTTTAGCAAGTAAAGGTGACAGCTACATTTGTGATGGCAGTCAGGAATGGCTGGTATTATTGATTTTATTGTGAAAAGGCTACTGGACCTTCTTTCAGTGCTGTCATCATGGGATATCAGCACTGGGTTCTGAACTCCTCAGCCAATCAGATTACTGGATTTTTTATAGCCATATTATAATATATATACAGTGTCCTCAGGGCATGGGGGTCTTGATGCCTTTGCGTAAGCATATGTTCTCCCCTCATACCTTTAAAGAGAGTGTTTTTTTAATTATGGACAATCAAGGGTATTCGAGTGGTATATCAATTATGTGAGAATGGTATTATGGTATCATTTGCTCAGTCACAGAACGAGTATGCTGTCCCACCTAGAGATTTTTGTAAGTGCTGGCAAATGTGCCACTGTCTGGTAAAAATGGTGAGGAGGTCCCTGACGTTCGATGACTCTTCCTCACTAGCAGCCACATTGGATCAAGAGTCTGGGGGTACCGCATTATTTCTAAATGATGTGCTACACTTTTAAGTCAGGCAAAAGTAACAAATGATTCAGCCAGAGCAAAATGGATGGAAATTTTAAATTTATCACGAGATGACTAAAACTGGGTGTCAATGCTGGAGGATGCCTTGAGGATTCCTATGAGTAGTGCTCTTGGGTGGATGCAATATTTGTGTCTCTGACAAGTCTATTACACTCCCAATACTCTGTCAAAGTCCACCTAGGCTTGGGCTGGCCCAGTGGCTTGCAGGGCTGAGGCACTAGATAACAGACCTGCCACCATGCTGGTGACCCTGGTTCAAGAGCAGATCAGGGTCAATGGGGGTTGCCCAGGAAGGGAGTGATTTGATCATCCAGGGAACAGCTCTTCTCTCCTGGGGAGTGAGGGATATGGTGCCTGGTGCAAGCCTGGCCCCTAGTGATGGCTGGGTGGAAGGCAGCAAGGGACCATTATGCAGGGATCAGGGACAGAACAACAGAAAAAGATGGTTGTTCCTGGTTCAGCTGGCAGTCCAGGACACTCGCAGGCCCTGTAAAATGGTGAGTAACCAGGCCACAGAGCATGAAGCATGACCATGAGTTCCAGTGGAAACTAAGTTCATGAGGTTGGGCTGGCAGGGGGTATTTGGTTGTGCCAGAGACTGCTGGCAGGGGGATAGAAACTAACTGCAAAACAAAAATCCACCCTGGCTTGGACGGATGGTGCCCTGGGTGTGGATCCCCTGGGGAAGACACTATCCATGTGTTTTAATCATGTGCCCAATTGCAGCAGTTTTGGAAGTGGTGCAGACAGATGTGGAGGGCTAAGGCACCAGCACTTCACCTGCTGCCATGTCAGAAGTCCAGGAGTGATGATAGACTCAGGCTGCTGGGGGGGGTCAGCCATGGTGGAAGAGGACTGAGCATCCATAAACTGTTCTTCTCCTTCAAGGGGTGAGGGTTCTGCCACAGCACTCAGATACTACCACTACCCATATGAAGGCATGGAGGCAGGTCAGTGGATAGTGTCGAACACTTGGGATTGGTGGTCGGCACATAGTGCATCTGCATCTCAATATGCACACACGCCTGTGTCAGCATGCCACCAGCCAAGGAGAGAGAAATGGGAAAAACACATGGCCTGTCACAATAAAGCCCTGCTTACCATTCCAGTCTGTACCATCCCCCGGGACTCCTACTGTTGTAGAGTGGGATTGGACACGGCGGGGGGGTGGAGGACAACATTCTCCCTCCTGGTCCCATCATGGGGGGCAAGTTGTGAGGGACTAAAACTGGTGGGTAAATCCTAGGGGGAGATGGTGGCTGGTCCTGGTGACTGGTCTGGGAGCAAGTAGAGGCTGAAGAGCCCAGATAGGACATTGAGGAGACAAATCAATACAGAAAAAACGGAGTGGCGCAGATTGCAGTTATTCTGTCACATTGAATGATTTTGGTGGGGGATTTGATCCCCCTAAAGGATTATTCCTTGGGGGATTATGAAATTGTGTATTTGTCACTAGTGATAGCCAAGTAAACAATATTGGTGCACTGGAAAGATTACTCCTCTCCTTAATATAAAGAATGGTTATCAAAGGTAAGCCATGCTGCCTACCTTAAAAAGCTGGTTTATAGTGACTGGATTCATTTGGGGTGCTCTGAAGGTATTTGGTTAAAATCTGAAAATTACATAACTTGAATGGGTGAAAGACCCACCTGTATAATGGAAGGGGAGGACCCACCCATAGTAAATTGGGGTGCTGAGTGTCCTGGGGTATATTTTGTTACAGAGACATCGTTATACTTGGCTCTTTTTTCTGTGTCTACTTTTTGCCTTGGAGTACATAACTGGGAGATGTTTATGTATAGAGGACTGACTCCAACATATGTGAATTTTCTTGCTGCATGCATGTAGAATACTAGATCTGTAATGTAATGCATGTTTCCCTGCTTGTACAAATTCAATAAATACATTTTTAAAATAAAAAGTAAAAGGCAACAAAAACCAGTAAAATGAGCCTTGGTAAATATATGTATGCAGATTTTAAGCACAGATCTCATAATATGAGTCAAATTATTTGGCAGATGTGTCACAGTTAAAATATTCATTTTGGTAATATTGACACTAAATGGTATCAGTTCAAACAATCATTTGTCAATGCCAAATGTTTGCTTGCTGGCATTGGCATTGATAGTGTACAAGTTAGAGAGATGCATAATAGGAATGGCAGTGGAGTATTGAACTGAAGCCAGCCCCTTCACCACCCTGCAGAGACTGACAGGCATTGGGGTGTGCCTTTGGGTCATCAGGCATAATGGCCATGCCATTTCACCACGCCCTACCCTGCAGACACCGACAAGTGTCACAGTATGCCTTGGAGTCATTGGGCCTTATGCTCACCCCATTCCACAAGAAATACGGTGAGATGGGTGAAGTATAGGAGAATGGGGTGAACTTTGGGGCCAAAGAGTCCAAGGCACACCTCGATGCCTGTCACTGGCTGCAGAGTGGGGATGGAATGGCAGGAGAATAACAGGCGACAATCCCAAGTCACACCCCTGATACCTGTTAGTCTCTACAGGGTGGGGCGTTATGGTCAGAAACCCTAACATCTAAGGCATTCATTGGTATTTTCACTCCAAATTTTAAACATGGGTTTTTTGTGACCTCCACCTCATGAACAGTGGCAATGTCAGCTCGTTAGTGGAAAGCTGATTTTGCACAGCAACTACGCCATTTGGCACCACTGGTGCGAAAACCCATTTCAAACAGTATGTGAAAAATGACAGCTGTACTGTTCATGGGGAGGTGTAAAAAATGGCAATGTTGTAAATCTGGAGTGAAAATACAAAACAACTGGTGAAGTCACAAGCATGCGTAGAAACTGCGCAACGCACACCCGTAATGTAATTAGTTTTTTTTTTTACAGCAAATTGTCAACACAGGCATTTTTGGACCTCAGCTCATGAATAGTGTCACTGTGATTTTCTTAATCTGTCCTGAACACTGATTTCCCAAAGCGACCATGCATTTCTGTGCCGAAAGTGCGAAAACACATTTTAGCCAGGGTTTGAAAAATGACAGCTGTACTGTTCATAAGGAGGTGTGGAAAAATGCCAGTGTTGAAAATCTGGACTGAAAATATTACAAATTCCTGAACTTATGAGGGTGCGTGGAAACTGCGCAATGCACGCTCGTAACACAGACATTTTATGGACTTTTGTCACCAAATTTTCAACATAGCCATTTTAAGACCTCTGCTCATGATCAGAGTCACTGTGATTTTCTTAATCTATCCTGAACATTGATTTTGCACACTGACTGTGCCATTGTGCGATACATGCACGAAAACACATTTTGGGCGAGATATGAAAAATAACAGCTGTACTGCTCATAAGAAGGTGTGGTAAAATGGCAATGTTGAAAATCTGAGTGAAAATATTGAAAACTTGTGAAGTTATGAGCGTGTGTAGGAACTGCGTGATGCACGCTCGTAAAACAGTCATTTTGGGGAATTTTTTCACCATATTTTCAACATAGGGTTTTGGGGGCCTACCACATGAACTGTAGCACTGTCATTTTATTACTGGGTCCCAAAAGGTGGTTCCGCACAGTGACCGAAAAATCACCTTTCAGGACCGAATAACAAAATGACAGTGACTGAGTTCATGAGGTGGGGCCCCAAGAATCCCATGTTGAAAATTTGGTGAAAATATTCCCCAAAATGGGTGAGATATGCACCAAAGCTGAAAGAAAAACATTTATGTCATTATACTGCTTACCGGCATTTCTTCAGTTCACGGTCGGCTTTGAAGAGTGCAGACGTGTTCCTGGTCCACCGAAGATTGTCGCGCTGGACTCCGGAGGTAAGTATGGGGTCAGGGGGGGTGTGTGGGGAGGTGGATTCACAGAGGGTGGGCACGGGTTGAGGGGGCAAGACAATCAACGATGTACGTTTTTTTGTTTTTAGGTGTTTTTTTGTCTAAGGAAGACGATGCAGGACTTTTGCCATGCTGGGGTGGGCTCCCAGCATGGTAGCTCGAAGTTTTTTGGGGGGGCAGTGGAGCCAATGGGGGATTGGGCACCCCTGTCAGCCATACAGATGTTTGCTATGCTGGGGTAGGCTATCAGTGTGGCAACTGGAAGTCTGTTTTTGTTGGGGGGGAGTTCAGTGAAGCCGATGGGGGACTGGACGCCCCCGTTGCCATTCTGACATTTGCCATGCTGGGTTGGGCTCCCAGTGTGGCACCTGGAAGTGTATTTGGGGGGGCAGCAGATGGACATTTTCCACGCTGGGGTGGGCTCCCAGTGTGGCATCTGGAAGTGTTTTGGGGGGGCACCCAGCCGACGGTGGATTGGGCACCCCCGTCAGCCATACGGTGTGGGGAGGGTGAATGCATGAGCATGCTGGGGTGGGCTCCCAGTGTGCATGTATGTGTTCATGGGGAGGGAGAACTGTTTATGACAATTCAGATGCAGTGCCAACATAGGAAATTAGCATACTGCCAAAGGCAGTATGCAAATTGTTTGTGGTGGTGTTTTCCTTACAACTGTACACCACTGCATCTGAACGGCTGTCATAGACAGCTTGGACATTCATTGGCGTGATGCAGCCATACCTGCAAAAGGGAGCAGGGCATTGGAAGAGGGGGAGGCACACCTATGAAAACTCGTATGGTGGCACTATGTTTCTTGCACATGCATGCAAGCAAACATAAAAATCACCTGTCTTTAGCTTTCAGTCACATGTAGCAGCCTCTGTTTATACCATCAACATGTTGTATGCAATGCATGTTGTAGACCCTTTTGTCTGTTGCCAGCCACAGCTGAAGCCACTCTCTAATAATGTAATATTTTTGAGCATTTCTTTGAGCATGGATAATAACCTCTCCCAGATAGTCACCCTACCCACAAGGTTTAACTATAAAACAGGCAGCCACTCGACCATAGACTGGGTACTGGTGTCTAACCCTAAAAATGTTCAACTGGCTGGCAAAATGGCGGATGCCCTCAGCGACCACTCACCCACCTTCTGTGTTTGGAGGAATAGGATGGTAAGGGTCCCTCCTAGAATACTCACTTCCAGGGACTACTCAAAGTTCTCCCTGGAGCACTATAACACTCTCCTGGGCAACCTGGACCCCTATTAGAAGTCTCCCTACCTTGGATGAGGCGGTCGACTTCTTAAACAGGTCAATCACGTGGGCCGCTGATCTCCTAGCCCCATTTAAAACCTAACGGGTAAAGGGCCACTGCTATAAGTGGATTACCTCTCCCTTAAAGGCCTTGATGATCAGCCAAGATAAAGCTTGGAAAAAGTCCAAGGACACAGGTCTTCAAGCAGACCGGGTCCTCTACAGGACCCTCCAAAACCAATGTAAACAGATCACCAAACTAGTGAAAAAGGAGTATTTCAACCACCTCCAAAAAGCCAACCTCGGCAACCCTAGGACTTTCTGGTCCCACATCAATGAACTAATGAAGGGGAAAAAAAAGATTACCTCGGGCCCCATCACAGTCAATGGAAAGGCACTACATGATGTGGCACAAATTGCTGAGACCCTTAATACGTACTTCACCAACCCGGATAAACATCTGGCAGGGCCATCTGTACCTAAAAACCCGGTCGCTCCACCGGTTCCTCAATCACCTGACCTCCCACTCTTTCACTTGAGGCTGGCCAAGGTAAAAGAGGTCCTGGCCATCCTAAAAACCCTGAAAATGACAGGTTCAGGAGGCCTGGACAGACTAAAAGCTAGACTGCTAAAAGATGGTGCCACGGCACTCGTGCAGCCACTCACCTGGCTGATCAATAGGTCCCTTCTTGAGGGATATGTCCCGGAACTGTGGAAACAGGCGCACGTGGTCCCAATCCATAAGGGAGGGCCTGCAGAACCAATTGAAAACTACAGGCCAATCTCCCTGCTCTGTACCCTGGCAAAAATACAGGAGAAAATCTTGTATTCCCAACTTAAGGGGTTCCTGGAAGCCCACATGCTGCTGTCCCCATCGCAACATGGCTTTAGAGCCAATCATGGGACAGACACTGCCCTAACTAAATTCTCTTCGGACGTACTCAAAGACCTAGATGCTGGATCTAACACAGGGGCAGTTTTTATAGACCTCTCCAAGGCCTTCAACCAGGTGGATCACAGACTACTCCTCCAAAAACTCCTCCACGTAGGCCTAGATGCCCATGCCCTCAGATGGATAGAAAGCTACCTCACAGGTCGGACTCAGAGAGTCAGGTGGCAGGACAAACTCTCCAAACCTCAGTCCCTAATGGATGGAGTACCCCAAGGGTCCATACTCAGGCCCCTTATGTTCTCGTTGTTCGTTAACGAACTGCACATGCACTGTGGAAGCAGCAATATAATCCAATATGCGGATGATGCTGTTATTTACATGTCCTCTCACAACCTGGATGACCTATCCAGTTCTCTCCCAAAAGGACATTCACATCATGGAGAGGTGGCTCGTTAACAACAAAATGGTCCTTAACACCAATAAAACCAAAGTTATGCTGTTCAGACCAGGAGCCTTAGGACAAGATAGATCGCAACTTCTCCAGCTCTCATCTCTGGAGGGCAACAAACTAGAAGTTTTTCCCCTCTACAAAATACCTCGGCTTCACCCTCGACCAGGGCCTCACATTCAAACAACACCTGGACCAAGTCACTAAAGTAATCCATTCCAAACTCAGATTACTATATCGGCTTAAGGATCTGTTAACCCTTGAAGCTAGGACTGCTATAGCAGCGAGTGCCCTACTTCCAACACTGATATTTGCTGCCCAGGTCATCCAGGGTATCTCAAAGCGAGAGTATGGTAAACTACAGGTTCTATACAACAAAGTGACCTGCTTTGCCACTCTATCCCACTCAAGGAGCCACCACTGTGAGGCGCTAGTAAAGCTTAACTGGCCATCCTTCGAAGCACGCTTCAGCTACCCCGTGCTCTGCCTGGCCAAAAAGATAATTAGCCCTTCCCCTCCCCCTAGCCTCGGGGGACTCCTCACAGTAAAGAGTAACCAGCGCAGCCTTAGGTCTTTGGGCCAAACGTTGCTAGAGGTTCCCAAGGCTATGACTAAGGCAGGCCAGAAAACTTCTCATATGCTGCCCCTTCCTTATGGAACCACCTCCCGTTGGAGGTGCGAGAAACCCCTTCAGTGCCATGCTTCCACACCAGACTCAAAACCCATCTCCTATCAAAAAGTGTATGCCAGTGCCACTACACCTGACACTACCTAAACTACCACTATGAACTATAAATCCAACCCCCCAACAAGGTAGCACTAACTTTTCTCCTCAATGAACCATCCTAATGCTCTCAAAGTATGTCACCCAAGGAATCCATAATGTTGTCTCACTTACATGCAGGACAAATGTTTGAATGCAATGAACTACAATTTACCAATATGATATATAATACCCTAATAACTACTGCTATGTGTAAACAGCCGAATACTGTATACCCATGACTTCCTGTATTATGTAATTGCACAAAAGTTCATAATGTCTGTACTGTTATTCCCGGGTCGCCCCTGAAAAAGGGACCTTCGAGGCCCAGCGGGCCTACCCAGTCATCAAAATTCAATAAATAAATAAATAATGATTATGTGATCAGGAGGTTTCACAGTTCTTCGCTTGGTATTACAGGAGTTTCTATTTGATAGATTTTTTCTCTAAAGAGAGTACAGTTTGGCAGCAAAATTTGCTCAACTGATGTTAGAACAAGTTTGGGAGACTCAATATTTGTGTATGCATTTTCTAATTGTTTTACGTATGGATATTTGCTGAACTTGTACTGTGTGGTAAGCAAGGACTGTCAATGTGCTCTTACTGGAAGACAGAATGTGTGCTTTCCCATAACTAATTAGCATAGTTTTGGCAACATGTGCATCTTGTATCTGTAAAAGATGGCACCCAACCACATGGGGTAGAGACCTAAATAAAAACAGGAGTATCCATATTAAAACTGTATATAAATAATAAATAATATAGAATAAGTAGAAGTAGTAGTAGCACCATTTATTTGTAAATGGTACCCTTCCCCTGAGGCCCAGGGCAACATTATAGTAAAATACAACTTAAAACAAAAATACACACAACAAAACAATAGAAATTCATACAAAATATAAAAGAATACAATACAAAATCGATAAAAATGAAATAATTCTCTTTCAAACACTACATCAAAGCAAATGCACTAAAACTCATTTAAGAAGACTATAGACAGATGTGCTGAAGAAATTATACAGATTCACAAAAAGCCAGCCGAAACAAATATGTTTTTAGCCCATTAAAACATCCACTGAGGGGGCCTCCCTCAAGGTCCTGGGCAAGGAGTTCCAAAGCACGGGGGAAGGGGGGTTCACAAAACAATCTAAAGGTGAAAAATGTTCCCTAAGTCCCTAAAAGTTCCTTAGCTGTGGAAAAAAAGGGGAACTTGCTCTGAGTGCTATTCACAAAACATCCACAGCTACAGAAAAAAAATACACTGAGGACTGTGGAAAAAAGTGCAGCTGCAGAAGTTCCTGAGGAAAAAAAGCCATTGAAAAGTATTGCATATCCCCTTAGAGGCTATTCACAGCCAGGGTTTTTCCGTAGTTGTGGAAAAAATGTTGCACACATGCTGCACCACAAAGAGTGAGGCGTAACTCTCCCTGAGCAAAGTGCAGTGTACCAGCAATTGAGATACAATTATAATGGAGGTGCAGGCACAAGTAATAGCAAATCTATAGTAGTGTCAGTTGTTACAACAAAAATAGCACACATTTTCATTGAAATACAACAAACTAAAACCACTAAACCCAGTGCAGTCCATAAAGGATCCCCACAAGCAGTAGCGGCAGAGCTGGTAACAGCTTGCAGTGAGTGCTACTGAAGCAAACAACATAAACACTCCAGGGAGAGACACAACCATCAATTCCAACAGTTACAGACAGCTACTGTGGTGCATGGCCCTGCTGGTACCAGTGGTGCTGGAGTGGTCTCAGTTGAGGGACTGGCTGCTGGCCTCTCTGTGACTACTTACTGCTGCATTACGGCAAGTCTGTCAAAGTCTGCTGCTCTAGTTAATATGGATCACCTGTTGTTGTGCCTGAAGAGCTTTTTCTTTAGCTAAGGAAAGAATGTTAGGGAGATTTCAGCACTTATGGACTTCCAAAACTTGTCTGTTTTATGGATTTTCGAAACTGCAGCAGTTTTCTTTGTGAATATGATGCAACTAGATTTCCACAGTGCTACAAGCCATTTTGCCACAGCTACAGAAACTGTCTCTCTCTCTTTGTGAATCGTGGCCCAGGCTCACTACTTAAAAGGCCTGGTCACCTGAAGGTTTTAATTTTGCCCTAGAGGGCCCTTGGAGGAGGATCAGAGTGACCAAACTGGAGTGTATCTCAGGTAGGCTGGGCCCAGTTCATGCAGAGCCTTATGGGTTAACAAACCTAGGGAGAAAAAGATAGCATTCAGGAAGTATAAGGAAAAACAGAAGGAGCAGGACAGAGAACTGTACCAGTTAAAGCAGAAGGAAGCGGGGAAGGCAGTCAGAATAGCAAAGGCCCAAACCGAGGAAAATATTGCCAACTCGGTTAAGAAGGGGGATAAAACCTCTTTTAGGTACATTAGGGAGCAAAGAAAGACTAAGGCAGGGATACTGAGGCTGAATAAAGAGGAAGGTGGTTGGGTAGAGAGTGACAGTGAAAGAGCAGGGATACTGAACAAATACTTCTGCTCAGTATTCACAATGGAAGAGCAGGGGGAGATACCTAATCCAGTCAATAGAAGCACTCTGGATAGGGGGGTTGATATTAGTCCTTTCACAGAAGAAAGTGTTCTGAAAGAACTCTTAAAACTGAAAGTGGATTAAGCAATGGGGCCTGATGGGATTCACCCAATAATTCTAAAAGAACTAAGGGAAGAACTAGTAACACCACTGACTACCCTTTTTAATAAATCATGGGAGGATGGTGTGGTACCTGAGAACTGGAGGAGGGCAGATGTGATTCCCCTTCACAAAAGTGGGAGCAAGACAGAGGCAGGAAACTACAGACCTGTCAGTTTGACCTCAGTGGTAGGGAAACTGATGGAATCACTTCTGAAGGAAAGAATTGTTGAGTACCTAGAGGCTAGTGGGGCACAGGACCCAAGGCAGCACGGATTCACAGCAGGAAGGTCATGTCAGACAAATCTAATTGATTTCTTTTACTGGGTGACCAACGTAGTAGCCCAGGGAGGAGTTGTGGACATGGCCTACCTAGACTTTAGCAAGGCATTTGACACAGTCTCACACAAAAGATTATAAACAAATTAGCCAGCCTGGGAGTGGGTCCCAGGGTGGTAGCCTGGGTAAAAAACTGGCTGGACAACAGGACACAGAGGGTAATAGTAAATGGAGTACACAGTGAAGAAAGGGGGTTACTATTGGGGCACCACAGGGTTCAGTACTGGGGCCAGTTCTTTTTAATGTCTTTATGAGTGACATTGCAGAGGGACTGGAAGGAAAAGTATGTCTCTTTGCAGATGACACAAAGATCTGCAACTGGGTTGATATGCAAGGTGGGGTGGAAAGGATGAAAAAGGTCTTGGCAAGGTTGAAGGAATGGTCAAATGTATGGCAGCTTAGATTCAATGCAAAGAAGTGCAAAGTAATGCAACTGGGGAAAAAAAAACAGGGGAAGAGTACACAATGGGGAGTGAGATACTGACAACAACAAAAATGGAAAGGGACCTGGAGGTAGTCATATCAGATGAGCTAAAGGTGGGACAGCAATGTGAGAAAGCAGTAAGGATGGCTGGGGGGATGCTGGAATGCATAGGGAAAGGCATCACCAGTAGAAAACAGGAAGTTGTTGGCCTTCTGTACAGACAGTTGGTAAGACCACATCTGGAGTACTGTGTACAGCTCAAGAGACCCCATCGCCGCAAAGACATAGACAGGGTGGAGGCTGTCCAGAGGAGGGCAACCAAAATGGTGCAGGGTCTGCACCAGAAGACATATGAAGAAAAACTAAAGGAACTTAAGATGTATAGCCTCAAGGAAAGGAGGGAGAGGGGGGACATGATAGAAACGTTCAAATACCTCAAGGGAATCAACAAAGTCCAAGAGGGTAGCATCTTTCAGAAAAAGAGATGTGCAAGAACAAGGGGGCACAATTTGAAGATAGAGGGGGACGGCTCAGAGGTAATGTGAGGAAGTATTTCTTCATAGAGAGGGTTGTAGATGCATGGAACAGCCTTCCTGAGGAGGTCGTAGAGTCAAAAACAGTGGGGGAATTCATGAATGCATGGGACAGACATAAGGCAATTCTAGTGGGGGGTAGGAGGAAGTAGGCTGTTGGTTAACTAGGATCTGCAGCTTATCCATTAGGTAGGGAAATGGGCAGACTAGGTGGGCCAAGCGGTCCTTATCTGCCATCAGATTCTATGTTTCTATGTTTTAAACAAGATACGCCACTTCACTGACAGCCAGTGCAGATGATGAAGTGCTAGAGAAATGTCCCTTGATCTTTACAAGCCCATAAGTAACTAGTCAGCTGCATTCTGCAACAGCTGCAGGTGTCACAGCACACCTCCATTGACCTCAAGGTGTAGAGCATTGCAATAGTCCCGCCTCGAGGTCACAGACACATGGATCAGCATGGCCAGGTCTTTGGGGGGGGGGAGTCAGGGATCTGATCTAGTGGATGTTCTGCAGATGAAAATTCCTAGTCTGTACAACAGCTGACATCTGGACCTCCATCATCAGGCTGTCATCTGGCATGACTCCCAGATTCTTCACCCTGGGGCAGGCTAGTAGATCAGAGTCACTGAGCCGAAGCCCAGTAACTCCAGCACCAGTCACCTATCCCCCTTTTTGACCTGGCTCAACCACTAATACCTCAGTCTTCTCAGGGTTCAGTCACAGCCAGCTAGAAGCATCCAGTTCTGGATCTCAGCCAGGCACTTATTAAACACATTGATGGCAACCTGAGTATCGGGTGCAAAAGACAGATAGAGCTGGATATCATCTGCATAGTAGTGAAATCCCATCCTGAACTATCTAATAACTAGAGATGAGTGAAGTCGACAAATTTTTGCTCCATGAAAAATTTTGCAGAATGCTCTCAATACATGAAGCACAACTCATGAAACTCACAGCTCATGGAATACAGGATCAAATGCAAAGTGTGGAATTTTGCAGGTGAAATTCCTGACTTTACACACAAACTTGCCCAACAAACATAAATCCCTGGGGCCGGATATTCAAAAGGGTTGCGCTATGCGCAATAGGGTTGCGCCAGCGCAAGTCCGAAAATGCGCCATTCTGTGATATTCAGTGGGAGGCAGTTGCGCCACTGAAAACATGCTGAGCAACAGCGCAATGCAAATGAAGGTATGCGCAACCGAAGGGGGTGGAACCATGCATAAAAAGTGCAATGCGATATTTAAAGGCTTGCTCAATGCGCAACAGTGGATCAGCCGGAAGGTGCGTCATGGTGGAAATGAGCCAAAATAAAAAGGCTCAAGGAAGAGGCGCAAGAACGCTACAGGGAAGCCACATGAGGCAGGGAGAGAGACAAGGCAAGAGGGACAAAGAGAGCAGGCCAGGGAGATCTGAGGACAAAATAGGGGCAAGGGAAGGTGTGTGGGGCCACAGACTGCAGAGGCCAGTAGGTGTACCCAGTGCAGTGGAGGTAGCAGTCAGGACAGCGGGCGTAACAGAGCAACAACAGCCAGGGGGGAAACACAAGCCAGGGACGTGAACAGTGCCAGCTTCCACATGGAAGCTGTAATGAGGGGGGTGAGAAGGCATGCTGCAGGGGGACGTGGCCGTGAAAGGGCCCGTCGGCAGTACGCCCCCAACAGGCAGTACCGTGCCCGCATCAGCTTTGAGCTGTACATGGATGTTGAGATTGTGGGCCTGTACTGCCTGAACAGGGCAATACTGAGGCGGCTCTGTGAGCTGTGCAGTGATGTGATGCAGGCACCCTCACGACGGAGTCACGCTCTGTCAGTGGAGACAAAGGTAACAACCTGCATGTGCCTGCTCACCACGGGTACCTTCCAGAGGCCAACAGGGGACACCACAGGCATAACACAGTTGGCCACGTCACGCATCCTCACCCAATTCCTCAGCGCACTGCTACCACATGCTGCAGAGTACATCCATTTCCCCAGCAACATGGCAGAGCGTACAGCAAACATGCAGGAGTTCCACAGGTAGCACGTATGCCTGGCATGCTAGGGACGATAGACTGCACCCATGTGGCTATTCGCATGCCACCTGGCCCTGATGGGGCCGCATACCGAAACCGGAAGGGTTTCACCAGTGTCAACTGCCAGGTGGTGTGTGATGCCAGTGAGCGCATCATCAATGTCTGTGCCACGCACCCTGGCAGAGCACATGATGCCTTCATATGGTACCAATCTGCACTGTGCCATCGATTCGAGAAGTGGGGACATCCCCACAGGACATCTAGTGGGTGAGTATGCATGTAGGAGTGGGAAAGTTGGGGCAAGGGTGGGAAAGCCACAGGTGCCATGGTAGTGGCACACAGGGCTATGGGCAATATGGACCTGAATATGATACTTATCTCCACTATCTCCACACAGGTGACAGCGGATACCCATTCCGTCCCTGGCTGCTCACACCCTACCGGCGCCCCACGACCCCATCGCAGCAATGCTATAATGAGGCACATGCCGCCACACACAACATCATCCAGCGGGTGTATGGGATGCTTAAGGCACGCTTCCAATGCCTAGACACCTCCGGCGGGTGCCCTACAGTACAGCCCCTCAAAGGCCTGTGGGATATTCCTGGCCTGTTGTATCCTGCACAACATGGCCAAAGACTGTGGGATAGCCGTACAGGTCGAGAAGGGGGACAGTGATGGGGACGCTGGTGATGATGGGGATGAGCAGACCCCCCATGGACGGCGGGACCCCCGACTGATCTGGCAGGCCCAGCTGCACTGGGACACCATCACGGAGAAGCATTTAGCACGACACAGGTAAGTCATGGGGCCATGTGCAACCAACACTGTCTAGGCGCAACCCACAGGCACACAGGGTAACACACCAGGGGTGCATGATGGCAAGGGGAGTGGAAGGGTCCAGGCGCACAAACACACCATCAGGGACGGGTGAATAGTTACATGCTATATGGACACACACACACACACACACACACACACACACAAAGCGTACATGGGCAGGTGCACAGCAGAGCAGGAACAGACATGTGAAACACACAGATCCACAGACCACCCCCACCACCTGTACTGTCCAAGTACGTGTGTCAGATGCTGGGCACCCTTGCACCTTGGTGTACAGTACAATGCAGGCATCATCATGCAGACGTACCTGTGGACAGCAGTTGGGTGGGTGTGCAGGTGGTCCGTGTGTCGGCGTGTTGGGCAGGGCACCCACCAGTGCACTGCCCACCATGACACACATTGCACACAGGGCAGCACCAGACAGGGCCCGCACTGGAAGACAGGTCAGTCAGGTGGCACTGTGCCACAGCCACCTCGGATGCTTGGGCAGCCCCGCCGTGACCCAGCAGCACTGGCAGGCTGAGCAAGGGCCACATGGGGTGGCACCGATGTACCACCAGGGGTCCCACTGTGCGAGTGCGACCTTGTCCACACAGGGGTCTGCAGCATGCCGAACATACCTGCACCAGGTGTGCTCGGGATGCCCACAGCAGAACCCGGCGTCGACAGGCTGGGTGTCGCACGAAGCCGGGAACGGGGAGTGGAGAGAGTACTGTGTGGGGTGTGCAGTACAGGGGCATCTGACTGTGTGCCCAATGCGGCCACGACAGCGACCAATGCCTGGGTCAGCCTGTCAATGGCGGTGGTCACATCCGTCTGCATTTGGACCATCTCTGCAAGGATCAGTGCATTGTCCCTGCTGTGCCGCTCCACAGCCACACACAGTGCCTCCATGGACATTGCAACCCGCATCTGCTCCTGTACTGATGCCCGCAGCAGGCGGGTGTGCTCGTTAAATGGGTCGTCTGCCACATTGGCAATCTGTCCCCCAGGGTATGGAAGGTCCTGATGCTCAACACCCCTTGAGGGTGGGCGCTGTTCACCAGGACCAGGTATGGACAAGTCAGCAGGTGGTGTGCATGTGCCACCGCTGAACCCTGTACCCCCAGACCTGGTGGGTGACTGCTGCTGCTGCTGCCCCTCCAACTGCTGTGCCCCAGGGACCAGTTATTCCACTGCTGTGTCCACAACAGTGCCAGAGACCTGCACAGCCACCGGGTGCTGCCCACCGGTGCTGACAGGCACAGCCTGGGACTGTGCTGACATGCTGGCACACACGTTGGAACCAGCTAGGTCCAGGGGCACGTGCTGTCCTGCTGTGTGTCCGTTATGAGACACACACATGTTACTGCCCATTGAAGTCCTTGCATCATCAATGGTGCAGGCTCGTGCAACAGCCACAGTCACAGCATGCTGGCATGCTTGCATGCCAGACTGCTGTGACACAGGATGGGCACCCCCCCACACCTGACTCACTGACATCGGAGATGGCAGCCAGGCATGCACACTGGTGCAATGCATGCCGGCTGGCAGCAGAGGTGGATAGACCCTTCTCCAACTCTGGCTGGATGTCCACACTGCATGGTCCCACCACCACTGTCCCCTGTAGATGCACAGGATCTGTAACAGAAAGTGAGAACATGTTAGTGCATGGGATCAACCTTCCCCCCCCCCCCACCACCACCACCATGTCATACCGTGCAGTGATGGGCTTCCACCTGTCTGGAAGCCACCTCCTGGAACGCCCTCAATTGCACTGCGCTGCATGGATGCAGCCACACGGTCCTCCGCTGGGGTCAGCTGCACCACCTCTGGCTGGCCCCCACCTGTGGTAGCGCGTGCCGCCCTGAGGGCTGCCACTTTCTCTTTCACCCGTCTCCTGTCGGTCCCAATCTTTTTCTTACATTCCTGCATGGAGCACTGGTGGCTTCCGTACAGGTTTATGGCATGAGCTACCCCCTCTCATGCAGCAGCACGGGCCTGAGGGGTGCCCCGCCTTCCACTAAGTAGTGACTCCTCATCCAGGTAGGCCTGGAAGAGTGCCTCTGTCTCGGACTTCGTGAAGTTGGGCCTCCTCCTTCGCCCACCATCATCCTCCTCACCCAGTCCTTGCTTGGCCATGTCGGTCTGTATGGGTGGAAGTGGACACCTGTCACTGTGCAGTATACAGCATTATCCCATGACCATTGCTCAGAACATCACACAGCATGCAACTCACCTCTCACCTGCAGTAACCGACTATGGCCACCACAGATCACTGTCGTACATTTATAGCGCAATGCATGCAAATTAGGAGTGGAGCAACTTTAATGAGATGCAAATTGCGCCACTGCGCCTTTGAATGGCTGATCAGATGATTTGCATATGTTGGCTGAATATCGCGCTGTTGCGCTTTGCACAATACGGTTGAGCCGGCTCAGCCAATGGCGCATTTCTGTGACTCGTAGTACACCGCATTGCGCATGCCCAGGTAGCTTACGCGGGTGTCTGCCACGTTGATGGCGTGCTGTGTGCGATCAGCAATTCAGGACACAGCCACCATTGTGCCAGTGGCGCTACAGTGCTGGTCACCACATAGCGCTATGGCACAACTGCGCAATAGTCCACTGTGGCACTGGCATGCAGGTAACCGATCATGCTGGACGTGTAGACGTCCGATGGCGCTGTGCGTGGCCTTGTGCCACAGACCCATGACCTTATGCACGACCTTGGCCCCCTGGCACTGTACGTCTGGCATGTCTTCAGCTCTATCGCGCTGTTCAGTAACAGCGTGATGTGGACCAACAGCGCTATACGAACAGCGCGATAGGGACTGATGGAGTTGTATTGCGCAACATTTCCACGTGGGGTTGCTGCACTGTAGAGCGCCATATTGCCTAGTATACAACTGCAGGGATGGCACGAAGGAGGGCTCCACAGTGGAGTGCGTTGGAGGTGGCCAACCTGGTGGCTGTGGTGGAGCCTCACCATGGGTCACTGTTTGGGGGAGAACCCCTGCACATGGTGCGCACCCATGTGTGGCAGCAGGTGGCCACCGATCTGGAGCTGGCCACTGGGCGGCGGAGGACTCCAGAGCAGTGCAGGCACCGGTATGGTGACCTCCGCAGGAGGGAGCAGGAACTGCTGGAGCACCTCAGGTCCGCGTGCCAGGAGGGCATTGTGCCTGAGCCAGGTGGGTGTGCTGTCTATGCACCTGTATTGTCCCATGGGTGACACTGTGTAATGTGACCTGCACATGGGGGTGGGTTGGGCTATGGTTTGCTGTGACGGTGTTTGCAGGTGTGTGATGTATGGGTCTGGCTGTGTGGGCAGGCACACTCAATGGGGCAGGGGGCCATCTGCTTTGGGATCTCACTGATGTGTTTCTCATCATTTGTCTCCCACAGGCGTGGAGGAGCGGAGGTGGGCCCGGGCTGAGACAAGGAATGGCGGTGCAGAGGTGGCTGGCAGAGGTGGCATAGGTGTTGGGCCACAGCAGCAGCAGCAGCGGCGGCTTGATGAGGGTGAGTGTCATTACATCATGGATGCTATTGCATGCTGTGGGGGGGGGCACGGCCACCATCCTTGGACAACACTACCATGCACGCAACAAGTGACAGTCATCACTGTCCAGTGGCACTGCATGTCTGTGAGTGCATCACTGGTGGTCCATGCATGCACTGGGCACATGGCTGTGGCACTAGCATCCCACCACGTAGCCACGTCACTGGACAGCCTTGGTTGTGCTGTGATGGATGTGGGCGGTGTGTGTGTGTAGTGGTACACATGGCTGTTGCTGCCTGGTTGGGCATGTCTTGTGCACGGTCACTGTGGGTGGGTGCAGTCCATCACAGGAGCGGGGCACTTGGCTGTATGCCATGCATGATGGGTGGGATTCAGGGATATGGACAGTCACAGCCATTGACTCTGATCCCTTGTCCTAGGTATCCAGATCCTGCAACGCATGGAGCGGTCACTGCAGCGGCTGACAAAGGTGGCCATTGATTCACTCACCATCCTGTTGGACCTTCAGCGTCATGGAATGAGGTGCAGGAGGAGGCCCTGGGCCCAGCACCAGGTGGCAGGAGGGCAGGCTGGCAGGCGGTAGCTGCCCATCACCTCACCCCACCCCACCTTCCCTCTCCCGGTTGTTCACCCCTGCACCTTACCAACCCCTACCTTATACCCATACCCCCACCCCTGCTTTGTATATATATGTACATAGTTCTATTTGTTGTTCTTCTTATTCTTGTTTATTACAATTATATATTTTGATATGAATACTGTGATGGTCTCTGATTTGCAGCTGGCTATAGGTGCTCAGTTGCAGTGGTGTGCATGGCATCTGGGTGGTATGGTCATGGGTATGTGTGTGCGTGTGTGTGGGGTGGTGTCTCTGGTGTGGGTGTGGCTTTCAGTCAGTATTGCTGTGTGCTGCCACCCACTGCTGGGTGCTCATGGTGGGTCTGGCTTGTATGGTCCTGTGGTACACGAGGTTGCAGTGTGATAGGGGGATGCGTGGGGATTCCTGCAGTGATGGTCACTGCTCATGGGTGGTGTCTTGGGGTCACAGTGCAGGGTGTGCTGTGCACAAGGGGGGGCTGATGTACACTGGGGTGGTCCGCCCCCTTTGTGTGGCAGTCTCAGCTTGCCAGTGGGTGTGCTGGGAACACTGCGGGATGTGCTTTGTTTGCTTGTCCCCATGGGCGGTGGATATTCTGTCCCTCCCCAGTTATGCTGTGCTTGGGGTGTGGGGGTACATTATTAGTTCTGCAGTGTGTCCCTGTGCCCATCTGTGGCATAGGTGGTGGGCCCTGCCTACCTCCTGGTTGTGCAGTTCCATTGCTCTGCTGCTGGGGTCTCTCGCTTGTGCTATGGCACCTCTGGACTGCTCAGCTGGGCTGCCTTTGTTGCGCTATGGTGTATCGTCTCTGCTCAGCTTCCCCTTCCTGGTTGCACTATAGCGCAGGTTGTGCGATATTGAGACGTTGGCTGGTTGCGCAATTTGTCTTGCTCCATGTTTGAATATTGCGTCTATTGCGCATGTGCACAATTGACTTGTGCTTGCTCCTGCTGTTGTGCACTTTTTGGGCGCAGTTTGAATATCCGGCCCCTGGTGTCCAGGGTCCCCATGATCACCAGACACCCCTCAGACACCCCCCCATCGCTGGCCCAGTTAACCACATTGTAAAAAATATATAAATTTTTTTACTTAAATCCCTGAAACCGTTACCCCCATCTGCCGATCATAATCCACAGTTTAAATAAAGAAACTCACCCAGGCCCCCCACACACACTGATCACTGGCCAGTCAACTGCAATGTAAAAATATAAAACACATTAGGGGGAGGTGGTGTGGTCAGACTCATGGGGCACTCCCTGATGGGGTGGGGGTCCACTAGACACCAGGCATTGAAGTTACAAAAATGTATTTCTATATTTTACATTGTGACCAACTGGCCAACGATCAAGGGTGTCTGTAGGGGCCTGGGGTGAGTTTCTTTATTTAAACTGTGGCCCGCAATTGGCATTTGGGGGGAACCACCAGGAACTTAATTAAAAAAAATACATCATTTTTTTTTACATTGTGGCCAACTGGCCAGTGATGGGGGAGGAGGGCTGGCGATCAGCGTGGTGGGGGGACACCACTAGACACCAGGCATTTGGGATACCTAACTTCTTTTTGCTTTGTTTTTTTTTTAAGTGCAATTTACACTTAAAAAAACAAACAAAAAGAAGGCGAAGTAACAAACTGTGAATTTTCAGCAAAGAGACGCAGTTTCGTGAATTAATCCATGGATGTGAAATTTGCGACTTCACTGGAAATTTGCCAGCAAAATTAAACTTTGCTGCATCTCTACTAATGACCATGCCAAGGGGAAGCATGTACACCGCAAACAACATTGGCGAAAGGACCGAGCCCTGCATGCCGCAGGACAGAACCCTCAGGCTTGAGGAATAATTTCCTAGAACTATCCTCTGGATTCTGTCCCATAGAAAGGACTCAAACCAGCAGATCAAAGTGCCAGTGAGTCCGCCTTACTCCCTGAACCAGTCTATAAGAATGCCATGGTCCATGGTGTCACATGCCACAGAGAGATCGAAGAGGACAAGAAATGATCATTATACCCTATCCTCACTCTGAGAAGATCATTAAGCACCCTGACCAGAGCTGTCTTCATGCTCTGCCTAGCTCTGAAACCCAACTGGAATGGCTCATAGATGTTAGAGGCCTCCAAGTATTCCTCAAGCTGCAGACAACCACTTTCTCGATAACCTTACCTAAAAAGAGAAGGTTAGAGACTGGACAATAGTTAGCCAAAAACATCTGGGTCTAAAGATGTTTTTTTCAGCAGGAGTCGCACCAGAGCACATTTGAGTGCCTCTGGAACCAGCCCATCCTGCAGGGAACACTGGACAATTTTGGCGAACACTGGGCCCAGTTGGACAACACAACTCACTAAGAGTTGTGTTGGGCCCGGGTCCAGAAGACAGCAAGTCAACCACAGTGTCAAGACTACCAGGCAGACCTCTTCCATTGTTACTTGCTGAAATGCACCCCAACACCACTGCATTCCTGGCCTAGAAGCAGATCATTGCTGGGAACATAAGGCCCCATAGGAGTAATATCAGCTCTGATGTAGGACACCCTATCTAAGAAGAACCGAGTGACCTTCTTGCATCTCACAAGTGAAATCTCTCTCATGGGCTCCAGATAGGCCAAGTGGAGCAGCCTGTCCATAGTTTGAAAGAGCTGAGCTGATTGATTCTTCCCAGCGGCAGTCTGCCTTTACAGAAAATCTGCATTCTTCTGAAAGACTGCCTTCTGATATTCCTCATAATGGAAAATCAGAACTAGTTTGTCCTCCATGGACCTAGACTTCCTCCAGCAATGCTCCAACCTCCATCCCCTGAACTTAAATGCCCTCAGCTCACTGTCAAGCCACAGTGAGCCAAGGCGCGATACCAGGGGGCATACATGGACCAGTGCTAGAACGTTGATGGCCCCTGTTATGACCCTATTGTAGGCCAACACTGTGGCCTCCACACCCTCAGTGTATGCTGCTAACATTTCCAAGGTGTCCAGTACCGACATTAGACCTTCAGGTCCTAGCCCTCTCAAAGATCGGTACTGGACCACCTCCACAGGTGATAGACTATAAGGAGGGACCCTGAAGCAGAACTTGATGACAATGAGATCCGACCAGCTGACTGGATCAATCTCGAGGCCATCCACCTTGAGTCACAGGGAGAATATTTGGTCCAGTGTATGGCCATGGAGGTGGGTTGCAGAGGTAACAGTCTGTGCTAGATTCAGAGTATCTGTAGTCTGGAGGAAATCTCTACCAAAACAGGGGCTCTCATCATTAACCCAGACATTAAATTTGTCAAGTATAAGCCATCAAGGCAACTCCAAAACCAGGGATGAGATTTCCTGCAGAAACTCCCTCTCACAACCTGGAGGCTGGTACACGAGGAGGATTCTGCAACCTGCACCCAGAACACCACTCAGAGCCACACACTCAAAAGATTTGACATCTCTCACCGGGTGTGCCATCAGATTTAGTTCAGTTCTAAAAGAGATGTCCACCCCCCTCCCCTGTGATTCCTCCTCAGGCAGTGCAGCACCAAGAAACTGGCCAGAAAACCTGGATCCGCATCATTCCCAAGCCAAGCCTTGGTGATGCATGCTAGATTGACAGAGGAAACAAGATCTGCCATAATTGTGGTCTTGTTTTTCATCAATCTGGTATTGCATAACACTGCCCAAAGTGGATGGAACATACCAGCAGTCTCATTGACTGCCTGCCCACACAGTCCAACAGGAGCCGTGGGCACAGGCACCAGACAGGAGGGACCCCTTGCTGGTCCTTTCCTGATTCCAGGGCATCTCCTGCTCAGAACAACCCCAATAGGGCCCACTGACTTTGTACTCCCCCCACTACAGATCTTCCATTTGCCCCTTTGAGCAATTCCCTCCACCCTGCACTTGTGGTAAACTTCCAATGGCAATGGGGGGGGGTTGAAAGGGTGTAGCTCTCTGAGTTGTGCAGGGGAGTACTGGAAGGGGCCAATACAGCACATCTATAGTCATAAGCACCCACCCCTTGATACCTTCCACACCACTACTTCCCTCCCAAAACCTTTCCCCCAAAACTCGAAACCCTACTATCCCCACCCCTATAGATTCCACCAACCAATACAAAGGGGAGAAAAAACAATGAGAGAATCCACAAAACCAGCCAGCAATAAAAGCCCAGTGCGGGGACTCAGCAAGTCTGTACTGAATTAAAACAACCGGGCAACGTCCAAAAACAGCTCAGTACCGGTCATTAGTAAACAACAAATTCAAACAGATAGCAGTTCAAAAAGTTCCAAAATGCAGATCTGATAGTACTATGACCAGGACACAATTATAAAGGAATAACATTTGGTGCAAAATAAAAAGCAGTTACAGCTGACATTGTTGCTGTCTCCAGGATTGTCATCCACTAATCCACCCCCTCCCCATCCAATACTGTATGTCAGACTTGGCTGACTTAGTTAATGTTGCTGTTACTAGTGTTGCCCTTCCATCCATCCATTTAGTCAGGCTCAGCTGACCTGTTTGCTGCTATGCTAGTGTTGCCCTTCTACCCTCTCTTTCCATGCCAGTGCCTTAGTTTGCTGCTTACAGTGTTCAAAAGAAGTGAGGTGTGTGTGTGTGTTTTGTTCCTGTGGGCCTACTGCTGCTTGCTCCAATTACTAAATTGCACCCTGAGAGGGACTAATCCATCCCTGATTGAAGCTGCCTCTAATTAGCACATAGCAGGAGATTTTTTGTCTCTAAATTGGTATTCCTCTCAGAGGCCCAGTACAGTTTCAGGAGAAGGGATGCTGTTCATGGACGTGCTGAATCTTGTTTTTTTTTTAATTAATACAACCTCAGTGGTGGAGCTCTTATGTTGTAAGCAAGCCATGGCAAGAGGTTTGGGTAGCCACAGCAGCTCAGCTTTGCTATGCGGTCCTCTTGCCCACATGAGCTGCTAGAATTTATCTATCTTCATATGTAAGGAAGAGTAGAGCTTACTAGAGAAGAGAGTGACATTTTTGCATCATGATTAAGGGCATACGGTGAATGACCATTCAGTTGCAAACTACAGCTTCTAGTTAAATAATGCGTAGTATTACCAAATCTCAGAAAGGGGAAAAAACGTTATAAAATCTGTGTTTCAAAACTGTCATGCAATTTTATGAATCAGTATAAAACAAACATTAGTGATACAGTCTGTAAAAAATAGTATTGATACTATGTGTTTGCTGTTTTTTGTCTGTGTTACAAATAAAAAACATGTAATGATAATACATTCAAAAAGGTGTTTCAAATAGTATCAAAACATATAGAACAGCAGCAACACATCCAAACTTTATTGATATGACAGATTCATAATACCCTGATGTCAAGCTTTCATTTAAAAACAAATTTGTTTCTAGCCCTAATGGTTCCAAAGTTAGTACTTTCCAAAGATAATTTCCTTATAATGGGATTACTTTGAAACCAGTAGGCCTAAAAACGTTTTTTTTAAATGAAATCTTGGAGTCAGCTAAGTTGATGTATTGATACATAATGTTGCTACATCTTTCATATATCGACATATAAAAACATGAAATGGTGACAACATTTTAAAATCTTGTTATTTTTAATCACACGTATTTACATGTGTAGACATGTATTAACACACAAGTACTATAGCAGTAGAATATATTCATGTTGATTAAACTCTGAACTTTCATTTAAAAAAAACTGACTTTGCTAAGCCTAAAAGTTCAAAAGTTACAGCTCTGAAAATATAATTTCAATCATTATAAAATATCATAACAAATTCTTTTTAGAAATGGTCAGCAGATGTTAATGGTTGTTCTGTTTAAGAATAAACACATTCTTCTCTAGTTACTACTTGGCTACTGGGCATTGCACAGTTGAAGCAGATTTGTGTTTCAAGTCACTGTAATGACTAATATAGCTTCCTATGTCTGGGAGAAGAATCTATGATATATATGTTTATATATCCCTTCCTCCCTGTCCCATACATCTGGCTTATAATTGGCTGGTGGGTTTAATTAGAAAAAGGGACAGCAGGAAAAGGGGATGATTGCCCCAAGAGCGAGGCAGAATATTTAGGTAGGGTGGGCAGACTGGATAGGCCAAGATCCTTTTTCTGCCTTCAACTTCTATGTAGCTATAATATTTGGGATGATTATGTAGAAATGTTAATGTTTTTGTAATATCAATTAATTATATTTTTTGTCTAATAACACTATTTGCTTATGGAGCTGGTAACACACCTATTTCCTTGGAGCAGACAACTCATGGAGGGAAAGGGAACAGGAGGGAAAGGGGAAAATAAGAGATGTGGAGGAATTATGGGAATCTCTTTTGTGGGGGTTACTGAAAGTCACTGAACTCTGTATTAAGAAAGAACAAAAAAAGAAGGAGGCCACTCTGGTTCACCAGGGAGGTGTTAGGGGCAATTAGGGAAAGAAAACGGGCATTCAGAACATATAAGAAGACCCAGATGAAGGACTTACAGGGAGAAGCTATGGGTGGCATGGTGGAAGATTAGGAGGGCAAAGGCTGACACATAAGAGAGGATTGCTAGGCAAGCCAAATGAGGGGACAAAACCTTTTTAAGGTTTTTGGGAGAGAAGAGGAAGGTGAGGCAAGAGATAGTAACAGTGAGGGGTGGAGGAAGTACAAGTGGAGGGGGACTTTGAGAAGGCAGAGGTGCTTATTAGCTATTTCTGCTCAGTCTTCATGGTGGAGGGGAAGGGAAGGGTACCGGAGTTAAGCGGGAGGGGAAGGGAAGACAAACAAGTGGATCCTAGACTGTTCAGTGAAGACAGGGTAAGAGAGGAATCAGGAAGGTTGAAAGTGGACAAGCCAATGGGGCCAGACGGCTTGCATCATAGGGTACTCCGGTAACTAAAGGAAGATCTGGCAGCACCACTGATGAGGCTGTTTAACTTGCCCCTGGATACAGGGTGGGTGCCAAGTGACTGGAAGAAGGCTGATGTGGTGCCACTGCATAAGGGAGGGCAGCAAGGAGGAGGTGAAGAATTATCACCCGGTCAGCCTCAAGTCGGTGGTGGGTAAGGTGATGGAGGTGCTAATAAAGGAAAGCGTGATAAACTACCTTGTGGATAATGGACTGCAGGATGATAGCAACATGGCTTCACAAATGGGAGGTCATGCCAGACAAACCTCATAAGAGTTTTTTGATTGGGTGATGAAGGTGGTCGATCAGGAAAGGCCGGTGGACGTGGCTTATCTGGACTTCAGAAAGGCCTTCAACACTGTCCCTCACAGAAGCCTGGTAATTTTCTCCTACACCTATCCTGTATTGATTATTATAGGTTACAGTCATCATTGTATTATTCTCCCCTACTTTCTGCAATATACTCCTAGTTTTGATTTAGTGTATAGCTACTAGTAGTTTTGCTGTACTTTTCACACTGTTATGTATTTTACCTTGTTTTGTTGTTTTTCTCCTGCTGACATTGTTCATATCCCCTGCTATTGTCTACTGTGTACTGTAAATTGTTTCCTGTTGTTTCTCTATACCCTCCCGGTTCATGCCTGAAAATAGTCATTGCTATGGCTAGTGCACCTACCTGGTAAACAGAAACTCAATAAATAAATTGGACAGCCGGTTTGACAACTCATTCTTTTTATGTACCACAGTTTCACAGGGGGAGGTCATGTTAAAGAAATCTCATAGATCTTTGGTGCAAAGTAGGTAGATTAGGGGAAGGCGATGTGGGCTATCTGGACTTCAGTAAGGTCTTGGACAACATGCCACACAGGAGACTAATTAAGAAGCTTAGCAATTGAAGGATAGGAAACAGAGGATGGTGATAAACAACAGTCACTCAGGGGTTGGGAGACTTACCAGTGGAGAACCACAGGAATTGGTACTGGATCCTGCCCTATTCAGTGTATTCATAAGTGACATTGCTGAGGAACTGGAGAGAAAGGTGTGTCTCTTTGGGGATGACATAAAGATCTGCAACATGGATACCCAGGAAAGGAAGGAGAGAATGAAAAAGGATCTGTGGAAACTTGAGGAGTGGTCTAGGGTACAGCAGCTGGGTTTCAATGCCAAAAACTGCAAAGTCATGCACTTACTGTAGGAAGGGGAAACCCGGGGCCTGTGTATAAGATGGGAGGTGTACTTACAGTCACCAAGCTACAGAGCGACCATGGAGTAATCATAACTGATGATCCCAAGGTGGCAGAGTAGTGTAACAAGGCAGTAAGCAAGGCTAGCTGGATGCTGGGTTGCATAGGGAGCGGGATTTCTAGCAGAAAAAAAGGAGGTAGTGTTGCCACTGTATTGTTCAACAGTGAGACCCACCTAGAGTACTGTGTCCAGTTCTGAAGACCGCACCTCTGTGAGGACACTGACAGGGTGGAAGCAGTCCAGAGGAGGGCTTCCAAAATGGTGTGGGGGTTGCATGGGAAACCACGCAAGAAGAGACTGTGGGAGCTCAACATGTACTCCCTGGAAGACAGGAGAGTGAGAGGTGACATGACTGAGACCTATAAATACCTCACACGGCTGAACAAGGTGCAAGAGGAGAGTCTCTTTCAGTGGAGGAGGACTACCAGAACACAGGGGTATCCAATGAAGTCTGGGGGGGGGTAAGAAGAATGTGAGGAAATACTTCTTCACAGAAAAGGTGGTGGACATCTGGAACAATCTGCCAGAAGAGGTGTTGGAGACGAAGACAGTGGGAAGCTTCATGCCTATGTGGGATAGGCACATGAGCAGAATAGGTAGAGGAAAGGGAAGCGGGAGGAACCCCTGTGACCAAAAAGGGTCCACAGTGTCAAAATAGGCAGGGAAAATAGGGCAGGCTAGATCGGCCTACCACTCTGTTTCTGCTGACAAATTCTATGTATCTATATTTCTATGTAGCTGCAATGAGTTTCTAGTAAGTTAGTCTGTTTCTTTTCCCCTTCTGCTGTAGAATGTGGCTTTAAACTGACTGGCCAGCATTTTCAAATAGCCACGTCTGTTTTTGGAATGTGGATGCCGGACATCAGTTCAAATAGTTTGACGCTCTAAAAGGTGGTCTAACTTCTGGACAAGATTGCCACAAATTGTATCCTAACGAGGATGCATGCATCAGAATTTTGATACGTGTCATTTTTTGTTGTAAACTGTGGCAAGTGTCACAAATGCAACAGGAAGTTTGAAAATCTGATGTATTTGAATGGACACAGCACACATTCAAAATATAGACTGCTGTGTCCAGCCATTTAAAAGTCCCCTACAGCCTGGCCCAGTGGCACTGAGGCACTGACAGCTAAGGCGCTGGATGCCACACCTCATGCCATGTTAGTGACCTGGGTTTGGGAATGAGCCTGGGGCACCAGGGGTTGGCAGGGGAAAGAGAGGATTGAGCATCCGGAGAACAGCTCTCCTCTCTCAGGGAGGGAGGGACTGTTGTCCCACTTGTTGATCACCCTCTAGTGGTGGCTGGAGGGCAATACAGATCAGGAGGCAAGTTGCTGACATACGACTTCAGCAGGGAGGTGGGAAAGAGAAAAACTGAGGAGGAAAATGGAGCTGGCAGGCTCTGTGATGGCCCCACTAGTGCCCATCTTGGCCCCCCAGAATCTGGATGTGGTCTCCGAGGGGGAGACTGAGTTCCCCTGAGGGAGGGAACGGAGCCACCTGCCACTCATTCCCTCTTGTCATCCAACTTGTCACATCCTCTTGGGCCCTCCCAAACCACATCAGAGGCCTCATCTACCCCTCTTGCAACTGTTCCTAATTCCTGCACCCCACCCTGCCCACACCCACCTCCTGTTTCCTCTACCTACTCCAGACTTCTCTTTCTCCAAGTGGTATTGCCACAGCTATCGTGGCACTATTTGCTCTGAACATTCTACATTTGTTGTTGGTTAACCATAACTGTCTAAATTGAATCTCATGCCTGTTACTGTAATCTATCCTCAATGTCAGATTGCACTTATGTGCTATTTCTGCTCTGTAAATGGACTGCAGGTTTGTGTTTGTTCTGTACCCCATTCTCAATGTATTTTTGCATCATTTCTGCTCTGTAAATGGATTGCCAACTTGTAACTGTACTTGTGTTCTCAGGCTATTATGCCTTCTCTGTACCACCCCCCCTTCCCACAGGATGCATCTGAAAGCATGCTATCAGAGCAGCATGCCTTTCCTGGTGAAACCTTTAAATAAATAAATAAAATGTGAACTGCACTGTATTATGCAAAACAAGCAAAAACATAAGTACTATATAAATACAGTCAAGAATCTGAAATTATTGTGCGATGAACAGTTTTTTCACATGTTCAGGAAGTGAGTTCCAGACTGGGTACATAAAAAACAAATTACTTTTGGTCCATGCTAATAAGTCCTCTAAGTTAATTAAGTAAGGATTTTTTTTATTTGATCTTAAACTGAGTGCTAACTTCAAAAATGCTAAGTTCAAATAAAGAGTCTATGGTTTCTGTTTTCTTAGTAATTTGTCAAAAAAAGCAACCTTGGGAAAATGACCCTTTTTATTATTTTTATTTAAACTCAGCACTGGGATAGCTTCATTTAGGTGCCTCACCTACTTTTCAAGAGAATCCTGGGGTGGCATGTAAAACTGAAGTAGCTTCAGCAAATTTTACATAAACCACTTAGCTGCGTAGGTACAAATGACTACACAGGTGCAATAGTTAGCATTCCATTGATATTAACATATAATGTATACATTACAGTATATATAGAACTCCACAACTGCATCTTAAATATACAAATACACAGCATTTAAGTGAGAAAAATTGTCTTGCCAATAGAAAACATCAGAAATGTGGGCAGCACAGGAGGTATCTAGTGTTAGGCAACAGGGCATAACGAGTGAGAGGCAGCTATTCACTAAAGATGCAGTGGGTGATATTTTATGCCTTGTGGCACTTGGGTGGTTTGTCTAAGTGCTGATACATAGCTGACTTGAATTGAGTAAGGCTACTCACATACTTCATACACCTGGCCATGCATTTCAGCTGTTGGGTCCTGCAATGCTAAATGCGTTTCGCCTGTCATTTGCTTTACTTTTAGGACATGGATGACTACCTTGTCTGTGATTTTAGCTTGTAACTAGAGATGGTTTTGGTGAGCAGATCACTTAGGTAGTTGGGGGATGTGCCCTGAGTGAGTATGCTTATATACAGACATCACCCAGTGTGACTCTATACTATCCTTGAGAGTTAAGATGCCAAGTGACTTCTATCATAGGTCACAGTGACGTACTGTGCAGCACACATATCCAGTGTAGACCTGCCTGCTTGGATGTAAATAGTTTCTACAGTATTCTTAGGCATGCCATCTTATAGACCACGTCAGCATCATCAAGGAGTGAGGAAAGACAGTTTTTTGGATTGCATGTCCAGACAGTGCTTGGGTCTGTATAGCATGCCATTCATTTGGTGCATAGTTCTTACTGCATGTTCTATGTGCTGATCAAAAGTCGGATGGTGATCTAATCATTACCACCATTATTAACTTTTTAGCCTAGCCTGTCCTGCAAATGCCTTTTAACTCATACAACATTTTTTAATAATGTTTATCTGTTGCTGACTGTTTATATAAGCTGGTTGTTTTTGTAATCCTATTAAAATGTTCTATTGTACGGCACCCAGATCTTCTGGGATTGGGTGCCTAACAAATAAAATATTACTTACTTACTTACCCCAGATACTTGGAGCTTTGGACTTTCTCTAGGTACTTACTTTCAGTTGTATCAAGGTTTTTATGTTCATTTGAAAAGATTGTTACTTTGGTTTTCTTTGCATTTATTAGTAGCTTGTTTGCAAGCATCCAATGCAGCACTTCCTTAAACATACACATTGTAATTGCTTATTTGGGTTCATCTCAGTTCTAAAGCTAGTGCAGAGCACTATGTCATTGTCATATACGTGGGCATTTATGTCGGTGCATAGCCTAGGAAAGTCGTTCACAAATGGTCTAAATAAAAGTGGTCCCAGTACAGACCCCTGTGTTACACTAAGGGTTTGTCCTCTGGAGTCTGATGTACTTCCATTTACTTTTATTACCTGTGTGCCTTTCCATCCAGGCTATTGGGGTTTCAGACATTTCTATTTTCTCTAGGTTTATGAGTAGTAGTCTGTGGTCTGCTGTGGCAAATGCCGTTGTGAGGACTGCTAAAATGGCACTAGTAGGCCACTGGAGTTAACTGCCCAAAATCTGAGTATAAAGCATAATGATGGACTCTTCAATTGTCTGACAAAGTGAAAAGCTGTATGTTATGGTATTATATAAGGTTCCATTAAGAGAACTCATTTTAGGAAGTGCCAAACTAGGCTGGTAAGTCCTAATCGAAAACTGGTAGCAGAATTCCCCTGGCAATATAGCCAGGCCAGTTTTCAACGTCACCTTTTTTCTAATTCTGTAGGTCATCCAAAATTTGGAGTTAAAGGATTTGACTAAAACATTAATATCAGTTGAAAAACTGAATTATCTAATGCTGCATTACACCAAATATTTGGAATGTGTTACCTGTTCAAGGGGAGAACACTTTTGATTTGTAACCATCAAGCTAGTTATCTAGCATAAGTTTAGGTCTGGAGCCAAAACCTTTGTTTATCAACTAACCAGCCCTGAGCCCTTCATAGCGATTGTTTGCGTGCGGGTTCGGTTTATTTACATGCTTAGAGCTGACACAAATTATCAGGTTGTGAGCATAATGCTTAGTACTGCACTACAGTTGGTACAAAACCTTGACAATTTGTTCCTAATTTTACTGTTGCTTACAGTCTGTCAGGTAGTTTGCAAACCATTTGAATTCCACCTCAGACACAGCTCTGTCAAGAAGCCTTTTTAAGGGGGTCATGGCTAGTTGCCAAGTGATTTGTAGCATCTTTCAGGAGCTTTGGCAAACAGTGAACTTTTAAGCTTTAACAACTGCATTTTAAACCTTACAATCAATGTCTAGAGGAAACATAGCACTAGATTATACCCAGCAAAGCAGACTGATACAAAACTTAATTCACATGAAACATTTTTTAATAATGTTTATCTGTTGCTGACTGTTTATATAAGTTGTTTTTGTAATCCTGCTAAAATATTCTACTGTACGGTGCCCAGAGCCTCTGGGAAAGAATAAATGCTTGGGTAAGTAAATCATCACCTGGTGGAGATGACGCAAGGCTGATATAGACCTGACAGGGTCCCAGCAAGGAGACGGCCATGCCAGGTAAAGAAATGGATCCCACTCAACCTGCCAATGTGGCTTTGCATTTAAACTATAGATCAGAAACTAGAGGGCTATGCCTCTAAGGTGCAAATATTCAACGTCAAGGTCTGTACTCTGGAGAGTGAAATTAAGGGACTACCAAAGACAGCAGAGGCCGCTCTCACAGTATTAGCAGGCTTAGTAAAGGAGAATATACTTCTTGACAAGTACTGACAAAATTTGAAAAATGGAGTAATAGCATCCAATATTCGGATCCTGGGACTTGTGGAGGGAACAGAAGGTGACACACCGAGAGACTTTGTTAAGACTTGCTTGAAGGATAATTTGCACTATGAGTGTGACTCACATATTATAAAGTCTTCCTGTATCACACCTTCTGGTGAAAGGATTCAGGATCCCTAAAGCAAACTTTCTACATGAACTTGATTGGTAGTGCTGGGGTCAGTATTGGAAAGATGCACACTGGCACAATCCTCAAGGTGGCAAAGCAAAAAGGGACTCTGCAATGGCAAGACCGATAATTGCATTATTTTTTCCTGACTTGAGATTTGTGATGTACCAATGGTGCAAAATCTTTGATGCAGTTTGAGCACAGCTCAGGCAGTTGGGAGTTCGCCACCTGATGCTGCTCCATGCCAGCTTGAAAATAATGTATGGGGTGTAGAGTGTATCTATTCACAGATCCCACTGAAGCATCAACACTGCTGATTATACCAGAGAGGGAATCTTCTGCACAAGAGGAAGGCTCTGGGTGAGAGGCAGAAAGTGAACTGTGAGGTGTTGTCTTAAGCTTTCACTTGCTCTGGGGAGGATTGAAGGAGCACTAATGGGATGACTAGCAAGTACTGTTTTAGGATAGCTTAGCCCCTTTGAGACTTTTAACGTTCACTTATCATCATCAGACATTACGTGTGAGTTTCCACTGCTATGCAGACAATTCCCTGCTGTACGTCTTTTGCGCCTGGGACCCTTGGTGCCATGGAGGTACTAAATGCATGCCTGACCAAGATCCAAGACTGAAGGTATTCTAGCTGGCTGAGGCACAACCCTGACCAAATGGAGATATGAGTGATTGAGCCTGGTCACTGACAGGAGGTGGAAACTGCTGGGGTGAGTTCTGGCTTGATGCTGGGCCTTACCCCATTGGCAGCCTCTGCAAAGGAGACAAACCTGAGTGTTATCCTCGATGACAGATTGACACTTGAGGCCCAAGTATAATCTATTATCTGCAGTGGTTTTTATCACTTGAGGAATATCGCTTGGATAGAAGCTCTTATCTTGCCAGATGATCTGCCCTCACTGGTACATGCATTTGTGACATCCAGACTTGACTATTGTAACATTCTTTATCACGAAGTTAGTGGAGGGGTCCTTCATAATCTGCAGCAAGTGCAGAATGCGGCAGCCAGGTTCCTGATGAGACCTCCAAGGTCATGTCATGTGACCCTTGTGTTGCGTGATCTGCACTGGTTGCCATTGAAGTGGAGAATCTCCTTCAAGGTGGGTCTTTTCACCTGTAAAGCCCAATATGGTCTGGGTCCTAGCATATGAGTGATCTCCTGAGTCCCTACCATCCTCAGCACCCACTTGTCCACTCCTCCAAGGATGGCCTTCTAGCAATTCCAAAAGCCTGGCTAAAAACATCTGGTTATCACGCATTTGTGTTGGTTGCGCCGATCCTGTGGAATTTGCTTCCAAGGTCCTTGAGGGAGGACCCTTCACTGGAGGCCTTTAAGCAGGGACTGAAAGCACATCTCTTCAGGGAAGCATTAGGGACCTAGTTCATATTGGTCTTATGTGATTTACCTGTTGCTGTTTATGTTTTTAATAATAATACTCTTAATTTGGTTCACTGTCTATATATTGTAAAGTGCATTGAGCCTCAGGGATAGGGCACTGTATAAATAAGAAAAAAATACTTACTTACTATGCAACCAGGAATAGATCTTTGGTAATATTGGTGTTAGGAATTGAACTTTTGGAACTTTTGTAAGGAAGGAGCAAAATGGCACCATAATGACACCTTCCTCCTACCATTGAGTAATCCTTCTATCCAAAAGGGCAAGCTGAAAATAAGAGTACTTGCTAATCCAACAGGCAAGGCAAGGCAAACTTTATTTATAAAACATCCAATCCAAATGAGGCTCTGAGCACTGTACAGAGTTAAACATAAAATCAGGGTAATAATATTAAAATACATTTTAACTGACCACGTGATGGCGGTCTGAGAAGCAGCAGCAACCTTCCTCGGCTCCGCTCACCACTCACGAACAAACGCACCAAAACCAACACTTCAGGCTAATTTTTTCTCCCTAAAGTGACCAACTGCTACAGAAGAAACCATAGATCCTGATTAATGGAGAAAAATGGAGGTATATATGAAAAAAGCCCCTCCACAGCACACACGCCTCCTTTGCCAGAAGGACAAGGCCATAAAGCGCTTAAAGCAACAGACCATAAATAACCCAAATCCCTCAACTAGACTGTGCTTTCGGAAGCAAGGTTCTTGGAGATAATGCACCTGTTACAGACCGCGATCTCTACTATATCTGAAGATATGCAGCAAATTAAATCTTCTGTGGCAACACTAAATACACGAATGGGGGATTTAGAGGCGAGAACCGTATCACTGGAGAAAAAACAAGACAAATCTGAACAAGGGGCTACACAAACAAACAAGCGACTAAAGAAACTGAAGGAGAAACTAGAAGATTTAGAAGGGTGTAGTAGGAGAAATAACTTGATCATAATTGGTATACCAGAGAAAGAGGAAGAAGCATCGCCGCTTATGTTTCTGCAAATACTATGTGAAAAAATTGCAGGGCCTTTGTCTAATGGAGGGGCATACATCATTGAAAGAGCACACCGTGCCCTTCCACCTGCCGCCATCAGCAGGCTCTCCCCCATGCCCCTTTATTTTCAAACTACTAAACTTCCAGGACAAGCAGTACATCCTGAGTAAAATTAAAGAGCTCTAGGAGGTGCAGTGGGAAGGCCGGAAGATTCGCATCACTCAAGATCTGCCACATATTGTGCATGTTAGAAGACAAGAGCTTCGCCCGACAGTTTCCAAGCTTATTGCAGCTGGTAAAGTTTTTCGAGTCAGATAGCCAGCAATCTTACAAATCAAACATGGGGATCAGTGGATGTCCTTTGACATCCCCGAACAAGCGCTACAAGAACTGAAAACACTGCTTCCTGAACTGTTCAAGTGATTGGAGAAAATCAGGTTTGGCAAATTTTTTCTGAATATGAGGGATCGAGGAGAGAGATGGGAAGAGCCTGAACAGGT